>CM077625.1:16994968-17624371 GCA_039566895.2 Turritopsis rubra | reverse complement strand
TCTATTTATTAGAAAAATTCGAGTTGAAATACATGCGAAGCTCTGCACCTGGTGGCCAAAACGTTAACAAATGTAAGAGGGTATTTTTTATTTCCTAGAGATAACTATAAACGTTTTTTTTTGAATTGACACTATTATTATTTTTATTTTTTGTGTTGTTTTCTGTTTACTTTTGGAAAATTTGAAAAAATGCTGAAATTGCTTTCCCGAAAATTACAGATTCAAGTGAGTTCACATGTTTGGTTAACAAGATAACTAGTTTGTGGTCAAAACTTTGTTATTTCTGTCTGGGTTAACGAGAACATTGTTGCGTTTTGCATCGTTCTTTCAAACGAAAATAAAAGCTGAAATAAACGATCCATTTATTTATCCATAATTAAATGGATCGTGTATTTCGGCCTTAAGAGACTTTCAACCATGTTTTATGATCTTGTAACACAAACACACTCTATAACAATAACGTCCAATCCAACTTCAATGTGTGTTGCTAATGGAAACATGCCAGACTTTATAACTCACATATATGTTCTGCGTTGCCTTTAAGCGCTCACTTTATAAATTTGTAAATGCGAAACTACACGCACAGTTCACCAATACATTATGTGAACGTTCATCTGTCAATTTCTCTTCACTGTGAATTTACGGTGAAAAGTCTTTGAATGTTTGAAATGTTTGAAACAAGAGGTATAACGTGACTCTTTTCTATTCTCTAGTGAATACCAAAGTCGAATTGCGTTTTAATATAAACAGAGCTGATTGGCTACCTGAATTTGTTCGTTCGAAACTGTTGATACAGGTATACAAATATATTCATACCCAAATACCAGAAAAGCCACTCAGCTGAGGTCAGGTTGCCACAAACATTTTGCTAACATTATCAAGTTGTTGTGATATATATAAAGAAGATGTTGCCACTAACAAGTGGCTTGAAACTGGAGATCTGTCCAAACTATGGGTCATGAGTTAATTGATGTATGAGTAAGTTGTATCACCCCTTGTGTTCACAACAATCTTATTCAATGTTCTCGCCCAGTTCTCCAAGCAGGATCTTATTCAATGTTCTCGCCCAGTTTTCCAAGCAGATATATCTGAAAAACTTCAAACATTAAAAATAAACGTTATCTTCCAGGAAAAGAACTTGATAAATAAACATGGGGAGATGGTAGTGACATCGGAGAAAACCAGATCACAGCACCATAATGTTATCGACGTAATGCAAAAGGTTAAGAAAATGGTAGAGAAAGCTGCGTATGTTCCCAAAGGACTTTCCGAAGATGAAATACTTGCAATGGAGGAACGTTTACGCAAGGCTAATGAGAAGAGATTACTACACAAAAAATTCAAGTCCATGAAGAAATCTGACCGAAAGAATATCGAATAATGACAACCAGCTGATAACGTGACGGCGTTTGGCAGCTTTTCAAAGAAAATTATTTAATATTAATAGACAGGATGCGATCTTGTTAATATTTCCTAACCGTTGCCGATCATTCGAGACCGCTGTGTCAACAACATGCATTGTAAGTTTATGATTCAAAGAACAAGAATGCTTTGTAATGTTGACTTGTCAAACTGGAAGGAAGGTCAATGTTAAGAAGAGGATTTTGTAGGCTTAGTTATTGCAATTCGTACATAGCTGTTTTGCCGTGTGTTTTTTTGTATCTTTATTTTCAAAACTTCCTATAATTTCAAATGGTTATTACTGACTGGTAGCTTCGTGTGTTTTATCCCCTTTTGTCATGACGAATAGGACCTTGAGAGACCTCTTCTTACCGATTCAGGGAAAAAAATATTTTTTGATAATTAAATGTTTTTAAATAAATTAATTAATTAATAAATAAATAAAATAAATAAGTAAATAAATAAACAAACAATTAAATAATTAAATATTTTTAGATATATATTGATAAAAAGTTCTATTTTTGTCTTTTCAGACAAAAGTTCATTAGTTCGCTTTCATCATCAGACCAACTTGCATGAGTGATGGCTGGTTTGGCGTTATCTGATGGTATAAGATGCTTTTCGTTATTAACTACTCGAGGTCTTCCAGGGGATGCCTGTTGTGGCGCTATATCATCCCATATTGATTTCCGTGAGGATGTTGAATGGCGTTTACCACTTTGGGCGGTCTTATTGCCGTGTGTATTGCCTGGTGATTCGTTAAGAAAGTCATCTTGTATGTTTGGTGTTGTTGCTCTGCGACGTTCGATTGGTTGTTCGGCTACTGGATCTGCCTGCTTGTTCTTCTTTTTGAGTGGTTTATCCAGACTTAAAAAGTCCTCGTCGTCGCTATAAATGTTCAACATTGCTTTCGAAGACGATACTTGACCATTTGTTGCTGGCACTGTTCTTAAATCTGATTGTTGTCTTAATGAACGTTCGTCTTGGATCGTTTTACCTTTTGATTGTTGATTGCGAACTTCTTCGTCACTATCTGAAAATTCTAGTCTTGGCACATCAAGTGGTCGTCGTGGTCTTCTGCCAACCCGCTGCTTAGCATCCACATCACCCCAGCATGAGTTATTATCAACTGCTTGGTCGTTGCTTGAAGACAGCCATGGTGGTTTACTAGTTTTCATCTTAACTGAGTTGGCTTGGTTGGTAATCTCATCGGTAATTCCATCTACGTCTTTGTTTGTTGTATTTTGCAACCATGGTAGATATCCTGCCGCCGCAGAACTGTTCGTCTTGC
This sequence comes from Turritopsis rubra, assembly GCA_039566895.2. Lineage (NCBI taxonomy): Eukaryota > Metazoa > Cnidaria > Hydrozoa > Anthoathecata > Oceaniidae > Turritopsis > Turritopsis rubra. The sequence goes on along the minus strand of CM077625.1, from coordinate 17,621,679 downwards.
GGTTAGTTCTTTCTGATGGCGCTGCCTTTCGTCGGTTGACCCTTATAAAAACATGAATAGAAATAAACACAAAATCCTAAGTAAGTTAACATTACAATTGACAAAATGTTTCTAGCCCAGACAGTGAGAAAATAGAACCATGTAGAGAACAAAATAAATTACCTGTCAGATTCTGCAAATTCAAGCTTCTGTGTTAAGTTTGAGATTTCTCTTTTCATTCGTTGAACATCCATTTGCAAATCATACTTCTCGGTCTTCAGGTTTTTGATGTTATCTTCGTTTTTCTGCTTTATACCAACCATCTCTCTTATCTTTGTATTTAGTAAGTCGATTTCACGACGTTTCGAAGACAAACCTTCATCTTCTTTGAAGACCTTGAGTTCCTGCTGTAGTATTGTCAATTGATCTTTATACTTTTGTTCGGCCTTTGTTGAAGTGGATTCCAAACTAGCAATTTCCTCCATTAACTTGTTGATTTCTTGTTCTTGTTCGGACGTTTTGCACTTCTGTTCATCAATGTGTTGGTACAGGTCTACCTTGAGTTGCTGCAGCTCTTCGTTTTTCAATTGAACCTTTTCGTATTCTACCGCGTCAATCTGGTTTTCACAAGACACTGTTTGCGTATTTTTACTCAGGACGTCCGCGTTGCTTTTTGTTTCGCCTTCAAAAAATGCAGAAACACTTCTTTCCTCTGTCTGTTTTGTAATGACGTCACCGTCAGCCATTGCATCTGCACATTGTTGTTCGATGGCTGGTTTAGGAACACTCTGTTGTGGACTGATCAAGTCCTTCTGAAGACTGTATTTTTTCTTTTCGATTTGATACACCTTATCATGTTCTTCGGCTATCACCTTTCCTTGGTCGAGATGAAATCGAAGATTGATTACGTTTTTGTCGCTGAAAACTAGGGTTCTGTCACTCATTGCTTCTCGAGCTGAAGGGACTTGATGTTCGTTTGCTTTTTCTCTCTGTTTATACAAAGCAAGGCGACATTTATCATATTTCCTTCGTAAGATCTTATAATCTTCAGCCATCTTGAGGCAATGCTCATGTTCCTCCTTCAGTTTGTTCAACTCTCCTTCCAGATTCTCCTTACTAGTTTTAACATCAACACAGCAGTGTTTCGAAGTTTGCATGAACCCAAGTGCTTTCCTACGATACCGTTCAACATCGTTTGTAAGGCCTTTTATCATATTCTGAGAACACCGCCTTTCACTAAGCATTCGTTTGAGTTTTTTCTTCAGCCCTGTTATTTCTTGTGTAAGCTTCTTCATCTTCTCATTAGTTATTTCGGAGCATTCTCGTTCTTTCCTTAACTGATTTAATTCCTGATGCATTCTTGTCATCTGATCAGCTAACTTTGTATTTTCCTCTCTGCAAACATCAAAATCTGAAGTCATTTGTTGAATATCTGATTTAAGCTTGGCATTTTCTTGGTTTACTAGATTTAAATTTCTGATCAGCGCATTATCCTCCTCCTTTATAACGGATGTTGATTGGTCCGTTTGTTGATTCTTTATCTGTTTCATGTCCGGATGTTTTTTATTTCTATCTTTAGCTTGCCTTAATTCGTTCCACAATTCTCGTCTTCGTTGGTCGTCCTGCTCAAGTTCTCGCAACATTTTCGTCACTTCGTCTTCTGATTCTCTAAGTTTTACAGAAAATTCTTGGAATGGTGACATCAACTGGATCGCTTTATCCGTTTCAACAACATTTCCTTTTTCATTATATATCTTCGCTTTTAATTGCTGCAATGTATGTTGATCCTTCACCAATTTAAGTCGAATGGATTCCATTTTGTCTTCGAAACCTTTATATTTAAAGGATTTTGCTTTTTCAATTTCCAGATCTTTATTTAACCGGTTGCACTCCTCACGTAGATTGCTTACATCCGTTAGCGATTTGTCGTTATTCTGTAAAAACCTCTTTTTAAGGGCTATAAATTCATTTTGCAGACTTACATGATCATGGAATTTGGCTTTTATTTTTTCGTTCGTTTTTGTTAGGCTATCAGCTAGTTTGTTGGACTCTTTCAGTTTCCTGTTCGCATTTTTCAACTCTTCTTTCAACCTTTCTACCTCTTGAGATGAATCAACATCAATCTTAGTTGATGACGTACATAGCTTAGCATCCAACACATTATTATCTGATTTGGCCTCTTCGTCCTCAAGTTCTTCAATGAGACTGATTGTATCTTGTAGACCCTGACGTTCAATTGGCATGGTTTGCGATCTTCGTTTACATGTTTCGTCATCATCAAGGTGCATTTTCTCCAACAGAGTCACTTTATCTTGCAGATCTTGACGTTCAGCAAGGATGGTTTGCATTTTTCGTTTACATGTTTCGTCATCATCAAGGTGCATTTTCTCCAGCAGAGTCACTTTATCTTGCAGATCTTGACGTTCAGCGAGGATGGTTTGCGATCTTCGTTTACATGTTTCGTCATCATCAAGGTGCATTTTCTCCAGCAGAGTCACTTTATCTTGCAGATCTTGACGTTCAGCGAGGATGGTTTGCATTTTTCGTTTACATGTTTCGTCATCATCAAGGTGCATTTTCTCCAGCAGAGTCACTTTATCTTGCAGATCTTGACGTTCAGCGAGGATGGTTTGCATTTTTCGTTTACATGTTTCGTCATCATCAAGGTGCATTTTCTCCAGCAGAGTCACTTTATCTTGCAGATCTTGACGTTCAGCGAGGATGGTTTGCATTTTTCGTTTACATGTTTCGTCATCATCAAGGTGCATTTTCTCCAGCAGAGTCACTTTATCTTGCAGATCTTGACGTTCAGCGAGGATGGTTTGCGATCTTCGTTTACATGTTTCGTCATCATCAAGGTGCATTTTCTCCAGCAGAGTCACTTTATCTTGCAGATCTTGACGTTCAGCAAGGATGGTTTGCATTTTTCGTTTACATGTTTCGTCATCATCAAGGTGCATTTTCTCCAGCAGAGTCACTTTATCTTGCAGATCTTGACGTTCAGCGAGGATGGTTTGCATTTTTCGTTTACATGTTTCGTCATCATTAAGGTGCATTTTCTCCACTTTAGCTTGTAGAACCTGACGTTCTTCTTTGACGATCTCCAACTCTTCTTCCACTTGCTTTTTTTCATAACTCAGCGTATTATTTGCATTTAGCAAGTCTTGGATATCGTTATCAGCCATTTCTTTGAAAGCATCCATTACAACCTTAGCGTCAGCCTCACGAGCAGTTATTTCTTGAAGTTGCATTTGAGTGGATTGTAAGCTGGCTTGCATGTACAGTATCACTTCACATTTTTCCTGTTTTTCTACTTGACAAATTTCCAATTCTTTAAACATGTCCTTAATCTTATCCTCGCATGAGTGATGTGCGCGTTTGAATTCCGTGAATAAGTGTTTTTCTTTATTGTGTTCTTCCTCTGCTGCTCTTATGATAAATTTTTGAAGATTTACCACGTCTTGGTTATTTCGGATGGCTTCGTCTTTCTCCTGCAATTTATTGATCAATAAATTCGTACAAGACACGGCATCTTCCAACAAAATTATATTTTTTTTTGGTAGTTTCGCTGTATCCGACCATCGATGAAATTGAGGCTGTCTTTTTGCCTCGTACTCACACGATTCTTGTTGAAGATGATCGTTGTTGAAGGCTTTGCCCTAAAATGAAAACCAGAAAACTTGTTACTTTGTCGGCTTATATGTCATTCAGTTTTTACGAAGGGAAAAGAATTGTACTGATTTTGTGGAATTTCTAACCAATGCAAAGGTGCGCTTCCACTTTCCACATAAAAATTTTCAGACATAAGCATGCGCACTACATAAAAAGTTGGAAATCTACACCAATTAGCACTTGCAATAGAAGCAGGAATTTTATGTTAATTGCAGCCATGATTTTTAATTGTTATAGATTACTTTTGCACGAAGAAAGATTTTCTTGAGTGAAAAGGGGCGTGGTGGACTTCCTGATGGGCTGCTTCATGCTACTTTCATAATTCATGTGCAACTACATGTTTGAGGAAAACTCATTCATTACACTAGAACAAATTTAAGCAAATGTCTTTATGCCCAATACACTCAGTGTTTGGATTTAGGTTTTGCGATGCAGTAGTTATGATTATGTAGTAATCGAGTCAACCTGTCTTACCGGAAAATTTCGCGCCCCTTTTATTTTGCCGAAGGAGAACCACGCAAAATTAAAGGTTGCTCGAGCATGACTAAGTTTAACGCATCAGACTGCACGGAAATTGAAAAGATAGAGCAAAATATAAGGCACGCGAAAATTTACGTAATTGATATGTAATCATATGAAGAGCCCAGCTGAAGGTCCAAGTTAATTACTCCTTGTCCGATAAGTCGACGGGATATCTGAACAGTCGACAGAAATCTTCTTATTCGTTGTCCTGATCGAACCGCCTGGGTTGTGATAAACATTGCAGCCTTATCGAATATTTAATTGGTCCTCATCAGTCATCCGAGTCTTCTTAAAACTTTTGCATATGATTGGCTTAATCGAACACATAATATCAAAGCCACACATTCAATGGCGCCATTTCCGATAAGCGTTCTCATTTCTTACTAGATTTGATGTTCTCTTTAGAGAAATAACAATTTAAATGACAGGGTTGTGTTTATTTTGTTGTTGATAAGGTGTTATAAACATATCAAAACAAGTAAATTATTAGGTCGTTTTCATAGCCTCAAGTCAAGGATTTTATGTTTTTTCCGGTCGCCCCTTTTTTCTAGTTACACGGTATATAATAAAGGCAGATTTCTACGAGTTGACGACAATTTGCATGAACCGATGTTTTTGCACAACGTCGTGTTCTGATTGATGAAAAAGAATTTCGTACAAAAATTCGCATCAATCGGAATATGATATTTTTACTTATGCATGAAAGTGACTTCTGACGATTTTGTAAGAGCCTGATGAATGATAAAAGTGTTTAATTATCGTGTCCTTCAAAGAAGAGGAACAATAGCTACCACCCTTCCCCCGCCCACCTCCTTTATAGGAACTGGTTGATAACAAAAAGCACATGGGAACTTGGATACCAAACGAAACAAATGTCAGGAATTTAATCTGTTTTTAAGATACAAAATCGTTTTAATATCTGCTTGTCTAGTGTCTCTGAAGCAATCTCACAAAACAGACAAGGTGGTCCCACCGGAATTATGTAGCTTGTTGCACCCCATCAAGAAGTAATAGAAATGGAGGAACTAATTTCTTCACCCCCAGCTGACATAAGGAGCGCACGCCGAATCATGTTTGTAGTTTGTGATAATTTGCTGAGGATACAGAGAAAATCTCCTGCATTTCTACGCTTTCATATTCCCACTTAATAATCTTCTTTTCATAATCGATAAAAATTTCGCATCTAACTGCACGCTTCTTAAACCGCCTACGACACTTTGTGATTTCTTCCGTCTATTGCTGATTGATTGCATAGGTAGAATTTCAATTACACTTCCCTCCACAACTTACACTAATCCTATTGTTTGAGAAGTCACTGTAGCAGTAATGGTACAATGGTTTCCTCTAGGGGAAAGGGTCCCAACCACTATATAATTCAATAACATAAAAACTTACCAAGACCTTCTTCATTATGTCAACTATTTTACTGAGCGACTAATAAAAACGTCGCTCATTACAAAAAACTCCACTTAAAGTATTCTAAAAAGTATTCTAAAAAGTATTCTAAAAAATGCTTGCAGGTGGATTCCTGCGATCACTTCTGTTTGAATCAATCTAACTTTCATTCAGTGTATGACGTCAAATACACCAATCGAAATTGACGTCATTGAAACATGGTGGACATAACGATTACATTTAATTTGTCTTACTTTCTTGCTGAACAGCTAGACAGGTACTTTTTACTTAAACCACAAAAGTTGTTGCAATCGTACGAACACATAGGAAAGAGATGATTTATATAGGATTATTTACAGATTCTGGCTACAGAAATTTATAAAGCTAACATCACCTTACTCCCGCGTTACTAAACTAAGTCTACCAAAACACGAATCCTGTCGATGAATTTCGAAATTCAAATCTTAGAGAAAGGAAAATAAGAACAGTGAGTTATGGGAGAAACTCTATTGCCCACTTAGGTCCAAGAATATCGAAATCCGAAAAGAAAAGGATTAACCTTCAGTTATTCCGAACGTTTTTCGGACCAAACACTCCTATATACAGGAATTTTTTTCTCGGGGAACAATTTCTATGAAAGTCCTATACATTCACACTAAGTTTCAATGAAAAAGTGTGACATGTATTGCAAAGTGTGGCAACAAAGTCCAGAATGTTTAGCATATGGTCGAAATAACACTAGGTAGGAATAACAACTTGGAAACACTTGTTCTTTAGTAAGGAAGCCTCTTAATTTTGTTCGTTTAATGTAAGATTGGAGTTCTTATCGCGATTGTACAAGTGCTTGATACACTCTAACCCTTGATCAGAAAAATATTGTTTGGGAATTATTAAATCTCTTCCACGAACACACACACAAAAAAGTCGCGTTATCTTGTCGTGGATCAAAACCCATGCGCAAATAATTAGAGATGGTTCCGTCCATTACATAAGCCAATGACGTGAAACAAATTAAAACAGATAAGTGGAGCTGAATGTACAGAAAACCTAATAATGTCTTTCGTATAAAAAACTTATAAACATCTCTATACATTTATCACTTAAGTGTACTGTCATTTTGATTCCGACAGACTGTCAAGAAGTATCCAACGTTACGATAATCATTGCGAAATTTTAGATGAGGAAAACTTCGAAAATGCTGATATGGTAATCATCCCATATTGCCAAGCGCCTATCATTATGCCTTACTCCTACTTTTGATAAAATGGAAAGATGTTGTTTTTCCCATCATTTTCATAGAAAGAATGTGAGTGTCATTTACTATTGTTTCGTAATCATGGCAACCTTTATACCTTGTTTCTTTTGGGAGAGCTTAAATCGGTTTGTTTCGACACCGTAATGTGAACAAAAACATCAAATAGGCTGCTTTGAAATACCTTCTTAACCATTTATATTCTATTAATTTTGCTTTTAGTAGAAAATGGCACTGGTGCTCACAGTGCAGTCAGGGGCACTTTTTAGAGCACCTGCGTTTGAAGGGCGTCCATTTCTTTCTTGCTTACCAAAGATTCATTCCTTTCAATGGCGTTATATTTTAAAGTGGCGCTAATCGATGCAAAAAGGAAACAAAAAAAATAACATTACAATGTCCCTAATCGGCTTCCGTCATGTTATCTGTACGATAACCTGACGGAAAGCGCAATATCAGTACTATGATATTACAACATTAGACGAGAGAAAGAATTTGATGTAATTAATGCAATGAGGTTGTTATCCCCATTTTAGGTTGAAATACACTTGTTTACAACAACACTACATGACCAGATGTATTTTTTTCATTGATTTTAATGAACGAACCATGAGATAATCCAATTTTGTTTTGTTTTTTCTTTTGCCTCGTGTGAACAGTGGATTGGTCAAAAGGATTTGATTTACATGCTGTCACGTTTAATCATCTTTTTGTTTTGTTTTAACTGATTTCAACAAAACGCCCATTTTAGGCTTATCTGTTTTTTCTTTGGTCTCAGTTCTTCCAGTGATTCAGCTTTATCGTAACTCTATAAATAGTTTGAACGGGAAACATATATTTTTTCACAACTGATTAAGAATGTAGATAAGACTAAATTGGCTATTTGTATCATATTTGTAGCTTTTGAATGCGTCATTTAGTGTATATTATCCAATTTTAAAGGATCTGTTAACATGATAATAGACGGTATTCCAAAATAAAGGATGGCTACAAAACGGTTGTGTTATCCAACCTAGATCCAACCTACCAAATTTCTCTGGTATCAGTAAAACTTTATTTTCTTTCTACAGTGTCGCCGTTGCTTAGCTTTTCCCAATAAATCTTTTCCGGATTTCTACTTAAACACAGGCTAGGCCATAATACCTTGTTTAAACAGAAAGTCGTAGAAAGTTTAACAGTCATCAAGGTAGTGTGGTCTTAATTCTTGAATAGCTTTTACACATTCCGAAGAATTTATATGAAATATTAATATGAATATGTTTCAGTTCATACCAAGCCATTCGTATTTGTATACAAGTGAGCTTCGAGAATCTTACAAACATTTACAAACAACCATTCCGGTTTTTGGTTTTTGTTTTGTGATTTTTCATGTTGTTGTTTTTCGTCACCATGTCATTAAAAGAATTTGTTGTCGTTTTTCCTTTTTGTGAAGTATACAACAACGAATCAACATTTGATTTCTGTCTCATCAGTGCCGAAAGAAAATTAATTTTTATTTTAAATTTTATTACCGAGGAAGTTTTTTTTCTTGCTTTAAGATAATTATTCATAGTCAAGAATACAAGAATTTGAAATTGACAACTGCATGCAAAAATTGTTTTCAACTCCTTCCCTGAAAATGAAATTCATGTTTAATGACTAATTTTCATAGAAAATGATGTAAATTATATTAAAATACTACACACATCTGTAATACACAAATTGTAATAGACAATTTATAAAAATATATACATATTAACAAAGAAGATAATTTGTTGTTCGTTGATATGGATTCTTTCTACACGTTCTTTTTGTTTGAATAACGAAAAATAAACTAGTTTGCATTTTCCACTTAATTTTCCACCTTTTTGTGGAGTTTTGAAGTTTCTTCTCCGATTACAACTTTTTTACATGAGTTATCAAGTTTTTGTGGTTTCTTTCTCCAGTCTTTCCTGATCTTTTTTTAGCTTTTGAACAATCTTCTCTTTCATTTTCATGACCAAAACTGCAAAACCTATTGAGAAAAGTTTTCAAAGTTTATACATAAGTAAATATAATGTCCTCATTTTTAAACGAGTCAATGTTTTAGGTGCACCATATGCTCTTCAACCAAATGAATATAAATCACTTGTTTTACAAAATATTCTAAATTCAAACAAGTTTATTAGTTAGTTTATGTTCTGTCACAGGATTTTATCGAAGAAAAAAAATCGTGTTTTTTGAGAGTCAATTTTCTTTTGGTTTTATTAATGATGCGATTTTAATAACAAACATATTAGAGATCATTCAAATTGGTAGATCTTTAAAATTAATTTGTCAAAATGTATATGTATGAAAAACAACAACATATTGCAATAATACAAAAAAAGAGAATCGTAACTTACTTTTTCCATGTTCTTCCTTCACCTTGATATCGGGGTTTTTTGGTACACTGACGCACGCCGTCCATCTACGAAAAAAGCAATCTTCATGTAGCCCAGAATCCTTTAATGGTTTTGTTTGCACGCTGGAAATGTACACCACCAGACAACATACGAACAAACTACACACACCATGTACCTTCATGACGGAGAGATAATCTGTCACTAATTACCGCGTACACGATATAAAAAGACCTCGCTCCTTCCTGATTCATTAAAGATAACTTGATGTTTAAGAGAGTTAACCGCCTGCAATTTAATTAGGGAATAAGAAAAAAACGAATTACTTTATCTGATTTTCTGAGATCATTAAAAGTATCTATACTACGACATCAGAACAACAATTTATGTCGTCCCCATGTGACAGATGATGATTGTTTTATCCCTGTCCCAATACCCTTAAGTATCAGTTTTTGGTCAAGGGCGTTTCCAAAATAATCATTAAAATGAAATGCTCCAAACAAAGTTTTAGAATTTTTATTCTTATCGGGAAGACCACACGATTTATGAATGCATTCCAAAAACGTTCTTATAAATCTTTAATTGTCTCTTTTTATAGAACATAAAATTGTAATTTATATCATCAAAGACTATTGTTAAAACAACAGACATATTTGTTTAATGATATGTTTTTAAAATTTTAATTGTTATCGTATGGACATCAAACTTGATAAATGATATCGAGCAATTTGTGAAAAGTTTTTCATCTCTGTACTGTGTGGTTCCATCTTTGATTGGACGATACACTGAATTTTTCAAAAGCTTTTGTTTTTAGTTTTGTTAGCAGCAGAAGGATACAATAAGGGAAATTCAGTTATGGAAGTGTCTGGAAATGTTTAAAAAGTGATGATGTAGTTAAGAATTTCTCAAATTTCATTGCCTTCAATTTTCTCGTATGTTTTCTCTCACATCTAAGTAATGTTTATAAGATAAATTAATCGAGTTTGTTTTTTTCAATCGTTTATGTTTAAATTAAAGGAACAGGATTGAAACACAAACTTCTATTTCCTTTCTGTGTATTTTAAAAAGGGTTACGGGTGTTTTGTACACCTTATGCATTCTGTTTATGGCCTGGAATGGACAATACACCATAATGTTGCTGATGTGATGCTGACATGCTGACTTGTGTAATTGGCACCCATAACCATCACAAAAATTGCAAATCAACATTTTTTTTGCTTACAGTGAATACTAAAAATAAGTGATATCCATGTTATCTTTTCTTGAGTAATGTTGAGATCCAAGGTTTGATCATTATCAGCTCTGTAATAACTTTCCGTCTCTTGGTTTGAGTCTAAGGTTATTGATTCAGCGGAGGAAAAAAAGTGGAGGAGTACAGTGTCATGAATTTCTTTTATACCCTTAATGGCGTTCCTCTCCTCCATAAATTTCGCCTAGGTTCTAGATCCGCCTCTGTAATTGATTGGTTGATTAATTGATTGAAAATGTATTGCTACATGGATGATTGATCGTTTGTATTCTTAGGTTGGTGGATTGATTAAACTGAAATTGCAGCTTCGCCGGATGAGTAATTTATTTTAGTCGTCATTGTTTGTATCGTCTTAACTTTTTTCAAAAACAGCAAAAAATTGCCTAATTCCGATGTGTGACTTGATTTTTAACATAATAGGAGTTTTTGCTGTTGCTATTTTGGTTTTGGTTTTTTGTTTCGTCGTCGGTGTTGTTTTTGTTGTTGTTATTGTTGTTGTTGTTGTTGTTGTTGTTGTTTTGAGAACAATTTCATTTGGAATTCTTTTCTGTAATTCAAGTCTGCCCGAAGTCGTTGGAACGTTATATGGACGTCTTTACAACAACGTCTGAACAACGTTAAAAAGACATCGTGTGCTTGGTGAAATATTCTCTTGTTACCAGTCCCTCATGAAGATCAGAACCATTTTATTAGCGACCCCAAAGGAAATTTCAACTTTCGAGTTATCACTTGATTGCAAAATCAACACTTAGCTTTACGTGTGTAAGTTTCTGTGTGTGTGTGAAACATAGGAAGCCTCATTTCAAAAATATTTTAAATATTTCAAGATTTTGTGGTTAAAAAATGGAATCCGGAAATAGCTTTACAGTAGGTGTTGATGTTCCTGTGGGGAGTTCTAATGTGGTGTGAATTTATTAATTTCACCAACCCCACCACCCCACCACAACCCCCACGGATTTTCAGATTGTCTCCACCACCAAACATTTATTTTGTCTGTGTAGGTCAGGGGATGGATCAATAACCCACACAAATAAAAATAGTACTATTGATGTCATCATCCTACACTTTTACAGAATAACGGAAGTGACGCTGGTAAATCAGATTTACGCAACGAGAGTAGTAGAGCAAATTTTTAATGAGGTTCTTTCCTGTTGAACATAGTTTAAAATCAATACAATTAGCGGTATGGAGGACATTGAAAGAAGAAGAAATGTGATTAACCAGGAAATTAAAAGATCATCTTTAATAAAACAATTTAGTTATATTATAAACATGTAAGTTAGTAAAATGTGTAATGGTGTGTGGTCTCCACCTTAAAAGTCTGTGCTTTAAAAGCATCGTATCAGCCTACACTCTTTTTATAAGCATAAACTTTATAAACATACACAGGCTGAAAATTCCAGAAAAATTAACCATAATGTAAGCATATCTGAGGCTACTTAGGGGTTGTTTATAAGGAAGGCGGGACGGGACGTTTGAGGGGAGGATACAAAAAACGAGATCCTGCCTTCTGGGTCTTTTCTATAGAAAATAATTTTCGTGTTTATATGAGACATTATTGTCCCGGGACGTTTTTTCTCATGTTAAAACTCTGTCCCGGGACGTTTTCTACTAAAATGATTAAGGAGGTGTTTATATGGAGGTGAGATGGCCCGGTTAACCGCGCTGACTTGCTTAGCCGAGACAATTTAATCTCGCCTTTACATGGAAGCGAGCTGGCTCGCCTGGCCGGGCTGATATTTTGTTTATACACGTGACCTTATTTGCGCATCCTCATTAGATATGAAATTAGCCCACTCAGTCGGGCTAGCCTGGTTATGGATGTTTATATGGAAAATTTTCATCCCGCTGAAGCGAGATCTCGGTTCAATTTGCCGAGTTAGGCGGGCTGGCTCGCTTTTCATATAAATACATTCGAATAAAAACAAGCATTTCTTAATATAAGCGAGATCTCGGCTAAGCAAGCCAGACCGGTAAACCGGGCCAGCTCACCTCCATACAAACACCTCCTAAGTTGTGAATTTAAAAGTTGTGAATTTAAAACAATTAAAAGTTTAAATTATTTAGATAATAAATTTAAATAATAATAAGTTAAATAATTAAATAAGAAAACGATTTTGTTCCGTCCTGACCCCCGTCCTGACTGTACTTTTTAATGTAAAAGCGAGATATATCCATCTCGTTTTCCCTGCTATCCCGGCCCGTCCTCCATATAAACAGCCCCTTATACGTGGATAAAGTCTTTGAAATAGACGACAAGATCAAAAGGTGGTCAAGAAATAATTGTGTTCCAATAATTATGCTGAAAGTGGTGTTCATGTACTTTTCCCTTGAAAAAGCAGTCACATAAAGATCTGTAATCATCACTTGCTGCATGATAAAGCTCACGTGGTGTCTACTTTGTATCGTCTCCTTGCAAGCATACCCTAAAGATATTTTGAGGCTGGATAAAGGGCTCTTTAAGCATATGAGGCTGAACCAAAAAAAAAAAAAACAATGCTTATAAAAAACAGAGTGTATTTCAAGCCACTCCACTGACTGCACATTGACCTTTGGGCATGTCAGGAGCAATGCTATAAATATCTCTGATGGCAAGTCAACTACCTACTAGTTACAAGTCAGGAGGCCAACCTTACGGATTGACGCCCGATGATGAAGGTATGGGGAATCTAATTAATAAGATTGTTACTCAAAAAAAGTAGACGTAGATTATGGTGAACAAATCAAGATAGCAAGAATTGCAAAATATTTAGTAGTTGATCCGTCATTGTCTCCCAAATAGTAACGTGTTTACAAAAACGTAACAAAAATTTAATGTTAAAAGGTTTTCGCATCCTTGGGACAGCCATTGAGATGACCTTAACAATCTCTCGAAATGATGTGCTTTAATTTCACTGTATTTTATGGTTGCTTGTCTGATACGCGATTGTTATGTGATGAAATACTGAGACATACGTCTCCGATCAAGACGATTTTGAAGACAGGTCTATTTCGTGCTCATTTAAGCACAAGTTAAAGCCAAACAAATGAATATTGGATTGAAATTGACTGTTAACGCTTCCATGATAACTATTTGAAGAAGTGGAACTTGGTGTATTGCGAACTCGTATACTTAATGTAGAAATTTTGGGCAGTAAAGAAGGGTTAGAGTATACGCTCATGGTTAGAGAGAAAATAGCGAAGATGGAATATCAAATATCTGATATCAAAGGATAATGTGAAAACAAACAAAACGTATCGGTATAAAACGTTTCAAACGTTTCATTTAATTAATTATCGGACAAAGAAATTTGTATTCATATCTTTTTCGCGTAGTGGCATGAAAGTTTGTGGCAAAGAATTCATTATAGAAAAAAATAGCACCACGAAAATCTGTTCTCTACATGTTATACCACTTTCAGATACGGCGAGCCATGGGCCTGACACCAAAGTGGTACCGCAAAAATCGACCTCTGTGTAACCTGAAGGTCTATCCTATTTCAACAAGTCATAAAAGTGTGGTTAATGAGTATAGCGTGAACAAAATCTAAAACTGTCAATGTACTTCAGTTTGTTGGGTTCCAGATTACCTTTAACAGGCAACAATTGTGTCAATAACGGTTCCCATAATTCAATTGGGCGTTCCCACAATTCAATTATCTCCGTTATAAATCATACAACTACCACAATGCATTGCGGAAAAAATATTCTCTCAATTAAACAATAAAAGAGTAAAAAAACACAACTAATATTCTCATCACCTAAGTGCATGGTCCAACAAACCCCCAAAGTGTGTGGAAATCACTGGCTGGATTATGGGAACTTGCAACTTTCTTTCCATGCCATTAGGATGGGCAGAATATTATCCTCCATGTTTAAGGATTTTTAACAGTTGCCGAAAAAAAAATCCAAAATAATGTGAAAGTAGGGAAGATATTTCAAGCTTGACCGGAAGGAGAGCGGAATAATTTGGCGAACAGTTGCAGCATATAATACAGAACACGCAGAAGAAAGTTTCAGTGTAAAAATATCGCATAACAAAAAGTAAGTATTGCAGAAGTTGCGTTCTGAAGTGAATCAAAGCGGTTACATCGCTTCGTGTTTTGCAAGCGTGAGCAGACTGCTAGTAATAAGATTGACGCGTTATATAACAGGGTATGGCTGATGGCTGATGGCTGATAGATCTATGTCATTGACAACAAAATATAATTTTACTGGATAAGTTCTCAAATCTGTATTGTAATTTTGTTTACCATATAAAGGAGAATGGCCATCCATTGTTATCCTAACTTCTAAAGAGATTACATGATACTACGCATATTCCTCTATTAATTTTGAACGTTAGGTGTGTGTGGTCAAACATTCTAATGGCTATTATCGCCATGGTGTGAAATACCTTTTAAAAAAATTGCGTTAATGCTTTTGATGAAATTATAAAAAGCCTTTTAAATCTCTTTAATTTCATTGCAATCCCTCACGGTATTAATATATTCACCGGAGAACAAAAATACCCTGGGTACTAATTTGAAAAATTACACTCATCTTTTGATGGGGGGTGTTCATTGATTATAAATTTGACGTCATATTCGAAGCACAAATGATTGATAAAAGAGAATAGCAGAGAATCTTCTTGAAATGGGTAATCGGTCATCACGATATGTTAAAAAGTATGAGCACCATGTTCATCTTCAGAGTGTCCAGGGGCAACTGCACGAGCTGCAGAGGGAATTGCGCCAAGTACAAGAAGACTCTGGTCAACGTAACAAAAGAATGAAAGGAGATATTAAGATGTTAATGGAGGGCATGGAAAATCAAGTAAGATCGTAATCTGCTTGTAATCTGTCTTCAATTTGCTAATCGTTAAGCAGGAAATTGAAAGTATGAACTAACAAGAGAACACAGAAGAAAACAAGATTTATCTTCTTTGTGAGACGAATTACCATTTAAGAAATCTTTTCAGTTTTAACTGTTGATCAATAAATATGCCGACGATAATGTTTTCCTGAACATTTCAGGATTAAGTTTGTCATTGTTCTACAGTAAAATCTTGAGAAGAATACAAAAAATAAGAACGCCTGTGTGTATTTTGAATGTCAGCATTGTTCAGTTTAATCCATAAAGTTTGGCTAATGAATCTATAACAATTCTTCCCTTTCTCCAACCGTGATAACGATAATGTACATCCCACCGATAAATTCTTGGAACTTCTCGTGATATTTCTACGTCAGAAAGGCGTGCATTCATCACAACCATCGCACATTGTTACCGTCACATCGCAACCATCGTTAGTTGTATTTAAAATAGAAATGTTACTTTCTTTTCTCAACTAGGTTTAATTGATTTTTCGTCTCATGATAAAACGAAAACATAGGCTTGTTGCCCGAAATTTTCGTCAAATTTTGTTTACATAAAAATACTAATCGGAAACTTGTGTAGTCAATTCTTGTGTCCAAGCTATGAACACAGGCATAATTTATCCCATTGCACTCTGTTGTTGTAAGATTCTTTTGACTCTCTTTAGAGTATAATGTGCAAGCTCTGTGATGAAGGTATGAGAATAACCTAACGAGAAATGTTCGTTTTTGTTTTAGAAAGAAATGTTTTCAAATATGGATGACGCTCTCCAAAACATTAAAACAGATCTACCAGAATTATCTGATCTCAAAAATGAATTGAAGAGAATCTCTAAAGAACATTCGAATGATCGAACCCAATTGTCTGATAAACTAAAAGGATTGTTATTCAAAGAACGAGGAAAATGGGACACAGAAGTTTCTGAATTAAAGGTAGCTATTGGATGACTATAGTTTTGGAAATGCATTCGGTCGCACCTAACATGTTTTTTTCGTTTTCAGATATATTTTTGTTCGTTTAAGTTTTCCCTTATGTTGCCTACACCGAATAAACCTTAGCTTTTGTTGATAGACTACTATAAAATACTATGAAACACATAATGTTGTTTACAAACATTACTATGTCATTTATCACCACCGCTCATATTTCATTGTTGACACAAAATTATAACTTTATCATAATCGAGTGCGTCATCCGTAATGCTACAAAGTGTGCGTTTTGACACTCTTGACACTGAAGAGCCGAATGAATGAATGAATGAACTCCAAAACTGACATTTGTTTTGTCTGGTAATTTATTTGCTGAATTGAAATTGCACAATATTCCAGTTGAGTTGGCATTTGCCGAATTCGCCGCCCAAAAATATTTTTACTAAGCAATGTTCAACGCGAACGTAGCCAGTATAACCTCTAGTTTGAATTAATACGCAGTGCCAGTATGACGTTGAAAAAGTGGTTAATTTCTTGTTGTTCATTTAAGATTATTTTTGCGCAGGACAACTACGAGAAGATGAAAAAGTTTTCAATGGAGTTAATTTCAATGGATTTGTCTCACGAGAGGGAAATTAAGGTCCTTCAAAAGCAAATTTCGTTTTTACAAGATGAACGACAATCATATCGTTTTCTCTCCTCCACTCGTCCTTTTTCTTCCAATCCTGATAACTCTCAAAGACCGATTACAATTTTATCACCGCGAGAGAGTGTTGGAGAATCGCGAGCTACGTTGGAGCAAGAAAAATCAGGCAATCACTACAACTTGAAATTTTCAAAAATCAACATGGCAATGAAGAAGTTGAAAGATGAAATCAAAAGTGCTGAGATCAGAAAGACACAAAACTAACATTTGTCTTGTCTCGTAATATGATATGCAAGTTAGATATATGAAATATAAGATAGTCTCCTCTATGTAAATATACGATAATCTCCTCTTAAGACATCCTAAATCCTTTATCAGACACATAACATATTCACCCACCCCACCTACCACTACCCACCCCCCCTTCTATCAATCAACGTTAACTTAAATAAACAATAGAACGTATGAAGACCTTTCTTAGAAACTCGATAATAATAGATTGAACCATTTGCTTACATCAGATATTTTCAAAGAGGAGCTAGATGCTATGGTCCCATAAAAATGCAGCTAACGAACGAGTTTATAAAAACACGAGAAAACCGTGTAGCAACATTTGGGTTCTTCAAGTAGTAATTTTTAGAATTGTCTTGTAAAAACATAGTTCCTGTCCGTTTGTCTTTTATATACTTTTCTAAAAAAAGCAATCCCGAGTCACAAAATATTCCTCCCCTCAGGAACATCCATGGTGGCCCTTTGGGGAACTCTTATTATAATGACACCCACCCACCCTAGTTTTAAAACTGTAGCTACGGCACTGAAATAAAAACAATAATAAAAATGATGAAAAAAACAAACAGGATGTCAAACATTTTTTCCAATATTACATATAATATAAATTCATTGTTGGTTTCCGACTTTTAAAAGTAGTTTTAATGTAAGCAAGGTGCTTACAACAAAGCTGGTCTGACTAACCCCGGATCCAAAGCGACTAAAAAGACATGGAAGTCTCGAGTAGTTAGAAGAATGGCAGAGAATTCGAGTATTTCTCCTGCTGGGTACATAACCTCGACGCCATATATGACGTAGAATTACGTCACAGTTTTCTTTCTTCGCAACCATTCACCCCTTATAGATGATTCACTGACTTTTTTGAAAAACACAAATTCACATGTGCTGGTTGTTTCATTCAGATTTTTATAAATAATTAAGATATCGTAGGCGTCATTAATCATTAAACATGAAGAAAATTTGGGGTAGAAATACTGTTTTTATAATATCTTTGATTTTCATTGACTAATTTACTGATTTGGTAAAACGATTGCAGTTTTTGATAGTTATATTGAAGAGATAAGGGGTACCGTATGGAATCGAATGACACACTATTCCATAATCTTGTGAACAGTTTAACGGATCCATCATCGGACGAAATCGATGAGAATGGAGTAAAGGAGCTATTTTTGCTTTTATATCCACACCAAACCTTGCACGATAAACATTTTCAAGCGGCTATTGAGACGGTTAACGGGAATAATAATGAAAAACAGTGCCACAAGAACGACCTTCAATCGGTCTTGTTAGAATTGAAGAGAAGAATGGGGTTAAGGGAGCAGTACTACTGGGACTTCCAGTTGTTTGATATCGAAAATAAAGGCTTCATTACTCTTGATGAAGCTAAGATGTTATTCAGTGATGCTCATGGTGGAAATTATCAGACGCTATGGGATAAGTTTCTGGCCAGCAGAACAGTTATGACCTCAAAGGTTTATTATGAGGAGATTGAAATGTTTTTATGTGTGTAGACATGAATTTTGTAAAAAGAAAAGAAAAAAAGAGGAACATGGTAGAAAGGATATCTTAGGAAATTTAAATGAGGCTAGCGTCAAATTTAAAACAATATTGGAAATAAATTATCTTTTTACCTAAGGTCAACTCCTGCTGCCAACATCAATACTTTGTTTTTTTATGATTCTGTATTTACAAATGTTATGAAATAAGAAAATAAAGACATAGAGAAGTCATCACGTACACCTTTGTATGTTTACATGTCGCATTTTTAGGTACAGACCTCGTTTCTGTGTTTTAAATTACCGAAAATTGTCTCAAAAAGATTTGCAGTTAAACAAGATTAAAAAGTAAATATTTACCACGAAGCTTAAAAAGTAAAGTAAAAAGTAAAAAGTTAATATTTACCACAAAGCTGTTGCGCGTGATCTTGAAAAGGTCGATCGATTTCATTGATATTTTCGGTCAAAATCTCAGAGCCTAAAAGTGTAAAAGTGATTCGATCTGTACAGGCCTATTTACAAATATTGACTTGCTTAATCAAATATTTGCTCATGTGACTATGGTTTGCCAAAAGAAGGTTTTAAGTTATATATGTTGTTATATAATTATAGACTATTTGTTTTATTTTTATTGGTTTTATGGCTACTACTTCTATACGGATTATCAAATAAAATGTCTGAAAGATTTCCGCAAAATATAGCAGAGAATATGCCTTATCATTTTTCTTGCATCAGAACAATCTTTGACACCACACCTTCACTATGGAGATATTCAAGCTTAAGAAAACAACAGAAAATATCTTTTAAACAACCGTAGAGTCGTCAATCCACCGCATTTTTGCTCATTCAATACATCAGATTAAATCGCGTCATTCTCATCAAAGATAATAATGGACCAATCCGACATCATTCGCATTTCTTCCTTTCGGGAAGAATTCGGGGTTGCAGGCAGCCAACATTTTCAGGGGATCTATGAAGAGCTTGGTTTTCTTTTGAAATTTTAGCTTTCCTTAACAAATAAAACACAGTTAACAATAGTTAAACCTTTGTTGATGATGTAATTTTTAACGAACCCATAACTTAATATAAATACAATCAGTACCCCCACGTTGCTCTTGAGCGCAGTCTCTCGAAAACAGTTGTTGATCTATGCCTGTACTAAGAGTGGAGGAATATCAAATCACTGAAAATTATAGGCCCACCAGTATTTTACCTTGTTTGTCAAAGATTTTTGAAAAAGTTGTGTTTGATCTGTTATCAGGTTACTTTGATGGCATCTTGCACTCTCAGCTTTGTGGTTTCAGATCAAAACACAATACTTAACACGCTCTTCTTCACATGATTGGTCGGCGGCATCAATGTCATGAAAGATCCGGCAAAGTTGGGACAATTTTGATGGATCTGAAGGCTTGACCACGAACTTTTGCTAGCAAAACTGTCTGCATATCGTTTTGACCACAAAAGCCTTTGTCTTGTTAGGTGCTATTTAAGTGGCCACTTTCAGAGAACTAAAGTTGGTTCTTATTTCAATAGATGGCTTTTATCTATCAAAGAAGTGCCTCAAGGATCAATACGTTGGCCTCTCCCATTCAATATTTTCATAAACGATCTTTTATAAATAATTGAAAAAACTGATATGAAATGAAAAAAACATTGTTTAAGGTGAAGTCTATACGCTATAGCTTACGAAACCAAAATCTACTTGTGATTCCTGCGGCTAAATCACAACGTTTTTTCACGCAATCCTTTTTTTCGTGGAAGTCTGCTGTGGAATAGTATTCCGGACAGTGTGAAATTTCAAATTGTGAAGTTGTGAAAGTGTGAAATTTTAATACATCCTTTTCCCAAATTCGTGATTCTTTGCATTAAACATTAAGAAAGAGAACAAAAAGGTTGCATCACATCTTCAATAAAAGGCGTAGCTAGAGGTCAGTCAAAATTTGTGGAGAAAGGAGAAAAGGAAAACGTAATCGACACTTTAGACTGAATAGAAATATCGTAACGTTGGACTCCTCCACTTTTTTTGACTGACCTAGAATATGCCTATGAAAGGCATATTATATCACGAGGCAAAAGTCAATCAAATATATGTCAAAAATGATGAATATGTCACGTGTGTGTTGACATATTTCTTGTGGTTATTGTTGTTTGTATTGTGGTGAAAGAAAATAAGGCTAGGTATAAAAACCCATGCAATACAAATGCAATTCATCAAACAGTCAAATTTGCGTGGGCGACAGCTAAACAGTAGTGGTAATAGCACTTTTTGCTGGCAGGAATACACTTGTTAAGAAGTGAAAATAGTTTTAAATTCCTTATTGACTTTTGGTAAGTGTTTATTGACTTATTTTCTCCATTCATGTATTTTTGCATTTTTATTAATGAAATTAGCAAAAACTGAAAATCATCCACGACAATAAAATAGACATTAAAAATTTCAGTCTTTGTAATAACGAACCATTTACTCCAATAATAAGCGAGACAAACTAACTGTTATTTCACTTTTTTGCCAGCAGAAAAACATAGAGTTTAACTGGATGTCTTGATCATTACTATCACTTACATATTATCTTTATCATTTCAGGTTGGTCAAACGAGAATGAATATTAAATTATATATGGTTTTGGTTTCGATATGCCTCTGTCATCAATTAGACTATGTTCATTGTTTTTTGCGAGTTGGCAGAACAGAATTAGTCAAACTGAATATGAGAAAAACTATCCGTAAAGATACGTTGAGAGTGTTAAAACAGCTAAGTGACAGAGCTAAACTATTTGGTCGAATGAGGGCGATGCAACCTAACTCACAGGGTTAGGAGTCGATGTCTTTACATGGTGTGTATAATACCTAATATAGAAAGACAGAGAGAGCGAGTTTGCACTCATCAATTTCTCCCCGCACTAAAAAGGCTTGCTGGAAAGTTTTTAATCTGATCCTAAACTCACCCAAACAAAAATCATAAGATTTGCATCGTAAACTTAAAGGGAATGGGAAATTGTCACTGTAAACTAGAGTGGAGCGTATGTTATTTCTATGTATGTATTATTGTCGTTAGGTGTAAAAAGCATGATTTATACTATGTTTGTTTATAAGTTTCATAACGATGGAATAATTTCTAAATAATGACAATTATTAATTTTCCCGAACTTTTAATTATGTAAATAAGAGATGTTAACAAGAACGTTGTATAATGTAAACAGAGCGTTGTAAAAATATTAATAAATATTTGAAATGGAATACGTTACCTATATTATCTTATGTTGTTATATGTATATGTATATGTTATATGTTCATTTGTAAATTCTAACAAGATTGAATAGAAACAAACTGAAATTATATAATAATAATTTTCTTTGAACGATTGCCTCCACAATGTCATTCTTTTTATTTGAGCAAGGTGGATAAAATTGCCATCGTAAGGTAACATCGGACAGTGTAACCAGAACGCGTAAGGTAGGGAAACCAATTTGTAATGTACAAATGAGATATCATGGTGCGTTGCGAAATTTCAGAAAGTAAACGATCCCCGAGCCTCTACAAAAAATACCTATGATTTTCCCTGAAATTTATTACGAAACACGTTCTATTTTCCTGAGTTTAGGGGAAGGGGGGATGTCATATTTCCGTTGACTCCATCAGAAGTATTACATAACTGCTTACGCAGATGTATAAGTAATAAGTTTTCCGATGGAAGCGTGAAAAAACCCAGAACAACCATCCCGTAAATGTCTTCAATATTGACCCAAAACTACCGCAAAATTACCACAAAGTTACCGCAAATTTACCAAAGCTACAAAAACTTTACGACATTTGTCGTTTTTGCTAACACGAATTGAGGAATATTGGTGCAAACAATGTGGTAACGTCAGCAAAAAAATTTTACATTTCAATGCAGCTCTTACTAATCAACTACACCCCGTTCACACCAGGTTGGTTTGAAACAGTAGTTGAGGTTTTAGGTTGACACTAAACGGACCAGATTACGGTGAAAACACATGTTTTGCACTGAATCATTGCAGTGTAAGACTGTTTGCTAAGGCCAAGTTTCAGTACAAAAAAGGATCTACAAATTTAAAATACAGACAGATGCCTCACCCTCTCACATGTGTAATAAATATTGAATCTGTTGAAATTAAGACGTTGTCAGACATGATTACACCAACACGGCAAATACTAAAAACAAATGAAATCGTCATGTGCGAAATTCCACTGAAAACTGTGAGGTCTGCACTGTTTTATGTAGGTCTGCAAAATATTTTCATGCGCTTCTGTGTTGCAAAATGGTGTCCACGTCAACGCTTGTGGGAGAAGATTGTGGTATGATTGGTTTTACATACACATCTCACTAAATTTAATTTATATTTCATAATTTTAAATTTCAAGATTCTGATTTATGTATACACATTTTACCTTCTTCCTGCTTTAGCCTAAACTCTTATCCAGTCTGTCCGCAACCCTTTAGAAAGACTGTGCATCGCAGAGATTTTTTTTTAAACAACAGTTGTCAATAAATCTGTTTAAGCCGAAATGTGTCGAAACACCGTGTTTCAAGCGAGTCAGTAAACTCGACCTCGTTTTTATGCAATTTTTGACTTTATATCATTAACTGGAGGTTATTATGAAAAGGAGTTCTCTCGGGAATAGATAACGATAAAAATAACTGCTTCCTAAGCCAATCAATTTCACCCATTTCTCTACTTTCAACTTTAGGGCTTTTCTTTCTCCGTGCATAAACATGACGCATAAACACAGTCATTATTATCCCTACCATCAGAGCTTCTAGCTAACGATATACGTCCATGGTGTTTAAACAAAAATTAAATTAAATAATAAAAACCCTTTGTTAAGCTTTATATGACTGAATTTCCGAAAAATTCTATTGATCCAGAAATAATGTTTTGAGATTTGTCTAAAGTATTATCATCTTTAAATTTAGCAGCAAATATTGTTTACACGTGTTTATGTTAATATTATACACGCTATCCTTTAAAACAAACAAAAATGTTTGTTAATATTTACATGTTTTGTTGAAATTTACTGACGTAAAGACATCAATTGAAGCGAGTGCAAATTATGAAGAAATTCTCTGTTTGACTGCAACGTTTCAGGTTTTCTAATCCTTCTCTATATACGGGAAAACTGAAATGCGATTTACCCGTCGATTACTTGAAAAACTAGGGCGTTAACAAGCCTATTCGATTACTTGAAAAACTAGGGCGTTAACAAGCCTATTCAGAAATTTGATCAATAAAAAAAATAACAAAAATTTGAATGAAAAGAATGTTTCAGTTTTCTTTCACATCCGATGTGTCAAATTTAATTCTTTGGGCAATTATTTCGTCCGAAGACAGTAAAGAACAGTAATAAAAAATAAAGTTTGTCTTCTGTCTGTCTATCTTTTCAATTTGTGTGTTCAAAAATTGTGCACAACAACAGGGCGGAGATAGAAGCCATCACTGTGAACAAAGTAGATAAAATATACGATAGCATTCTCGATATGAAAATATGAAAACAGTCTAATCCTTAATAGGCCGTGGGCCAAGAGACCTAAACGATTAAGTTCGTACCCCAAATCTCGGGACAAGTGTATCTCAATTTATTTTAGTACTTTCGAGGATGCTGATCACGATTTTAAATGTTACCAAAGCCCAAAACCCGCAGTTTTCCTAAATTTTGACAAAATGTGTTACTTTTTCACTCTCTTATCGTTCACTTCCAATGCCGCCTTTTTTATCAGGAAGGGTGATGTAATAACGCTATAATTACTTCGCCGAACGTTGTTGTGCTGGTAAAAATTGCTTGCATCAATGTTCTGCGGAATAGCGCAGCTCATTCAGAGAATAACGAAATGGCGAAGATTTCTCGTAAAAACAATAAGTGACAGTAACTTCTACTTCTATGGCGTCTAACACTAATGTTCATCGCTGTTTGGTTCATTTTGATAGTGTTCAATCATCGAACTTAATTGAATTTACACAAAAAGCTCTTAAACGAGTAACAGAATGCCGCAAGGAGCGGATGAAGAATGACTCTGAGCCTCAGAAAAGTATATGTGTGAAGTCGTTTGACTTGTTTTCGCAGAAAGAAGGTGAGGATGTTCTTAGTTTGGAGGAAAAAACAGCATTCCCAAATTATTTTACCACCGGCAATGCTACCAAAGATTTACAGATCGTGGAAAGTTGAAAAGAGCTAGCATAAAAAAAAGGAAGAGCAATGAAGTAGCATCTAATCAGGTTAGCTTTTATTTATAAATGTGATTATTTTGGTTTTCATTTAACGGTTTTGTTCAATAAAGTAATTCTCTAAGTTTTTTTGCATATGCACCTAGAATAGTAATGTGTCAGTTAAGCATCTACGTTCATCAGTGAAGAGCCCATCAGTTGTCGGTGCCAAGTCTAGTCATGTTCTGCCAGCAGTATGTATAATATGCAACAAGGAAACTATTTATAAAACTGTAAGTACTTGATTATTAATATTGATTTTAATGTCAACATTTTATCTATATATTTTTGTATATAATTTTAGCAAAATAACAAGAGAGTTAAAATTAGCCTTTCAAATGTTGAAACATTAAATCAACACACATTGAAACATGCAGCGGAAAGACGTGAAGATAGGTAAGTGTTCTATTAACTTTGACATAAGTAAATGACAAAAATCATAGTGTTTTGATAACCCAGAATTTGTATTAATTTAAAACCTGACATTTATCTTAATACAATAATTTTTATATTATTATAGAGATATATTGTGTAAACTTGGGAGTGGACAAGATATGGTTGCATTAGAAGTAAAATATCATAGGCCATGTTATAACAGCTACACCAAAATACTTTGGGCTGAAAATAAAGAGAAAGTGTTGCTGTATGAAAAATCGTTCACAAAGTTTTGTGACAAATATGTCAATGAAAAATTGGTCAATCAAGGAAAAGTATATTTTTTCAAGCATTTATACAATAGATTTGTAAAGATGGTTCAGTCTGTAGAGCAATTAGATGCCTCCAACTACAAGTCAGAGAGATTAAAGAGTCGTATACAACAGAGTTTTCCACACATTGTTTTTCATCGACCAAGTGTAAGAAATAGTAGTGAATTAGTATTTCATGAAGTTATAGTTGCTGGAGATTTGCTACATCAACAAGAAGTTATGGAAACCGATACCCAGTCATCTAGTCAAACTGAAGATAGTTCTAGTCAGTTAGAAGATGAAAGTTTGGAAGGTAAGTTCTGTACGGTTTTAAGGTTCGATTCCTTCGCTCAGCTTCAAGTAATGTCTGGTGACAGTAATATGGGCATAATGCTGGGTGGCCCATTCCATGCAGAACATTACATATAAGAAGCTAGTTTTTAGTTTCTTATGAATACTAAGTACCTTAGAATCAAAAGAAATTAGAATGAAGTTTTGAAAAATCTGGAAAGTGTCTGGAGAATAGCCTGTGGCTGTAGAATATTTTATTAGAAAAGATTTGTTCTACAGAATTATCCACTATCACCCACTAATAACAACAAGAATAGAATATGTTTATGATTAATGATTGTTTATTTTAACAATACATGTCAAAATGTCAGCAAATGTAACAGTACATTGCAAAATATAGTAGTTGTAAACAGTTGCAAAAAGCAGTTGTAATACATTAAAAGCCTAACAAGCGTTTGGAACTAGACCTCTCCGCCTTGCTAGAAATAAAATGTAATGTAGTTCTTCAATTGTATAAAAAATGCTTTCTTATGCCTTAGCAGAGATCATCAATGATCAAAGGGCTCGACCAAATGTTAAACGTGAGTTGTACTTGGCTGCTCTTAATTTGCGTGAATTATTGAAAAATGCTCCAAAATTCAGTGAAGCATGGCCGCCTACATCAGATGAATTCAGTGTGAATGTTGTAAAAGATTCAATACCTCCGTTAGTGTATAATTTTGTTGCATGGGCAACTGGTAAAAGTGACTCACCTGATGATGATTACACAATTCTAAAAATGACCAAAGATGAGAATGTTGTAATGGCTATTGCACAGGATTTGATATATCACGGAAATAATGGGCGAAATCCAACACCAAAATCAATGGCTCTTGCTATGGCTGTTCGACAGATTACTGGTAGTGAGCATCTTATCAGGATTCTGAATGGACTAGGACATTGTGTTTCACACTCTTCTGTTCTCAGACATGACACTGCATTAGCTGAAAAGTCGATAAGCTCATCGAAAGAATTGCCTGAAACTGTATTGCCGGGAACGTTTGCAACAGTGGTTGTGGATAATGCAGACTTTGGAGAAGAAACAAAGTATCAAACACATATTACAAACATGATAATCGTACAGAACCCCTCGGAATCACCTGCTATTCAAAAAACATTCACAAAAAAGACACGGCGAAAAGCTTTAACTGCACCAACTGAGATTCTTGATGAATATGCTATCATGAAGAAACAATCACCTTCCTTTCATCAATACCAACTAGATATTGGCAATATTGAAACTGATGAAATCAATCAAGCTAAACTTCAAGACCTTCTGTACGTTCTTCTTAAAGGATTTGCTGAAAGTGACTTGTTACCTGATTGGACGGGATATAATACACTTATTTATCCAGCAAGAAAACCGTCACAAATCACGTATCTGCCTATTATTGATGCTTCTCCCACCGAGTATGCAACATTGTACACCTTCATGAAGAAATGTTTGAAAATGCTTGACGAACTTCAAAATCGCTACTTGGCTGTTGTATGTGACCAAGCCATATATGCAAAGGTTCAGCATATCCGATGGAAAGACAATGAAATGAAAGAGAAGCTTATCATTCGTCTTGGGGCGTTTCACGCAATTATGTCGTTTTGTGGTACGATTGGTAAAAGATTTAGAAATTCTGGATTCCAGGTAGGTTTGCTATTGGACATTAAGCATCATCTTTTTGCCTGATGATGTCTGAACCAACTGAAAGTTTGGGTTAATAAATATATTTTTGTTAAAAATTGTTTTGATTAACTTACTGCCTCTGGTTTTGTCAATAACTAATCAAAAAAACATTAGTATATATTACGTGATCATTTGTATACCTTATTTACTCGATGTTTCAACTGAAGTTAACTACGTGCAAAAATGAAATTCCACGCACTTTCTCCAATATAGGATATTCTTGTCGAGTCAGATGTTATTGGTCCAAGTTCCATAAATGGGATAATAAGTGGTAAGCATTACAATCGCAGTATGACAGTTCACAAAGTATTGTATGAAGCTTTGGAACGTATGAGATTCTCTGCGTTTCTCAGATCTTTGGACGACGTAGAAGAAGAACATATTCGTTCGTTCATTGAAAGTTTTCGCGAGAACATTTTAAGTTCAAACCAAATTTGTCAGTCTCACGTCATGGAGTTGGTTTCCGAAAGATACGCAAATTTTGTGAAGCAGTGCCGTGAAATCAATCCAACATTTGACTTTTGGAGCTCTTATATTGACATGGTTGGTAAGTAAATTAAGAAGTCTTGGCTAAGATTTCTTCAGAAGGGTGGCAAAGTGTTACCATTCTCCATCCCAATCAGAAAGTCCCTACTCAATGGAGAAAATGCTTGAGTGTTGGAGAAAACAAAGAAAATCTTCTATCTTTCCTAGCGACATCATGGCGACAATATAGATCAGAGCAGTTAAGAAGCACGACGATCTACGTGACAAACAAAGATCTTTGTTACAAGCTATCCGCTGCAACATCGCCAAAAGATACCTTGATATCAACTGTTACACCAGAATTGTCCTGCGACCACGAAGAAGCAGATACGCGACTTGTACTCCACAGCAGTCACGCAGCACAAAGCTTTGGAAGCGTTCTGGTAAAGACACCAGATACGGATATTATTGTCATCCTAGTTGCCACTCACAGTTCAATATCTTCGAACCTGTTTGTCGAAACTGGAGTTGGTGACAGAAAACGCATTTTGGACATCAAAGCTATTGCATCTTCCCTTTCGGACATGAACGTTAATTCAATTATTGGATTTCATGCGTTTACAGGTAAGAGAGTATACATTGCACTTATTTTTTAAGAAACAATCCTGAATGTGAACATGAGAATTTGCAATGGAAATAAACATGTACTTACAATGTTTAACATATCTTTAAGGTTGCGATACAACCAGCTGCTTTTACGGCAAGAGGAAACAGAAGTGCTGGCAATGCATGAATAACAACACATCATTTCAACACGCAATCAGTTGCATTGGCGATAGCGAATACTTTGATGCTTCAACAGTTGAAGAGTTTGTATGCTTGCTGTACGGAAGCAGTAAAAAACGGTGTAACGAAGCTCGAGTGGAACTCTTTCAACAGGGCAAGTTCGCAGAAGAATTACTACCACCAACGTTCGATGCGCTACAAAAGCATACAAAGCGCGCAAACTATCAGGCATATATTTGGAAAAGGTGTCTATCTGTTGTTATTGATGCCCCTGATGTAAGAAATCATGGTTGGAAGATAGTAAGAAACGAAATAAGTATAGATTGGATGGATACAGATTGTGCTGTAGATTTGCTGAAAGAACTTATAACCTGCGGATGCAAAAGTGGATGTAAAAAAAGAAGTTGTAAATGTTTGAAGAACGAACTCTCGTGCACAAAGATATGCAAATGTGTTGAATGCGAGAATGGAAAAAATGACGAAATAGAATCAAGCGAGGAAGATTGGGATGATATAGCTGATACCAATTTTAGTGATGTCGACTTTTTTATTGATGAATCGGATATTGACGCCTCAGACGCTGAAACAGCTGGATAGTTATATTTTTAAACAGAATATCGATAACACACGATACGCTTTTTTCGATAGCTCATTTTATTTGTAATTAAGCTACTCGTCGAATTGTTTGTGTTTACTAGTCGATATTCATGAAAATATTATTAACTTCAAGGAAAAACAAAAAAATTAGGATATAGAACGCTGGAGATTTCAATTTATCGAAAAGTTCTCGATACGACTCGATAACCAAGTATTTACATAGTTTTTCCTAGTTTTTTAACGTTATAAAAGTTTTAAAGTGCGAGTTAGTGTTTATATTTTGTTTATATGCATGATTGAAATTTTTAAACTATGTCATTACAAAGAAATACTTGAGAAAACACTTAACACGATAAAACACGAAAACACACGATTGCTCTATTTTTGATGTTCAATTTCTCGAAAACTGCGGGGTTACCGGCTTGGTAACATTTATTTTTGAATTCAGCATGTTTAAAATCGCTAATTTATATATAGATACATTTGTCCCGAGATTTGGGGTACGAAACTTTTTTGAGAGCTTTTAAGGCGCATTGGCCCACGGCCTATAACTCAAAATATTACAAATGGACCTTTTGAAGTGAACATCTTGTTTGAATCCTAGCGTTTTCGTAATCCGCAACATTTTGAGCAAGGTTTCACTAGGCCACAGTTTCAAACGTTCGAAAGTCTATCGTCCGACATTTCTAACATCTGTTTGGGCAACGAAACGTCAAAAATGCAAAGTGCGATGATATGTTTAGAAATAGGACACTTTACAATTTCATTGAGACGTTCTCATCATAATATTGATTTAAGTTGTAATGTACAAATACCGAAAGAAAATTTCAAACACTTATGTAACATATAAAACATATTTGTTTTTCCCATCCTTATTAATCGCTAAGGAATTTTCTTGTTATGAAAGTCGACACCGTTTTTTAAAAGCATTTCGTTCTTTATGTTTGCACGTATTTTCCAATTGTTCCCTCCGGAGGTCGATACAATGAGGGTAAAGCCATCACTTGCACCTTGTTGAAAGCATACTTTGCCACACCAACGTTCTTGAAAGAGTTTATGGGACGCGTTCCTTGGCTGAAAAAGTGTAAAATAATGAAATATAATTGTGTTTTCAATCATTGATCTTTTTTTTTTACATGGCGAGAAATCCCACAAATGTTCCGCGTACCTTCTTATGCTGCTTAATACGCGATTTGAAACATTCTCCGCCATATCGTGCTCACGTTCAAGAGTACGAACTGTTTCCAAGGTCACCGCCATTGATGAGCGATCTTTTGCACTTTTACACGAAGTTAAACGTAACCCATTCAAACGAAAACACAACTACAATAAACATAAATGTGAATCATTTTGATGTACCTGTAGCTCATTAAAAAATCGGCTCTGTATACCATCACACTATAGTTAGCCCATCGTTAGCTCATAGTGAAAACCAAGCTTTACGGCGAATTTTAACGAGTTATGTAGTATTTACTTGACACATCTTTTACGAAAAATTCGCAACTTAGGAAGATGCCGGGAAAACGCCAGAAAATGTACAGGAAGAAGAATATCCTCAATTCTGAAAGTTTCAATTCTGAAAGTCTCAAGGCTGCAGGAGTTGCTAAGGAGTCAGAGTTTTAAAATTTTAAAATATCTTTAAAAACATTTCTGGTTGGTTGTTGAAATCTCAGAAGCCAAGAGAAGCATATATTTTTAACTGTGCTTGAGGGAGTTTTAAAACTGCCTTTTAAAAATTTGAATAAACTGAGACGCGCTTCATTTGAGTAGATCAATAAAAGTTGTAAGTCCTTCTCTTACTATACGTCCATGGTTTCACTTACGTCCATACACTAACATACAGGCCATGTACCGATTTCTAACCAGACTATTTCGTGGTGTAAAATTTATCTGGGTAAGTGAGCATAAGATTCAGGTATGCCTGTACATCGTCTCTGACGATTTGACTTCGAAGAAAAAAATTTGGTTTTAAGAGCAAATTTGTGTTTACATTGGCATAAAAAGGAATTTGAGCGATCAACAGGTTAAACCACAAACTCTTCATAAATGCCGGCTTGATATGGCTAACTATTTAAGAAAATAAAAACACACAAATAAAGAAAACAAGAAGATCAATTACCTCTTCAGATGTTAGTAATATCTCATAATTTTTGCATCTTTTTACATTAACATTTGTTTTCAATTGATCCATCAATTTGACTAAAGGTAATGCTTTGGAAGAACGTGAATCCCCTGAAGTAAATAACACCTCACAATACATCTTAAAGATGTTCATCTGACAATTTTTCCCAACTATGAATTTACGGTGAAAAGTCGTGTAGAAGAAATGGTTGAAAGGCATAACCTCACTAACCCAGACAAAGTTTATAAGGTTTGCACCATGAACTTTTAGGTGAAGAGAAATTGTCAGTTGCATCGAAACACAAGATCGTGTGATGTTCAAGTAAGAATTGATCATTTATAATTGCGTAGGATAAGCGAAACGCACCGTTGTTGGAATTGAAGTTAAGAAATGCATCGAGGTAGACTTGGAAAGATGCCAGATTTTCACTGTTGATCGTTTCCTGTAAACTCGTATCCCCAAATCTAAAATTTAGAATCCGTCAAAGTTTCAAATTCCATCAAAATCAATCGATGAGTCATTTCACACAGGAACCTAAAGCTTGGTTCTTTCATCTCTTCAGTCACAAGTCTTGAGAAGCAAAAATAACGGTTCTGTAAAATAAACACCTACTTTTCAGCTAATGTGGCCTGCTCGTTGATTCCCATTGAGAAGAGGACAGGATGAAGGCGTATGATTTGACGCTTTTGCAACTTTTCGGGTAATTGTCGGAATATACTGGGTTTCACAGGAAACTCCACCACTATGCCAGACCTATTAAAGAATTCCTGTTAGATTAGAGTATGTAGGCATTAATTTGCAACAAAACAAAATTTCTCAAGTGAAAAAAATTAGAAATAAAAATCTTTTGGACGGTTATGTTATGTGACAGTTTCCTGTGACTAAATGGCCGTCCCATTCAATGGGGACATTTTTAATTTATTTTCGTGGTACTTGATCGTCTCTTTCCCAGTGGGAAAAATCTTCAAAAAATCTATGCGGAGGAAGATTGAAGATTTTGCCCATTGGGTTATCATCATACTACGGATACTACGGATGCTAGATGATGACGATGATCAAAAAACAAAAACAAGGGTTTCATTCTCTCGTGAAACTGTGATACGTATGTTGCACGAGGTAATGACGTTTGCAATGAAGTATGTCATATTTGCAGAGTTTGTTCTAGGATCGACCACAACAACCACTGATCTGGTTTTGACACAAAATAAAACGCGAACCTTTTCCCAGTAAGAGTAGGGTAAGCATCTGCATCCGCACTGATAATCTAAATGCAAAAGTTAAATAATATGTTAGTTGCACCAATCGCCGCCCTTTTCAACCGTCTGTCCACACCATTCAACTTTCTGTCGGTAAACATGGAACAGAAGGAGGCATAACTTAATTCTTTTGTACCATCCGTGATGCACTGTATTGTTCAAGTGTAAACTGTGCAATAAAATGTAATTGCTATCCTTTTGCATAAATTAAATAATTTTTACTCCCTCGCGTAACCATCGCATTTTTATGAATCCTCTAACGTGATCAAGAATCGTTAAAATAAAGTACTAAAAACGCATGATCTGAAGTAAATATTGTAATAAAAAACGTCACGATTATGCAACGTCAACATAGTAATTTCAGGTTCTTATGTCAGGATACCCTGAAGATATTGGAAGTAACCTGTGGTTTTTGAATAGAGAATCATTGTAGCTCTTGTCTGATTGCACGGCACTAAGGAGGCGCATCTAATTTGAAGATATAGGGACTGAAAGATTTAAATAAATCATATGATATCTTGAAAACTATGCAAAAAATATGGGTTTATTTTGTCTTCCCATAAAGAATGGATACGCATCAGATAGTAAGCTCCCCATCAGATAGTAAGTTCCCCATCAGACAGTAAGTTCCCCATCAGACAGTAAGTTCCCCATCAGACAGTAAGTTCCCCATCAGACAGTAAGCTCCCCATCAGATAGTAAGTTCCCCATCAGATAGTAAGTTCCCCATCAGACAGTAAGTTCCCCATCAGATAGTAAGTTCCCCATCAGATAGTAAGTTCCCCATCAGACAGTAAGCTCCCCATCAGACAGTAAGTTCCCCATCAGACAGTAAGCTCCCCATCAGACAGTAAGCTCCCCATCAGATAGTAAGTTCCCCATCAGATAGTAAGTTCCCCATCAGATAGTAAGTTCCCCATCAGACAGTAAGCTCCCCATCAGATAGTAAGTTCCCCATCAGACAGTAAGTTCCCCATCAGACAGTAAGCTCCCCATCAGATAGTAAGTTCCCCATCAGACAGTAAGTTCCCCATCAGACAGTAAGTTCCCCATCAGATAGTAAGCTCCCCATCAGACAGTAAGTTCCCCATCAGACAGTAAGCTCCATATCAGATAGTAAGTTCCCCATCAGATAGTAAGCTCCCCATCAGATAGTAAGTTCCCCATCAGATAGTAAGTTCCCCATCAGATAGTAAGTTCCCCATCAGACAGTAAGCTCCCCATCAGATAGTAAGTTCCCCATCAGATAGTAAGTTCCCCATCAGACAGTAAGCTCCATATCAGATAGTAAGTTCCCCATCAGATAGTAAGTTCCCCATCAGACAGTAAGCTCCCCATCAGATAGTAAGTTCCCCATCAGATAGTAAGTTCCCCATCAGACAGTAAGCTCCATATCAGATAGTAAGTTCCCCATCAGATAGTAAGCTCCCCATCAGATAGTAAGTTCCCCATCAGATAGTAAGTTCCCCATCAGACAGTAAGCTCCCCATCAGATAGTAAGTTCCCTCCCCATCAGACAGTAAGCTCCCAATCAGATAGTAAGTTCCCCATCAGATAGTAAGTTCCCCATCAGATAGTAAGTTCCCCATCAGATAGTAAGTTCCCCATCAGACAGTAAGCTCCCCATCAGATAGTAAGTTCCCCATCAGATAGTAAGTTCCCCATCAGACAGTAAGCTCCATATCAGATAGTAAGTTCCCCATCAGATAGTAAGTTCCCCATCAGACAGTAAGCTCCCCATCAGATAGTAAGTTCCCCATCAGATAGTAAGTTCCCCATCAGACAGTAAGCTCCATATCAGATAGTAAGTTCCCCATCAGATAGTAAGCTCCCCATCAGATAGTAAGTTCCCCATCAGATAGTAAGTTCCCCATCAGACAGTAAGCTCCCCATCAGATAGTAAGTTCCCCATCAGACAGTAAGCTCCATATCAGATAGTAAGTTCCCCATCAGATAGTAAGTTCCCCATCAGACAGTAAGCTCCATATCAGATAGTAAGTTCCCCATCAGATAGTAAGTTCCCCATCAGATAGTAAGTTCCCCATCAGATAGTAAGTTCCCCATCAGACAGTAAGCTCCCCATCAGATAGTAAGTTCCCCATCAGACAGTAAGCTCCATATCAGATAGTAAGTTCCCCATCAGATAGTAAGTTCCCCATCAGACAGTAAGCTCCATATCAGATAGTAAGTTCCCCATCAGATAGTAAGTTCCCCATCAGATAGTAAGTTCCCCATCAGATAGTAAGTTCCCCATCAGATAGTAAGCTCCCCATCAGATAGTAAGTTCCCCATCAGATAGTAAGTTCCCCATCAGACAGTAAGCTCCCCATCAGATAGTAAGTTCCCCATCAGACAGTAAGCTCCATATCAGATAGTAAGTTCCCCATCAGATAGTAAGTTCCCCATCAGACAGTAAGCTCCATATCAGATAGTAAGTTCCCCATCAGATAGTAAGTTCCCCATCAGATAGTAAGTTCCCCATCAGATAGTAAGTTCCCCATCAGACAGTAAGTTCCCCATCAGATAGTAAGTTCCCCATCAGACAGTAAGTTCCCCATCAGATAGTAAGTTCCCCATCAGACAGTAAGTTCCCCATCAGATAGTAAGTTCCCCATCAGACAGTAAGTTCCCCATCAGATAGTAAGTTCCCCATCAGATAGTAAGTTCCCCATCAGACAGTAAGCTCCCCATCAGATAGTAAGCTCCCCATCAGACAGTAAGTTCCCCATCAGACAGTAAGTTCCCCATCAGATAGTAAGTTCCCCATCAGACAGTAAGTTCCCCATCAGACAGTAAGTTCCCCATCAGATAGTAAGTTCCCCATCAGACAGTAAGCTCCCCATCAGATAGTAAGTTCCCCATCAGATAGTAAGTTCCCCATCAGACAGTAAGCTCCATATCAGATAGTAAGTTCCCCATCAGATAGTAAGTTCCCCATCAGACAGTAAGTTCCCCATCAGATAGTAAGTTCCCCATCAGACAGTAAGTTCCCCATCAGACAGTAAGTTCCCCATCAGATAGTAAGTTCCCCATCAGACAGTAAGCTCCCCATCAGATAGTAAGTTCCCCATCAGATAGTAAGTTCCCCATCAGACAGTAAGTTCCCCATCAGATAGTAAGTTCCCCATCAGACAGTAAGTTCCCCATCAGACAGTAAGTTCCCCATCAGACAGTAAGTTCCCCATCAGATAGTAAGTTCCCCATCAGACAGTAAGCTCCCCATCAGATAGTAAGTTCCCCATCAGACAGTAAGTTCCCCATCAGACAGTAAGTTCCCCATCAGACAGTAAGTTCCCCATCAGATAGTAAGTTCCCCATCAGACAGTAAGCTCCCCATCAGATAGTAAGTTCCCCATCAGATAGTAAGTTCCCCATCAGACAGTAAGTTCCCCATCAGATAGTAAGTTCCCCATCAGATAGTAAGTTCCCCATCAGACAGTAAGTTCCCCATCAGATAGTAAGTTCCCCATCAGATAGTAAGTTCCCCATCAGACAGTAAGCTCCCCATCAGATAGTAAGCTCCCCATCAGACAGTAAGTTCCCCATCAGACAGTAAGTTCCCCATCAGATAGTAAGTTCCCCATCAGACAGTAAGTTCCCCATCAGACAGTAAGTTCCCCATCAGATAGTAAGTTCCCCATCAGACAGTAAGCTCCCCATCAGATAGTAAGTTCCCCATCAGATAGTAAGTTCCCCATCAGACAGTAAGCTCCATATCAGATAGTAAGTTCCCCATCAGATAGTAAGTTCCCCATCAGACAGTAAGTTCCCCATCAGACAGTAAGTTCCCCATCAGACAGTAAGTTCCCCATCAGATAGTAAGTTCCCCATCAGACAGTAAGCTCCCCATCAGATAGTAAGTTCCCCATCAGACAGTAAGTTCCCCATCAGACAGTAAGTTCCCCATCAGATAGTAAGTTCCCCATCAGACAGTAAGCTCCCCATCAGATAGTAAGTTCCCCATCAGATAGTAAGTTCCCCATCAGATAGTAAGTTCCCCATCAGATAGTAAGTTCCCCATCAGACAGTAAGTTCCCCATCAGATAGTAAGTTCCCCATCAGACAGTAAGTTCCCCATCAGACAGTAAGTTCCCCATCAGATAGTAAGTTCCCCATCAGATAGTAAGTTCCCCATCAGACAGTAAGCTCCATATCAGACAGTAAGCTCCCCATCAGATAGTAAGCTCCCCATCAGACAGTAAGTTCCCCATCAGACAGTAAGCTCCATATCAGACAGTAAGCTCCCCATCAGATAGTAAGCTCCCCATCAGACAGTAAGCTCCCCATCAGATAGTAAGCTCCCCATCAGACAGTAAGTTCCCCATCAGACAGTAAGTTCCCCATCAGATAGTAAGTTCTCCATCAGATAGTAAGTTCCCCATCAGATAGTAAGCTCCCCATCAGACAGTAAGCTCCCCATCAGATAGTAAGTTCCCCATCAGACAGTAAGTTCCCCATCAGACAGTAAGCTCCCCATCAGATAGTAAGTTCCCCATCAGATAGTAAGTTCCCCATCAGACAGTAAGCTCCCCATCAGACAGTAAGTTCCCCATCAGACAGTAAGTTCCCCATCAGACAGTAAGCTCCCCATCAGACAGTAAGTTCCCCATCAGATAGTAAGTTCCCCATCAGATAGTAAGCTCCCCATCAGACAGTAAGTTCCCCATCAGATAGTAAGTTCCCCATCAGACAGTAAGCTCCCCATCAGATAGTAAGTTCCCCATCAGATAGTAAGTTCCCCATCAGATAGTAAGTTCTCCATCAGATAGTAAGTTCCCCATCAGATAGTAAGCTCCCCATCAGACAGTAAGCTCCCCATCAGATAGTAAGTTCCCCATCAGACAGTAAGTTCCCCATCAGATAGTAAGCTCCCCATCAGACAGTAAGTTCCCCATCAGATAGTAAGTTCCCCATCAGATAGTAAGCTCCCCATCAGACAGTAAGCTCCCCATCAGACAGTAAGTTCCCCATCATAGGTGCTCGGCGATACTGTGTACTGGCAAAAATTTTAACAACTCATCAAGTCAAACCAATTCCAGATTATTGTTTTCGTTGTTGTTACTAACAACCAAACAAGTCACTTGATCTTTAAAACATTGACCAATGACTTGTGTCTGTTTTAATAACACAAAATGTTGGCTATTTATCAAAGCAACAAGTACATAAACATAATGTATCATAACATAATGGCCGATACTGTCCCGTTATTCCTGGGTGACTTGAAAGTGTTTTCAGAAGATGACCTTGCGAAGAAATTAAAACACGTACTATTAACACCATAACACTTAAGTATTAACATTCCCAAGCAATCATGAAAAAACATATGAAAGCGCACAGATGACATCGCAATAAGATACAGATGAAGTAAAGACGCGCGTGTACCTTGAACGTAACATTTCTTAAGTCGGAAACTCCAGTGTGCATATCTTCAAGCATCCCCATCTCATCGCCTAAACAAAACATTATCATCAACAACAACAGTGAAAATGGAGGAAAAGCAAATTTCTTTGTGTACTTTAGGAAGTTAAAACAAAAACATTAAAGTTAATTTTGGATTCGTCAAAACGCAAGTGAAGCAGAGTAATCTCTAGCTCCAACCTTTATCCCTAGCAACTTGAAATACAATACAAAATACACAGTAATCAAACTAGATTATCAGACCAAATCATGAGATCACAGAATCCTACACTGACTGATGGGCACCGGAGATCATTTCAAGTCGGTATTGTTCCAATGAAAGTTTGCAAAGTTTTCAGAACAGTTAGTGGAGCTAACTAAACGAAACTTCTAATCATTATTGGTGGAAGTCAAATATTATTAAAGACCATGTTGGCAATTAACAAGTAAAAGACAAACCGTGTGTGGTGAGCAGACTTTCATAATGAATCAGTAAGCCTATATTTGTGATTTGTTCCAAAAACGTTTGATCTGCTATTCTTTGTGCAAAGATGACAGCAAATCCACAAATGACAGGTGTGAGCTATACAGAAGGAAGAAAAGGAAAAGGATATTTCGTTAGCATGCTAGTTGGTAGGTCTGCAGAATAAACTTATAATCATTTGTATAATCATCCAGAAATTTTTAGGGAAACTTTTATGTATCAGCATTTCAGTGGACAATTCAACATTTGTATGTTATTATCTTTAGACTTACTGAAGACGTTTTAAAACCTGTGGTTAATGTCAACAATGTATGTTGCGTTACATGCTTCGAAGTGTTTCATAGCAAAATTATAGAGAAACATCTAATTATCATATTGGCATGAAGAAGAAAAAAGCTAACTATTCAGGAACTTTGAGTCTTGGAAACAGGTTAAAGCAAATTCAGGGATATTCTCTTCTCATTGTGATGCAGCGGAATTATATTCCATTGAAAACATATATACACGGACAGTTTCCATTCTACACAAACTTTAAAGATCAGCCATTAATAAGTGTTGAATAACAAGACCTTACTTTAAAATGCCAAATTCATTTAGGTTTCTTTCACAACTACAAAAGAAGCTAATGAACGAATAATGGTTGTTCAACTTGTGCTCTTTTTAACTTTCACTTACAGCTTGAGAAAGCACGATATCTCTTCGATGGCGTATTTCCTTTGCTCCAGTGTTGCCCACCTCATCTTGCATCAACATGAATCGCATCAGAACATTGGTTTTCGAACACAAGGAGTCTATAGCTTTGTGTAAAGTTTCCTCCAACAAAACTAATTCTGTTGGTAAAGCTGGAAAATAGCAGTGAATAATCATGATTTGAAAATCTATTTGCTGCACAAGTACACTAGACCTTTAGATGTAAACATCACAAATCAAACTACTGATTGCTTTTGTTCAATCACACATCATTGTAGAGTTCATTAGTGATAGCTTACAGTATGTTTTCGAAGCATAATCAACAGAAGTGATAAATTCTGTCAAAGCATGTCGTACTCCACAATCATCATCCTTCTAAAACAAAATAGGACAATGATGCTCTGAAAAAACAATTTTAATAAGAAAAGGACTCAAAACTTCCCATCAGACTACAGACCAGTGACCCACTACTTTTTGTTTCGTTTTTCAATCTGTTTTAATATATTTTTATGCATTTTCTTTATCACAATTTTTGGTATTTTTCATTATTGCTAAAATTCTTCAAGAGTTTGATGAGTATTTGGGTACAAAGGTCGTGCAAAGGCCATTTCCAGCTCCCATTTGTGCTACAGAAGCTGCATGAACAGCTTTCATTTAACAAGTCATTTCTCCTTTGCTGAATGCTCTTCAGAGAGGAGTGCTAACTTCCAAAATTTGATCAGTAGTGAAATATGTCAGATTTGTTTCTGAATAATTTCATGATATTGAAATGTGGTTATACCATAAAATATTTCATTTAAAAAAGAGAATCAATTACTGATGTTATTTTCTTTGTATTTTACTCTACAGGGACCTGAAAATACAAGATACAATTATCTAAAGAAACCTTACTCTCTGAAGAGCCAACACAGAAGAATCTGTCCATTTTTTTTACTTAAATTTACATAATTACCTGTTCAGATGTTGATGGTTT
This sequence comes from Turritopsis rubra, assembly GCA_039566895.2. Taxonomy (NCBI): domain Eukaryota; kingdom Metazoa; phylum Cnidaria; class Hydrozoa; order Anthoathecata; family Oceaniidae; genus Turritopsis; species Turritopsis rubra. The sequence continues at coordinate 17,581,376 of CM077625.1, read as the reverse complement.
GTATTCAGTTCCAGTCCACTTCCAATCTGAATTGAACTCAAGTCAAAGTCAAAGTCAAAATACAAACAGTTTGTTCAATTCTGAACCGATAAATTCAAAATAATTGATGTGATGGTTTAAGAAATTAAAATGAATCAAATAACGGAAGTAAGAATTCTTGAATAAGGTAGAGTCAATATTCTTTCTCAATACTTTTGGTTTATCATCTCATTAATAGTGTGGATAACATTTACAACAACTTCAACTCACATAGAAAAGTATTCTCAAACAAACAAACAAACACAAACATCCTGGTGGCTAACATCATGCCTTACTGACTGTCAATTAAACCATTTCGCAGTCATTTCTTGTTTGCAATATCGTAACTACATTTTTTTTGGTTTTGTCAAGCTGGATACTCTTTTAAAATCAAGTAATTATGAGAACAGCATGGGCCCATAAAACAAAAAATCTGTTCATAACAAAAGGGAAGGGAACTATACCTAAATTTTGGATGTTTTGATCTTCTAAATTTGAAAATATAACAGTTGAATGTACACGTATCTCAGGACTGTTGGTTCGAGCTTTCACCATCTCCATGGAAGCTTCTTGAACAAATGATGTTTCACAAAGACCAAGGAGTTCCCCGATCTAAAATATTAAAAAAAATGCAGACCTGATTTCATTCATTTAGGAATCTATCAAGAAACTACAATAAAGAACATTTTAATCAATAATGATATGATGCAAGGAACAATGTGTTGTTATGGATACAATTGGAAATAGGTACACAATTATGATTAAGCCTTAGTGCCACGGTGCAAAACTTTTGCAAAAAAAGAAAACAGATAAAAAAAAAAAACATTGTCCACACAATCTTTTAAAATTGGAATTGGAACAACTTAATTTAGAAACTTAAAAAAATATTAACTATAGAATTTTTAGTAGGAGATTGCTTTCCACTTCCCACTCTCTTGGATGAGTCATGCAGACACAGCAATAAAGACTATTTTTCTGCATATTTTCTACCCTAAAACCTGTAGTTGATATGAAGAATATACAGCACAGGTCGTAAAACCTGTAGTTGATATGAAGAATATACAGCACAGATCGTAAATGGATATTCTTTGATTCGAGGATCATCACATACATGATTCACATTATTATAAAATTTTCCCGCTGATATTTTGCAGAATAACCAACAACAAATATGGTTTGCTGACATCACGATGAATCAGTTTTTTTTTATTTATAACAGAATATTGCCTTTAGCAACAAATCAACAAATCAAATCAACAAATCAACAAAACAATAGCATCAAACCCAGATAATCAATTGACAAATGTGTTATATACTTTATTGGAGGTCACAGTTGCAAAATCACTCAGCAATTCGGGATTACGCTCTTCAATAGCTTTTTTTATGCCAATTCTTGCTGTATGAAGCTCCTGTTTGGTTCTCTTAATGACATCTGAAAACAGATCATAATTTTGAATTTATTTTCAAGTTTAGCAACGAGTATCATTGAAAAAAGATTTTAGACTGAAGAAATAAAGGAAAAATTGTTATCCTTCAGAAACAATCAACAACATGAAGACAACATATTATTATTATTATTATTATTATTATTGGATGAGATGACTACCTTTCTGAAAATAAATACCTTTCACATGTGATGCTTTTATGTATCCTGACTTTAATCTCTCTTCCTCACCAAACCTAAACATATGTTCAAACAGATCTGTTTTGGAAGATATGACAGGTCATTTTTTCACTAATACTGGAGGTAAAAGTAAAGCAGGTTTTCGACTAGTTGAACTGATTTTAATGGAACTGATTTTAATTTTATTCTACAAATCAATTACCTTATGTGGATAAATTTAGTCCACATGAAATGCCTCAAAAACGAAAATGAATCCACTTAAGGTAGTGCAAACAAAGAGTTCGATTGATTTTTCTTTGTTTTCACAATACAATTCAATTAATCAAATAATGTAAACCTGTTTTTACGTTTTACCTCCAGTATTAGTGAAAAAATGAATAATATATCTTTTTGTGTAAAGATGACTAAGCAGAACCAGACTCATATAATATTAGTTTATCTCTACAATAGGCTTATGGAGATTATGGAGATAAAATAACGACAAACCCTTCTAAAGCCTTTCTTGTGTCATTTTCTATACTGAAAATCAAGCGTTTTAATCCTCCATGTTTAAACTTTAATGAGTGTGCTGCAGGTGCACCAACAGTTACAACATCGTAATAAAAGTCTAAGGAAACAGATGGTCGGAAGTCTAATGCAAGAAGAAAACCACAAAGAAATTAGCAATTCATTTAGAACTATCCGTATATCCGTATCCGTATATCCATATGCATTGTGCAATCCGTATCCATATCCGTATCCGTATGCAAGCTTTGTGGTTTGTTATTCTATGGATCACGACAAGCTGTGCACTGTACACAAAAAATACTATCCTTAAAAAAAAAAACAGTTTTTTTGCATGTCATTACCTTTTGTGTTTTCATTAACACATAATCTTTGTATATGTAAATTGGTTGGTATAAATTCTAAATCTCTTTTCGTTTTTTCAATGCTTTTCTTAAAGTAGCACTCTAACAGAGAAAAAATAATTAAAAGTTCAGGGGGTAAAACAATAAATAAATACATTTTACACGCTATACTAGTATTTTAAAAATATAATCAGCGATAATCATAACGAATTGAGAAAACATCCAACCTTCGTATTGGTATAAATCAGCTAAATTTGTTGAGTAATTATGTACCAAATCAAAATGATTGTTCTGAGCAGTTTGCTTGATTCGTTCCCATTCTGGGTGAAGCTAGAATATCAAAAGAGTAGAGGATTTCAATCCATGTCTAACCAATTTAATGTTCCCAAGTCTGAAGTGACAGTTCCAAATTGTATGGAAATTAGTTCTTGTAATGAAAGAGTTTGCAAGAGACTTATTTTCTAATTTAATTCCAAAATATAATGATCACTTTTATCATGGAAAACAACTTCATTATTATTTTGATATAAAATGAGGCAAGTGTTGTACAAGAGCAGAATCACCTAATTTGGAAAAATGTCTATTCTCATTTGGAAGCTCTTAGAAACCAATGTACAATTCTGAAAATACTTCTTATAATTATAAACTGTTTTTCTAGTCTGGATTTTGAGCCTAGCTGGTAGACTACTAGGAAAATCTGATTTTTCAAAAGATTTTTTTCCTTAAAATTCAGAAAATTAACTTCACAGGGCACTTTATAACCTATTAAGATGAAAACATGTCTAATATTTCGTTTTTGCACTCAGTACAAACTATGAACTCTACTTGTAAGGAAAACATGGGGAGAATACATACTTGGCCAATATTGTGTAATTCCATCACACTCTCCTTTTCTTCAGCAATGAACAAACCTCTAAAAAAATTCAACGTCGATGAGTTAATCAACATTATATATTATATATTATATAATAATCAAAACAAATTAAAAGTAGTTGTATGTAGGATGAATAAGAAACTTCCTTACAATAACAGCTTTGGAATCTTGTAGCATAGGCTTGATTCTGCCAGAAATTCTTGAAATTTCAAATCCCTTCCATCTCTTAAAACACAAGCAATCAGATTATAAGCTTCATTCATCCATTCAAAATGGTGGAGGCATAATTATTAAAACCGGATACAAAATAGAAAAATTTAATTTGTTTGGATTTCACTTAAGAAAATATATCTGATTTGACAAATGTTGTTTATGCTCAACATGACTATGAGTTCCTGATCGTGTGACAATCAGATTTGGTTGGGAAGGTATCCTGTTCGAATTCGTATTTGCTGAATTATTGCCATAAGCTGTTTAAACGATTATCTATTGGTTGCTCTCCCAAAAATATGAAGATATTTGGAAATTTAGGTGGGCAGCTGAGGTGGTTTAAAGAGGCTCCCCTCTTAAAATAGGGGCTGCTAAAAAGAGGAAGTACAAAAGTACAAAAATGAAAAAATTTCTGTTTTTGATTTGCTTAGAGTATAATATTTTGGGAACCGTAGCAAATAAAAAAAGATTTAACTAATTTGATGAATAACAATGAAATGCTGTTATTGGAAGTACCAATTTGTATTTGTATCACAACTACCACATAAACTACCAAAAATTAACAGCTGAAACTTCAGCAGTAAAACAATTGGCAGGGGCCGAATGTGCATAACTTGAGGGAGAAATTCTGACCAACCTTTTCTAGTTTAGATTTCCAAAATATGAAATTTACTTTCGATAGCTACCCTTTCAAGCTCTGCCCTGTCATAGAATATCAGTTTAGTTGACCTCCTATGAACTCGTGTCATGTGATATCTTTGAGTAGACCAGACATAGTATTAACCCAACTTGCACCATCCTAGATCACTATAGGAAGTTTACGATATCATTGTGCAAGCAAAAACAGCAAGCGTAATGGAGATGCTTTGCAGCTGGAGCTTTTTTTTATATATTTTTTTGAAATGGTCTGATTTTTGTGCCGCTTCGATGCTCCAAATATGCGGCACTTTGATTGAATCATTCCAGCTTTTATTGTGGGTTTTGTACTGTTTTTGAGCTGTTTTAATTGAGTCAAGAACATTTTTCTTGTCTTGTTTAGTCATACCATTCACCATTTATATATTTCTTCAGTTTCAGCCTATGAAGATGTATCGTAACTCCAGAATGAGACTTCTTATAATTATTTATTTTAACACAGCTTGTATAAGCTTTATGTAATTAACTCTATAAAACATGTCAAGGTAATCATAAGGCGTTGTAATAAAATGGTAGCCACACGAGGTCTTACACATGTCTCTTTTACACAACAACTCATGTTAAAAGTTATTATTTCAGTAAAAAAGATAAAATGAAATTTCATCCGTTCTCAACTAACTTATTTACATTTCATTTCGTTCACTTGTAGTTGTACAAAGATCTAGTTTAAAAAGCAGTATTTTGGATGGATTTTCTTCTTTATGAAATCATTATTTTTTTCATAGAAGAGTGTGTTTCTCTTTAGCATATTATATATTTATTTTTTTTCGATATAAAAAAATAATTTTAAAATAAGCTCATGCACATATATTTCTTTTGTTTTAGACAATAAGTATCTGGGTTTTTTTTAATTAAACCTTATTCACACTTAAGATTTTTAAAGACAATTGTGTTGTCAGTGTCACTTAGGCTTTGGAAGATGAAGTTTTGATTGGCTTTAAAACTTTTTGCCACTTTTGATTAATCTTTTGGAAAGAATCTTTAAGTGAAGTGTCTTCTTTTCATTTTCAGATGCTATGTGATGTCTCCATGTGGTAATAACATGTAAAATGTTAGTAATATGGCTTTTTCAGCAACTGAATATGCAACTCATTTAAAATTGTTTGGATTAGAAAGTCATTTTTAGACTGGTGAAATTAAGCAACACAACATTTATAAGTCCATTTGAATAAATCATGAAGCAAATGCATTACAGTCGAATTTGAGGGGTTCATCACTTAGCCAAGGAAACATTATGCAATTTGTGATTTGAATGTATATTTTGTGTTTCTTATTATGTGACTTTAATCTCTCTTCATTGTTCTGTTGTTAAATAACACTTCCTGTTTGGCAAATTATTGCTGTTGTTGTTATTATTATTATTTCCATTTTAAAAAGTTTGCCCAGAAGGAATTTTTCCTGGATCCGCCCCTGAATATCTCTATAAGTAATGGCAATATATGACTACATTTGAGGTCCAAACTGGCCTAGAAACATGTAGCAAAGTTTTGGGGACTTTTGGAGCTGTGAAGTCACTTCATCATATGACATCAGTAAAATCCCATCCGTCAATATTTGGCTTGCCAATTTAGTAACTAGCTCTTGCTTACGAAAACCTTAATATAGTGATTAGTGTATTTTTGTTTTGCCATACATGTCCGGCACGAAAAAGATAAAAACATGTGGAATTTATTTTATCAAGGCTACATGCTAACACTTTGTCCCCATGATTTATGTTGAAAGATCTCGATTGAACTGGCAGTTAATAACCGTAATAATAGTTCTGAGTGCATAAAGATCTTCAGAAAAATCTGATTATTTGTGGAAAAATGCGAAGAAAATCTAAGTTTTAAAACTAAATGTCAAAATAAGCTTTCAATGATAAAATTTGTGCGTGGAGGCTGGAAATATTTGCCCACTTACAATCTGTTGTTTTTTTACAATTGAAGTTTTAATAATTAGCAAGGTCATAATAATCACAACCACAACTTTGCTCTTGATTGTTATTTAATAATAGGCAATGGAAAAAAGAACATAAACAACTTTGAATGAAAAGCACATAGTGTTGTGACATGCAGTGATATTTTCCATACAGATAGATTGCTTTGAAAGAGATCTGATGTTGGATCTTTTTCCGGATTCCAAATGGCTTAAAAATTCAAATTTTTTCTCTATTAAAAAATTATTTTTTGGAACCATTTTTTAGTTACACAACTTTACAATGAGCATGATTTGTTTATAACAGATCAATTAGATTTTATTGAAGTGTGACATGAATAAAGAGTTAATTTATTTTGAAAGGCCTACTTCACACTATAGTGAAATAAAACCAGTCCTTTTCCTTTTCCAACTTCTCATAATATTAGGGACATGCAGTGTCACTATGCTGTGATACTATGCTGTGTAACGAAGTTGTCTAAAAAGGTTTTTGTCATTAATATATCATGGAAACAATTTGTTGCATGAACTAACAAATCTAGATAGAACCTTATGATAAATAAAAATTTTCGCTAAGCAAGCTACATGAACTTTCATTATCAGACACTTTTAACACTTTCGTTTAAAGATTTGCTTTAACTGTATATCAGAATACGTGATTTGCTGAACAACATCCACAATTTTGACATCACAAATTTTTCAACTATGGCAACAATAGGGAAACTTTAAAAGGCCGATTTTGGTATAAAAAACAAACAACAGATGAAATATATATTTTTCATGAATGCTCTTTCAAATTAGAAAAACTTTCGAATTAGATGTTGAACTGGTGTGTGTGATCAATCTCACCAATGGGGAAGTGCGTATCTCTGCAAGCAAAAACAAGCAGACCAATCAAGAGCTCTGTCCACTGAGAGACACTGAAGCAACTGCGATGACAACGAGGATACCAACATAAGAGTTATCCATGAACTAAGACAGAAATGCTATCGAAACAGTACTATACTAAACAGTATAAAAAACAGTAAATACTACTCTCTCTTTGCATTTCTGTTTTACAGTAAGACTTCAAAACATAACGTTTCAAATTGTGTGTTTAACAGGAAAATGTGCTACTGATGTATCTAACTGACAAAATTTACCCAATGGTAATGCATAAAATAGACTTTCTTTCTAAATGAAATCAACATTGGATCATTCATTTCCACTCAGGCTGTTGTCCTCGTTGTTGTCATATTTGTGTAAGCTCTCCTTATTGCTCTTCCTCACAGACCAATTATAGTATGGTTTTCAGCATTTTAAAATCCATACATTTTTGCATGCATGACAATTTGCTCTAGTATAAACGAGATATAAAATAGCAAAGCCACTAGTCTGGACAACAATAATTTTTTCGTTGTCATTACTGAAGTCCGGGAAAAAGAAATAAATTTTTATATAAATTTTAAAAACAAGTTTGGAAATAATACAGCACAGACGTTTGAGTCTGCAAATGTTATAAAGAAGTGACTCAAAATCCTGTATCTGGTATCTGATATCTGTTTTCATAGGTAGATAGACAGATAAATTTTGTGAACCAAAGAATGGCATGTTATTATAATCTTAATGGTGTTCCACAAAAGAGTATTCCTTCAAAATTTTCAAATTGTCATTAGTGAATGTTTCTTGTTTTAAAGTAATGCTTAATATTTCCTTATCATAATTAATTGATTAATAAATTCATAAATAAATAGACCAAAAATTTTTAAGCATGTAGTACTGAAACTCACTTTGTAGGGAAATGAAATCCTCTTTGTGCAACATTGACGATGTATGTCCTAAAACAATAAACGTCACATATATAAGCATTACTTGTAATTAATTGTTCAAATTCAACTAGCTTATATCCCTAAATAACTTTGCTTAGAAATGAGAATAAAAATGAAAAATATAAGAGAAAGAATTACAAACAATAATGATTTTTTGGTCAGTCAAAACTACTATAACCATCTTGTATATCTTGCATCGTATCTTGCATCCTGCATCGGTTTACAAATCTCAACTCTTTCATCTTTGGAAGGTTATTCGAAGTTCTTTGGGTATGATATTTTATTTTGAAAAATTAACCAGAAATGTTTATTTTTTCTTTGCCTAACACGATTTTGGGTTGAAAGCAGATTCAAAAATGTTAATTTATTTGGAAAAAATAAATCATTTTCTAAACACTTTATTTTTTACATTTCCACTTTCTGTCTCAAAACCGCTGATTAAATTAACTCGTCAAATCCACCATTTTATTTGTCACACATTCGGCTACAATCAGATATGCAGGGGATTCTTAGAAATAATTTTGAAAAAAATTATGATACAGCTATTTTTGTGTAAGTATTTTTTATTCATATTTTTCAGAAATCCAGGAATCTGGGAACATTTCTAATGAGTGTTTTTATGTTTATAGAAGTGAAAAAGATGAAAGTTAAAAGAATAAACCTTCTGTTTGTTTTTTCTTATTCCTATTTACTGAAATGTAGGACGTCAATAACAACAAGCTAGTTGATGGAGCAGGTTTGTGCCTTTTAGTTTTCATTTTTAGTTTTCGGGGGAGGGTTTTTTTTTTTTTTTTAATTATTTATGTACGTTACAGGTGCGTGTGTGTAACTTTGCGTGTTTCGTTTGTTACTCTATTTCCATTATTTTTTGAAGTGCGTGCTGCATCAGACGAAATGTTGTGAAACAGCAATTTTTTTTACAAGAATTAGTATCAAGTTATTCGAACCTTTTCGAATCATTTCAAGTTATTCGAAATGTTCACACCTTTTTTTACTCAGCGAATTACTATCAGTGTTATATAAATATTATTTATTTATTTAGGTATGGAGTATCCATATAAAATAAATAAAAATTATTATAAAAATTTATTTCAGTTCCAGCAAAGTCTCCGTTTGGTTATAGATTCAGTGTGGGTCAGTTACCACTCTGGGCGCAAAAGCAGGTCACAAACTTCAATATGCTATTCTGCCATTTTGCGAAATAGTTACAGTGGAGCCTCCTTTCTCGAACAAAATTTTTCGTTTAAACGAGGCTCCACTGTTTCGTAAGTTAATGTTTTATTTTGCTGCGTCTTCATTTATATATAACGAATATAATGTCAACATAAATGAAAGGTTGTATTTACTGTTACGTCTTACTAGTCGCTCCTTCATTTTAAAATGGCGTTGATCAACGAGGGGAGAGTGTTTTGCTGTTATTTCTAATCTCATTTCTTTTCATGCAAATCATCTTTATATATATTAATGCTAGCACTAAATGGGTTATGTTCTTAAATCTTAAAGTAAGAAAAAATATAAAATATAAATAATAAAAATTAAATAAATTGTTTTAATAAATTAACATCTCTGTGTAAACAAGTCACTTTAAGTACCAACCTAAAGTCAAACAGAGATTACTTGGAACAACTTGGGAGTCTGGTCAGAACTGATGCATAATTTACTAAGCCAATAACCTTGTTGCTTAAAATTAGATTGTGGGAAAGAAGATTTATATAGTATACAGATACTGAATCATTTTCTTCTTTCAAGATAGGAGTGCTTGATAAAAGAAAAAAAAAACACGATAATTTTCATTTTTAGAAACTTATATTTTCACGCCCTCCTGACAGATGACAATCTTCAGATAGGGTAAAAAGCGTCAGTAAAATGTCAGTATTCAAGCTTAAAATTTTTTCCTTGTTTGAATTTAGTTGCCTAGATATCTATTGTAAAAATAATTTTTGTTAAAACATATGTTAGGAAGGATTAGAGTAAAAGAGTTAGTTTTTTTCTTGCAAAATTTTTATACAGGTGATATTGAACATTTTGCTGTATTGAAAGCATAGTTTACACTTGACACTAAATTGTTGAAGATTAATGACTCAATTCAGTTCTGTCATAAACAAAATTTCTGTGAACAATTTTAATGATTTTAATCTTGCTTTGTTTATTAGTTTAATACAACGATAGAAAGAATGGAGGAAGAACTACAACTAGATTTTTTGGATGCAAAATCCCAAATAAAGCAATCTTATCACAAGAAAAACAAAAAAACACTGATGACTAAGATAAATGGCATCTTCTCACGTACCCTGAACTACAAGCCTATAGAGAACGTTGCCGAAAAAGTTGCCGAAATCGATAAAATAAAACACATAAGTGAAATCTCACTTTTGCAGAGTCAGTCTTCAACAGGGCGTAAAATAGGTGTGTCAGAGAAATCCGTAACAGAAAGAACAATTGTCAAGAGAATGCTTAAAAATTATGTAATGACCGAGAATGCCTCGGATTGGTTCAACATCATAGATTAGCCATCAAATAGACATCTAAGATGAACAGCATTATACATGTGTAGAATTATATTATTTAACATAAAGGATAAAGAAGAGCAACAACCAGAGATGCAAGGAAGTTTGTCTGCATTGGTTTGATTCGCTTGTACTTGTTCCCTTTGACTTAATTATTTCAACAAACAATGTAATTAATAAGTAAAGTATCAACAAAATTGCCACAAACTTTGAACTTAAAAATCCAGCAATTTTTTCTATAGAACAGTATTTTTCCCAGTTGATATGTTGCCTTTAGTCCACAATCCACAATCAATTTAAATTAAACTAGCTGCCCAGGTAAAAACTTTTTACCGATGCAATTCTCGTTCAGTACAGCCCAAAAGAAACTTTACGTGTCTGCGTTTTTTAATTTAAAAATGACTTCATATTTCCATGTAAAAATTCATTCCTTTGCAGACGGGTTAAAGTCTCTGTCTGGCTGTACCTTACACGGGCATATTATAGAAAGAACTTGTAAATTATAAAAAGAACTTGTAAATTAAAAAGCCTCCTCTACATGCCTCTGTATCATAAAGAAATCTTTAATTATAAAACTGAAGCGAGTTTTTAAATCGAAGGTTTACTTTCTATCAGGAGTGTACAGCAATAAGAGCAGTGAGTCCTGGATGCTTAGAGATCCCAAGAAAATCTGCTTTTATTTATATTTTTTAAAAGGTTTCAATAAGTAAGGCTAGGTAATACTTGCCCACCTACAATAATGTTTGAAAATTTCTAGCATAAGTTTTAAAAATGAAGGTCATAATGAACATTCACATTTTGTTTTAAATATTTTGGGAATTATGATGTCATACTTAACTTCAAAAAGAAATTTCGAAAATATTGTTTTGCATCAGACAGTAACTGTATAAACCAATGTGATTCAAATAATATTTTTATTATGAAGAAAGTTACCAACACTTATTAGATTTCAACAATTCTTTTGAAGGGATTATAGATTTTGAAGATTTTAAAATGATACAAATTATGATTATTTTGATTTTCCAACAAAAGGGCAAACATTTAGAATATTATTGTTAAAAGATAAATTTTCCCAAAAAATAAAATATTCAGATGAAGAAAATAATTATCTTTCTGATATTTCCAGATTATGACTTTTATAAGATTGAGAAAACATTTTGAATGAACAAACTTGATTCCATAAAAAAAAACATATAACCATATTGGATAATAACAGAAATGGCCAGATTTTCATCTCCTATTTGTTAAAAGGAAATAAAAGCCCACTGGGGCCTATCCTCAACACGCACACACATCTTGTATACGTAACAAATTAAAAACAAAGCATCTTTAGAAACGTCTTTTACAATGCTGTTCCATTCCTTCAAATTCCGAATTTTAATTTTTGTAAAAACTTCCTTCTCGAATAAACACCCTGTTTTTAAATAAATAGCCTGGGTGTTTATTTGATAAAATATGGTATTCATTGCTGCTTTTAAAGTTTTACAAATATACAAACAAATAAACAAACTTTATTTAGCATTTGCAATGCAAATTGACTGTTTGAAATAATTTAGAAAATTTTAAAAAATATTGAAATGATTTAACGAAATTTCCACGCCATTTTTAAAAACGTTTTAAAAAAAACACTGTGAAGCATGTGTTATTTAAATTTATCAGCAATCAAAAAAGAAAGATGAGTCATGTCAATCATGAGCATGTCTTCTTATCCAATTTATCTTTTACAAAAATAGCACAACAAAATAATTATAAATGCACCACACTCCCACACATACAATACAATTCTGATCTGAACACCTAATTTAGTAGATAAATACCTTTTTATTTTACACCTTAATTTTACACACACCAAAACTGCACCAAAAGCTCATCAACCACTTTCTCTCCTAAGTATATTCACTGCATATGCTGCAACCTCATTCAATGACATACAATATGGACATGCCACAGTTGTCTTCTATCCCAGCAACCTTTTAATGACACTGATATATATCGATATCTGATGACCCAATTAACCAACCAATCCGTTAAACACTCCTAAAACTCCTTGAAATTGATAACCACTTGGGCTATCTGAATGCAAATAGAAATCATGTTAGGATCTGTCACTTGAATACTCAATCTATAGCATCAACCCCTTTCGGTTGAAGGATAATTGATTTCTGCTACAAAACAAAGCAATTCCAGGATACAAGTTTGAATTCAACAATAGGACACAAAAACATGGCAGTGGTGCTGGCTTGTACGTACAGGAAGAATACTCATATAAACTGAGATCCAATATAAATAAAAAGGACAATACAATCGAACACATGTGGTAAGAAGGGTAAGTGTAACTCCTTCTTGGTCGCTGTCTTCTAATGGTGTAAGACAAGGAAGCATCCTAGGTCCAGTGCTTTTCATCATTTACATTCATCACATGCATACAAAACAGTTGTTGAATGTGTCCAATATGATACAAGCATATATACCATCATTCTAAACCAAAACAACTGAAAGAATTTGTGAATCAAATAAGCAAAGACATCGATGATCTACAGATTTGGTCAAGAGACAAAATCAATGTTGTTTTCCACAAACTAATGGCAAAGAAACACCAGCTCATTTTTGAGATCAAATCATCAGTTGGAAAAGTAATCAAACAATTCTATTCTTTTAAATTCTTAGGAATATTTCCTGAAGATCAAAAATGGAACCTCTAGGTCAACAAAGCTACGTAACTCTAAAACCTCTGACGCTCCTGAAGAGATGTTTGGCCTTCAATCTAAGAAAACAGCTTGCTGAATCTTTTGTTTTAAGTAAGTAAACTATGGTAATGCTATAGTTAACAACACACCTTCCTGTCTTTTTAATAAATTGCAAAAAGTGCAAAATGCCACAGACAGCTTTGTAAGAGGACGGCACTCAAGATATTCAGATGTTGTTGCTCTCAAATGGTTACCAACAAAAGAATGAGCCAAATTTAGTCTTGCTAAACTTGCATGGAAATCAATGAATCTCTAAGACTGGCCAAAATTCTTGCCAATGCAAACCAATAAACCAACGAGACAAACAAGAAACTTAAAAGAGAACAAATTAAAACTCAATTGCAACCACAACATCATATCCACATTCGAGCATGAAACCTCAAAACTATTTAACGACCTACCTCTATCGTGTCATAAAAGTATAAACTACAAAGGTTTCTGCAAAGCATTAACAAGAAGTCTATATCCAATCTACCAATCTTATTCAATCTGTTCTTTTTATAAACTTTGGTAGTAATAATGATAATAATTTGGTAGTTTAGTATTCTTAATTAACTATATATGTTTATGGTAAGGGTTATAGAAATCAGAATTTACACATTCACATGGATCAGTATTCATTTCAAAGGACACTTCACCATCAATGTAAATGTGTCTTTGTAATTCAACATTTTATTTGTAATGATACTGCTCAATTTGTTCCAGGAAGATCTATACTATGACCAACCTTGGTGTTTCAATCATGATTTTATCAACTCCACTAGGTTTTTCAAACTAAAATAAAAAATATCATAATGAAATCTTACAACATATCTCATGTTACTATTGAAATACTAATTTCAACCTTCATTTAGTACCATTATTACATATTTTATCATAGACAGGGAAAATTTCAGGAAGAACTGGTGAATTGGTTAACTGAATTTTTTTTAATTGATTCGATGTGACTAGGTTTCATTTTCCAGTTTGCTCCAAAAAAATTAGGTCTTAGATTTCACGTGACACTGAAGTCATTAATTTACAGTCAGTTTAAAATGAAAGTCATCAAACCAATCAAAACTGGATTACACCAATCAATAAGGACATCAAAAATGCAACAAATAACAATAAGAAAACCATTATTTCAGGAATTACAATGTATCAAAAAAGTTTTCATCAAGGATCAATCAAAATGAAAAACCTTGAACACTATTCAAAAGAAAATGTAAAATCAGTATTTCGAGAGATATCAGGCGAGTAACATTAGTGATGACCCCATCCAATTTTTCCATAAACTTGCAGACAATCCTTCAAATGTATTAATAAACAATCTTTTATTTATTTAATTGCATCAATATCTTTTTAGTTTTGAACTTAATCACGTCAATTATTCACAGTATTAACCATAATCAACTTAATGTTTAGCCATTGAAGAGTTGTGAACCAGGGGATTTGAATGAAGCTTGTCTGGATCACCCTATTCTACCACCCATTGTAGTTTGAACACAGAGGTGTTTAATGATCAAACAAAAAAGCAAGTAGGTCCACACAAATAAGCTTTCAGAACAATATTGAAGCTGCAAATAAGTGTATAAGCACCTCCTATATCAATGTCAAGCTTAACGAATGTCTGGATGACACAAACAAATTTTCAAACTGGTAGCAAGCATAAAGAAACAACACGTGGGGAAACATCAATGCACAATGGTCACATTGAAACTTACATCAAAACTTCCGAATTACAGTTACAACCCATTCACTCATGATGCAAGAGACTGGACTGGAAAGGAAATCAACAAAATGATTATTGATGATGTAATTGGTGCTTCAGATCTCACAGTTTGAAGAGTTTGTTGAAACAAGATTGCTCTGTAGGATTCTTTAAGCACAATAACTTACAAACAGGCCTAACAATGAAAAAGATGCCAAAAAGCAAGAAGATAAATGTAATAAAAGAAGACCTTTTGCTATAACCACATATCCTCTAAGTATCACAAACACCTGATGGTGGATTAAAGCCAAAAAACCTACCAAACAATTCTAAAGTCATGATGTTCACCATAACCTGATAAAAGGAGCTGAAACCAAGCTGATAAGCAACATATACAAGATCTGCAGTGCTTAATCTTATATTCATAAGAGGAGGGGAGATGCAAGGATAGTAATACATAGCCAACGATTTTGAAGAAAACAGTTGTCAAAAACTACAATGTATCATAATTTATTTGGTGGAAAATGAAACCTAGTAAAATCATTTAAAAAATCTTTGGTTACCCAATCTGCCAGTTTTCCCTGAAATTTTCCCTGTCTATCAATTTCATTATTTTATTTCATACACTTTTGAAATAAATAAAATCGGAAAATAGCTATTCAAAAAACAATTTAAGGTAAATAATGGAGTTCTTACCCCAGTAGACATTAAACAATGTTTAAATCTTCCATTTGATTCCCTCTACAGAAATTTAAATTTAAAATATTTATGACAAAACAATTTATCATCAGAAGAATAAAAAACAGAGATCGCAAAAAAACAAAAACAACAACAACAACAACAACAACAACAACAACAACAACAACAACAACAACAAGGGTAACTGTTTTTTACAGAGAATCAGATATACCCTCCAGCCTTGAATTACCAATGTTCCCATCAACATCTCCATATTCCTAAAAATTATAATTCAATCAACGTTCTCTAAAAGTTGATTTCATACAATTTAATTCGCAGGTAACATACTAGAGTAAGATCAGTGGATTTGAAAAGATAATATTACATCTATAATATTAAAAAAATTATAGAAATAGTCCAATAGTTCTTTTGAGGACAAAAGTTAAATAGAAGTATACCATCCTAACTAATAAAAACACACAAATATACAGTATTGTATAACTTCCCTTTAACTATTCAAAGGTTTCAAACTGTATTCATGGCTGTAAGTTCCATTCAGACATTCAGGGGGTTAAATTCAGTGAAAATGTTAAAAGCCTGTGGTTCTAGGTCGAAGCCCTAGAGGCTGACTGGTTTTATAACCTCCTTGTGATGTTTGTAGAAAAAAGATGGTTACAATTCTATCTATCTATTGAAAGTTTTGGGTACATGAATGTTGTAGTTGTATTAAAGGTATACTTAAAGCAGACCAGGAGTTTAAGTGTAAGTGCTGTGCACCAGAGAGTGTGTAACAGCAGAAGAATCTGTAGTAGTGACAGTCATTAGATGTTGCTGCAAAGTTTTGTTACCTAGAGGTGGTGTAGAAGATAGTGTTACAGCCTAGGATTAAAAGCAGTTGGAATAAGTTTGGGAATTATTGCCTTTGCTAGCCTTTGTTAGAGGTTTACCTTTAGTAAGAAAAGGAAAGGTTTTTCAGGCTTGTGTATGCAGTGTTATGTTATATAGTAATGAGACCTGGTCAGTAAAGAAAGAAGACAAAAAGAAGGTAAGAAAGAAATAATG
The DNA here is from genome assembly GCA_039566895.2 of Turritopsis rubra. Classification (NCBI taxonomy): domain Eukaryota; kingdom Metazoa; phylum Cnidaria; class Hydrozoa; order Anthoathecata; family Oceaniidae; genus Turritopsis; species Turritopsis rubra. Next base: position 17,564,697 of record CM077625.1, on the reverse strand, counting down.
GAAGAATGATTAGATGGATGTGTTAGCTTAAGTGATGGGGTATCTATTGGAGTTATGAAACAGATTGCAGTTAAATAGCTTAAGAGAATGTGTACAACATAGGAGGCTGCAATTGTTCGGTTATAATGGAAAGAATAGTAGTTGATGGTTGGTCTAGTAAATGCAGGGATATTCTGGTTGATGGCAGATTAGGAAGCAGTCGACCTCGGAAGACTTAGAGTGAAGTAATAAGGAAAGACTTAAGAGAAAAGAAAGTCAGTAGCAAATACAAGTCCAAGTTATGACAAAGGAAGCATTTGGTAAAATTTTACCCAAAAAATGTTACTCCACAGAACCAGAACCATTTTATTTAGAAAAAAACAACACATTATGATGTTTAACTCACATGATTTTTAAGGAAAGCTGCCAGTTTGGTGCCTGTTGTATCTCCTGAATTGTGCAGACAACTTGACCAATTGTTGCATTCTAAAAAAACCCAGAAAGATTAGTACTAGTAATCACACTGCTAGTATCCACAATCCTTGTTGTTTTTAAAAAAATTTGAAATCAACCCGAGCAAAGCGAGTCTCGGGTTGATTTATCCAAAATCACCCGAAAATAATTGTGATTTTTAGTTAATCACATGTGAAGCAATTTGTTTATCAATCATTATCAAGTCATTGTTTTGTTTTTTCTTTCACCATCTGAGACTCGTTCTCAATTTAATATCTTCCCTTCCAAACATTTGAATTTTTTGTTCCGGTTGATTTCAAGCTCTGGTTGATTTCAAAAGAACAACCTTGAATTGTATGGTGATGTCAGGTGTAATTTCAAGCAAACATGTGATTACTAGCCGGGAACTATAGATATTAGAATTGCAATTCTTCCAATTCATGCTTAATGGTTTGGTATCTTTAGCAACAGTCGATTATTAATGTGATTGAATAAAAGCCTTAGAAAGTTAAAATTTTTCACATTGTACTTTCTGAAATAGAATTTGTTATTTTATTTAACAACTAATGCAATAACAACAGAGCAAAAACGTTTTTGACTTTTTTGCCCATCTGATTTAATCTAAATATAATTCTAAAATACTATGAAAAATAAAATGGTGGAAGGCAATTCTAAAGGAGAGCACGACAGAAACGTAAGCTATAAATGTAAATAAGACAAACTCAAGCAGATATTTTTAAGTTAAGATTTAAGCCGAGATCACATGCAGTGAAATTATATTTTTTTACGCTAAAAGAAAAAAGTGTCCATTAATTCTTTCATAAACAATAATTTTGTTTTATATGTGAACAACGTTAAAAAAAATATTTTTTAACCTCAAAAAACATTCGAAAAATGACCTAATAACATTCAAATTTATTAATCCAATGCAGAATTTTAGGATGTTTTTAAATGTGAACAGCTTAAAAATATATTGTTTAACATTTAAAAAGCTTTTTAGACTTTAAAAACATACAGGATTCAGTTTGTTCTTTCAATATAATATCACATTTTCTTGATTTGGGGCAAATTTGGGGGGGGGGGGGGGGGGAAGTGCATTCCAGTATACTTTATACAGGTTTCTTTCCTTGTTGATAGCAGTCGTCGTGCCTGGTAGTCAGAATGTAAGTTCTAGCATAGGTTACAAAATTTGCTGGTGGCTTTTTTGGTCATAGGAATTGAATGGTGACCGACTGGTGGCCTTGTGGTAGAGTGCTCGCCTTTAGTGCGGGAGGTCAGGGTTCAAATCCTGGCCGAGTCATGCCAGCGACTATAACAGTGTGAATCGATCCACTCAGCTTAGCACTCAGTTTGAGAGTGGGATTGATATCTAAGGGGGTTGTCTGGTTGAGCGGTTGAAGCATACTTGCGGCTTCCGTAGCCCAAATGGGGGCTTTAAATGCTCTGGGACCTCCTTCGCAGGACCCTCATTGATAACAGTTCTATCAGAACTGAAGAGGCTATCCTGGGTAAACATTAATAATAATAATAATTGAATTGAAACATTGATTTTATGTTGGTTTGCCGTAGTTTAATAACAAATAAACTAATTTACAGCGACAAAATTACAAATTAGGAACTTGGTATAATTTTAAAATCTGCAAATATTGAAATTTGGCATTTTCTGCAACTACACTGCCTACTGAGATTCAATTTTCCAATTGACACTTTAAATTAACATACATAGGACACCTGTCATTATTGATAGTGCTCTTCCATCCTAGTAGACGAGGATTAGATTCAGCTCATTCGTCTTAGTATACAGGCACTAGTTAAGTTGTTTTGTTGGTATACAGTTTTTACAGCCACGAATGCACCTTCTGGATATCCGTAACATTGCCCAACCACTTATTGTTTTATGTTTGTTTTAGGGCTCAAAGCAAACATAAAACAACAAGTGGTTGGGTGATGTTAACAGTTAACTACCGTGTGAAAGCAGCTCAGTTTATTGTATTCATATATGGCATTTATTTCAGCAAATAATTCATAATTTCCTTGTTTTTGATAACTCTGTCAATCAGCAACTTCTTAATTTTACTTCTTTAACTTCTTAAAAGGTAAAAAAAAGGTAAGGGCATTCATTAGCCCAGCACTAAATTTTGGATTCCACCTCTTCCTCTAGCATTCTCTCTTACACTTACACAAGTAATACCAAATATAACATGGTGCTTCTTTCACACAAAATACAGCTGCATCTTCCAATTTTTGTGACTGTTTCTTCATTTCTTTATATTCAAGATTATCAAGTGTGCTTCTTATCTATTAGGTAGGCAATAACTGGGTCAGGTAATTCAATTTTATTTTGGGTTCAAGTTATTTATTTTTGGATGTTCAACTAATGGTCCATATGAGTCGCGAAACTCTTAAATGTCTGCTTAGGGTGACTCAAAAATTTCCATATGTGAAGTGGTGTAGCTCAAACCCAAACCTCCCTAGATGAACATTGATGAAACAACACACACTAATGGTCTATGAGTCACGAAACTTTTACACATCCGGACCTTTTACACAACTTTTACACAACGAGAGGAAAAGTCAGAAAAAATGGAAATTAGAACGTCAAATGTAAAGATTTATTTGATTTATTTATCTTGTCTCAAATGACAATTTTGGTAGAAGCAGTAACATATTAGAATATAGTCCAAACCAGACCAGTTAATCAATAGAATAGAGCCGATTAACACTTTTTAAGCCCCCAAATAAATCGACAAAAACTATCATTTTTTTATATTATTTTGTGTGGATGTATTTTTGTGAATCAATCTTCCAGAAATTTTTTCACAAACATTTGTACAGCGAATAATTTCTCTCTTTAATTTCTCACACAAATAATTTCTCTCTTTCTCTCTTATATAAAATTATGTTTTATGATTGAGTTTATTAACTCAATTCAAAGTTTGATTTTTTTCTGCCATTAAGTAACAAAGTATCCAAAACACTGTCCTATGTACAAAATAAAATAACAACCCTTTTATTTTCTTATTTTCAACTTATCTGTTGCTGAATAACCACCTCTGTAACCTTTCTAAAATCTCTAAACATTGAAAAAACTATTAATTCTTACTTTATCGCCCTCTTTATCTGCACAGTCATATACAACAAACTTAAGTCTCGTAAATGGAGTGTATTCTTCAGTAAACACAATGGTGCGAAGGAAATTAGGGTCCCGTGTTTCCTAAATGATAGGACAAAGAAGAAAAATATTTTAAAAAAAACAGGTACAAAAAAATAAATATCTAAATAATTTCTTTTTCGTAGATTCTAACCTTCATTCATTGATGTTAATTCAAATAATTAGGATAAATAAAATAATTATACCTCACTTATCTCTGTTTGTGAATGCTTTTGCCACTCAGTATTTGGAGGGACTACTGTGTAAACTTTGATCATTGCTGTTGGTGTTATGTCTTTTTCAGGAAATAAGTTATTGCAAGCTACAATTGAACAGTATTAGAGCGTAGTAACAAAATAACAAAATTGTGAATTTTTAGAAAAACGTTTCAAAAAGGTACTTACCAACACACATTTCCATCATGATCATGTCTTCAGAGTACGATGATCCTATTAAACTGTTTCTATTTTCATTGACATTCTATAATAGTTTCAAGGAGAACAAACATATTTTTGTCGTATCATCTCATTAAAGGGATGTTCATAACATGTTATAACATAAGAAAATGCTGAAAAAGATGAGATGGAAATGCTATCTAAATGATGTATGAGTGGTCAATTATGTTCATGGGCCATTTACTGTTAATGATCAATTAACTCTTCAAGGGGCTTAATTCGAGCTTTTAATGTAGTCACCGTTCTGTGCTTTCCTAGGGTAAGGAGTGCCTCAATGTCATGTAATATTTAGGTAAAGAATTGAGTACAATTACAATAATTGTTTATTAGCTAATAAATTGCTTTTACTGCTAATTAGAAAAAATTTCATCATAACAGGAGGTTTATTCACCCGAGGGCACTAAATCAGCCATTTACAGTATGAATAATAGCAAATCAATCACACTTACATTATAAGTATTTGGGTAGTTATCTGGAATGGGATCCTGAAATAATACAACAACTTTTGAAGGTGACATCTAATTTTGACAAATCTTTTCCAAAATGTTTCACAAAGTTACAATATGCATTGTTTCAAAAACAACTTACAAAAACATACAAATTCTCACCAACCTGTCCTGTTACAGCTTGTATTTCTCTTCTCAATTTCATTAAATGTTGTTTTAGTTTCTCATAGCTAAAATAAGAAAATAAATCCTATAGCATTTCAAGAATTTTAAAAAACTCCTTTGTCTTAAGCTTTACTCATAATACATTTTGAGTAATTTTCTTCTGTATATTTTATTAAAATAACATAAAAGTCTTGGAGTAAAACTTTTGGAGGAGTTTTCTGATGCTTTTTTGTGCTGAAGATGTCAGAGGTACAAACAACTTTTAACAGATTAGCAGTTTTGGCTAACAAGGTTTGAAATTCAGAAGTTCTAACATTTACCATGGAATTGTTTTAGGGCAAGCAAGGAAATTAGTGAAACTCACTCTTTTATAAACATCATATCTAATGAAAATCATGGTCGATGTTAAACGCAATAATTTTAAACTTAATACTTGTAATGAACCTATGTGACAACGTCTACATAATGAGGTTTTATGTTTAAAACAGCAAAAGCAAAAGCAAAATAATGAATCTGTATTCATAGAAAATAAATGTGTAGTTATGGAACCAATGTGCAACTATAGTATACATTATTCTTAATCAGAGCAATCGCCCGGCAAGTGAGGTCATGGATTCAATTCCCACTCGATACGTTTCCTTTGCGGAGATTGGAAAGTACATTTTGTGTAAAACTGATTACAAAAAAGTGTAGTTGCTGGGAATTTGTTATCATGATGGAATTACATTGAACCAATTTGTGATAGTAATGAATATTTGATTTACCTAGACGATTGTAAGAAAGACATCCAATCATTATATTCTTCTTTCGATCCTGCTGCAAATTCGTACTTTTTCTCTTCATTCTCATCAAATTCTATAATGTTTTTAAAGAACTTATACATATAAAAGAAAACAAAAGAAACCCTGCTCCTTTGTTCCGAAAAGAAGCAGGGGGTTACTTTCAAAATAAATTTAAAATTGCTTCTTGGGGTGCTTACATATGGAGCTTAGATTTATTGGACTGCACTTAATTTTAGATTAGTGCCTAAATAGTGGATCACTCAACCATCTAATTAATACAGTGGCAGAGAAGTGCCAAATGCAAACAAAAAAATAAAAAACAGTCTTCTCCATGAACAAATCAGTGCACATGTGCCAAAAAGCATGTGCTAATCTATATGGGCGTGCGATTCGCACAACGAAGAAAAAACCTTTGAAAAAACGCGCACCTATTTTCTTTGTTCTTGTATACATAACCTCCATCAGACATATGTTTGTACTTTTGGTTATCTACTTTTAAGACATTGCTGTTTCTGTGGGATTGGTACCCTTAGGAAAATATCCTCTACTGCGATCCATAATGGTGCCCGACAATTAAGCTAGGAGCACTAGGAGCCACTCCATTCCCAAGAAAACAATGTCCTAGAGAGTTGCAGTTGACTTTCCTTACTGCTCTACCTCTCTCTTGAACAGTAAAGTCGGACAAAAGTCACCTAGTTTCAACTGGATAGATGGAATATTTTAGACACAACTACATGTCATAAGTTTCTCATTAACGTGGATACAGCCAGGGTATTTGCCCCAGCATCTTTCCGCATCTGTTCTTGCTTCGTCTGTGCTCTGTTGGTGTTCATCTCTGCACTAGTTAAGTACCGCATGACTGTTGATCATCTGTAATCTTTTGGCTACCAACAACGACAGGGCCAGGCTGTTGAGATCCAGTCAACATAGTGCTTCACAACTAGGTCAGGAGTTGGTGAATTAGCTAGGATGAGTAGGTTGGCCATGAACAGAGTAATTTTGGGTCAAAACTGGTTAGTCATTCTGTCTGATTAATTTCAGAAGTGGATAAGTATTTTCAACTAATCTTAATGTTGAAATGGCTCTCAAATCAATTTACCACCTACGTACTAGTTGCTTTATTGAGAAGCCTGGTCTTCACAAAAATAGAATTTGTAAGAAAAGCAATGAATGGAGCTATCAAACACGTGACACAAATTTTTATTCAGATTTCTCACTCAATGAATCAAAAATAAGAAAAAAGAAAAAAATTGATTTAATTGAATTATATTTACATAAACGTTGCCTGCTTGGATTATGCGATTCATTTTCGTTTGAAAAATTTATTTCGCACCTACGCGATGACTCAATCGCATGCCAGAATCTTCATGAAAGAGTATGCAAAACAAAGTTTATTCAAGAGTGATAATTTGCGTGTGCGATTAAAAGCTCTCCTTGATCATTTTTGGCGTGTGACAGTTACGTAGAAGGCAAAGACCGAAAAAATGCATACCGAAATATAATTATACTGACATTGGACAAAGCTGAACACTTTTTGGATTTGGTCGGACATTTTTTTGCCAGAAAGCTCATAATGTCCGACCATTAGATCACAATTTTTCAATTTAATTTCAAAACATCAAGAACGATTATAAATCAAATTATCGCATCTCATTAATGACATAAACATGGGCACCATGTCGACAAATTTTGCTTTCCTAATCGATTTCGATTTCCAGGTTAAATTGTGTCTGAAAAAATGTTATGTTTTTCTTCCAATCAAATAACTTTAAATATACATAAGGTTTTTCTATTGGTATAAAAATAATTGTTGATGTGATTCACATAGTTTCCATGTGTTTATTCCTGTTTTTAATTGGCTATAAAAATAACTGATTGTTTTTTATATTCATATTTTTTACTTCTACGCACATGCTTAGATAGAAATTCAAGAATGAATAACGCTGAGTGTCTTTCCAGTGCACATGCGTCTTATGAATAAAAAGGTTGATTCACATTTTTTGAGAAAAAGAAGAGGGAAATACGACTCACTGAAATAAAACATAGTTATTTTGATTGAGGTCTAAATTTTTTCTAGTCCTTCTTCTAGTTTGTCCGAATAAAACCTGTTTGATAATGTGTGAAATGTGAACCAAGTATTAATTCTTTTTAATACTCTTGATAGTATAAGAATTTTTTTTTGAAAAAAAAGAAGACCTGCAATGTATTTTTTTTTTGCAGGAGGAAAACTGTGAAAATGAAAAGATTTATACTTTTGAAACTTTGGGAAGTGTACAGGATGTAAAATAAAACCTGGGAATTGAACCCACAACCTCTCGCTTGCTGGGTGATTGTTCTACCAACTGCGCTACCAATCTGATGTCATTATCCTAATTCACAGTAGGTGAGTGGAGCGCAGTATGTTTAATTGGACCTGAATCCTGTGAACCAGTCCAGTTTACTAGTCAAAGTGAAAAAGCATACATTGTAGATAGTAATTTTTTACTATCTTAGCAATCGCCGGGCAAGCAGGAGGTCGTGGATTCAATTCCCACTCAATTTGTTACCTTTGGAAAGTACATTGAGTGAATATAGTTTACAATATATATACACATCATCACACTGGTTCCATTTAAATCGTACCTTATTCACAATTGCTATTACTGACAGGCTGCAATGTGAAGTGAAGTCACTGACAAGCGTGTGAATGGGTGGAATGGCTGGGTACGGTTTAGGGGTCTCTGTCTGTGAATTTTTAAATGGATTCAAATCAACACAAAGAAGATTGAACAGAAAATTTAAAATTTTCGACAAAATAAAGATTCTCGGTGACACTTTTTTACCCCTTTTAAGGGAAGAAAGTTGTTTCTTTTCTGAAAAAGGTGTTTAAAGGTGATTATTGGAGGATTCACCATACCACACAATTTCTTCAAATCAATGTGCTCATGTTATACAGACTTATAACGTAATTTGACACTTCTCGGCCACCATAAATTAATGTATAACCTTGTGACAAGCATTATATAAAATGAAATACCTATTATAAAGCCATATTTCTTGAAAGTGTTGTCGCCAACAACTTGAAATCTTTCTAGAACAATAACTCCAACACATTCTGAAGACTACAATATAAACAGTATAATAATATAACATATAACATTATAATATAACAACCAGACTTACACTGCTTGCCAAGAAAGATAGATATCAATTCGAAGATGTACAAACAAAAATTGATTTACCTTCTCCTTTCCTTTAAACACTAGCAGTAGATTGCCATATAGTCTACACAGCCTCTCAGAGAAGTCTATAATAACAAAAACCATTAAATCCATTCATAAGTTCACTTATTGCAATTTGTAATCTGCTTTTCTGATTAGTCCTTTAGGCAAGTCTTAGAAATAGGGCATTCCAATGTTGAACTTGAAGAAGAAGAAAACAAGTCAATTTAGATTTAAAATTAACTCATTTTGTTCTTTCGTTATAACTAGATGGTTCAATTGTTTTTATTGACCTTTGAGAGGCCTAAAATGTTCTCTTTTTTCTCAAACATATACACGTTTTCTTTGTATTTTTGTTTTAGGATGCAAACAGATTTTTTTGAACTTCACATTTCCAAAACAATTCGAGAGAAACCCTGAGTTCAACATCATATTTGAGAATGTTCAATTTCATAGTGAACGAGTTCAAAACAAGTGGAACAAAAGGAGGTGTGAAAGTATGAAATTGTCCACAAGGAACATACAGGTATATAATGATTATAAATCATCAGCTAGTATTATATACAATATACTTATATAGAGAGAGCATGTTGATGTTAATATTGATTGTAGTGAGTTCAATTCCCACTCAGTTGTGCGTCTTTGACATCAACATACTCTATATACCATAAAGATGACAAGATAATTTTTACTTTCACTTTTGTTAAACAACTTCCCATCTTTCTCTTTGACCCAAAGCAAACCTTCTTTAGTGAATTGCTCAGATGGTTGTGTTGCAAGCACTGCTAAGTCTTTGTGATTGAATCGAAAAGGCATAACACATCTATAAGTTAAGATGCATAATTAGACTAAATAAAGAGATGATAACAATTAAAATGAAAACACATATCAGATAGGGTAGTAAATGTTTACACTGATGAGTTTGCTCAAAAATTTGTTACTTTTGACTGCCAATTCAGCCCGCTTTTCAGTATAAATAAACATAAATATTTTCTCTTCTCTGATTTATGTCCACCGCCATTGTTTTGGACTTCAAAAGGAGGTGAAAAATAAATATGTTAACACTTAACAAGTGATTCACTTAAACTATAGATGACTTTCCAAGTGACATATTGTCACATACTGTATATTTTCTATATGTTAAACTGTACAAAAAATTAATGGACATTCTGCTAATCATGAAAATTGAAAGGAAAGGCCAAAAATGATTGCATTCATCTCGTAAGCAGAGCTACCACTTCTCCTCTCTCTTCCCCTACTCTAACTAAAAATGGCTGGAAGTAAGTGACCTGCTGTGGTGTTCAAAAATTTGAACTAAAATAGGAGATGATAATAGGTTTTATAAAACCTGTTTTAGTAATATATATCATATATTGTCTATTATATTATATATACGCAGAGTTTTAATTCTATGGTAACATATTGCAATACTTTACAGTGTGCTGTAAACCGAATTTACAAGTTATGTAATGTTTTTAAAGAAGGTATAAGTTGTTAGTTTACAAAGTTTTTTTTACCGTATTGGCGCTCCTTTAAGTTTGGTTCCCCTGCGGCGATGATCGCTATCGCCCATACTTCATACGATGCGATGAGTTACGATGAGTTTGGTGGGAACGCAAAAATGATATTCATCGCCTTGGTTCGTCGCCCAACTCGTTGATCTTTTCATTATGTCGGAAAAGATAAAAGACTTAACAAAGGACACACATGATGGATTGAAAATTTAAAGAGATTTGTTTATGTTTTGCCGAACCACGTGGAGTGCAAAATCTTTTTTCTTCAAAAATAAACTAGTGATCTACTTGATATAAAATGTAATGATAAATGTACCTGTAAACCTTTTTGAGAAGAGGAAAGGAATACTTGTGATGCAGCAAGTAATTACACGATGTTTCGAAATAGATAATAGGAAACCATGATAGCACCTTCACGAGAAAGCACAGAAAGTGGTGTTATTATCGTTAATTTTTTTTGTTGATAAATCGAATCTCTCTCTATATATAAATAATGTTAATTGCTGTGTTGTTGTCGTAATCCACCAAGATGCCGAAAGCAACGTTTGATTTACAAGACGACGAACGTCTTTCTATCGAAGTCCATAAATACAAATGTTTGTACGATAAAACGTCAAAAGGTTACAAGGAGAAGGATCGTGTTATCAACGCATGGAATGCAGTAGAAGTAGCTCTTGAATTAGCTGAAGGTAGTTATAAACTAATTGATAAAAACATAATATGTAATATCCGTGTCGGAATTCTCTCCTGAGGCATCACAATATTTCAAACTGATGAGTTTTCTTTTGACTTTAGGTGATGGTAAAAAGAGGTTCGAAAACCTAAAGAAACGGTATAGCAAGAAGAAGAACGCATACAAAAAATGCTACCAAATCAGGATCTGGTTCACAAGAAGCAGAAGTCGCAGAAAAGGAGCTTAAACGCTACAATTTTTTTAGCTGGTTAACACCTTTTTTAAGGCTGAAACAAACTATATCAAACGTGAATCCCAGTATCGGTGCAGTAAATGACAACCCAGATGTTTCTAATGATAAACAAGATGATACTGAGTCAACATTCAATAACCTGGATTCCCCCGAACCCTTAAAGTCACCGAGCATTTGTGCCGAAAAACCGTCCAAGAAACGTAAACTTAAAAGCGAAGAAAATGATAACGAAATTGAAATGCTTAAAACTATTCACCAGAAGTTAATTGAGGATAAGAAAAGCTCTGATGATGACGATGGAGATGCTACTTTTGGCAAAATGGTCACCAAGGAATTGAAAGTTTTGCCACATCACATGAAGTTTAGATTTAAGCATGATGTCAATAATTTAATTTTTAAATATCAATCACAGTTGTTCGCACAATCCCGGAATCCTGATGATTCACATGTTCAAAAAATTTTTCAAGCTTCTGCTTCTGCATCGAACACAGGTCAGGCTGGCTGGTATAATAATTTGTCAATGTATATGAATAATAGTGAATAAAGTATACTTTTAATATACAGATGTTGTATATATCATATATCATGTTGTATAAAACCCGATGGACAATATGATGGATTATCAGTAAGCTTCAAATAATTGTGCAATCCAATACAAGCCAATGTGTACCTTTCCGCATTCTCCACCGAGGCCTTGATAGGCTTTGAGAAAATCCTCCAACGAGCCACCAGTATTCCAAAAGCATTTTCGATCACCCGACGCGCGCGAGATAATCGGTAGTTGAAGACTCGTTGTTGTTCATCCAACTTGCCCGGTAAAGGTCTCATTAACCATGTCTTCAATGGGAATATTTCGTCTCCAACTAAGTAATATGGCAATGGGTCAAAGTCGCAACCTTCGCATGTTTCCGCTTCAGGAATTTGCATCGAGTTGGTTTCAAATCCCTCGTAAATTTTGCTTTTTAACAGAACCCCACTGTCGTTATTACTGCCATACTGACCAACATCTATCAACGTGAAACAATAGCGGGCATCACATATTGCTAAAAGTACCAAGTTAAAAAACCCTTTGTAATTGTGGTATAGCGTGCCTGTGTTTTTAGGGCATTCAATGCGAATGTGTTTTCCATCGATAGCTCCAATGACATGGTTTAAGTTCCAAAGTTCTTCAAATTCTTCAGTGAGCATTTTCCATTCTTGACTTGACGATGGATGAGCCACGTATGTAGGAAACAAAATTTGTCTTAATGCGTCACAAGATTCAGAAATTATCTTCGATACTGTAGCTTTACCCATTCGGAAAAGAAAGGTTAACGAAATTTGAGATTTACCGGTAGCCAGAAAACGTAAGGTCAAAGCTAGTCGTTCAGCAGGAGAAATAGCTTCTCTGAAGTTGGTGTTCTTCTTTGTGATGAGTGGGGAAACAAGCCCAAGCAAATGATCAAATCGTTCGGGAGACATTCTCAAAAATCTTAAAGTTGAAGAATATAGTTTTAATCCTTCAGTTTGTACTTCTTTTCATAATGTTTGCATACATTATAGTAAAACACTTACCTGAAATGATTCTCTCTGTCAACCAAACGTAACTCCGCCAAAATTTGTTTGTAAGCACCTTTGTTTTCCCTATGGTTGAAAATTTCCCGTACCCAAAATCGTCGTCTTTTTTGTTTTTGTTTTCTTTTAATTCTTTTTCTTAAAACCATAAAAAATAATGCTCGAAGCAATTTTCTTCTTGTCTTGCTAGCAGCCATGTTTGCTTTACTTTCAGAACAATTTTCTCATTCTGTCAAAAAGTTTAAAAGCGATGAAAAAATAAACCACCAGTGGGAACACATCGGCGATAAGTGTTAGGCGATGAGCTTTTGGCGACGAATCATATGAGCGACGAGCGATGAGACTCATCGCCGCAGTGGGAACCAAGCTTTAGAGCACAAGTTTTCGCGCTTGATTCCACTGGAAGAAGGAAAACAGGGAGAAAAGCTCTTCCACCGCAGAGGTTATACACAAGGTTGTTCTGAGGATGTGACTTTATTTATAAAAATTATACCGATCATCTACCCTTCTACCCCGCATATAAGCCCATGGGCCTATAAGTGAATTTTAAGCGATTTTGGGATTTTCGATCTGAAAAATACTCTCGCTTATAAGCCCATGGGCCTATAAATGTTTTATGCTTAAAATCGCAACTGAGACCCACCACGAGTTAGGAAATGGAGAAAAAAAGATACTTTTCGACTTAAACTTTTATATTATAGCACAAGACAATTTAATCGAAAATGCATGCTGTTGTATGCGAGAAAAGGCAAAATAAAAGAGGAAATGGCTTAGAGGTGCCCATGTAAATACGTTTTAAAAGGGTCCGATATTAATTTGAAGAAAGCGGGCCCTATAATACGAGATATTGTGCAAAGCGAGAAAACTTTTTAATACGACTCTTCTTTATCCCCAAAATTAAAAATGGCTCTCCCATATAAGCCCAGATGTGCTTATGCCTGGGTATTATATGCGGGGTAGAAAGGTACTTGTCGTTTCCTGACAAATCTGAACGAATTGAAAAGCACTTAAAATTTCGAAACCAGATAATAATTATTAATTTAAAATCCTATTTGGATTGAAGACCGAACGATTGAAGGGTTTTTCAAATCAGAGGGGAGGAAATGGCAAATACAATCGGAACGGAACAGAACGATTACTATCCATCATCTTGTTGTGTTTATCGAAAAAGAAAAAGAAGTGATTTAATTTAAGTGAGTTAATTTTCATTTCTTCTAATATAAGCTCCCTAAGCGTCACCTTCAATATAAGCGCCATTTTCCAAACAGAGGAGGAGAGCGATTTGAGTTGCGATACATTTTTGTACATACAAAGTTATCATCCTTTGCCGAATTTGAGGTTATGCTTAACAAATATAAATTCGATGTTATTACCCTTTCGGAGACATGGTTAAAGGATAACCGATCCTTGCTACAACACATAACCATTCCAGGATACAAGTTCGAATTCAACAATAGGACATAAAAACGTGGTGGTGGTGTTGGCCTGTATGTACGAGAAGAATACTCATATAAACTGAGATCCGATATAACTAAAAAGGACAATACCATCGAACACATGTGGTTAGAAATCAAGGGTAAGAGTAACTCTTTCTTGATCGCTGTCTTCTACCAACCAAGCTCAATATCAACAGATAAACAAATCTGGACACAGAAATTCGATTCACTGTTGTCATATGTTTACACTATATGGACAGGTCCCATCATCATCACTGGGGACACAAATATCAATCTCTTAAATAAAGAAACGAATGTTGTAAAACAATATCAAGAAACTCTAGATCATCTCGGTTTAAAACAACACATCACCAAACCGACGAGGAAAGGTACCAAACTAATTGACCATATCATCACGAACATAGAAAAGATCCATCATGAAGACGTACTGCCATGCGATGAAATTAGCGACCACGATGCACCATATATAGTGTGTAACATCAAAAAAACTCAGTTCGAAAAACGCTATAAGTACATCCGTCAAGAAAAATACTTTGACACTCGTTCCTTCAAGTCAGACATTGAAAAACTGCCACTGAATCTAGTTTATGCCATGGACACACCTGAAGACAAACTAGATATATTTAACAACCTATTCCTTTCTTGCCTAAATCAACATGCTTCCATCATCAAACAAAAAATCACAAGACCTCCAGCACCGTGGCTTAAAGAGTTAAACATTAAGGAAAAGCAGCGTGAAGAGACCATCTCCGAAAACAAGCTCACGTTACACAACAAGAATCAGGCTGGGAAAAGTTCCGCAATATAAGAAATGAAATCAAGAGGCTCATAAAAACTGCCAAATCTAAATTCTACAAGCGAGCATTGTCATCCAAACATCCGAAAGAGGTGTGGAATACAATTCACCGTATTTTACATCCAAATCCTCAACGAATTGATGCAGATCCTAACGTACTCAATGAACATTTTAATACCACCGCAGAAAGACTTTTAAATTCGAAACCTAAGCCTGAAAACATGTTACAAGATCTGATCCATAGTCTCCCAAAACACAATAATCCATTTCATATTGCTGAGGTCACCTATACTGATGTCAAAAAAGCAATTCTCGGCCTTCGCAATGACTGTTCAACAGGTCCTGATCATATTCCGTCTAAATATCTTAAATTAAGCGTGGATGAAATAACCAGTCCATTATGTCACATCATTAACTCGTCAATAAATAATCGAACATTTCCAGAACAGTGGAAAATCTCCAAAATTAATCCTATTCCTAAAATCAGTCAATCAAAGGAACCAAATGACTACCGACCAATTTCTATTCTTCCAATATTTTCAAAAGTTTATGAGAAACTAATAATGGAGCAGATGGTCACTCACATAGATGAACTGCTCTCAGTTAATCAGTCAGGATTTCGGAAAGGACACTGTACTGTAACAACATACATCAAGATCAAAAATGACATTATAAAAGCAATGGACCGTGGTGAAGTCACCTTAGCTGTCATGGCCGATTTTTCAAAGGCAGTTGATACTGTAGACTTTGAAATCCTGATACGAAAACTTCATTCCCTACATTTTTCAAAAGGCTCGATGCTTATCCTCGCTAACTACCTGTCTCACCGGTACCAATACGTCCAAATCAACGAAATTTCATCTAAAAAACTGCCAGTTACTAATGGTGTACCACAAGGAAGCATCCTAGGTCCAGTACTCTTCAACATCTATGTTCGTGACATGCATACAAAAACAGCTGCTGAATGTGTCCAATATGCCGATGACACTAGCACATACCGCCATTCCAAACCAAAACAACTGATAGAATGTGTGGATCAAATAACCAAAGACATCGATGATCTACAGATTTAGTCAAAAGAGACAAATCTAATTTTCAACGCCAAAAAGACAAAATCAATGTTGTTTTCCACCAAACAAATGGCAAAGAAACACCAGCTCACTTTTGAGATCAAATCTTCAGATGGCAAAGTAATCGAACAAGTCTCTTCTTTTAAACTCTTAGGAATAACCTTTAGTGAAGATCTAAAATGGAATCTTCACGTCAACAAAGCTATAACATCAGCATATGCAACTCTAAAAACTCTGACACTCCTGAAAAGATATTTGCCATTCAACCTAAGAAAACAGCTTGCTGAATCTCTTGTTTTAAGTAAACTTGATTATGGTAACGCTATAATTAACAATGCACCCACCTATCTTTTTAATAAATTGCAAAGAGTGCAAAATGCCACAGCCAGCTTTGTTAGAGGACGATACTCCAGATATTCAGATGTTGTTGCTCTCAAATGGTTACCAACAAAAGAACGAGCCGAACTTAGTCTTGCTAAACTTGCATGGAAATCAATCAATTGCCAAGACTGGCCAAAATTCTTGCCAATGCAAACCAACGAACCAACGAGACCAACGAGAAACTTTAAAGAGAACGAATTAAAACTGAATTGGAGCCACAACATCGTATCCACGTTCGAGCATGAAGCCTCAAAATTATTTAATGATCTATCACCGTCGTGTCGTAAAAGTATAAACTACAAAAGTTTTTGCAAAGCAACCAGGACATATTTATTAGACAAAGCATTAGCAAAAAGTCTATAAAAAAAAAAAAAAAAAAAAAAATAATTCTAAAATAGTGGAACTCATGTTATTCGAACTCTCGTTATTTTCCAATCTACCAATCTCATCCAATCTGTTCGTTTCATGTCTCAACTCATAGCCTTCATAATTCACATCTTAGTATTCGAATTGCATGGGTTCTATTGTTAAAAAAAAAAAATTGTAAAAATTTGTTTATATTTATTTTTTTATTCAACACTTACGCATATATTACTGCTTATCTTACGCTATTTCAGTAGAATAGCCAATTATAAATATTTTGGAACTGAAATATAATCCGTTATTATTATTATTATTATTATTATTATTATTATTATTATTATTATTATTATTATTATTATTATTATTATTATTATTATTATTATTATTATTATTATTATTATTATTATTATTATTAAGTCCATAAATGTCAGACCGGATTCCCAGATTCCCAATTCTTGATTGCCAAGCTTGAATTCAAACGGTACTTTATGCGCCGGAACTTTATGTGCCGGAACTTTATGCGTCTGGCTGTTCCAAAAAGCGTTGCTTCCGTTTAACCCTTAGAAGCGTTTACAATCAAGGCATTATCCTGCAACCATCAATTAATTATTTCAAGGCCAACTGTCAGGTGGTGTTGAATCACAATTGTGTCTTTATCGCTAAAATATAAGACTGGATCATTAGTATGTCTAATGCCTTTATAATGTATCAGATTAGACAATACGTTGTCGTTGAAATGAATTAAAAGAGAGGCCCCAAGACCGAGCCCTGTGGTACGCCACTGATTACTGATTGTAAAGAAGATGTAATACCGTCATTCATGACTGTCTGTTTTCGGTTAAAAAGGTCGTCTGCTATCCATTGAAACTCTATGCCATAAATACCACAAGAGTTTAGTTTCGCTAGCAATGGACCGTGGCTCACTGTATCGAATGCTTTCGATAGGTCAATAAAAGAAGGCCGTCATTCATTTTTGATATAATATGGTCAAGAAAATACGACAATGCTAGTTTGGTGGATCTGCGAGATCTAAAACCAAATTACCGTGGCTTTCTTTGATCGAAGATGGTCGCTGGTCACTGATTTAAAATTTCCAAACAAAGTTTTACATGGGATTTACCAATCTTTTTCATATCTGCTGTCCGTATAATCCAACCTCGAACCCAGTCTGCCGTCCGTATATCGAAAAAGCTTGGAGAGACTCTGGGATCGAGGTTGTAATGAAAAAAACATAATTAATAAGACCTAGAAAATGAACTTACAAAACTCATTGAATGCACTTTCATTCATTTTCTTTCTTTTTTTTTTACCATCGTGTACCATCGTGTACCATCGTGTAACATCGTGTAACATCGTGTAACATCGTGTAACATCGTGTAACATCGATGATCTGTAACATGAAACTGCACGGCTTTCACCGCACACGGAGCAACGAAAATGCTGTTATTTATCATGCTTTTTTATAAGCAACACAAAATTTTGAAGACTCAATGTTGCTTAAGTTGCCCTCTTTTACAGGCTGATTTGTTGCTTACTTGTTGCTTGTTAACTATCTACGTGGGAAAACTAAATGTGTGTGTTTGTCTACTAAGGTGGGCCAGCGCGATATTCTTTAAACCAATGGAACTTATACACGTTTTTCATCAGCGAGCAAAAAATATATGTCCTTTTCGCTATTTTTATTTTAGACATTATTTGCATTTTCAACTGCTTTAACGATTCCAGCAGACTTGACATTATCATCTCAGATGGTACGAAGTTGCTTAAAATTGTACAAACATAGATATGGTGCAAATCAACAATCCATTCTGCATGCAATGCTTGGTCATCAATAAAACTCCAGTGAAGAACTGTTACCATAGAAAGGCCCTGATGATGACAATGGAGCTTTGATACCAAAAAAGATGTTAAAGAAAGATGATTAAAGATTCGAATCTTTGTGAGCGAAGACGACGATGATTAATAGATATACCATCTTTCATTGGAAAAATAATCTTTTATTAGTGTAACACTAGAGTGTTTTTGATGTTTTGAAGAAGACGCTCCTCTTTCAAACGAAACTTTGAAACAGGACTAAATGTTTCGTCGGACAAAAGTGACGAAATTTGGGCAGGTGACTAATATTTTGTCCGACAAAAAATTAAGTCTGACGAAATTTTGTCCGATAAAGTGTTGCTTATAAATAGAAAAGCTTGTACTGTGCTCGGATTTGAACCACTACATCAATAGATTAAATGTCAACCCTTTGACTATGTGTGCTATACACACCTCAAAATGATGCATACAGTATGACCATATCATGGTTTTCCGTGTCATAAAAGTCTCAGTGACAAATGCGTGTAACACATTGAAACGCACGGATTACGTGAAAAATCATACTGACTGGAAAAAAATACTGCTTTGTGCTGCTGACTATATCCATGTCTTTTTGTTTTTGGGTTTTGAATTATTTTTTTAAGCAATCAGATTCAGGGCTTCTTGTTGTTGCCTTTCAATACACTGGATATTCTTTGTCGCCGTCCAGTATATAAAAAAGGCAAGAACCCTAGGGACGAGGTTGTTTATTTCCCTGAAGTGTAACACAGCTGTTGCTATTGGTTTCTCCATTTTTAATGTCCAAGAACTTCTGTTAGTGCAGATGATGAAGCACTTTATAAAATGCGATTCTCATGCCACGATTATGATCACACCCGACTACTGTTTGAATGGAAAGGATTGTTAAGCAGAAACGTGCAAGATTATCTGGGGAGTGTTGATATCAAACGGATCTTTCAAGGTTCCTATAATCATACAAAGTTGTTTGAGATTCATTCGTTGGTTTCTTCAGCAGTAGTAATAATATCTATAATAATCTACAAAATTACTTCACAAAGGGATTAAAACGGATGACACAAGCAAATAGAAACAAACAGAAAACAAAGGAAACCCGGTAAACAAAACCAAAGAAACGTGTTATAAAAGCTATTCAATTGAAACGAAACCCGCACTGGATAAAGGAAAACACACTTTCAATATTAAATTTCGGGCATCTTTTTTTCGTGCATTTAATTTTTGCGCACCTCGATTTCATTCACACGCATATTTAATTTTTGTGCAACGAACCAAAAACGATTTGTTCTTGGCCAGATGGGGAAATTCAATCTCAACCACGAGAGGTGGATAATCTTCGAGTTAAAAACATCGAGTTAGCAGTTTTGTAACGTCACAACTTCGACGTTACAGCTATGACGTCACATTTGCCACTTTTCCATTATGCTAACTAGAGGTAAGAAAAACTTAATTTCATTTTCGAGTTACCAACTCAAGATGAGGAAAAAATAAATTCACTTTCAAGTTACTCACATCGATATTGGAAAAATATATTTTCACTTTCGATTTTCTTTTTCTGATATTTTTTCCCTAATGCGTAATAAAGGAGTCAGAGAAAAAACCCTTCCTTCTCCTCTTTGTTGTTGTTGCTGTTGTTTTGTTGTCGTTGTTGCTGTTGTTGCTGTTGTTTCTTGGTTGGTTATTAAGGGATGAAGGGCCATTGTGAAATATCCTAAATAACGCAATATTATTATCACTATTCTCAGCGGCTGCTTTTTTTTAGACAGACAAAATGGGTAAGTTTCATTCAATCAATGCAATGACTTCATGTCTGTTCGATTTCAAATTCAAAAAATTTCCGTCTCACCACAATGCCATATCTATTATTACATTAATTACACCTTGTGAAACAAAGAAGAAAAATTATTGCGGAGGAAGAGCGGTATAAAAGAGTCCCATTGGAAAGAAAAAGTACGCATTTTTGTAATTTTTCAGAAACAAAAACCAGACAGAGACACGTGTTATGTATAGGAGAAACAGCTCTCAAAAGTGTTAAAGAATATCGTCTTTAATCTCTAACTCGAAAAAGAATTTCTGTTTTTCCAATATCGAGTTACCAACTCGAAAGTGAAAATAACTGCTAGCTCGAAGTTTTTAACTCGAAGTTGTAACTCGAAGATTATCGAACATCGCATGGAACACAACAGAGCAAACTATTCCCCGGATCATATGATGAGTATGAAAAGTACAGACTTGTTTTTCGGAGTGCTTGCAGTATTAATGAATTATTCTGCTTTGCATTTGAGCATTTTTTATGTAAATATAAGTTTATTTAAACTCTTTTGTATTTAATATATTAATTTCATAATATTCATGTAAAAAAGTGGATATCTCTCTGAAATTGTGTTTATCATTTCTCTGATTATAAAGTCAGCTTTTTACCATTCCAATGTTTATTTCCAAATCCAAAAGGTCAGCCTGGTATAACCAAATCTCAGAAGAGTGGATTTAGGTATTCTTCATTAGCTAGGCATTCTTCATCTGAAATGGGTTGTATGTTTTGTAAAGATGCAAGTAGTGGTAAAAACCAGGTAACATAACTATATATCATATTTAATTTACAATATTTGGAGGAAATGAAACAGCCAACATGCAAGAATTTTTGAGGAAAAATTTATAGATGACTTTCCCCAAAAAAGTGACATATTGTTTATAAATATTCGTGTTCTTTGCTCGATAATTACTGAATGTTTCAACATAGAATATTAATGATCAAGTCATTCTCTACCAACATGTTCACACATCTCGGTTTTGGTAATTTAAATGCTTTATACTTTGAAAACTTTCGTTTATTTTTGTCTCTCTCCTCTCCTGCTCCTTGTCTCTCTCCCCTCATAAATTAACATATCAATATACAATATATATGTAAATTGAATTTCCTAGCTATGTTTTCACTCTTTTCATTGCAGAAAAAGCTTTTTTACTTGTTGCATTTGTTGCCGGCATAACACTAGTAAAGTAGTTGCACCAATTTAAAAACTTCTGGCAACAAAACTTATGGGCTTGATTTTTTCCGAACTTTGACGAGACTTCACTGTGATTGTCATTTTTGAACAAAGTGTAAAACTGCTCTAGCTAGTTGGATTTGCAAACTTTGAAAATCGAAGTCAACAAATGAACAACAATGACAACGTGTGTCAGTTGATGGCTTCCAATGGGTTGATTCACTGCTTCTTTTAAAGTGCATAGATATTGAGATACATATTTTTGGTCTAACCTTTCTTTCACATTGGGTCCCAGGTAAGGGATCATCTCAAAAAGTTTGTCTTAATTCAGCGTTTTCATTTTTGTCCTTGATTTGCTCCGAATCGTCCTTAAATGTTCTTGTATTTGAAAATATTCGACCTGAAAGTGTAGCAAAATCTACCTAAATTTGCCCTTGTAATCATTCCTTAACAACGACAAATTTCTTAGTATTGCCCCAAATTCATTCTAAATTCTCGCTCATTGTTTCATTTAAACTTCAGCTGTAGAAAGAATATTAAAATATAAATTGAGTGCACTTCATTGTATATATAAGCGTTTTATACAAAATAATGATAACTTCAAAATAATCGGAGGATATGCTAGAGTTCAAGATTGAATGACAAAGAAAAAAAATTCCGTAGAATGTTTTGACTTGTTTTAAACTACGTCGATATACATTAACATGAAAAAATATAAAAGAATTGCATTATAGATTTTGTGAATGTAAATATAGCTTTAAACTTGTGTATGAAGAAAAAATATTTCAATCGAACACCTGTCTTTTGTTCAGAAGTGCTCTGCCTAATGAGTTGAAACAAATTTTGTTTGATATATTATATTCAAAATCGAACACCTGTAGAATGTGAATCTGTAAAATTCAAGCTATTGAAATAGGAATTTTGATAAGAATCCTATGCTACCAAAAAAGATACTGTGCTATTCCTAAGAACTTTGTTCATTGTTTTTGAACGCTTCTGCTGTTGTTTTTTATAATGTTAAATCATTAAATTAAGTCTCCTGTTTCACATTGTAGTGAAGGAAATATACGACGGAAAATAAAAATGTAAACACTGTGTTCAAAAATATTTTCAACTTTCTTTTTCAACTTTTTTCTGATACATTTTCCAATTTTTCGAATTTTCTTTTTTATTATTTCAAACATTAGACATTTGTTATGTTCATGAAATTGATCATAGTCATAATTAATATACAAGTTTGTACTGTTCAAAACAATAACATAGTATTTTCATCTACAAGTTTTTCATTACAAAGAAGGAATTCCAGAAGAATAGTATTTTTGTTTTAAGATGAGTTGTTTTATTTTTTGAAATACTTTTCGAACTCGTTGTGTTTTAAATTCTAATTTTCGTCAATATAGAACACAGGTGATTCTCTCAGAGAAATGTAGTCCTGTTCCATCTTCATTCTTTCTCCTGCTTCCTCTAGGCTTTTGATACTTGGCTTGCCAACTTAGCAACTAGCCCTTGCTTATGCAAACCTTAATATAGTGATTTTACAGACCTTTTCACTTTGATATTTTTTTCTGTACTCCATAGTTGTTTAAGGCATATTAGTTGGTGATAAATATAAGGAATTTGTTAGGACTAAAAAGGGTTTTTTATTAATTATCTGAACTTTCATCGTATGGAATTTGCTGATAATCTATCCATGTAATATTGAAAACAAAATGTGGCAAGAGAAGTTATCCCCTAAAACTAATACTCTCTTATAAAGTTTCACCCAGTATAAGATAATACCAGCAATGGAGTTTCTATTGTTTTTGGACATCATCAAAAGGTTTGGTAAAAATATTTTATCCCTGACTAATTAAAGTCTGTCTCAAAAGTTTGTGCACTTGGCATATTTTTAAAAATTTCTCAGCCCTGTCTTGATGAAATCAGCAAATTTACCCTTGTTTGAAAGATACCCTTGTGGAATGATATGCTTTCGTATATTTCGTAAAAATGTAAAATAGAAGAAGAAAAATGAAGAAAATTAACTTTTTTTCTATGTAACCTACATAGCTCACTTCCATCTATTTAAAGATGTCCGGGGGTGCAGATGTCCGGGTCTGGTTCTAGTAACTCAATGATGCTAAATTGTTGCTGCAATTTCTATTTTATTTTTTATTGAAAGTTTTGCAATAATATATATTTGAATTATGTTTCGTTTGTACTCCTTCTCTGTTGGAAAAACATGACATGAAAATGAGGACTATATTTCACCCTTTTTCTTTTTCATGTGTTTCCCAAATTAATCAATTTTCCTGTATTTATTATAAATTTTTAGGATAATGATGGCTCAGGTGAAAAAGATGGATTGCTTCAGAATGACTATATGAAATCGCCAACCAGACCTATAAGGTAATAATTTAGACTGTCCTTTTTTTGCGTTTTTCTTGTTTTATTTTTGTTCAAGTGGTTTTGTTTTATTTAGTGATGGGCAAGAAAGGTCAGTTACTTCCATAACAAAAACAGATGAACAATCCATACTGAGTAGAATTTTACATAAGACTGCACAGTAAGTATTTAATTTTATTTGTGATCTTCATAATTTCTCTATTTATATTTTACAGAATATAAAATGCTGCTAATACACAACTGTATAGGGAAGCACTTTTCATGAGCAGAAAATTTGCAAAAGTTTGAATTGTAATGGAATTAGGAAAAGAAGAGAATACAAGTTCATTGTTTGATTTCAAAGCCTGAATTTCTTATCTCATACGCACATTTTTACAGTATTTGTAAATGTCATATTCCTAAAATTAATTTATTTTTGCCAAAATGGCCGAAATTTGTGAAAATGTTTTATAAAGTACTTTGGATGCAAATAATGAAAGAAATTTTGCAACAAAACAAATTTTCATTATAAATACATTTTTCCAACTTCATTTACTGAAATCAAATGCACTCTCATTAACTGTATTTTAAAGTCATTCCATGTTTTTTCTCAGAAATATAATCGATGTGTCAGCAATAGAACCACATAGTATGGAAAGGTCAGAATATATGGATAAAATGAGACATTACTTGTAAGTTATTTTTTTTTAAGATTTTCTAAAATTAACTTTAAGTGCCGATAATCTGCCTTTTCCAACTTTCTGTTTAAACACTGATATTTTTCCAAACTGTCCTAGCAAGCCTCGTTTTGATGTGTTTTATTGTTTCACCGTAATTATTTGTCCTTATGTTTTGCTAAACTGCAAATCACTGTGGGAATCTTTGCAATGATGTTCAACATAGAAACTGGTTTTGTTAGGACAACCAAGCCTAAATTTGACTAAACAGTAAATCTTAAAAGTATTCATGAGGGCAATACAAGAATCAATATTCCATACATAACGTTTACCTTTTGTTCATATGTTTATGATTATTTCAAAAATCTTATTTATTACAAAAGCGTTTTTTTGGCGTTTAGTGATGCACTATTGAACTATTTTCTGGTCTTTTAGAGAGAGAACATCCAACAGTGACTTTCAATTACCAAAAAACAGACTGATATTACCATCATCTAATGTTCCACCATCAGTCGTGTTATCTACTGAACCTATCAGCCAATCAGATATAAAGCTGGTAAGTAAACCTCTCTCTCATACTAGTGACTGTAATAACATTTTTCAACTCTACTCTGTTATTGTGGTTGTTTTGCAATAATCAATGATTGAGATGATATTTACAAATAATATTGATGGTTAAGCAGAAAACTATGAACTACTTCTTTATTCAAAATGTTTGAATGGTTATGTTGATGGAAGTTGGATGGATGTAGATCTCAATAATATTGGGTGTGGTCGAGGTTATAAAAGATCAATAAAGCCTTAAAGGTTGTCAGAACAGATAAAAATCATAATATCTTGATCATGTGACAAAAACAAAGGAATAAAACACAAAATCAAAACAAACATGGTTTTCTCAGTGCCTTTGTGTGAGAAAATAATTTATAAATCACTGTTGGTAACTCAAAAGGTGTTGATCCATAAAATTGGCATATTGTTTCAGGAGAAAAATCTTGCAAAATTGGAATAAAAATGGGAAGTGATTAAAAAAAGTGTAAAAATAAATTCATTTGAAATTGTTGTATCCTTGTAAATCTAATCCCTTACTTCTGATTTACATTCATAATTTCTAACCATCTACATAATGTGTAAAGGAAGAAAATTTTTAGTTGTCCCTATAAAACTGAATGAAATGGAAGGATGATGGACTATCAAAAAGCTGCTAATAGGCAAATTTGTATTTGGAGATTTGGGCTAAGTGATAATACTTATTGTAAACAAGCGTTTCTAATGGAAAAACAACAACACTGCAAATCCTTTTGTTCTTTGAAATAATTTCATTTATACAAAATCAGGACAACATTTATAAGAAATAAAACATATATATAAATGACATGTAAAAAAACCCAAAAAAACAAGATGCGGAAGGATTTCTGCAAAACAGCCGATAAAGCTGAACATTGTCATTAAGTGAAAACCAAAGTTTTTCTGATGAAATAATGAAATGTAAACAAACACAGTCCATGATTAAGGCTAACAACAGAAGTTGAGAAATATGAAAAATAAAAATTGAATATATATAAAATATATATTCATAAATATAAAAGTATAAGATTGCCTTGAAAACATGTAAACCTTTGAAACACATCAGAAAGGTGTTAAGGCTTCACCGTTTTGTCAGTATAAATAAGAATAATGTCAGAAAAGCAACAGATGCATTGTCGCATAGACTGGCATAAAGACTGACTGTATATTCCAAGCTTGAAATGACGAGAAATAGTAATATTTTTTACGATGTGCTAGAAATTAAAAACCAAGAAATACCAAAAAAAAAAAATACATTAAAATAATGTCAGAAAAGCAATGTCCCTTAAACCAACCGAAAGAACAACAAACTAATCTACAACAAATACATTACGAAAAGTAAAGAATAAAGAACAAGTTCAAACTCTATTTCAAAGAAATTCTAGTTGAAAAACATAAAGAATATATATAACATAAAAAAGGCAGCCAAGGTCTAGAGTGGAAGCTGTGCTATGCATATCCAATACAAACCACTACCTTAATAAAAGCCCTTAATAATAACATTACAACCGGCTTAATTGGCTTTCTGTGTAATCCATTACAACTGTCCGTGTTCTTGGTTTTCGCTGTTTTTTTCTTACTGTCTAAACCTTGGATGAAATATGGAATTGTTAATTTGGAATAATTAACCTGGTTGAGATAGCCATTGCTGTGAAAGAAAATGGTGGACATGGCAAAACACATATTTAGTTCCATCAAATAAGTTTTTTTATCTGTCAATATCATCGTTTTAATGGTTGAATATTAAAACTCAAAGAAGGGTTCAGATAATACTAAAAACTATTTTCGTGTATTTTTTAAGTGTGTACATTTGATTTGGAGCAGTTGTGCGTCTTTCAATACCTTTTGAATTGTTTATCTTTTATCAAATACAACTATGTATAAGGCATGGATGGCCGAATGGCATCGACTTCGTAACCACGAATTTGCTTGTTCAAATCCGGTGGCAGGTTATTTTAATTTTGTTCAGAATAAGAAACAAGAAAGTAATTGTAAGTTACAATGTACATGATTTAGAGTCGGATTTTGTGATAAAAAGCTAAAATACTACATCTATTGCCATCATAAATAATTATTTGAGGAGAAACGGATAGCCTAAGAAATAGATATATTTCACTTTGAAAATGATAAGCTAATATTATGCAGAAATCCTTCTGTAAGGCCATCTCGTTTTTCTTCGTATTTTCTTCGTATTTTTACCATTTTTTGTCACTACCACTTAATCTTTTATACAGATTTAATAGATGAAAAAATAAGAAACTGCCAGTGTTCATCCTAGATCGATTAATTAAATTGCCAACCTTGAAATAATCGCAACAGCATGGAAATCAACCCAAGCATAGGAATCAGTACTTTCTTCAAACTTATCAATATAAATAAAAAATGAAAACCTTGTATTAAGCAGGTAGAAAATTATTTTTGCAGAACATCGCCATGCATGTGAAAAAGTTATTTACGCTTGCTCTAATGTCCCGAATGTAAATTCATTATATGTGAGCAGAAATTTGATAAATAAATGAGACATTACCGCTGACATTTTAATTGTATCCTTTCTGGCAGTCTTTAATTGTACTCGCTTGTCATCAATCTTCTTCTTTTAAATGTTTTTAAAAAAATGTGAGACGCCGATGTTTTTATTTTCAATTCGATCTTTTGTACAGTTAAAAAAACTTGCAAAGCAATGTTGACAACTTTCCTTTTGTTGATTTCAGATAACTGACGCCAGCATATCTGTCGCATCGACTTTGTCGCAAATAAAAATCACTTGCAAGGAAAGCCTGGTGGAGAGGTTTGGAACCAATCAAGTTGCAGCAGCCACGTGATGAAACCATGTGATATTGAACTCTCTTTTTTCCACATTCTTAATACAAGCCACTGAAATAGTACTATAAAAATTATAAATTTTTTTATATCTTATTTTTCTGCCAGGGTTAGAGGCACTGTTGAATTAACTGTTCCTAATACGCAAGAGATTGAAGAGGTGTTTTATACGTAGAAATTTTAGCCTTTTTGTTCGTTTTTATCTAAGTTCTCGTAGTGACGTGTCTCTGACGTACAAGAAGTTGCTATAGTTTAAACCCAACTTTTTGGAACTCGTCAAAGGTACGAAAAATTAGTTGAAGGTTTGGAAATTATTTAGAATAAGGCTTTGCGTCACCGTTAAAGGGTTCCGTTGGATCAACACACGGCATTCTAAAGATTCGGCTGTACCCTTTAATCAGCATACGTCATTAGTTGAATATTGTTCCCCTGTAAACGGAGACTTTACGCTTAATGTGAAAAGAACAAACACGTTTGTTAAATATGTGTGTTTGGTCCAGTATTTGTTGTAAAATGTTACATAGTAGTAAAAGTGAAACGCAAGAAAATATTTTTTGTGAATTTGTTCTTGAGATAGTGTTTTGTGGAGACTTTATTTTATCCTACGATTGTGACTTTTAGAGATTTGCTTGGTTACTTGGTATCACATACAGTTCATGGAACGTCGTTAGTTTGTGGAAACTTAATTATTTTGGCCTGGGAAAACGAGAGCATGGTTACGCCATGTCTCGTTCTCCCAACTGAAAAAGAAAAATTTTAAGATAACAATCTGTTAGATACAGACACTCTCTTATCATTTAAAATAGTGAGAAAAAAATAGAACGGATCTTGTTATTTGTTTAACATCCTGATCGACATCGCAGGTAACTTACCAGATCCTGATCGACATCGCAGGTAACTTACCAGAGATTGTGCTGCTCCTTTGACCTCTGCATCCTCTTGTTTCTGCACGTGTTTTATCACATAATCTGTTCCCATTGGGTTATTATTATCTAGTAAGTTATTTCAGAGCTGTTCATCGACTTGATATTTTCCCCACTATTCTCAGCATTGTTTCCCCGTTATGCAAATTAGAGAAAGCGTGAAATATCATAATTTTTGTTTGGGCAAACGAATTTTTGTTTTTAATAATTCAATTTGTTGTTCTGAATTTTGTTAGAGGACATTCTGCGGAAAAATTTGATTTCTTAAAACAACAGATTTCTTGACAACGTCTGAACTAGATTTTTTTGTGGAATTTCCAAAACGTTGTTTTTTGTTTTTTCTAAATAGTTGTAATTTTTTAGCATTTTTTTTTTTTTTTTTTTCACAAAAATGAGTAATTGGAAAATATAATGAAGTTTTAGACAGAATTTCAGTTTAAACGTCGATATTTTGTCAAACTATCCTACCCTCGTTTTGATGCGTTGTATTGTTTCACGGTAATTATCTGATTATATATTTTGGTTAACTGCAATTCGCTATGGGACAATTTGTGATAATTTTCATCAAACTATCGCATCGAAAACGAGGTGGGGTAGGATAGTTTGTCAAAATATCGACGTTTAAAAATAATCCGGGAAAGCTCTATTGCGTGGAAATCATCGAATGCGATCCAATGTTCCATTCACTTAACAGTTATAAACCTCACTTCATGGTATTCTTAACATCATCTGATTGTTTGTTTGTTTATTTGTTTGAGAATAAAGTTTTTTAAGTTTGACACTACTACGTAAGTTATGAAAAACTTCCATGATTTTCCCTGCCTTCACTATAACATTGTGCATAAATGAAACCCTGCATTAATACCACGAACATGATGGTTTCTACTCGTCCATTTTGTGCATTATTGTTAGACCAACCATGTTTTTGGTCAGCGCGGGAGCAGCTGAGCTTTCATTAGCGTTTGTTAGTTCGTCCGAGATTTTTTTGCCCCCAGTTGTAGGCTTAATCCACATTACGCTGGAATAGAGGCTATTTTTCAACCGTGGTTCTAATGGTTGGTTACTTTAAAATTTGAGTAATTTAATTGTTACAAGTAGATGCGTCAAACGCGTTTAATTCTATCAACCGAGCAGAAACTATGCACAACATGGGCATTCTCTGTCCTGAATTTTCCACCTACATTAATAACTGCTATCAGATACCGCCACGCTTTTTCATTTCTGGCGGGAAATAGATTCGATCAAACGAAGGGACCACTCAAGGCGACCCAGTAGCGATGGCCATGTACACCACACGGCCATACATCCACTTCTTTATCTGCAAAAAATCCAAATGACAGAACTTCCAAACCATACTGCTTTCGCAGACGACTTTACTGGAATAGGAAAGTTAAAGAGCTTGCGACGATAGTGTGGGATAGTATAGTAAATCATGTTCCTTCAATCGGTTACTAACGGAAAACGTCGAAAAGCGTTTTAATAATAAAAGAACAGCATCTACAGGAATCACAAGAAGTTTTCGATCAGACAAGAGTTTTGATTACAACAGAGGGGAACAGACATCTAGGTTGTCAGTTCAAAAATCAATTTTTTTCAAGAAAAGCCGATCAGTGGGTCGTGGAAATCAAAGTGCTGCCAAAATTGCACAATCGTATCCACACTCCGCTTACACCGCCTTTGTGTTCGGCTACCAACACAAATTCGCATACTTTGTGAGGACTCTTCCAAATATTTCCGCCGATCTACAACCCTTAGAGGATGTCATTAGGGACCACATTTTAAAAGCGTTGCTGAATGGATTTGTCTGTAAAGATCAAGAAAGAAAACTTTTTTCGCTGCCAGTGAAGCTTGGGAGTCTTGCAATTAATAACCCCTGTGAAAGAAGTGATATTGAGTATGAGAATTCGAAAATGATTACAAAACCGATGACTGAAAAAGTGAA
The DNA here is from genome assembly GCA_039566895.2 of Turritopsis rubra. NCBI lineage: Eukaryota > Metazoa > Cnidaria > Hydrozoa > Anthoathecata > Oceaniidae > Turritopsis > Turritopsis rubra. The sequence goes on along the minus strand of CM077625.1, from coordinate 17,533,904 downwards.
AGATTAGATTGAAAAGTACGATGAGAAGGTGGAAATGCACCAGAACAAGATATGCTGGATCTGTGATTCCTATCCACCACAACGAAGTCAAAGATTATACTGCCGAACTATTGAAAGAATGTTGTAAAAATGTATCAACTGAACCAGTGCTGCAACAACTGACCGGAGAAATCTTTCCACCCTCAACAATCCAAACGAATGAACCAAGTGTAGATGTTGCTGCAAGAGGATTCTGGGTCAAAGGACGTTCTTCGACGTCAAGGTTTTTAACCCGACAGCTATATGGCCATAAGTCCATATGGCCCAGTCTCTGACTGCTGCTCATTGCACAAACAAACAAGCGAAGAAAAGAAGCTACAACAAACGCATTAATCACGTTGATCAAGGAACACTGACTCCCCTTGTATTCACTTGTTTTGGTAGAATGTCTAGAGAGTGCATGACTTTCTGGCTGACTGGCTGAAATGATCTGGATACGATGTCGAATAAATTTCAGCTTGCTCAGAAGACAAGTCCTTTGCTAGAGAGGATCGAGATCTTCAAAAAACGTATTTGCAGCTGTAAATGACGATATAAGCCTTATAACATCGGAAGGCCGAATTAACCAAAACCATAAGAGAGACAATAAAAAGATAAATAAATAAATTAATGAAATAAATAAATAAATAAATAAATAAATAAATAAATAAATAAATAAATAAATAAATAAATAAATAAATAAATAAATAAATAAATAAATAAATAAATAAATGTATATATGACACGGTACATCCCGTTGGAAACCGTGGTGGGTTCTTTGGTGAAAAAAATCCGAATTTTCTCTCCCCCAGAACGGCAACGACACAGCAAAAAAGTTAGACATACATTCCGATAGATGTTATTGATATTGAAAGTTTTCAATTACATACTGAACTATTATTTCAGTATACTGAAATATTATCAGCCGAATTTCCAACACTCAAGGTAAGAAAATTCTTATAAGTGACACTCGATTCACTCTCCGAAAAAAACTTTCATCCACAAAAACAGCATTAGGCCGTTGTTAAGATAAGGCGTTCAATGGGAGAGGCCCATTGACCTTTAGAGTGCCAGTTAAAATTTCAAAAAGTAGAAAGTAGAGTTTTAATTTTTCATATAGCTAAAGCTTTTGTAAGAGATTTTTGAATTTCCTTCACGGATTCATCATCGAGTGGCAATAACACCAGCCCACCCCACCATCACCATGGCGATACCAAATGCTGCTTAGTAGTTGAAAGTTTCAGGTTGACGGTCCTTTGCTTGGAATAGATTATGATCAATAGGTTTCGAAATTTCACTGCAAGGAAACAAACGTTCCTGGTTCCATGGTTCGTAAGGAAGGGAACAAAATTTCTGTTTCCATAAGTTCAAACAGAAAAATTCTAATTCAAATCGCGTATACACGAGGTGTTTGAAATGCAAAGCGCTCGTCGTCGTCATGTCACCAAAAATATAGCCTGTAAGCTCATGCAAATCAGTCTAAATTACTTAGCCTTGGCTCTATGTTTGCATGCTGATTCTAATTGAAGGCCATCAATATGGAGTTTTGGAGTCGAGGCTAGATATTCACATCGAAGAAAATTGCAAAGCAAAGCGCCAGGGCCACACATGGATAGAAATAGGAATGTTCTTTTTTAAAGCTGGTCTCCATGAAATGAATCCAGTTGATATAAATACTTCACTAAAACACGCTCATCATCATGTTTAGCTATCATATTTGTGGATATGTTCAAGTATTACCTATGAAATGGTCGAAGGACAGAAAGAGAAAGTTTTGTGGTATTGATTTTTTGGCCAACAAAATGATAGAATTTTCATTAATTTAATAAGATCATTAGTTGCCAAACGAAGTATTAATTGTGTTCAAAGATAGTCACTTTACTGTCATCAGTGTGAATTGCGATTACAATCTGCTTCTCCACCACAAGCACAAGAAGGTTGTTGCAAGACAGACAGAACCATAAAATATTATTGAAAAGAAGAAGACACAGACAAAAACCATAAAGGTAGAGTTGAATGTCTGTCACATTATCGTTAGAAACGGTTTCGAAAATCAATAAAAAGACTCAATAAAGACAAATCTTTGCATGTTTTGAAATTTACGTAATCACAATAGAATCCATAATGGCTGCATTTTCCTCCGGAATCGTGTTGTTTACAAAGATATTGACACGTTGATAATCCGAATGAAAACTTTTTTTACCTATAGTTTACAGAATTTATTGAAAAATCTTTCCAACCTCACTATTTATATATTTATATATTTTTGTTACTTATTTTGACATATACTTTATTCGAGGAAATTATCGCACCACGTATTTAACGTGAATGAAATTAACGCGGTTACAACAAATAGATTTCAAAATGTATGAAATTAACGCGAATTTGAGGCATTGGTGAATTTTTGCAAAAAAACACAAACAACACAAGAATATCAGCTTTAAAACGTTTTTTATTTGAAAAATATTGAAAAAGTCCGCATATAAAATTAACGCCTTTATGATATTTGCCCATATTAAATCAGAGAGAAATTAAGGTAGATGAAATTAACACGGATTTTTAAAAACCGCGTTAATTTCCTAGAATAAGGTAGTTGACTTCTGGTAAAACACTGGAGAAATCGAACTATTTTCTTGTGAACCTTCCATAATACCTCTTTTTAGAAATCACTCGTTAACACAAACCTTCACTTGAACAATCGTTTTCTCGATCCATTCTCCCCTTATAGCATCCCCCTTCAGCTAATTTATTCGGATACCTTTTACTTAGGAAAAGGAATAAGAGCTTGATTTATTACAAAATTTAAATTTCACACATGTTATATTTAGGTGAAAAATTATCAATAGCCTATGGGACTGAAGATCTTCACGATTTATTTTTATGAGGATTTCTTAATAATAGTGAGATCTTTAAGTAAACCAGTCCGACTAACTGTACCAGCTTGCCTCCATATGAATATATACGAAACTTCTTTCAGTGAATATAAGTAATATCATAAGTCATATATATAGTCATTATATATAGTAATACAATATTTGCAAACCATTCATTGCAATCTGAAGAAGAAATTGCTTTGAATAAAATTTCTCATTTTTGCAAAAATTCTTCGCTTTAACTGAACTATTAAATCTGTTTTTTTGGTCAGCGCGGAAAGCAGCTGATCTTTCATTAGCGTTTGTACGTCCTTCCGTACGTCCGTAATTCCAAGATTTTTTGTCCACAGTTGTAGGCTGATTCCGCAAAACATCGGAATAGAGGCTGTCCACAAACCGTGGTTAATGTATGAATGGTACACTACAACTTATATAAAGTAATTTAATTATTGTGAGTGCGGCCTAATATACAGAAAACGTGCTATTCCTAACGTGCAGCACTCAAGGTTAGAAACTTCTTACAGCTATAATTTTTATAATGACATTGATTTTGTGAGAAACTGTTCAATCCCATTTTCGATTTTTATTCCCTCCTCTTCTGTCCTCCTCTCCCCTTTTTTGTGGCCTTTTAAGTGTGTGACACACTTAAAATCTCACAAATTCCCTGTTGATGAAAATACAAATACACAAAATATTTCCTGGGTGTTGTTTAACATATAGCGTTCTCTTAGCTATATAAATTCACTTCACACCCACACCACACACATAATATGGAGTAGAGAGAGACCCTGGTTGTGGTGGCAGTTTCTGTACTTTTAAAAATTGCTGGGTGGTGTCCTGTCTTGTGTTAACTTAAGACTTGTTTACTCTCCTAATTTTATTTTAAAAACAAAACAAAAACATAAATGAAAATTTACATAGTGGATAATGATGGTTGTTGGGGGATGACAAAAATTAAACTTAAATAGCAGCACCCCCTTCTACACAATTTGGACTAATATTTACAGTCAAATAAATCAAAGAAAATAATTGATATTGATATGAAACATGATATTGGGTAATCTCTTTCCCGTGAAGGAGCGTAAGCCGCCAATCTTTTCTGTTTTTTTCTTTGAAGGTTCTTGTTGTTTTGACTATATCGGTGTTTAACCGATTCGTTTATGCACTAAAAATTCTATTTTTTCCTAATACGCTCTCATAAATTTCACCAAAATATGACACTGTGACAGAGTTTCTATTGAACTTGTCAGAACAAATCCGAGAATAAAAGACTTTTTATCATTTTATTTTGATAAAAATGATCCAAAAGAAAGAAAGAAACTTAACATTTCCACTTAAGATTGTTAGCTTTCCCTACCAAATCGTGTTGATGACAATGACTTCATCATATAACAGACTTTACAAATCTTTTGCATTTTCATGTAAAAATTCATTCCTTCACAGGTGTGTCAATTTATTTCAGGCTTTACTGTATATATACCAAATATATACTTCAAGGTGGAAAAAAATGGATTTCACGTATTCTTAAAATTAAATTCTTGTGAAAGGAAAGAATACTTTTTGCCTCAATGTCTGTCAACGTATGCATAGTAATATTTAATTTTAAAAAAATATGAAGACTAATTATTTGCGAAATTAACAAAATTACATTCCTTGGAAAAGTTTATTTTATCTCAATTCACGAAATTAAATTTGCACAAAAACTGCTACTATGGATCAGACTATCGACCTGTAATGGTTCTAAAGAATGATTTATTATGATTCATTTTTGCAGGGCAAGATAATCGTTCCAGGAGTGAACTGCAACTAAGCCGGATATTCCTACGACACTTCCTTTTGACCACAAATTTATGAATTTTTGCCCATTAACTTTTGGGAGATTATCAAAATAAGGGATATTGCAGAATTTCTTTTTAAATTAATCAATTTTCGTTGTTTTTTCAGATTAAAATGAAAACAAAATCACATTAATTCTTCCCACTAACATTTCTAAAAATACTTGTGAAAAATAGTTAGAAATTCATCACTAGTGGATCTCAGATTGTATTACAGTTATATAATTTATTATTTAGGTCCTTTGTTGGTGGTATCATCTCTGGTATTATCTCGTATCTGCTGCCAGAACTCCTCCTCAAAACTTGACCTTGTCAGAATTACCTGGACTTGTTCGAAGACTTTGAACTTGTCGGCCTTATCTGAACTTGACCAGATTTTTCACTTTCAGATATTTCCAAAAAATGATTTCCATTGCTCAATTTTGCATAGCTATCTTTGTCACGTGAGAAGTATATATTCTTCAGTTGTCCTCATATTTTCTTCAGTTTTTTACTTTGGCACATATTTTGTTACATTGTAATAAACATTTTTTTTATAATAGATTGAATTCACAATACATGAATAATTGTATTCAATACTCCAGTATAAGGACTTCAGGTTGAAAATCTACAGTTATAAAGAATATCAGATTCAGAATAGAATTCTTTGTTTGGCCCAAATTTTCTTTCTAAAATGTAGTTCTTGCCACCGCAGGAGAAAGGCTGTGAAATTTAGTAAACACACGCGGAATGTTCTAGTTCGTAATGTGTACTACTTTTCTGGTATGCCCAACGGCGCTGACCTTCAGGCCCCAGGACCTCTTGTTTTTTTTAAAAAGATTGTTTTGGTTGTTAAGTAGGTACATACCACAGATTTAAGCCTGAATGCAAGAGCAAGAGTTGTGTATGTTTGCTCTGTCGAGCAAGGTTTTAAGTTGCGGCATAATTTATTTAACCCCTTACACGTAGAGCCTCCTTCACGCGATTTGTATATATGCAAAGCATTTCTTGTTTGTATTTCATGCGAAAGTATTTGATATTCATTTTAAATTTTCGCCACCCATAATTTCAAAAAAAAAAATCAAGGCAAATTCTAATTTAAATGTAAATTACGATGGCTCTGAGAGGTCATCAGACAAAGTCATTTAGAAATTAGAAATTCCTATTTCATCATTCAACTCCATCATTTTAAAATTAAAATCAGTCGTTTTAAAAAAGAAATTTCCATATTTAAAATAAAATTCTACTTTTGAAAAAAAAGAAATTCCAATTTTGAAAAAACAAATCCACCTCATGACTTGATCATTTTTATCTGCTAAATTCAGTCGAATTAACCCAATTAGACCTAAGTAGTTTATACACACATGTCTAACATCTTTAGCAGTATGCGTCTAATGTCCTCATAGTTTCCCCTTGATAGTGGCATTCGCTAAAAACAAGCACAATGGTCCAACAGCCAGCAACCAAATCAATCGAATGTCAACAAACGTTATTCCGAATATAGAATAACCCAATGCCTCATGTTGTTGATGTCGCGAGATGCGTTCGGAAAGTTGAAATAAATCGTCCAAGGACTGAAATGGCGATCTTTCTACCTCCATCTTTGTATAGGATATCTCAACAACCTTTGCGACAATGTTCCTTTGCTTGTCTGTCAGGCGACCGACATAAAACCATGACAGGGTCAGCAATAACACAACTTCAACAACGGTACTCAAGAAATTCATCGTAGAATCGTATACTCGAAAGCGGAAATATGAATCGGACGTATCTTTTGCTGCGTTTTTGAAATAGCTTATTTGTACATAAACAGCAACACATCCCCATATAAACCCACCGATAGTTATAACTGATAAATACACGTTTAAGGGACGAGATCTTTTACGAATACCTTTGTGAATTTGTAGATATTCTTGGAAACACGCGTCTTCCGACTTTGACGTCCGTCTTAATCTGGCGTTATATTTTGTTATCTGCAGACGTTGTAGATTGCACACGAATATCATGTAGAAAAGGAACGGTAATGAAAGGAAAATTACGTACAAATTCCGTAATAGCGTAAAAAACGCCATCAAATGCCCTCTGCGGGACAAGATACCAGTAGAATGTTCGATAAAAATCGGACCGAGAAATATTAAAATAGGAAAACCCAGAAGACAAGTCCAAGCTAAAAAGATTTGTTGGTTTAAAAGTTGAAATCGACGCTTCAATTTTCTGCAAAATTTTGTCTCCTTTCCATATGAGAAGGTTTTTAAAATGTCCTTTACTTCAGCCACCATATTTGGATGGACCTGAAATAGACATAGGCCAACAATATGCAAGATGGCGTACCTTGTCACTTTCGTCACGTAATAAACGAACGACAATATGCCGGTAAACGTTGAAAAATTATCGATGATAACATGAATATTCGCAAAAAATACATACATATCGTATATGAAACATATTATTGTCAGAAGCAGCGATAACACTTGCATTACATGACAAAAGTAATATGTTTTCATGTTTTTGTATTTACTTCGGTTCGGTTCAAGGTACTGGAAAGAGTAACACATGAGCTGATATAAAAATGATTGTGAAAAATCAAACAGTTTATCGTCAAACTCGTCAACAGATGGATTCATAACTTGATATCTGGTATACATTTTTTTGAACTTCAGTATGTTATCCTTGAATCTTCTTGTGACACTGTCATTTTATTGATATTAAGTATACTCGTGAGTATTATACATACATTAAGTATATTCAAAGAAGAAATCTGATAACAGTGTCGAATGACACTTCGCTGAAAAGATAATGATTATTATGATTATTATGATTCGAAACAAGGCCTTGAAGAGACATGTAATGTGGATATGCTGAATAGAAGAAGAAGAAGAAGTCTGGAAACAACGAAAGTGACGTAATTCATGAAAAGGTCATATTGCAATATGAAAAGTAAAAGGTGAAAATAAATAGTGTAAAAATTTTTTAAACATCTTTTTACACTGAAAATATAATCGTGTTTTAGAACTTCACCTAACCTGAACGAATACAATTTTCTTTTCAGGAAAGCAGCATAATGGGAGAGGCTAGACCAAAAAAATAGTTAAAAATCCCGCCTAACTATAGCGTTGAATTTTCATCAGGTACCAACATATCCAATTACACAACCTCCAAATGTAAACAGGACATCACAAAAGTATCATAACAAAAAGTCTGTCCTAATGAACGAAATTTTAAGAGGGGCGCTTATTAGAAAGAGACTCAGCGCTGTAGTGTATTAGCTACGTTTACCGTATTTTCTCAAAAAACCCTCTGGGCGTTTATGTAATCTTCAGGGTTTTAGAGGGGGCGTTTAATGGAGAAGGGCGTTTAAAAGAACGGGAGTGTTTATTACATAAAATAAAGTAAATGGAAATGATTAACTTCCAGTTAAATTTTTATAATAATTCTAACCTCTCCCATTCGTGTTGTGTTTTTTTATATTATTAATATATTAAAGGATACCGAATTACCCAGGGTATCTCGTATTTTGAGTTCGAAAACTCAGGGTTAGTCACAGCGTTGTTCATGCTCATTTTTTTATTTTGCGCCTCCATTAATTTATTGACCGTGGAAACTTACTTTGGTCTGTATTATTCCAACAATTCTTCTTCGTTTTCAAAACAAAACAGCATGGAGAGAAATTAAAAGAAGAATCACGATCAATTTTTGTTGGCAATTTTCGATGCACAGACACAGTTTAGTGCGACGAAGATAATTAAAATGTATTCTTTTATATTTCTAGTTATGTTCTGTGTAATTCTACAGAACTTTTCTTGGTTTTATCTATCTTTTTTTAGCAATCCTCGCAGACACTCTGTTAAAATGTAACCAGAACTTTCTCTAAAAAATCATATTTTTCTGCTGAATGGTCAGTATCGTATAGTCTATATAATTATTGTGTTGTTATAGAAGAAAATTTACACTTAAATACTAAATACACATTGTGTTGTTATAGAAGATAATTTACAGTTAAATACTAAATCAGGTTAGTACTTTCTGTTTGTATATTCTCTCGCTTGAATTTTGAATGTCGTGGGACCCAAAATCAAAATAGACCATGGGTAGTTCGGTATGCCTTTAAATTTGTATTGTCGGCAGAGATTTCTCCCTTACATTTACATAAGTTTAGTTTTCAATACTTCAGCCCATCCTCATAAAGAACATTGATCAAAATGAAAAATAATTATACAAATATACAGAGTTATAGACATTTGATGGATAGAATCATAAATTGACGATTACCGAACCACCATGATTGGCCCAATTAAACCTAATATAACAAAAACAAAGAAATCCAGTGAATGTTAATAAAGTAACTGCAATATCATACAGAAATCTCTTCACACGAAGGAAGAAAGTCGATCTTACTTATAACGACGTTGGGCGAGAACACTTTGAACTGCATGTTTGACAGTAGAGTAGCCATTTTTACTGTGCAACCCGCGGCCAGTGATGATCTCGACCTGTCGATGACCAACTAAAATACAAGAGGAACAAGTAGGATCACATAGAAGAGGGACGTTTTTTAGAAGAAGTATTGATCATTCACTGTGGGAATAACACCCTCTACAGGCGCGAAACTAGACTTTTGGGGGCAACGTTTTGAAAGAAAAAAAATCGACATAAAACTTTTTTAGGGCAATTATCCAAATACAATAGTTAGAAATTTCATAAAAAATACAAAACTAAGTTGATTTTCATGACGGTTCCTGAGACCACAATCGCAAAAACAACAACAAAAAAACCCACAAAAGCTTTATATACCATTTGCAGCATTTTTAAGGAAGTTTTTCAAAGCTCTCACAGCTTCGTCAGCGTGCAATCCATGTAAATCAATAACACGTTGATCTTTCATAAATACTTTGTTACTGAAATGAAAGGTTTAACATTATTTCGCAATGTTCAAATGGCTACAGTTACATATCCAAACAGATTGATTAATATTTCAATGAATACCGTCTCCATATAGTTAGTTCAGCAGCTCGCTGATGAGATTCTTTCATTTTTAAAGTATGTTGGTGTGCCTAAAAATAAAATAGCAACCCCGCTCTATATAATCAGCGTCCAGGCGCTTCTTCGAAGAATCATTATAAATTCGGTTTTCATAAATTGATTTACCTGGTCAGCATAATACTGTGCGACCTGCCAATTCTTCTCTTGAAACGCTTTTGCAGCTTTCTGGAAACATTCTGCTCTTAAGTTTGCGTGTAAATGAGCTTCAGTGCGAAAATCCACATAGCCTTGCTCTTCTTCAGTGACAGCTTGATAATTTGACGAACCAGGAGAAGCCGCTAATTGTTTAGATGATGACGCGTCAACTCGTTTTTTATTTCTTGATGGAGACAGTGATGTTTCTTTTTGATTTTTATTTCTGGACGGAGATTCAACAAATATCCAATCGGTCCCGTCAGCATGTACATTCCTAACTTTATTGTTGGTTAAATTACATGAGTCACGGACCAAGGCCACTGCTGCTTGCAGGTTGTAACTACAAACACGCAAAACAAATCGAAAAATAAAACAATGTCACCGAAAGAAACAGTAACAGTTAATGAATTTTTACTGATAACTATTGTAATGACAAAAACAAGTTGTGAAAAGGATATATGGAGGGTGAATTGGTAAGAGTTTATGCACATATACCTGGTGGCGGTGAGAACTTGATTAAGATCGTCTTCTTCTACACCAGGAAACTGTTGATGTAATTCAGCACGGATATTTAATTGTTTTGATGTCAGTACATTACCAGTTGCATCCTGAAAAAAATACCCTACATATCGATGGTGTGATATTACAAGAATCACATCTACACGGTGGCCACCTTTTCACAGGGATGAACTGGTTCAAACAAACAAGGACTTGAATAAGTTCAAATGGAGCAAAATAACAAAATTCACTAGAAAAGGAGTAAACATACAAATGGAAATGAAACATAAATGTCGAATAACTGCAAGTTCTAATTATTGACTTGCAATTCGAACAGATCTCAATGAAAAAAAGTGAGTGTGAAAAACAAATTTTCTAGGACTTTGGCAGGAGATTTTCCCATAGGTAAGTTGCATACCAGGAGAAGTTTCCTGGTCGCAGTCCCTGTAAGTCTCTTGTACAAATACTATCATAGTGTCTCTTGTACAAATACAAGTATAGTAATATAGTGTCTTAATCTTGATCTTACAATCAGCATTTTGTTATCAACACAACAGCAACAAGATTGTTATATGAAAAAGCAATTTAAATATCAATTGATTTGCATGATTAATCACTTACTTTAATTTCTGTTCCCACTTCTTGAGTATCTAAAACGTGAAAGTAAAAAAAAGAAAGATCTAACGAAATGAAAACAGAAAAAATTGTACAACAAACAAACAACAAAAAACAACAGAAAGACTAGTAAACCTTGAGTAGTTTTCCAAGGACTAGAAGGTGAAAATAATCCACCCTTTAACTGTGCAGTTGAGTTTTTTGTCAATTCAGTAGAAATAGATAGAGGTTTCATTTTCCTCCTCTTTGTTCTGTTGGTGATACCATCGGGACTGTCTGTAAGGGACTTGTTTTCTTCCTCTTGTAACTGCAATACATATTGTTCATCTAAACATAATCAGCAGGAAGAAATCCTGAAACAGTTTTTGAAAATAGAATTTTTCAAACAAATTCCAATTTCATGAAAAGACCGTTATGCGAAAATTAAAATTCTGTTTTAGATATTTTCATCAAACCTGGAAAGAATAGGCTCGGTAAATTTCATTAACAATATAAAAACAAGTTGCAATATTAGCCTACTCCAACTGTAACTGATCATAGCACTATACATGCATCTATGTGCCTGTAGTTGGAAGTCACCATAATTGTGTGGGCTTATTTTCATCCAACCACAAATGATGATGACCTAGTATAAGCTTTATAATTTATGCAGTGAAAAGACTGACAAAATAAGTAACAGAATCCCTTACCATCATGAAGTATTGATTCTAATTTTCTTTTCTTGGCCTAAAACATCAAGGAACAATCAAAAATGCATTTTTCGGAATACATAATTTAGTAATTCTTTTTACCCATTTTTTTTACCCGTTAATTTTAACAGTTTATTTTTATGACAGAAGTCATTTTTATTATTACTTTATATTTTTATTATTATCTTTTATAATTTTATTATTTTCGTTTTTAACACGTTTGTTTATTTTAACACTGAGTATGGAAGTGCATCAATTCCATTTAAAAAGTTAAAATTGTTTTTAAAGGTACTGCATTATTTATTCAACCTTAATTGGATGATGAAATTGAAATTATGACATATTTTATTATTCTTTTCTCCCCTGCTTCATATAATTGTCTAAAGTTCATAAACACCATAGAAAACAAGAGAGTGAGGGTGGTAATCATCTAGATGGAAGTATACTGATAGATCCATTTCCATTAGAAGATCATAAATGGGTAAATGTCCAACCCAGAAAATCCCCATTATTATTGGGTTGCTTCGGAATGATTCAGTAAAGGGTCACTGAATCTTTCTCTACCTTCATTGAAAGTTGCTGAGGACTTTGAAAATGTGGAGCAATCATGGAATGTAATTCACTTCAAACTACCAATAATTACTAATTCTTACAACAATAATACACTACCAGAAAATATATTTTCTGATACAACTGGTTTTATAAAACAAATTCTCACTTACCCTAACAGACGTTAACCAGCATGAATAAAGTTTTTCCCCAACATTTTCGTCAATATCAAATATGTAGTCTTCAAAAGATAATTTACTCTCTATAAAAGGTAAATTTATTAGGACTTTCACCCTTTATTCATGCATATAAATGAAATCTCTTTTATACTCACCATCAATGTCACCATCTTTTCCGTATCTTCGCAACAATTCTTTTCCAAATTTTCTGTTCATTGCAATATTCATGCATTGATCACCATGCTCCTCAACATAAAAAAGCTCACCATCTGGTTTGCGTGGTTCCACAACATTAAATAAAGCAATATCTAATTGCTTCTCGGCATGGGAATCTTTCGGAAGTTCTGATGGAAATTCATCAGAAAGAGAGTCATGTAAACTACCATCAGCCAAATTGTCATTTTGTATATCATCGCCATCATCTACTTGAGATAAACGAGATAAATAATCACACGTTTTTACAATATCACCGTTATATTTTTTTAACCACTTTTTACAGTATGGTTTCGAAAAATCAGGAAAGCATTCATACAAAAATTCCAAGCTGAATTTAAACTGTTCTTCAGCAACTCCAAAACTATTTAAATTCATATTTCCACTTTTGGTAGCCAGATCTTCTATATCACTTCCATCAACATTTGTCAAGTCAATTATGCTTGGACTTTTTTGGGATAATTGCTGTGAAATATTGCTGTCTTTATCAAGGTTGTCGTCAGACCAGCTTTTATAGTTTTTGACAATATCACCAATTCTTGAAGTACTCAGTGATTTTGGATCTTCATGCTTTGAAGAACCGCTTCCAGTATAATTTGAAAAACTTGGTTCATTTTCAAGATCAACAACACGAATTACACGAGGGGGTTCTGTAAAAATTGGCTCATCTGTAAATCCTGCAGAAAGCGACGTTGGAATGGTTGGCAACTCCGGTACATTTAACATATCTAAACTAGAGGTTATCATCACTGGATCAGCTGGAAACACGGTTGAATTTGCAGTTGATAATGGATTAAAAGATGTATTAAATTCGGTTGAATGTGAAAACAATTCTGAGGAAGCTAGATAATTTTTTGTCTTCAAATCAGGTTCTTTTTCATTATATGTTGTCAAGAGTGTTTTCTGTTGATGGAAGTTATCCAATCTATTGTTTAGGTTTGGTACAGTACTATCAACTAATTTTTCTCCATTCTTATCATGGGCCGTTGGTATAATAAAGCCATTGTTGTAATCAACATGCTTATGGTTTATTTGCGTATCCTCTAATCTGCTAAAAGCTTGTTTTCTATGTTGAGTTTTAGGTGATGATGGCATTAGGATGTAATTTGGTCGAATCAAATTGATCATATACTCTATAGTTATATTTGTTTCATAGCGTTCTAGCATCTTTACAATGGCATGTTGTGGCACTCCATGTGAATTTTTTCTAGAGCAACACAATTATTATGCATTAATTATAACATGGACATGGACACTGGATTTGAATTCTTCAAGATATTTTGATACAGGACACATTTTAGTTTCATAAAAAATAAACAACATAGAAATATACATACAAAGCAAGTATTTTGGGTTTCCACGCCCAATCAGTTTCTGGTTCTAATATCATCATTTCGTAATTATGTTTCAATCCCTGCACATCCCAGATGAAAAGTTTAAATTCAAAAATCCTTGTATAAATTCGAAAGATAAGATCAAAAATTCTTAATTAACTACAAGAGAGACTCAAAGTGATTTTTCTAATTCCAACAACACTGACATCATGAATTCCAAAGTCAGAGAAGACAAAGTGTCTTCTTCCATAAGCATTTGCCTGAGATTTAATCAAACTGAATTTATTAGCAAATATTTATGAACTAAATATAAACATACCATTGACACATAGGGTTTCATTTCCCAAACTTGTGTATTAGTGTTATCAATGAATATAGGTGAACATCTATGTTGAAATGCTTTGGAGGCTAGCAAATAGAACATAAATGATACTGTAATCCTTTATTTGTTACAAAAACTAATATTATAATGTAAAAGCCTTAATTGACCATTTACGAAATACAGTACGGTATTATGTCAGTAACCTCGTTTTTATGCAATTCATTGTTTCACGGTTTTTACGACTCAATTACTTAGTAATAGCCTCCATTATTCCAATTCCCAATAGTTAGAAGCAATTTCGTTGGTGAAAAAGAGGTTAGAATGACTAATGAAGCCATAATACAGTTTCTAAAAAGAACTTTGGGTCTAATTGGGTTGTAGAAAATATGAAAGAAAAACGTTCCAAAATTGTCAAATTTATCACAGACATGTTGACCTAGAAGTGTTTTTATTGCCAAGGAAACAAATCTCAGTATTTCAAATTCCTACTAAAACAACGGATGGAGTGATATAGTCATCCAACAATGAAATTTTATTCAGTAATATTACTGCAGTGTATTTTAAAAACCTTGTAGGGAGTGAGTTCCTCAATGAATGTATTCATTTGAAAGAAAACGAAAGAATTAAACAATAATATATGAATACCACCTCTACGTTGATTCCATTCATGTGCTTCTGATAAACGAGTCTTATCAAATCTATAACTGAGTAAAAAGGTACTTTTGAATTGAAAATTACTACCTACAATACAATAAGTGATTTGGGTCATCCCTAAATACATTTGAATATAATGGAGAAGCAGTTTAATTAGATAAAGAGTTAGGCACTTAAAGAGTTGCTTTTAAAATGGTTTATCAGTACCTGCCATACATATTCAAAATAATAATCTTTATTACAGAAAATTAAAAGACTTAGATATCATTGTCTGAATTCCAAAAGGTCACACTTTTCATAATTCTACTAAAATAGCATTATATATCTCTAATAGAGATTTCCATTAGCTACTACTTCTACAGAAACTATTGTCACTCGGTAAGAAAATTCCAAATTCTCATTTTGAACAAAATGATCTAGCTTATGTTTTTAAGTTTTCCCATCATTTTCTTACCAATGCTTCTTGCCTGTTCTGTGTTTTAAGTTCCAGCTTCTTTTACCTGAATTTAAACCTGAGTGATTTGGGACCCTAGATTGTCAACAGTTCCAGAATTAACCTGGCAACAGCCCTGTGTGTTATGCTTTTGAGATGTAGGTCAAAACTTGACAAATGAAATTTTTCTCAAGGTTACTTACAACCCATTTATCATGAAAAAATCATCACTTGAAAATATTTTCCCTTTCAAACCACACAATGATCTAAAGGTTAAAAAAAAGATTAAAAATAGACTAAAAAGTAGGAAACGAAAAATATAAAATAAAATAGTCCTATTACCACTTACATATTAACATGGAATGTTGATAGATACACATATCATGCAAAGAATTTTCTATGAATTTAACCTACTTAGCTAAAGAAGATTTTCCAGATCCTGGCAGACCTCTTATAATAACCAGATTAAGTCTGTGAATTGAATTCAGTCGTGATTTGAGGGAATCTAAAAAAAATAATAAAAAATAACCAAACAACTATTAATATTTGGTATTGAAGAGAGAAATTTTTAGGATGAGACCTGCAAAATCAAATCTATAAGATTTTTTATCATCAAATTTTTTCACCTTGAAGAAACCTCAGGTTTCGGATGACACAAAATAATGTTATAGTGTAATAAGGCTAAAACTAATTTACCTCATAATTTACACGTTTTTATAACCTTTTTCATGTCTAAATAGTTTCTTTAAAAAATACCTTAAATCACGAGGAAAAGTTTCTTAGAAATTTCTTATAAAAACTTTTAAACCAATTCATTTGCTTTGACATCATTGCACATATTCAATGACAAAATTTTAAGTGTTACATCTAACGAACATTCTGAACAGGAGCTTTTCCTTTTCCTTCAAAAGTGTTTTATTCTCCAAACTTCTCAGCTTCTTAGAATGAGTTAGACTAGATGAGTTCCTAAGGTTCCTAAGGCTAAATTGGTTACTTTTTAAAAAAAAGTATATAGATTTATCATTAAAAAAAGTATATAGATTCATCATTAAAAAAAGTATATAGATTCATCATTAAAAAAGTATATAGATTTATCATTAAAAAAGTATATAGATTTATCATTAAAAAACAACACTTAATAATTGTAGTTACCAGTTTTAAAACGGTTCTCTGTAATCTCTTTCAAATCTGAAATGATATCTTTTTCTGGATAAGCACCAATAAGGTCAGTTGAACCTTTTAACTTAGATGGTGGAGTGGAGAAGTCTGTATACAAGTAATCCCTTTGAAGGACAGAGTAGTCATTTAAGCTGAAGGTACTATCTAAACTACTGAAAGTGGAGACAGGAAACAAATATTCGGTATTTCTTGTTTGATCTGGCAAAATGACTGCATTAAGAAATGGTGGTGATCCATTATTCACATTCGGCGATGAAGAAAGTTGTTCAAATAAATTTGTTGGTGACCTTATTTGCTCTGTTACGTTGACATTATCCAAACATCTTTCGTTGTGCAGTTCTGGTCTTTTTGTTGAGTTATCATCTAAGTTATCACCAGCCATTACTATGATATGTTCGTAAGCTTCATTTTCTACAACAGAAAAGTATTAAATAATGAATATATAGTCAGTTTGTTCTTTAAATCCTGATGAGAATTTAAACTACCCTTTTATGAGGTTAAGATTAATAATTTATTTTTTCTTTTCTTAAAATCATATAGGTAGAAAGCCAATTTGATCTTCTGGATAATGCAGAATCACAAAATCATTATTTGTTAGGAAGATATAAATTATTTATTGGTGTATCTCAACATACTCTCTACACTTTGTTTACAATTTATAAAGGACATTTCCTATATTTGCCTCACTTTCCTCATTTGCCTCACTTGTCCTGTCATTCTACCTATATATAATATGTTTGCCTCACTCATGCCATTCATGTCCGACTGTTGCTAATTCCCCACCCCCTTTGTTGGCATCAGGACAGGCCACATCTCTTGTCGCCACATCATCAGATCATGGGGCTATAGGTCATTTTTATCACCAGCACTGGCTTAGCTCAGTCTTCGCCACATTACCTGGCTATGTGGCTTAATTTGATTTTATCACACAGTCTTTGTTTTATTTTCATTACCACACATGCAATAAAGTTCACCATTCTATTTCAAAACCACTACTAATGGAATAAATTTGAAAATTACATTATCTGATTTGCCACACATTGGTTAAGATACGTTTCCGAATTAATAATTTGGTTCAAAAGAAGTATTACTTTGATTGGGAAATATGGCTTTTGTAACAAAGTATTGAAATTTATTCATTATTTTAATATAATACCAGTTATCTAAACAGACACTTTGAATTATCTGAACTTTTATCGTATAGATTTAAAAAAATATATTGGGGTTTCATATTTTTGCCATATTTTTGCCATGGGTCTATGATGACAAAAAAAATTGATCTACGATATCTCCATCACGTTTGCCATCAACAGAAAATTTTATACATTTCTTTGATTAGCAATTTGAGTGCTTCCGTTCACCATTTCAGTGTTCCCATTTTGAGGATCGCAATTGCATTTGCATAAACCTCACTAGGGAGTGCTATGTATCGCTCCGAATTTATTTTTAACCCTTCCTTTACTCAAAATATTTTAATTCCTCTAGATGTTGTAAATAGATTCTATCTTGATTTTATTCCACTATCCAATCAAGCTAGATAACAGAAGAGAGCGGATTTTCTTTATTTTATTTTTCAAGAAATGCACATTTAGTTGATCTATATTTTCATATGCTGTAGATTAAAAGCTAACTAAACTTAACGATTTTTGGTCAATCACTGGAGCTTGAAGACTACCTTATTTCCTAGAATAAACACCCTGTGTTTGGAAATTTTGCCCTTTATTCGAGATCATCGTTTATTGGAGGTTTGCGTTTATTCCAGGAGTACTGTCAATGTGCCTTATTCCAAACAGCCTTCCTAATTCAGAATGCAAAAAAATACATTATGTAAAATACAAACCACATCAATAATGATGCATACTCATATGCATTGTCAATCCAAAACCTAACGAATACAAAATTTCTACCTTCAATAAATTCACTGTCCCCTTGAGAGTTGCACATAATTTTACGTGCTCTGCGAAATTCCCGTTTCGACACGTATATTTAGAGATATCAAAATGGTGTAGGCCATTATTACTGGACGGCACGAGTTATTCCTCATGCTGATAATTGGTGTTCATTCAACGTCTTTCTGCTTCATAAACTGTTGTTTTTTTTCAGGATTGCAACACAAAAGTGATTATTGATTTCAGTTATATATAACTTCAACAGTTATAACTTCAACAGTTAAGGCATTTTTGGGGCAAATGATTCAGAGTTTCTCGTATTTGGCACGGATTTATTTTTGTGGAATATCTTATTGGACAAAACAGCGTGAGACAAATTGTGGGGACGATTGCTGGGATAGGACAAAATATAGGATTCGGCTTCACTTTTCTACTAAAACATTTCTACTAAAAAATTCTGTCCCAGGGACGATTTCCTCCTGTCCCTTCAGCCGTTGACTGGTCATAATGATATTGATGTTTTTTCTCATATAAAAACAATTCAACCATTGAATTTAAAATAATGAATTTTTATTAAACAATTATGAGTTTAAAAAAATGTTGTCCTGTCCCGGCTGTATTTTTCATGTAAAAGAGAATTTAATTTTTTTTATCTTTCAGTTTATTTTGTGGACATTGTTAGGTTTTGTAAATAGTGCTAGAAGATCTGCCCTAGGCCAATTTTATTTAATTGTGCAGATTTAAATTCACTGCCATATTGAAAGTATAGTTTTCATCGAAATTAAATTGTATTTCTATCTCTTTATTATCTCTATCGCAATCTCAGATAGGGTACTTCTATGGGGTTAGTTTGGAATACACACTCGATATACTTCTTGTTCTTATTCTCTACACGTAGAAATTAAAGAACCATAGCTAGACTTTTTTGGTGTAAAAGTGGTTTTACCAAATGAAAACATAATATTCATCAACATAAAATTATCAATCATACCATTATAATCACAGCTTGATAAAACCATATCAATAACTTCTTTTTCCACTTGATGGAACATAGAATATAGCCGTTTTTTTACTTCATTTCTATTCTTTATTTCGTGAGGTGTCAAAACCTCCTCCATTTCACAATTTCTGTCTTTTACCACCGAACCTTGACATCAGTAAGGAAAAGAGGAAAATTTATTTGAATGAAACCACAAACTTTACATTTCAGCAGTTACATAAAACAAGAGGTTGATGAGGTATGATGTCATTTTTTGTCAACAAAAGAATTAAGTTAGCACTAAAATACACCCAGAAACAAGATTGGCTTTCTTAACCAAGTTTCAAGAATAATCATGAAAACATCAGAAAGTAAAGCAGAGGGAATTCCCCAGCAGAGTCAGTGAAAAAATACTAAGAATTTAGTTAGGCTTTGTTCTCGTCTTCGCTAGTCTGAATAGAAACGGGACGACTAAGCGTGGTGTTCCGCACAATATTGGGAGCAATGTTCGGCAAATTGCGCAATGTTGGGCATCAAGCAAATCATCAAGTAAATCTTCCTCATCCTTCTGCACCTCTTTTAAAATGTTCATGAAACCCAAAATACAACGTAACAACGCAACAAAGGAATCGTGGTCAAAATTGGCCGATAATATGTCTCCGACGCCCAACATTTTCAGCAATCCCAGCAATCCACGGAGCTGTCTTTATTTAAGGATAGCCCAGACATAATTTCGAATACCATTTTATATTTTAGAAAAAGAAAAGATACAGAAAGGTACAACCATACATTTGACAAACGTAATGTTAAATGAATGAATGCCACAGTTCATATATATTATAAATTATGATCCATTTTATAGATTCGTTAAAAAGACAAGAAGAAGAGGAGCAGGAAAAAAAGAACACATATGGACAACCTTCCTGAATATTGTTTATGAAAATGGTTTGCCTGGAAATCTTTATAAAGAGGCAGTTAATCCAAAAAATATTTTTGCAGACCACGGGCACAGGATGGGAGTACCACCGAAGCTTCCACAAACTTCGGGAATCCAACAAGGTGTTTAATGAGGAATATAACAAATTTGCTCATTACGATACACCATCACAATGTAGCAGTTTTTCTGAAAAATAAGTTTCATCTGAGTTGTGGCATGAAATTGATACCAAAATAAATCTTCTTTGCCGCCGTCCGTATAAAAAAAAGGCAAGAAACCCTGGGTACGAGGTTGACCAAAATATAAAAAATATGGAAAATAAAATAAAAATACTTAAAAAAAAGCAGTAATTACCTTGTGTTATAATCCCCTTACTTAGCGTAATTCCTTCAGATAATGGCCTCGAAACTGGAATGACGAATCTTCAGTGCAGCCAATTTAAATGTAGCCATCTGGTGACTGGTTTTGCACTAAGAGCAATCATGAGCCAAGTGAAAGTAAGCCATAACGAACACAGGTACGTAAAAGTAACGCACACGGCCGAATATTGAGCAGCTCCGTGGATTGCACAATGTTGGGCGTCTGAGACATATTATCGGTCATGGATCCTTTGTTACGTTTTGTTACGCTCCATGAGACAAAAGCTTTTATTTTTCACTCTTTTTTCAATCTTTCTCGGATATGATTTTATATTTTCCCCCTCATTTCGATCTTTCATGTAAGATACTATTTGATCGTAAGTATCTTTACCCATTAATACGGTGTTTCTCTTGCACAATTGATTTGCTAACCATTTTTCAAGAATTGGCTTGATGTAAGATAAAGAAGTTTCGCTACTTTCACCCATACTCTTACTTTTCACATGCGCTGCTTCTCGCGATTTGAGAAAATGCACGTGCACCATAGTTTATTGAGAAACAGAGACAGTAAGAAAAATTTGCTTCACAAAAATTTATTGAAATAACTCTTTGTATTTGCGTTTAATGAAGCATGAACTTGCACACATATTAAAAGGGAAAGTTGTGTCAATGTAAAAAATAACAAACACACTGATATTTTTTTCTGTATAGATTTATATAATATTATAAGAAAAACAAATGTATATAATATACACTTAGTTAATCCAGTTATACAAATTTCAGATGAAGAGCCAATTTTGCCATTGGAAATGCTAAAATAAATCCATTATTATTATTATATAGCGTATCATAAATTTTTTGTTCCTTTGTAAAAGATAAAATTTAAAAGCATTGGAGTATGAATTTATGTTATTTGCACGTGTTCCTTTTTAAAATAGTTCCTTTCGAAGAAAAAGGAACAGGTTTTGAGGGACACTCGGGACATTTAAGGTTAATGAATTGATAACATCTATTAAAAGAGAATTAATCATTCAAATCAGTGTTCGAGAGAGATGTTGAGAGACGTATTTTATCAAAAAAGACGTATATTATCAAAAAAGAAGTGGCAAAATGCTGTTGGAAATGACAGGAAACCGAAAAGGTTTAGTTTGAAACCCAATAGCGATGGTGTTTACGTATGTCCAGTTGTGACATGTGAAAGTGAATGTTTTAAGACACAAAGGGGATGCAGGAAGCACGTTTTTACGAAACATGGGTGGTTTTATTTTTTGACGATAAGCCTGACTTTAATACTGTATTTCCTGAATTGGCAACTCATCTATCCACTCAAGAAAAACGAAAACGAACCTACACTTCTTTAATGCCGATGTTTGTAAAAACATGTACGGTTGGCATATTATTTTCAAAATGGCTACAAAGTCCAGGTGGAGGAGGTAAAAGTTTATGCCAAGCAGAACAAATAACAGCCAAACTATTAAAATATGCCAAATTCTGTTGTGTCTCTGGGATGTACCAGAGTGTGTTATCGACTATTGTATTGGATCTGTTACAATGCTTTCCGACTTTGTGGATTACTTGAATAACACTTGGAAACTTGGTCGTTCTGGAATTATTGGTTATATGAACGCTATTTCTCATACACTTGACTATAGAAGGAGTAATGCCATTAAAAGTGAGAATATCCCTGTGTTCATTGCAGCTGAAATATACTTAGACAGGGTAAAAAAGTGTTTAGCAAAGCAAATGAGGATTGAATGGAGCACAGTTCTGAGTATGGAATACCTTACGACTATTAATTGTTGGGCTAGTCTTGAACATCTACAAAGTGTTATTCCTTTTCATGCGGACAAATTTTCACAGATATTGATTAACGCCAGTAATGCGACTGCAGTCATTTCAGCTCACGATTTGTCGTTTTGCACTTCGTTTGTCGTAGCTGTATCGTTCCTAATGGTGAAAGCAAGTCGACCTATGACATACCAGTATTTAACCGTTACCATGGTACGTGGGGTTGGAAACGAAGGTGGTATTATCGATCAAACTAAATTCAAGACGAATTATAAATATGGGTTTGACACTCTCATTATTTCAAAAAGAGTTGTTGATATTTTGAATGGATATATAGCTTGTATTCGGACTAGACTTAATCCCATTTGTGACTATCTTTTAATAACAAAGAATGGGAAACAACTAAGGATAAAGCTACCAAACGACAGGGCAAGGTTTCGTTTTCTACTAATGAAGATTCTTTTTTGTCATATGGTATCAAGAAATATGACCCTGGAAAATGGACAACGATTTTACGAGATCTAGCTTTCATCCTTCACGTAAACCAAGTACTTTGATGATCAGACCAAAAACTATAAATATGATATAAAATCACACCTTGTGTGTCAGATGGGACAAATTTATCCAAATAAGGTATTAATAATCAAGTATATCAATGCACCGTTTACAGAAATTGCCTTCTTTTACTCTTTCTTCAACTACAGTGAAGATGTATCTTAAATTCAAGAAAGGTACCTTTACAAAATGTGGCGATATCATTTCAAAACACCATCTCAATGACCACGAAAAAGACTGTTTGAAAGCTATCTTTGCAACTCACAAGTTGAAACCTGATACTTTTCTTTAAATTTGCAAAGATTACAAAACAAGAAGGTCTGGTGGCGAAGCTGTTACTGTTAAGAAGAAAAAGAATCAAACGTTACCCTTACACAAAGATACAAAATATATTGTAACCGCCAACAGAGAACCAATCAAATGTAAAAAAACAGCAATAAATAAATATATAACTTAACAGAATGGTGTTGTTCTTTGTATTCTCGTTGCAATATCTAATGTTGAATCCAAGATTGATTGTCAATTAAAATCATGCTATTATCAGAACAATCGCTACTAGGAGAAGAAGTTGGCTAAGTTTCTTCTTACCTGCTTCTTACGCAAAATGTACTGCTTCTGACGCGTTCTTACACGTTGTTACTTGTTCTTACTCAGTATTCACTTGGAAAAGTAGTTGGCTAAGTTTCTTCTTACCTGCTTCTTACGCAAATAGCATGGCTTCTTACGTGTTATTACACGTTGTTACTCGTTTTTACTCAGTATTCACTTGGAAAAGAAGGTGGCTAAGTTTTTTTAAAGTGTTTTCTTATCATTATACTAGGTTGAATGAAATGGGAAGGAAGACAATATTTTTCAAACTTTGACGTATTCTTCATCTTCCGATTCGCTGTCACTGTACAAAACTATTCTTTACGCATATTTATCTCCTACTAAAAATGGTTCAACAGTGATTGGTGGTAGCTGAATATCCGGTTTTATATCTTCTTCGGTGTCTGTAATCTCTTGCAGTGTCACTACACCTTGAGGCTCATCTTGATCTAGTTGTTGAGTATCAGGACGATCGTTACAGTTGCAATCACTGTCATCTGACGAGGTTTCTCTGCAGTACAACTGCCAATTCGGATACATTCTTTTGAACTTTCCATATGCAAACCAATCTCTTCTCATGTTGTTTATCAGCAACCAGGCATCGTATATCGAATCTGGGCCTTTCCAGTTTCCAGTCAGAATCTTTGATATTTTCGACCATGATGAAACGAGTTTAAAAACTTTCTCTAGGTATTCTGCGCTGGTTGCACTATTGGTGTAGTCTGCTGGATTGCTTTCAAATGTCAGGTGCTCGTATAGTATTCCTTCAGTTCTATCTGCGTCAAGCACAGGTTCGTCAACGGCTTTCTGTGGCACCACTTCGTATTGGCTGCAGTCGGTCTTGTCGTGGTCCTCCAGACTGAAGCAATTTAACTGCTCAACATCTAGAAGCAAGCTTGTTGATCCGCCATCAAAATCATTGTAGACCGGTCCTTCATCAAGGCTTTGCGTTTCCAAGTTTCCTTGTTCGAAAATCGGTGTGTCTTTTAGTTCGTTGGTAAGAAAATGGAATATCTCCATAAAATGCTGTCTCAGCCACCCTAAGAACACAAAATGTTTCAGAATGTTCAGTGTAAATAGTAGAGTACAAAATGTAAAAATAAGAAACAAATAAAGTACTTGTCATTCTGAGATCTTTATCCCGTAGAGTTTTCGTTGTGAAAATCGCCAACCTCTTCTTCACTGCATCTACATCTTCGGCGACATCTTCAGGGTAAACATTGGTCGTAATGAAAAAGCCGCTGTTGTACACAAACGTAGACACGTCTTTATGTTTATTTGGCAGCGTAATTAAACCACCTATGAGTAACATTCATTTGTTCATTTGTGCAATGTTAACCACAACCACTAGGAAAGTCTCAATTCACATAACGAAATTATATTCTCAGAGATTCTATACCTTGTAAGAGGCACGTAAGAAGAAACTTAACAAAAATCTTTTCCAAGTGAGGACTGAGTAAGAACAAGTAACAACGCGTAAGAAGGCGTAAGAAGCCATGCTGTTTGAGTAAGAGGCACGTAAGAAGAAATTTGAAAATGCTAATACCAATCATTATTTTTTATGTCGACGAACCTTTTCTCTTCCACATTAAATACGTAGTCATATGGCAGTACTTCAATAAGGTTGTAATCAATTTCTATGGGTTTTATCAAACAGCATTCCCTTTTTGATAGAAGATTTATAAGCTGCGCCATATGGTTTTCAATCAGGTTGGCTATTTCTCTATTTCCCAGGAGTGTTAGCAGGAATTTTTCAATTGAGCAGCAGAATATTGACGTAAATTTTGATTTAGGTATCTTTCGGTAAATTGATCCTTCACAAATACCGTAGTTTCCGAAATCCATTGCTCTGTTGATAACGTCAATGGCCTTGCAGAAGTTTGAATCTGGTTTCATTTGTACCGGATTTCCAATATCTACAGTAAGATAAAATGATTCATTTAGAAAGTAAATCTGATTTACTTTCTAAATATTAGTTAAATAGAAAACTTTACATACCATTTCCGTGATCAATTAGCAGATAATTCAAATTGGTATGCTTGGTGTTATTAAGCCCAGATAGGATTTGCTTTCTAACGTTCTCATCTAAGCGTTCTGTTAAAATGACTTGAACGGGTTTGATAGAAAAGTCTTTTCCTTCAGTCGAAATTGAAACGTTATTTATTTGGTATCCCAGATCATGAGCAGCCTTCTTTACAGAGGCTTTCTGGGACTTGATGACCAGTGCCATAGCCTTTTCACAGTTGTGATCCTTTAAAACTTGCGACAGTGTAGCTGAGTACACTGTCACACATGATTCTTCTCCTCGACCTGAAATTTTAATCATGTTTTAGAAGAAGTTAATCAACTTAAGTCATTAGAAACAAATGGCATTATATATTAAAAAAAGGGTATGATTTACCTCTTCCTTTAATAGCTTTGCACTCTGCAATATCTAATCCCTAGGAAAGTAGCAGTTTTGTTAAATTATTTTCGAGCGTTAAAAGAGCATGTTCTGGCCAATCTACGCCACCCAAAATGCCATACCCGGATAGTTTTCATATTCCTCATCTTCTTCTTCTTGAGATTCTGTATCCTTATACTTCCTTTTCTTTGACTCGCACTTCTTGGCCATAGCAGTAATACAGGAAAAGAAACAAACGACGTTCTTGCACTCACACAAAATGTATTCAATTTCTCTTCGTTTCGCCCAGATTGTACATTCATCCAATTTCTGGGAATTCCACAACGCGCGAACGGCAATTACTTGATAACACTTTGCTATTGGTGTTACAATAAAACTCTGTAATGATCTTCATAAAACATTACTTCTTAAAGTAAGCCGCGGTTTAGAATTTCTAACTTGTGACATGGTTTCTATTCGTTTCTATTCGTTAAAATAACGTTACTGAAGCAACTTCTCAACACCAATGAGGAACACTTTTTTTCTTATCGGTTATTATTATTATTATTATTATTATTATTATTATTATTATTATTATTATTATTATTATTATTATTATTATTATTATTATTATTGCACAATGTTAGACCAACTGCTCAATGTTGGGCTTCCCATATTGATCGCCCAACATTGAGCAGTTTCTAACATTGGGCGGTACAGTGGCGTTTCAAATCGGGATGGCGTTTACAATCGGGACAGACGAAGTGCTCCTTATGTGCACGTGTTGGTTTACTTTCACGTTTTTTTTTCCGACTTTGATCTCCTCGTTGAAGTGTAGACAGGCAAAAGTGGTTCATCCGGAATATTTGATAAGAAATTATAAAGTTCTAAAGAATCAACATTATTTGTGCCCTTAATTTCTCTGATTGTTCGTGGTAAGACATTTTGAACAGTCGAATTCCTTGCACAACTATTTTGTTGTTCTCATATACTTTGGTATGGCGATTTTCGGAAGATGTTGATTTTGCATTTGCGACCATTGCGCGGATGTTCGGAAGATTTGATTTTGGTGTTTTTATATTAGGAACTTTCTTCTCCAAAACTTTCCTAACATAAATTATTTCATATCTCTCTTGTCTTCATTGCAGAAAGTAAAGTTCATTCTTAGCACTTCCCAGTAGTTAAATTTTTTAACATATTGTTCGATTAAGTGGATTTGTCCTGTTTTAATAGGGACCACAGAACAGAGCAGTATTCTATTGTGGGAAGAAACAATGATTTCCATAACACTTTCTTCCCGTCTGTTAAACATTTCTCAAGATCCATGAAGATAAATTCTTTCCCTTCCAACGATGCTTATTATTTGCTGTTCAAATGAGCAGTCATTGGACATGATGTCTCCAAGATCCCGAACCTGATTTTTTGTGTTAATAATTGTGCCTGTGGGGTGTAATAGTAGGTACATTCTTGTAATGTTTGTTCTTTTCCATCTCCAAGAAATTCAAATTTCTTGTCATTTGAACCAAGTATCTCAAATTTTCTTTATTTTGACATATGTGTTATATCCTTTTTTGAAAAGATTGAAAGTCATTTCAATGAAGCGTTCCAGAACTATTGACGTTTTTTTAAGGCTCTGTTTCCTCTATATAGGATTATAGCTAAAAAAAGGTTTTCACAGTTTTGACCCAAAGTGTGTCTCTGTTCAAAGCCACCTACCAGGCCAATAAGGCTTGTGATAGGTACCAATTTGCAGGTTCCCATGAATTGAAACCCTGGGTACCGACCTCAAAATTGGTATCTATAACTGATCGGTACCCATTTTTTGAAAAGAGGTTTGCAAAGAAAGGTTTTATACCAATGATCCAGAAAGCAAGTCTGATTATGGATCACTAACAGCAATAAAGGGTCCGAAAAATAATTTTTTGTTCCTGTTTTAAATTTCTTATATTTTCAAAAAACTAAAAGCATAGTTGTGATCTATACACATTGAAGAAAAAAAGGGTTCCCTGTTTTGTTTTTTAATTTCCTTTTTTGCTATGTTATAGTATAATATCGATCAGTTATATTTTTTGTGACACAGTTACTTCAGTTACAATATGAGTAAAATGAAATTCCATAAAATTTTTGATAGAACCATATAAAATATGAAAAATCAACTTTTCTTTTTTGTCTCAAAGAAATATTTATCCTCATATAAAAAGAAAACAGAAACAAAGCCAAAGATCAAGGATTTGGATGATCGTAGAATCTTGCAACGCGAGCACTTCGGATTTTACATACATTGGGGCAAGAAATTGAATAAGACTTTTTCACTGGCCCAACTAAAAAAACCTTATATTTATATTAATATTTTTCGATGGCATTTTTCCCACACAACACTACAAAAGTTATATTGTTTAAATTATGATATCACAAAAGAAATTATAAATTGTACTTATACGTACGTACACACTTTACGAATAAAGTTTTGATATTTATGTATTCTTATGCGTTGTATGCGAGATCTTGCTTCATGTTGTGTAGGATACATTCACACTACACTTGCGTATATTTATAAGTTTTGTACAAGTGTGAAGCAGGCATTAGGGGCAGCATCCTGGTAATCCATGTAATCTGTTTGGACAATCTTGTCTGATAACTTATCTTGTGTACTCAAACAGTCTGTTCTTGTTTTATCTTATGTTGCTAACTTTGATGTGATATTAAATTATTTGACACATAGAAAGAGAAGTTGACTGAAAATACAAAAGGGGTATTTTGGAGTCAAATGGTCTACACACAGGTGTCCAAAATGACATCAATATACTATAAATAGTTTACACACCAAATTTAGTTGCATATATATGTCTAAAAAAAATATTTAATTTGAAATCAGCCTGTTTTACTCTGCAAACTAATTTTCATACCAAAATAAGCATTTTTCATTAGATCAATATTCTATAAGAAAAAACTTTAGAACCATTTTTTTAACAATGGCAAAATTTCCACCCATGTTCTGTTAAATTTTTTTTACCCACAGCAAACCCACGCCACAACATTTTTATGACGTGATTTATGCCAATTTTTTACCCAAGCTTCCCATGCAACCCCTATTTTAACCACCATGATGATTTACACCTCATTTGTAGAAAATTTTATAAATACAAAGGTATATCATATGAAATTATTACAAATTCAGCAACTTTTAATGCAATTAACAGAAGAAATTTACAGCCACTATGTGGAAGATTATACACAACCTGAAAAATGTTCTGGTAGTTGGTTCCAGATTCTATATTAATCCAACATTGACCAAAATCAGGTTATGTTTTAAATCTGAATCTACAAAGGCTGTTATCTTAACTCTTGCTACAACCACTAATCACTTTAAAAACAACACTGCTGCTGTGTTGCAACTTAAAACAGCAATTTATGGAAGTGGTTTGTTGTCATTAATTGGAAGTGCTGCATGTTATGTGCTTCAGTCTGGTGAGAATTTTTAAATTTTTATTCAATACAGATGCAACAAAAGATAATAACTTACTTCCTAAACTATCTTTGAATCTTTTCAATAGATGAGGTGTCAAACTTATGTAAAGCTGCAAGTGAAGGAGACACTAATGAAATAAAAAGGTTTCTCATTTTTAGTAATTTATTTGGCATTACTTTTTACTCAAACAACTGCTGTATTTTGGAGCTTACACAAGGACAGAGCAAAAGAATGTATTATGGTACACTGGTTCATATACCAGATACATTCATGTCAAATTCCTAAATATAAATTGTTTATAATTGTAAGATTTCTAATTTTCTGTTTTAGATTATTTGATGTAGGAATCGATGTAAACACAAAACACACTTTAGGATGGACAGCTTTACACTCAGCAGCAATGTCTGGAAACCCAAGGTTGCTATGAAATAATTGCCTATAATAATTCAATCAATTACCTACAGTTTTTATTTATTTTGAATTTGGAACAGAAAAAAGTTATTTTTTAAAGTTCTTATGTAGGTATATTTTTTAATAGTCACTGATGACAATTCGAAGTTAAAGAAATATATTTTTCAAATATACATGCAAATTGTTATTAATGATTTTTATGTTTCAACAAAAAGGTGCCTTTTTCTTGCTATGTGAAAACCTTATCTTGTTTCTGTTTAGAGTCATTAGATTATTGCTTGAAGCTGGCGCAGACGTGAACACTCTTGATGAATTCAGCACTGTGTATAAGGTAGCTTCTCGAAAACGAATGCGAGTTTATGAAGGTACTTCTTTTTCTAGCTTCCAACTTTGAGAAGGCATCACTTCAATCATATAAACTTCAGTTTCACTTTTACTATTTCTATTTTTTATTTTTTTTATTTCTTATATCAGTTTTTATTTAGTTGCTACAACACGTGAAGAATGTTTCTGTGACAATCTGAGTAAAAATGCTGATTTTACGGGTTTTACACCACTTCATTATGCTGCCCTTTCAGATGATTTTGAATCAATAAAACTTTTGTTGGAAGCAGGTAAATCGGATTTTCATTATATCTTTGGTTGCTAGTAAACCCCATGTAAAAATGTTTGTTTGATGCAGAGTTAAAAGTTAGCTTAGAACAAGAACAACAATCCAATCTTGGTAATGAGGCTGATGTCAACTTTGAATTTGTGTTTTGCTGGTCATAAGTTAGCAAACACTTTCTTTACAGAATAAACCTAAAAAAGAGCCTTCACAAGGTAATTTTTTAATAAAGGGATGCATTACTTAAATCAAACATACATTTTAAATACATTTAAAATCTTCAGTGTTTGCTGAACTAATTTAAATGTTTTTCTTCTTAAATATTTTCTTTATTTCATAATCTTTTCGCATAGATTAGGGCCTGGTATGCAAGCCTAGACACTAAACTCTAGATGAAATTATACATTGCTTAAGTTTGGTATTTGTCTACTCAGGTGCTGATCCAACCATCTGTGATAAATCTGGTCATACTGCCCAGGAATATGTATATAGAGAATCAAATAGAAGATATATTGAGATGTTTAGTGTTGAGGTAAGTTTCAAAATTCACATATGTACTGAATTTTTGAGAGCCCTGTTGATCTAAAAGTAAACATTCTTCAGTTTACAGAAAAGAAGAAAGCTGATGAAGCTGAGGAGAGGAAGAATTATCCATTGGAACAACGTTTTCAAGAGGTAATTGTCGGACAAGAGGGAGCAATTAATGCAGTGGCTTCAGGTACATCTTGTTTCATTTCTTTGTTTGTAATCAGTTATTCACACAACACACTGTACTTTCCAATCTCTGCAAAGGTAATGGATCCAGTGGGAATTGAACTCATTGTTTCATTTCATTTCGGTATTATTTTCCAGTAATCAATTAAACTAATAAAGGGTAGGTTTCCATTGAAGTAAAATTGTTGTTGCAAATTATTACTACCAAAAAAAACTAATTGTTCTAAAATGGAAACACATTTTGTAGTTATAAACACCCTGTTCATGGTAGAAAAGTGGTCACTTATTTTAAACGAAAGAATGAAAGATTTTCTTTCAAAATGTTATTTCTGCGGACACTTCAGTTTCCTATTCTATAATATTTTTTACTCTAAAGCATGCATCTTACTGCAAACTAGTTTTATAAGAAAAGAGAGTTTATAGATTTTGAATCAGAAAAGTTAAGAATTGACTAGCATCATGTCAATTAAGGTTATATTTTTATAATATATATTTTGTCTTCAATCCATGTTTTGCTTTTTCTTTTAACTCATTGCTTTTCCTTGTTCTTCTTTCACTTTTAACATTTGCACAAAAACATGACACTTTATCACTGTTCATCTTTTGAAAAAATTTCTCCAAATTAACTTTAAATTATTTGACACAAACAAATATAAATTTAGATAAATTTAGTTGTGATAAAAAATCTATTGTTCATGTATATTTTCAAGGTAAGAACTATTGCTTGGCTTCTTATGCATTAAACTGTGGCCACCTACAAGAATATATAAATTTTCATGTGTCATGCTTACTAATTTAGCAATTCGTCGTCGTGAAAATGGTTGGTTTGATGAGGAGCATCCACTTGTATTTCTGTTTCTTGGTTCATCAGGAATTGGTATTGAACAATTCATCCATGAGTGCTACTAAGAGTTCTATGAGACATCTAATTTCAGTTATTTTGATACATGATAGGTAAAACTGAATTGGCAAAGCAACTAGCTAAATATTTACACAAAGACATTAAAAAGGTATTGCTATTTTCCTTCTAATATATGCAAATTGAAAGCTGCGTGCTTATTCACATTCAAGAAAGTATGCAAAATGAAAGAGCCCTGATATCATGATAAAACCGAAATGAATTGAATTTTGAAGAAATGTTGTTTTTTTTTATAGGGGTTCATTCGGTTAGACATGTCGGAATATCAAGAAAAACATGAGGTATATAACCTAAACAAGAAAAATGATAAATTGGAAGGGGTCGTGTTTTGTATGTAGCATAAGAACTTGTTTCATCTCCATTTAGGTTGCAAAGCTTATTGGTGCACCACCTGGTTACATAGGACATGATCAAGGAGGGCAACTAACAAAAAAACTACGAGAATCACCTAAAGCTGTAGTTCTCTTTGATGAGGTAGAATCAATGCTTCATATATAATTAGAGTTTATCATGTCATAGACCGGTTGTTTTTGTTTGCGACGTTTCGACAGTTACTACTGTCATCATCGGGCGTTTGTAAATGAATGATGTAAAGTTTATATATGTTTTCAGTAGGATCGAAATTATTTCGGACCTGGAAGGAAGCAATGTCAATATTTCGGACCTGGAAGGAAGCAATGTCAATAATTTGTTTTGCGTAGAGCTGGAAACCATATCGCAGGAACATTATACGATGTACTATTAATACTGGAATTGTTTTTGACACTGTATATAGTCTCTTTGACTTTTCGAGCAGTCCATCCTTTTTCCTTGTCAAGGATCTTTCTATTCTCCCAATCAAACTTGTGGTCATTAGTCCAACAGTGGTCAGCAATTTCGTTTTTGGTTACATCGCCATTCCGTACGGCTCGCATATGTTCTTTGATGCGTTGCTCAAATGTTCTTTTTGTTTCTCCTATATAAACTGATTCACAATCACTACATGGAATTTGGTATATCACGTTATTTGTGTCGTTCATTGAGATCTTGTCTTTCGGATGAGATAATATGTTACGAAGAGTTTCCGTTGATCGAAATCTGCATTTGATGTTGTGTGTACGGAATATTCTTTGTAAAGCATTACTGATACCAGATACATAAGGAATACTAATAGTGGTCACCGGTTCTTGTTCTGTTGATTCTTCGGTGTTTGAAGTTCGAGTATTGTTTATTCTATTTTCAACTCTTCTAACAATCGTCCTGTCATATCCATTTGCTTGGAGAACCGATTTGATATGTTTCATTTCTTCAACACGATCATCGTCATTACTAACAATATCTTTCGCCCGATTTATTAACGATGCAACAACACTTTCTTTGCAACTTTGTTGATGGTTTGAGTTACAGTTTAGATATTGGTCTGTATGTGTTGGTTTACGATATACGTTCACTGAAATGCTTCCGTCTTGATTTCTTTTTACAAGAGTATCCAAGAATGGGATGCAATTATTCGATTCCTGCTCGATTGTAAATTTTATTTTCGGGTGCAATCCATTTAGATGTTGATGAAAATTATTCAATGAATCTCGTGTCACTATAGCGTAAACATCGTCAACAAAACATTTCCATACTTTTGGGGGTTTGTCAGCGGTTGTTGTGGCTGTGGACTCAAACGCTTGCATGAAGATTTCAGCAACTACAGAAGATGCTGGACCTCCCATTGCAACTCCATCTGTTTGAGTGTAATAAGTTTCATCGAATAGAAACCACGTTTTTGTTAATACAAGCGTTATCAATTCCAAAAATTCTGTTGGCGGAATTTTCGTTTTGGATGAAAAGTTTGAGTCATTAGAGATTAAATCTCTAATTATATTGATCGTGTCATTTATCGGTACATTTGTGTAAAGTGATGTAACATCGAATGATACCATTTCTTCATCAACATTGACAGTTTTTGTTCTAACAAAGTCGGAAAACTCTTTTGAATTCTTGCATCGGTTAGTTTGTGTATATGATGATAATATCTTTGCTACGTATTTTGATAAGTCATACAACGGCGTACCGGTGCAAGAGACTATTGGTTGTATAGGTATTCCAGTTTTGTGTATCTTCGGCAGACCATAGAATCGAGGTGGTGGAGAATCGCTTGGTTTTAATCTGAAATATGTTTGTTGATCGATAAAACCATTGTTATGTAGTTTCTGAAGTTTTTTTCGTACTTCTTTTTTGATTGTTTCAGTTGGGTTCTTCTTGAGCGTTTTGTATGGACCATTGTTTATATGATCGTAACATTTCTGGATATAGTTGGGTTTGTCTAATACCACGGTTGTTCGTCCTTTGTCAGCTGGCAGAATCATGATACTGGTATCTTTCTGAAGATTACGAAGAGCTTTTCTGTCTTTTCGGCTGATGTTGTCGGTTGGTGTTTTCGATTGTTGTAGAGTTAGACTGACTTTAGCTCGTATATTGTCAGCTTCCTCTTTTGGTAGGTTTTTGATACCACTCTCTACATTTGCAACAATTTCTTTTGTTGGAATTTCAGTTGGTGTTATACTAAAATTCATTCCCTTCGACAAAATATTGGTTTCATCAGATGACAATTGTTTTGATGACAAGTTCATTATCCATCTTGATTTATCTACTTTCTGTTCGGTATCTTCCTTCTGTGGATGTAGGTTTGCGAATTTTCTAACCTGTCTTGTTCTAGCGACTTCCATCTCCCTTTCAAATGTCTTATTATGAACAGATTTGATGAGTTCATATTCTTCTGATGTTGTTTTATCCTTGATTTCTTGGTCCAACTCTTCCATTGACTGTTTTAATTTCTCTCTTGTCACATGATTGAGATGGATTCGTTCTTGAAGCAAGACTTTGCTGGCACGACGTAATATCTGACGGCTTTTCTCAGTTTTGACTTTGCAATAATTTTCATCAACATCTAAATGGATTGCACCCGAAAATAAAATTTACAATCGAGCAGGAATCGAATAATTGCATCCCATTCTTGGATACTCTTGTAAAAAGAAATCAAGACGGAAGCATTTCAGTGAACGTATATCGTAAACCAACACATACAGACCAATATCTAAACTGTAACTCAAACCATCAACAAAGTTGCAAAGAAAGTGTTGTTGCATCGTTAATAAATCGGGCGAAAGATATTGTTAGTAATGACGATGATCGTGTTGAAGAAATGAAACATATCAAATCGGTTCTCCAAGCAAATGGATATGACAGGACGATTGTTAGAAGAGTTGAAAATAGAATAAACAATACTCGAACTTCAAACACCGAAGAATCAACAGAACAAGAACCGGTGACCACTATTAGTATTCCTTATGTATCTGGTATCAGTAATGCTTTACAAAGAATATTCCGTACACACAACATCAAATGCAGATTTCGATCAACGGAAACTCTTCGTAACATATTATCTCATCCGAAAGACAAGATCTCAATGAACGACACAAATAACGTGATATACCAAATTCCATGTAGTGATTGTGAATCAGTTTATATAGGAGAAACAAAAAGAACATTTGAGCAACGCATCAAAGAACATATGCGAGCCGTACGGAATGGCGATGTAACCAAAAACGAAATTGCTGACCACTGTTGGACTAATGACCACAAGTTTGATTGGGAGAATAGAAAGATCCTTGACAAGGAAAAAGGATGGACTGCTCGAAAAGTCAAAGAGACTATATACAGTGTCAAAAACAATTCCAGTATTAATAGTACATCGTATAATGTTCCTGCGATATGGTTTCCAGCTCTACGCAAAACAAATTATTGACATTGCTTCCTTCCAGGTCCGAAATATTGACATTGCTTCCTTCCAGGTCCGAAATAATTTCAATCCTACTGAAAACATATATAAACTTTACATCATTCATTTACAAACGCCCGATGATGACAGTAGTAACTGTCGAAACGTCGCAAACAAAAACAACCGGTCTATGACATGATAAACTCTAATTATATATTATGAATACTAGACTGACAAACAATATAAATATATTCAATGCTTCATATTTATGTTTCATATTTGGCTAGGATATCTGGTTTTTAGACAAAATATTGAATGACTATTATTTAAGTTGTGAACCTATGTCAGTATTATAGTGTAACAACCTAAAACTAATGCTTGAATTTGGTGCAACTGTCTTATGTTTAAACTGCAATGAAGTTCCATTATAGATTGATAAAGCTCATCATGATGTTTTAACCGTCATGTTACATTATAGATTGATAAAGCTCATCCCGATGTTTTAACCGTCATGTTACAACTATTTGATGAGGTTTGTTTTTTTTTGTTGTTGTTTTTTGAAGAATGGATGAATTTTATGATAAAGAAAAATCTAAAATGTCAACACATTACCTGGAAACAATTAGTCAAGAGAACAATAGACTGAATGTTTTCGCGTTGTAGATCACTAACCTAAGTGGTGCTTAGTGATATCGGGCTATTTTTCTTAGTGATGAATGCTTAAATTTAGTATACCTAAAATCAATATTAAACAATGATTTTTATGTTGATTTTTCAATCCTCATTGATTTTTAGTTGCTGATAAAAATGGACTAAAATGTTTCGTGGTACATTATTCTGCCATTGTGAAGCCTTATGCTTTGGATTCCTTTGTATTTATTAATTGACTCGTGAATTTCTTTCTTACATGAAGGGAAGGTTGACAGATGGCCATGGTAAGACTATAGAATGCAAAGATGCAATTTTCGTTATGACCTCAAATCTAGCCAGTGAAGACATTGCACAGCATGCATTAGAGTTAAGACGATTAGCCAAAGAGACTACCCAGAAAAAATTGGCTGATGACATTGCAGGTTAGATGTGAACAAAATTTTGCAATTTGTACAGGGAAAAATGGGTAGTTGAGGCAAAAACATCTTTTTAGAAGAAAGCGAGGAAAAAATTACATTGAGCAGGAAATTCAAAGAAGAAATAGTTTATCCTATTCTGAAGGTTTGTTCATTGGTTATTTCAAGTTCAAGAATTAGTTTGAATCTGGTTCTTTTGACAATTTTGATTTCTTTGTAGAATCATTTTCGGAGAGATGAATTTCTTGGCCGGATAAGTGAATTTGTTTACTTCCTACCGTTTTCAAAACCAGAACTTATGCAACTTGTCGAGACTGAGTTACAGTTTTGGGCAAAAAGGGTTAGTTTGTTTTTTTAAGTCAATGCTATCTCTATAAAGTATTGATGTTCTTCAGTTGAGTTTTTTAACCTTAGCAAACCTTTGCTCTTTATTATTTTACTTTTGGGTAACACTTTACTTAACAGTTTTCGTGCTATAAATAAAAATTGCAATGATGCAGTTATGCATTAATTACAGTAGGTTGTAAAATTGATTTTTTTCCCTGTTTTACATGAACATGGAATGACTCATTACAATTGTTTGCCATAGTAACGTAAATACATGTTTGGTTTGTATTAGGCTGATAAAAGACACCATATTAATCTATCGTGGGATAAAGATGTTGTTGAAGTGCTTGCAGATGGTTATGATGTTCATTATGGTGCTCGATCAATAAAACACGAGGTATTTATCTGTGTTCAGACCCTTAGCATCATTTGTATATTACAGTGAAATATTATGAACCCTGATATAATCATGAAGGTATAAAACAGAAGGAGATAAAACTTAAAAGTTCTTTTGTGCCATCCATGATAAAATGTAATTGCTATCATTTCGTATAATTTAAAGAATTTTCATTCCCTCGCGTAACCATCGCATTTATGCAACGTCAACATAGTAATTTCAGGTTCTTATGTCAGGATACCCTGAAGATATTGGAAGTAACCTGTGGTTTTTGAATAGAGAATCATTGTAGCTCTTGTCTGATTGCACGGCACTAAGGAGGCGCATCTAATTTGAAGATATAGGGACTGAAAGATTTAAATAAATCATATGATATCTTGAAAACTATGCAAAAAATATGGGTTTATTTTGTCTTCCCATAAAGAATGGATACGCATCAGATAGTAAGCTCCCCATCAGATAGTAAGTTCCCCATCAGATAGTAAGTTCCCCATCAGATAGTAAGCTCCCCATCAGACAGTAAGCTCCCCATCAGATAGTAAGTCAACATAGTCAACATAGTAATTTCAGGTTCTTATAATTCAGGACACCCTAAAGATAATGGAAGAAATCTGAAGGTTTTCAATAAAAAATCATTTTAGCTCTTGTCAGATTGCTGGCACTATGGAGCAGCTTCTACTTATAGATATAGGGACCAAAAGTTTTAGATAAATCATATGATATCTTGAAAACTATCTAAAACTATAGGTTTTATTTTGTCTTCCCATTTTGTAATCTGTGTGACCCTACATAAGAAAAATATCTATGAAACAATGGCTGGAATTTGGCTTCTAAATTGTCATTATTATTTTTAAAAGTTCTCGTTTCACCGAAAAGTGGTAAAAAGCGCATCACGGATAACATCAAAGAAACAACAAAATGAATAGAAAAGTCATTATCTTACTAATAGAAAAATTAAGAGTTCTGTCTCCTTCGGGTTTTATACATCCATGATATAATGAATTCTTGTTCTCTCTCCCCACCCTCCCCAATCTAACTCTCCACACATTGAACTGATTTCTGCTTCCCTTCAGTGTTTTTTCCCCACTGTATAGCATTGTTTTATAAGGTATTTGTCAATGATTTTAAACAACAAGAAAGTTAAACTTATATGTTTTGGGAAGTGAATGTAGGCTGTTTATTAAACTACCAAAGGAAAAATACTACGAAGTTTGTTTGATTAAAAAGTTTAAACACAGTATGTTTAGCAAAGGCCCAATCGTTTCTTATACAAACTTGATACGAATTAATTTTGATTGTGATGCAAAATACTTCGTATAAAACATTTTTTCATACGAAATAGTGAAGTAATACGAAGTAGTTAATATGAAGTATATGTGAACATTTTGGGACGCTCCCTAAAAGAAGTTGTTTTGAAAAAGATTTTAGAAATGTGATATTCCACATTCAGGTTGAAAGAAGAGTCATTAACCAAATTGCTGCTGCACATGAACGTAATCTTGTTAAGCATTACAGTAAGGTGCATCTGGTTGCAAACTATCCTGATATCACCAAGGATGATGACGTGACGCTTGACAAACCGACCATTAAGATACAAATATTTGATGAGGGGAAATCTGTTCAAGAAATTGTTTTGCATGATGTGTACGAACGAGATGCTCCGATCTATTTTTGAAATACCTTTATTAATGTGGTTTCAGATAAAAAAGAAAACTGTAACTGCATAGATGCAATGGTCCAATGTTTTTATTGTGAAACATGTGCTAAAATACAATATAGTATATAAATTAAACAATTCAATTAGGTTCCAAAGCAAGTTATTTGTTGTGAATTTACTTCATTAAAAGAAGATCACATTTTTACTTAGAAACCTATATTATGGTCTGGATTCAATATACATAATGTTAATTGTAATTACATTTCTATTTCTAACTGTCAATTTCAACATTGGAACATTTCCTGGTCTGGAGTGTTATTGTCACATTCTATTGTCTGTTGAGAACCACTTATAATTGGCTTCTAGACCAGGGCATTTTCTAATGACTGATCTTAATAACTTTCTCAATTTGTTACTTGAAGTAATAGGACTATTTTGTGTGTCATGTGGAGGAGTTGAATTTTATCAATAATTTTTTGAAAAAAAGGATTAACATGATTTAGGTCCCTGGATAGGAAGCATTAAGCAAGAGTGTCAACTGTGAACCAAATGAATCAGTAGTGCAGTACTTGAAGTCATTTAACATAAAACATTTATCTCCGTAAAAGTAGAAATTTATTCTGAAACATTCATATTTTTTTAATGCTAAAGAGTTATGTTAACTTTCATTATCTAAAAAAACCAAATTTTATATTTAGTAGTATACAACTATGTTGCTGAGGATTTAGGAAATTTAACCCATTTGGAAGAATATATTACAGTTTTATTGGCATAGGATGGGGCAAAAGGGGAATATATTATTTTTTCACAGTATTTGCATTCTCTTCGTGCATCTAGTAACTTCATTTTCATATGTAGAACCATATTGTCCTGAAAGTTTTAGGAAACATCTTGCTTTATAGGGAACAGTTAAGTAAAGATTCATGTAAAAAATTCAATACTCATGACTTCATGAAGGTTGTTGATATATATTAGACTTTAGAAGTAAATGCATCATTTCCAATAAAAGTCTTTCGTTTAATAATTGTAGTGAGGAACTTGTACTTCAAAGGTGAACAATTATTTATGATTTGATTAAAGATGAACTCTTTTCTCTTATCCTTAAAAACACTGCTGATTGATTTCATGTGCCAAGTTTGAGAATTATTTTGTAGATAAGATAAATACAACATTGTAATGGAAAGCTCTGTTGAAGACAACCGACCAATTTTAGGTATGTTGTAAAATATGTTTTCTTTTTGTTTGTTTGTTTGTTTGTTTGTTTATTTGTTTGTTTGTTTGTTTATATTATACAATGCAGAGGTGTACCCAGGGAGTTGTTTGGTGAGAGCTTATACTTATATTACGCTATCAAATAAGATTTAATTTGTAAAAACATAATGTAATTTAATTTTAGGAGCTTTATTTGAGTTCAAAAATACTTGCTGTAAAAGAACTTTGTTTGATTATGCGAAAAAGGTTTTGTACGACTTATTCGGCAAGCAAAACTACAGAAGTGAAATGCTGCCTTTATAGACAAGCACGCGTTTTTTTGGGAAATTCCTATGATGACGCCCTACTGCTAGTTATAGCATGGTTTTCTGTGAACCTGTTGTTTCTTTGTTTATTATCAGATATTGCTTCATTTAAAATGTATAATATATTTGAAATCCACGAATTTTTTCTGTGAATATCAAATTTTTCCTCATAGTTCAATTTGAAAATGGGATTTTGAAAGATGAATCGAGAAAACGTACCCAGTTCAGATATTTGCGTTCAAAAGTCCCAAAATCCAACAAAAGGATGCTGGTAAGTCTGTTATTTTATTGGAACTGCAAATGTGTTTGTAGAAATATTTCTGATAAAGTGTCGTCTCATTACAACTTCAAAGATCCAGAAATAACCAGCAAAGTTGTTATACTTTTTACAGAATTCAATGACAAAGTAATTACTGGTCAAACACCAACGAAACTTTCAATGTATTGTTAAATGTACGAGAACTACTTTTAAGCCTTCAGGCCATGGTGCAATATGAACCATTGTTGCATTGCATGCGGCTGATTACAATGTTGTGTATCCGTGTGTGAAACATTTTATGCAGCATTTCTTGAATTTTTTGGCCTGAATTTTGTTAAAGATGTGCTGTCAATGGATGAAAGCAGAAATTGGAAAATGTTTTGTAGTAATTCATAACACCACATTATAATTACGAAAAACTGTTTTTGTTTTAGTTAGCTGACACTGGCGCTCTTACCTTTGCAGGTTCAGTCTTACAAAAACAAAATAACATACTCAAGTAAGCGTTGTCTATAACCACTACGCAAAACACCTTATATGTTCCTCTTATATTGTTATTAATATTGGGCTTCCTTCTGTATTGTATTATAATTCCGTGTTCTGTTTTATTTTGTTACAATTGCGTATTTCATATCTCTTACGTGTTATAGATATTACATTGGTGTAGTTGATAAACATTCCAATACAATTGAAGCTATACAACAATGTCAGCTATGCACATTGAAACCGAAACTTCAAGGTAATTCAGTTTTCAGTCCAATTAAATATATTCTGATTTTAGAATTACTCAAACATGCAGGCAGGTATTGTTCAATTGACAGTTTCTCCTCAAGTTAATGGTCCAAAATTTTGTCTGGGTGAGTGAATTGATAGCGCGAAGAAACATACTCTGGCGTCACTACCAATATTTTAGATAAGCAGCCTGTG
This sequence comes from Turritopsis rubra, assembly GCA_039566895.2. NCBI lineage: Eukaryota > Metazoa > Cnidaria > Hydrozoa > Anthoathecata > Oceaniidae > Turritopsis > Turritopsis rubra. The sequence goes on along the minus strand of CM077625.1, from coordinate 17,491,862 downwards.
AAAGAAGCTGATTCATCTAATAAAACATTTCGTCAGAAGGTAATGTTACATTCCGTCATCTGTTAAGTTCTTTGCATCAACTGCGAAAATCTTCTCATTTCTAACTTTCTCAAATTTCCTGCAGAGTGATAATCTGGTAGAAGCATTTGGGTCTGCAAAACAAAAGAGATTGGTCGCATCCAGAAAGAAAAATGAAGGAGTACAGGAGACGATCGGAGACAAAGTTGCAGATGTTGCAAAAAAAATCCTGCTTCAGTCGCCTGCATTGCTCAAAAGCCCTCTTAAAAGTTCTGTCGTAAGTGATGAATCGTTGGTGATACCACCTCAAGATATAAATGCGAAACGTGTTCAAGACATCTATCATTTGGATGACATAATCTCCTTTCAAAGTTACCAATTTCTGAAAAAAGATGCGCAGGAATTTATTGAACTCGATCATTCAACACTTCTTGCGTGGAAAAATGAAAGAAGGTAAGTATGGCTTGCTTTTCGTTTTTTATTTTCTTGTAAAAACACTTGATTTAAGTCTAATTACGGGATAAATTCCGATCTTTTGTGTGGGTTGGACGGATCCTTACATGTTACTCTGTCTTTTGGCATCATTTATCGATTTCTAACCAGCAAAAGTTCGTGGTGTAGACGCTGTTTCTGTTAAATATGTGTTAAATATGTTTAATCAGTGAGGGTAACGATGTTAAGAGGCTTTTAACCAAGAAAAAGTTAACTGGTTCGTTAGATGTATTCACTCCTAGATCCTATATTATTTCAAAGTTGTGTCTGCTCTGCCAGTCTCATTGCCAACTTTGAATTTCCTAATAGATTACAACCAGTTCAATTTTCCAGTATATATGTTTATTATGTGTTGCAATTTTTTAAGCAGCTGAATGTGTAATCATGACGGGATATGCTCTTCTTCCTTTCCCAAAAAAATAACGTTTAAACTCTCCTCATGTGTTCTTCAACTTCCTATTTTCAGATATCCTGAATTTATACTCCATCTGTTATCGGAATTACCGTTGAGCGCTGCTGAAAGAGAAAGGAAGGCGTGTTACATACGTTTTTTGAACTATCTTATTTGTTTGTACAAGTTGACATATAAAGATGTTCGGAAGAGAGGTTTGTTATGTTGTTCAATTTTTTTAAGATAAAAAAATGATCATTACAATCTGAATCTCCACTTAACATTTACTTCACCTCTGTGTGTGTTGTTACTTTCACCCCATTTAATCCCCATTCCACTTCTTATCACTACCTACATCATGTGGGGGTCTTACCTAAGTTGAACTGAAAAGGGCTAGTTGGAACCAAAACGAGACTGTCTGTGAAAATTCTATCATGGTATGCTGCAGGTGTCTATTTATTTAGATCCATGTCCATCAATCGGCAATCCACTTAAAGATACTCTACTGAATCAATTCACTCATTCTGAAAGTGGACGCAACAGGTATAACTCCTCTCATTAACCTGCACAGTTTTTCTCCTTAAGATGTTCCTTATATATATATATAAAGGTATCCCGATTCCTCTCGATTTTTTACATTCCTACTCTACCGTTTTCTATAAAAAAGGGTATAAGATATAAGATCTGGAAGCGTTTTATTGTATATTTCTTGCAGAGTTGCCTTCTGTCCTAACTGAAATTTACCAATTTCTCATCAATGGAATTATAAGAATTTACGAAGGTTTAACTCTGACAAAGAATTTTGGTGAATTTCTGTTTATAGGCTGAACACAACTATGTCGAACATTTCCGATGTTGTTTGCGCATAGCGAAATGTTAACGAAAGCAAGGTCGATACGTATCTATATTTATGTTAATATATTATTTTAGATGTATTCCAAAGAAATATAAAGACAAAAATTTATGTTATATTTTTGTACTGGCATTAATTCTTGAACAGTATGAAATGAATTGTAACCTTCTGCTGAGAGATTTGAAGCTTAGTGTATCGAGGTAAGGCCGACTAACCTCCCCAATGTTTACTGTTTCACATCCATTAAAGTAGGAGCAATGTTGCAGTTTCAGGATGATGTCACGTGACGTGTGTGTAACCCATCGTAGTCTATTTACTTACCGTCGGACGTGACTCAAGAATTTCGTGGGCTTTTTCGAGTAAATGAAAGAACGTTTTTATGTAACTTTGTTTAGGATAACGAAACTTCTTCGGGCAGTTGGCTGTGCGGTACGAACTTCGAATGCAAGGAAACGTAAAATTGACGAAAGCAGCGGTCAAACTGGCCCAGCAGAACCTGTAGTTATAGCCACCCTCACCTTGAGTGGTTTAGGTGTCAAATCTCCTGCTAAGAATTTAAAAAATGAGCAAGGAACTCCTACAAAAGCACATAACATGATGGAAATTTGAGAGAGAAAAAAATGAAAAAAGTCATAATTCTGTTAGATAGATATTCATGTGGGAACATGAAATCTTAAACGTCCATCGTGATAGATATTTTTCACAATGTAAATGTAACCTTAACGTGAAGAAAACCACATTTAACCAAGTGTGTTGTCTTCGTTCGATAAAAAGGTGTCTAAATGTTTACGAACCTTCAAAGGTCGCACACGCGTTTTTTATAAGGAACACAAATTTTGGCTGTGAGGCTCTTTTGTTGCTTTAAGAGTTCTTCTCTGTACGTGGAAGGACCCAACGTACAGTTTTATGTACGTGGAAGGACCCAACGTAAGTTTTTGGAGATGACCTACAAGAAATAGTTTTCGAACTCCTTGAAGAGGAACTTCTTTTTAACATTTAGAATCAGATTTATGTTCCTGTTTGACCACTTTAAGAAAAGGATTTATTTAACGAAGTGAATATGATAAGAAATTGCGATTTGAATTTATACATATCAGCTAAAATATATTACATAAGTATGTATATAAATATATATTACAATTAATGCAAAATTAACGTAGAAAAAACAAATTAAAAATTTTCTACATGGGTTTGCAGCTCTAAGTTCAGTCTTATAAAAGTCTCTTATTTTAAGATTTGATTTTATAAAACTAGAAACGTGTTTCAAAATAGCTACATATCATAAGATGGGACACCTGTTTTGTGATAGCAAGGAAAAAGGAAAAAAAAAAAAGATTTGTTCTCTAGATAAACTTTTTACAAAAATTCGAAAATAAGAATTATAAAATTTGCTAATATTTTGTATTTTATGTATCGTAGATGCTGCCATTAAGTTTCTACCAAACCTCGCATTTTGTGCGCGGGTTCATTTTGGCGTTTTTGCTGCATTTGAACGCCTTGGAGAATGCTTCGAAGTTAGATAAAGTACCAATTACCCTAAAAGTAAACCAAACAAAACGTATGTCTTAAAACATCTCCTTACTCATCGGAATTGAATGAAGTAGAGTGGTGTGCTAATAAAAACCTTCAGCTTCCGTATAAGTTCAAGTGAAGACAGGCAACTTAAATACATTATAAATGTTTACCTAAATTTGGATGGTGAGTGAATTTCGCTGAGGGTAGCAATATATTCTGTCTTAGTTCGTACGTTGGCGCAGTACTCCTAAATTTGAAGAATATACAGGTACTGGTAACGACGTACAACTACCATCTCGGCTATTTCCACAACTCCTCGTAAAAGTGAAAATGAAAACAGTAATAAGTCGTTGCTAAGAACCTACTACGGCAGACGAAACAAACCATCCAACTTAGAAGCACAAATGAAAACTTTGAACTTAGGTGAGGAGAAATTACCACTTGAACTATATGCTATTCACTAAAAAGATAAGCACGACCCAAGGATCAAAATCATCGCGAAGAAAAAAAATTTCCCTGTATCGTACACTTCTCTGCCTCAAAGAAACAGGTAGTCCTTCTCCCTTAACTTAAAGTATAGGTAGAAGGTGGTTTTGGAAGTTAAGGACAGATGTTCTGATTTCTTAATATATAACCCCCAAACAGAGGCGGATCTAGAGGGTATGTCGAAATTTGTGGAGGAGAATGTTAGCTGTTCAACCATAAAAGAAAAACGTGCAAGTAATCCCATTGGTGATACAGACTGAAAACAGAAATTAGGCATATGTGCTCCCCCACAATTTTTGACATACCCTAGATCCGCTGCTGCCAAAGTAGGCTCAAAATAATCACCATTGAGCCTGTTCGATTTTTACGGGTGCTTATAAAAAGAAAAGCGTGTATTCGTATCACCACCTCGAACCCAGGGTCTCTCTCCTCTCGAGGTTATTCGTATCAGAACGTCATCAACATCAAAAAAGATATAGTTCTCCTGCGAAACTTAAAAAAAGAGGTACGAGGTTATAAACCTGTTCTTATAATGAGAAGTATATAAAAGGTTATAATTGCCCTCGATTCCCTTAAAGAAATATGTAAAATGGTAGAGCGTGTATACAAACAGCTTGTTAATTTACTTGTGCATATCCAATGAAGAATAATTGATTATTGTCGTATGTCAAGTCGGGTAGTTTGGGTTCAGGTCCATTCTTTTGCAACCAATCTAGGTATGCCTAAAGGAAACAACATCAGTCATGATGGACCGCGACGGACTGCAAAAATAAGCAATAAGCGGAAATCATGTGGTCCCGAAAAATTCCAACTGAGTTTTTCTTCTACTCACATCATAAGATAGTTTTGTCCCACCGTTGTCAGCGATATTTTCGCCTAACGTTAATTTTCCGCTGACCTAGTTAAAAAACAGAAGCAGAAAATAACTACACTTGACACAGCTTCATTTACTTACAAGAATCGGATCCTACCACCCGGACCGGTTCGTGGAACCCAACGGGTACCCTTGCTGTACTTATCTAGTGCGTGATAAAATCAAGACCAAGCAGTAATACATGCCTGGTTTTCACTTGAATGTCACCTGTTCTTAAAAACGTAAGTAACATAATCTTACGGGGTATTTGTCCTGGACTTTATATTTGTTATATTGTTTTTCGATGCATTTTGCTTTTTCGTTAAATTTTTTTAAACTTTTTTCTGTCCACCATTCGGTCACAATATCTCCATTTTTGTCAAACTTCCGACCTAAAATACATGTTTCAGACGCTTAAAACTGCCAAAATATGTTGATAACAATTACAACTAGAGTTCTACGAAAACTCCCGTTTGAGGTGTGATTCTTTTTATCACATTTTGGGGGATTTCAAAAAAGGGAAAATGTCTGATGCAAGACTGTTTTTTTAGATGATAAAAAGAGCTGGTTTATTGGTAGACTAAAGATGAGAATTTTTTTTATTTAGAAATCTTTGTTTGTCTACCTTTTATCAGTCTGCATCGAAAGATATGGCGCATGCGCTATTAAAAGAAACCTTACCAGTGTTGTCAAATCCGTGAGTGAGTTCGTGACCAATAATTGAACCAATAGCACCATAGCTCAGAGACCTAAAAAGAGAAGTGATTATGTAAAGGATAAATTATTTTTTTGTTTAGTTTTCTGATAAAAAGAATCAACAAAATCCTTTATACCTAGGTACATCGCCACTATAGAAGAACGGTGGTTGAAGAATTCCAGCTGGAATCACTAAAATAATTCGATATAATGTTTTTGTGTAAATAAGAGAAAAACAAAAACAAAAACAAAATTATAGTTTATTAAAAATTCATTTTCAATGATTTAACTGTTGCTATTCGCAATGCTCTGAAATGAGGGTATTTTTGGACACAGGAATATTTGGCAAACAACTGATGATATCCTTGATGACTCTTTGGTCAAGGAAGAGTACCAGAAAGTATCTGTCATCATTATTGGAAAATTTTGTTGAAAATTTTCTGCAGTGAGTACATTCAATTGATCAAAAGGAACGGAGGTGGATAATCTTCGAGTTACGACTTCGAGTTATAAACTTCGAGTTAGTGGTTGTGACGTCACAACTTCGAGTTATGACGTCGCAATTGCCATTTTCCCATTTTTGCTAACTCGAGGTAGGAAACACATAAATTCGTTACTACTGTCTACGGATTTTATTTCTGAAAAATAACACAAAAGCGCACTTTCTCCATGGAACTTATACCGCCTCTTCCTCTGCAATCATTTTTCTTCTACGCATTATAAGGTGTAATTAATGAAATAACAGGGATGGCAGTGTGGTGGAGATTATTTGTTCAAAAAAAAATCGAATTTGGAGCAATGAAGTTGAGATCAAACATACATGAACAAGCCATTACATTGATTGAAAGCGACTTCCCGTTGTCTAACAACTGAAAAAAAACAACCGCTGAGAATAGTGATGATAATATTGAGTTATTTAAGACTGACCTCCATATTTCACAATGGCTCTTCATCCTTCAAAAACCATCAAGAAACAACAACACCAACAAAAAAAACAAATAATAAGATTCTCAAACATAAAAGAACATCAACCAAGACTGGTAGATTGTGAATTTAATAAAAAGAGGAGAAGGAAAGGTTTTACTCGTTTACTAGCCATTTGTGAAAATTATCAGAAAAGAAAATCAAATCGCGTTAGTAACTCGAAAGTGAATTAATTGTGACGTCATAATTCGAAGTTGTGACGTTACCAGGGGTAACTCGAAGTTTTTAACTCGAAGTCGTAACTGGAAGATTATCTGCCTCAAAGGAACGTATTTCAAATTATTCGTACGAATTTTATGAAAACAGAAATAAAACCGAGACTGTTCAGATTTTGTTATTTTGTCATTGAGTGATGAACAAAACCCTAAATAAATTATGCATTTCTGATAGATTCTTTCTTTGAAGCTTACCAATCTCATTTTCATAAAACTGATACATAGCATTTATCGTCTGTGGGAACATTGGCCATCTAAAACAACAGATAACAATTAGTTTCATGAAAACCTTCAACGATTTTTTCAAATTTAGGAGATCAGTTTCAAACAACGTCAAATTGATAACAACAATTCATAATATTGAAATACCTCGTTGAACCTTTTTGCGCCGGTCCAAATCTAACGCTGGCCCTTTTTAAGAGGTTTTTAAGTCTCCAGTTAAACTTTCACAGACAAACACCACTCCTTTTAACGCCAAGTCATGAAAATTAACGTAATTAAGGGGACAGCAAAAATAGGACCATTAAAATAGTTGACATTTTGAACAGGTGTAGGTACAAGTAGCGGTAGGGCCTTTGTTAATTTTCCAACCCCAACTTATTAGCAAAAACAAACTGTTAAACAACAAAGCGACCCATGCATGGCAATATCTTATGACCCTTTCTTTTACGCTGACACTTGATAATGAGGGAAATCAAACTTACTTTGTTTTATCTACTGGTTTTCTTAATTTATCGAATAATCTGTAGCGAATCCACTTATCCACGTTCAGGTTATTCTCGAAGAATGTATCGCTTTCGACTCCCAGCTAAATAAATTGACTTGCATATTTAAAAAATGGACATACAGACAGTTCAACCGATTTTTCTTTGTTTTCACATTTGTCGGAAAAATCGAAATCCGTTAAATTAATCGAATATTGTAAGCCCTGCTTAAATAAACCCACTAAAAATTTCAGTAAAAAAACTTACTTTTTGGAAACGTTTATTCAGCTCATCAGGTTTCTTGATATACGATGCATAACCAACTTTAGCGACTAACGCATCTGCCTGTAAATGACAGTTCTTTTAAAGTTAATGCAGGGTTTGATTTTGATTTTTTTGCAAAGGGCAAGGGTTCATGTACATAGAAATCAAATGATTTTGAAATCAGTTCGTATTAGGGAGAATTCGAAATATAGAAGTTCGGACTACAGAGGCTTGACTGAAACGTGTGTACGCATAAAATCCGATTTCGCAAAATAATGGATTTATTCCAATTGTAATGAATATTTTATGAGGGGAATAGAGTTGAACACTGTTCGACTGTCTTGACGGTCGCTGAGGATCATAATTTATTTTGATCACGAGGAGTGATCGTGCGAGTGGTCAGATGTCGGCATTAAGTGGAACGTCACTCGGCTGCCATATTTAAAACGTTTCTCGTGTCATTTACCTTTTCCTCCACTCCTTTTCTGGTTGTGTTATCCATCCAGGAATGCTTACGTAATCTTATTTTGAATGACTTGATGATCTCATCAATCATAACGTGTGTCTAAAAGATTTAAAAACGTGTTCAATAAGCACCATGGAGAAGTGTTCAATAAGCACCATGGAGAAGTGTTCGAAGTTCAATAAGCACATTGATATCCACTATCAATTCATTTCAGTTTTTTTTCAACTAATGTTATACCTTTTCTTTTGTGGCGTCACTGAAGTATTTGTTCACGTACAATGTTCCGATCGGAACACCCATGTTGTCATTTGTTATGCTTGTACACGTTCTCCATCTTGGGTCTGTATCCTCTACACCTGTCATTTTTCTATTGAATTCAGCTCGAGCTCTGCGAAAATCAGCCGACAAAAAGCTGATCTTATCACGTATCATTTGCCAAACAATGTATTTTGAAAGAAGTCTGAAAGAGAACGATAAAGATTGTCTTCAGATTTTTATCTTTAGAATCAAGAAAATTTTGTTCACATAGACCACACAGACGAAGCAAACGGAATGATATGCAGAATGCAATGATTTCAATAAAGAAACTGTATTGATATAAAAACAAGCTAGCAGAATGATGTTCATGAAGTTGTTTTCATGTACTGTTGACGATTTGTTTACATGATTCAACGTCAAATCATTCAACGTGTATCATTCTTTGAAAGAAAATCTCACTTTTTTGGCGTCTTCCTGATTATATTGGCGATTTTGTATAGGTATACTGGCGAAGTGGCTAATATCACTTCAGTTTTTCCAATGTCCTTTCCAGGAAAAATTGCTGACATATGAGATTGCCATGGAAACTATGAAAATAATAAACATTTTTATCATTAATGGGGGGAGAGAATGTCCTTTTGCTCGACACGCTTGCGGATAAGTGGACTCTCTGTGGCTTAAATTGGAGATACTGCGTACTAGGACCTTCCCTTAGTGAGCAGTAACATATAACATTTTTTTCTCATGAAAAAAACCTAATAAATAACTGAATATTAATCCGTATTTTCACCTGAGAAACGACACTTGACAGAATCTTCAGATTAATTCTTCGGAATGTCCCGGCTTGCTTTGCTTCCGCGGCTGTAGTTATCTTGAAGCAACGAAAAGATAAACTTACATGTATGTTAAAAGATAGTGTTGAAGAAATGGTAAATAAAACAAACTGCTTGATAAAGACAAGATATTTCTTGTGTTTTGGCAGTTGAAAGCGTTCCCCGCTTCCCATTCATAATCATGTTTTTAAATCTACTAATACCAGTTGGTTTACCTTGGCTATTTTCTTTTCAAAATCTATAATTTCTCTCATTTCTTTATCAACGGTATCGCATTTGTAACCTAGCAACTTCGCTACTTTCACCATGTATTCCTCATAGTCTGAAACGATCTAAAAAATAATCATTAAAACATATACCCCAATCTATTCAATCATCACCACTGATCTAAAAATAAGACTGGATCGAGCTTCTCTTGTTTAAAAATGGAAGCATCAACAGCTATTTCGAGCTCCGAAACAATAGGTTGCTCGATCCATCCCATGTTTGAAGTTTTGGAACCTCGGTGCAGCCTTTCACAAAAATCATTATACGCAAAGCTTTATGCAATTAGAAGACTTCAGTTCATGAAAATTGTTTGTACTTTCTCTATGGAGTTGCCTGTCTAAGAAACAAATTACCTCGTCATGTTTCACGTAAATTTCTCTTTGTAAACTCAATCCTGATTGGTCAATCTAAAGAAAAAAATGGTTTCATTGTTGCTTTAATTGGTGTTTTCTAGGAGGATGAATGTGTTTCATGCAAAAGAAGTAGTGTTACGATATCAGAAAAGATGCTTGGGGTTGGTATTTTCTCTTTACATTTTTTTACAACGTCCCTGCTCCTCTAAAGACATGTTTAGTGAAGATGACAAAAATTGATGAAACAAAGTTGGCGATTTCAATTTATAGCGCATTCTGTAACTTTCAAAAGACGTAGAGGTTCTGTTGGCGAGCAACACAGTCTTTTCACGACAACAAAGAAGTAATGTTAGCAAACAACCATATTGAAAAACAGGCAATTTCAAAGCACCTTAGTACTTCGATTATTTGATTAATTGAACCGATTTTTATTTCTATGACAGTTCTATACACTTTAGTCAAACCTGTGCTTAGCGGGTGTGGTATATAGTGCACATATTTCCGGAACCGGGGGAATTACAGTCAAATCCTTATGAAATAAGGCGAGCATTTGTTCACGCACCAGACGAGAACTTTGCTACTTGTAGATGCTAATCAGGATTTGCAGTCTTTTTGGAAAGAAGATGTACTGGACAAGAAAAATCAATACATCCATTCACCACATGCTCAACAACTTTTTCAATTTTTTTTTTTCTCATTTGTATCTCTGCCCAGGACACTACTTTCTTATTTCCAGAATACCTGTATTAATCAACAACAATCTCGTGTCCATGCGGTATAATATGGAAAGATATTTTAAACGAGTGATATGTATAGAGGGTAGGTTCATGAAAGTGTTTTACTAGCTATAATTTGTTTAACTATTGTCTCTGAATCCTTTACAGTATGTTTTTTTAACCTCAGACATGAAAATATCCTCATATGAGAAAACCTCCATTGCAACTCCATTGTACATTACGGACGTTTTCTTGGAACCGTAGGTATCCTCTACGCACAGGTATTATAGAAAATAAAATTTGGTAAAAATCGAATAATCTAAAAATCGGTTCAATTAATCGAATAATGTACATCCCACTGAGCAATTTGAAAGCACTTGTACTTTAGTAGGAAAGTTTTATTTGGTTAAAGACGGTAAGTTTGGAGAGATGTCTTTTAAAGTTTTGTTTATACTTTTGACTATGAATGTGAAATTATTTGTTTTGCGCACTACTTGTTTGTCTATCTGTTTATTGTTGTTGTTTTTCTTCGCTAAACACATTTGGCATCTTGGATTTCCATAACAATACCTTACCTTAACGAGATGTCTTGTGGAATTCATGTGATCATTTGTAACTTCAACAGTAAAGAAGGCTGGAGCAGGATAAAAATTTTTTTGCAAATTTTGTAATACTCTATACACATCCCAACGTGATTCATTTTTGGCCCAATTCTTATTATCACACAGCGACCAGCCGCCAATGTACTCAATAAAGTCCAGAGCAGGTGTGTTACTCAGGTTCTCTATCGTGTCGTTACCCATACAAGAAGCGAAAAATTTACGGGCTTTTACTAACGCGTCACTTTCGCCTTCTGTCGGCTTCTCATTTAACAAATCGTGAATTGCATTTTCTATTTCTTTCGTTAAAACAGTAAATGACGTGATTTCATTCTCACTTTCGGGAATTTCGTGAGAAGCTTTCCAACCACCACAAGCGAAAGCGTAAAAGTCTTCACAAGGATCTGCACTTTCATTTAAAGAGTCTTTTATCTTCTTAGCAACTTTTGCGCATTTCTCACTTTTACAAACGCCTTCCGTAGTTTTAGACGAGCGCGTCTCTGGCTTTTGCTCCACTATACTGTAATTGGTTGCTTTAAAAAGATAACCTTTATTATGCTTGATAGCATTGCTCGCTGTATCGATTTTCGTTATAAACGCAGTCTCTTTATTGTCTTCAACGTGGTTTTCTGTTCCAATAGTTTTACTGGCAATAGTTGACACTAACAGTAACCAAGCTAGCGATGGAACAAGGTACTGCAGATATACGTTAGCCATAACGTTAGCCAAGTTGCTACTAACTTTCTAAGTCATTCGCATAAACAAACATTCCAGTTAGTTTTGCGATGGTCTTCACTTCTTTCTGGAACTTCGTCCTTGTGCGCTATTTTGAAAGCACGGGTTTAAGCAGGGCGGTTTTTACGGCTGAGTGCACACGAAATGCCATTTCTGTTTATATGTAGTGTGAATTTTCAATATGTCCATTCGGTATTAAATGAATACGATGTAAACAGGTGTTTGTGTTTGAGTTAAGTTTAACTTCTGTTTACTGATTATTTCTTTACTGTTCACAGTCGGTCTTCGTTAGCAGATCACAGTTAGTGCGCAGACCGGTTGTAGCGTTCTCAGGCTCTCCATGTTAACTGGTGATTTTCTTGCTGTTCTGTTTATTTCAACTACTCTGATATAGGTGTAACATGCAAGAATTCATAGCAGCAATCCGAAGAAATTATTGTTATAATTAAACTAATCGAACGAATATTTTTTCAGCATTTTTTTGTTACTTACTTAAGGATAGGGGTTTGGTTAACAATATAATGAAAAACTAGCAAAGTAGATAACATTGAACATACAACTTAGAAAGTTCAGTAAAATGAAGAAATTTGAAATTATAGACAAGTAGACTAAATAATAGAACTGCTTTATAATTTATGTACTTATTGGAACATTCTATTTCTACCTACACTTGAAAAAGCTATTTACGTGCAGTTCTTCAATATCACTTGATTCACTCCTATTTGTTGGTATCGAAATTTAATTTTGCTGAAAGACAGCATTACTTTCAACAGATAAATGTCCTGTTAAAATTTTGGTCCTCTAACTTCACTTCGCAGTAGTTTCCTATGCTCTTCCGCTTCCTGCGTTAACTTGTGTTTTGTTCCCAACATTGTTTTATACATTTGGGCAGTTTTTGTCACAATCATCAGAGCTTCTTCATGGATAAGGAGATCTAAAGGTACAGGAGCTTCTGTCCGAAATCTAATAGCAGCATTGTCAAGAAACGTTTGGTGTTCGGGACTCATCGCAATTGTCTCTCGTGGTTTGATTGCTGAATTTTTCATCTGTTTCCACTTTTTAATCGACATCTGTAGCGAGTTGAGTTTTGTTGCAACACTAAGAAGATTGTCATCCGTCCTGTTGCTTTTTGTTATGTTTTCCCTTTCTTTCTCTATAAGATTACCATCATCAGAATTAAAAATTTCTGCTTTCCTACGCCTAGAGGTAGGTATTGAGGAGTTTTCATTTTCTCCAAAATGACTTGATTTATCTCCTACTGTTGATTCAATATCATTCTCTGGCTTCTTTTTAAATGTTAACAAATTTTTAAGTTCCTCTAAAATAGATTTTCTTTGACTTTGTTGATTAGGTTGTGGTTCTTGTTGAAATGAAGTTTCATTACTTGCATCGTTAACTACTGGTGTTTGGTGTCTTTTATCCATCTTGATCGGCGAGGGATTTATCGAATCGCCAGAATCTGAATCATTTCAGTGATGATAAATCATCATATCTTTTAATTGTTTTTACTTTTTCCGTGTTCCATTTTGTAAACATAAAAAAATCGAACATTTTCAATAGAATCGAACATTCTCTCCTCCATGGGTGTCATTTGCAAAACTCTCCATCCATTTTTTTAAGGATAAAATTATAAATTGTGTGTAGTGTTTCATTATATTATGGGGCTACCCCTAATGCATATCTTGTGTTAATGTTAGTTATCAAGTTTCGCCTCGTTTCCATGATCATTTTATTGTTTTACTAATTTCATAGGGTTATTACCAAGCAATATTCACTAATTATTCCAATTCCCCAGTAGAATAATTAAAAGCAATTAAGACCTTAAAAACGAGGCCATACTGGTTGACTAAGGTGCTTAAACAGAAATTGACTACGCTTCACTTTTTTAATGAAAATTACTAGTGTGATTTCGGCAGTGAACGTTTGTAAAGTTTTGATTGATCATTTTGCAAAACCCGAAAGCGGAGCTACACATATGCGTAATATTTCGTTCTTCTATCCAGGCCTTTTTTAATACTGCAGACGAAACTTAATCGCATGAGGAGCTGCCTGCGCGACGTACTCTCCACACGGAGAGAGACCTTTTTTTGCGAAAATTAGAGTTAAAAGTTGTTACAAGGGGCTTCCTATACTTACCAGACCCGGACTGACCCATGAAAATGGGGACTTATATTGGAAAACTACCGATCTAGTTGTGCGTGATAAAACCAAGACCAAGCCGTAACATAGTTGTAGTTTTATAGGAGAGCGTCTTTCCTATAGAGCATTTAGCAGTTTCTCAAATAAATCGGACTGATGATGTAGTATAAATCAAGAGCGAGTTGGGGGCGCTTCCTATGTAACTGTTGGGTGTGGGTGTGGGTAATTCAAATCAGTATTCTTCAAAAACGCCGAACCCTAACCAAACATCAAAGCTTCGCAAATGAATATACATACCTTTCACACCTTCTGAAATCAAAAATGCTGTTAAATCATTGGAAAACAATAAAAGCCCTGGCAAAAATGGCATCAATATAGATTTGATTAAGCATACTCCAGAAAGCGTATACCATCAAATTGCAAAAATATTCAACGTAACAGCAGAAACAGCTCATCCATATGAAATAACATATGGACCTCTCAGACCTCTGAAAAAAAAAAGGAAAACAAGAGGACCACCATCAAACCTCCTTAAGAAAAATACTCGCAGTGTACGCATAATGAAAAGAATCGGATCAAGAATTGACAGAAAAATACCATCCAATAAAGCAACCAGCTTATAGAATGAAAAGATCAACAACTGAATATATGTTTTAAAAAGAACAATACAGTCGAAGCTCTAATTAGCGGACACCATCGGGAATTCGACTTGGTGTCCGCTAATTGGAGCTGTCCGCCTTTTGGAACGTTTGGTAATATAAGCTCTAAATTCGATTGTAAGCCCTTCTATGGTGTCGTAAAAGGTAAATTTCATGTCTACAGTAGGTACTAGCTATAGGAAGACAAAGAAAGACAAATGAAAGGTTATTTTAAACGCAACTATTATTTTTTTACAAGATGAAAGAAAAATCTCAACAATAATATGAACGATTGAATATCAATCACAATGCTAACGTAACAACATTCGAAACTTTCATTTAAAAAAATGTCCAATTGTTTTTTGTTTTTTATTGTTTATTCGAATGGTTTCAAGTCTCTCTTTTATTGAGGAAAGAGAAGATCTCTCATCACTATTGAGATCCTTCACATTAATCAACTTTTCAATGATGACCAGAGCCTCATATGGAGTGGTTTCATCGGGCTCAACTTCTTCGACCTCATCCTCACTTTCCTCGTCAGTTACCACTTCTTCGATTTCTTCGGCTCCAGATTCCTTCTGTAAATATCCCGTAACACACTTTTGTAAAGAGCTTACTTTCCAATCTACTTCATCTGAGTTGATCTCGAGAACTGAGGTACACGTTTCGATATCAAAGTCGACGTACTCCTCGGCGGTCATTGAAGAGTCTGATAGTTCATTAAATAGAGCTTTGAACTCATCATCGAGGACTGAATCTTCATCTTCACAGGATTTCTTATCAAATCCACATTTACTAAAACAGTTTCTAATTGTTTTTGTTGTCACCTCGTCCCAAGCTTTGGCTACCCATTCAATGGCTTGTAAAACATCGACTTGCTTTGCAATTTCTGAAGCGAGAAAATCATCGTTAATACGAGCAATGACGAATCGCATCAACTTCTTCCGATAATTACATTTAAAACTTTGAATGATTCCAGCATCAAGCGGTTGCAAACGAGAAGTAGTATTCTTTGGTAGAAATACGATTTTTATGTTGCTGTACTTATCAATCAGTGAAGGAGGGTGGACAGTGGCATTGTCTAGGAACAAAATCACCTTTCTTTTTTGATTGATCATTTGACGGTTGAGGTCTTCCAAAATCTTTTCCATTATCTCAACCTGCATCCAAGATTTTTTGTCATCGAAATACATAACCTTACTCAGTCTGTCCTGTGCAATAGCTTTTTTAAAGAATCTCGGTTTTTTGCTTTTCCAAATAACGATCGGTTTGCCGACTTTTCCACCATCAGCACTGACAAAAAAAGCAACAGTAATTCTTTGCTTTGATTTTTTTCCACCTTTACTTTTCCTTCCTTTTATTGCCAAGCCTTTCGTTGGTAATGATTTAAAAAAGCATCCACTTTCGTCCATGTTCAGTATAGACATCTAAAGACTCACCAGATATCTGTTTTTCCTTGATACCATAGCTCAGTTTCCACTTTCCAAGCCAACCATCAGAAGCCTTAAAACTATCTAGTTCAGGACGATTCAGCTTTTCCTTGATATTCATTGCTTCTTCCTTGAGCAACGGGCCAATTACATAGATGCCAGACGTTTCACACTTCTTGAACCAGGAGTAAAGGATTTCATTAATCGGTTTGAACTTTTGATGACTTGTTCTGTTGATATGTTTAAAGCCCTTTCCTTGAAAGTTTTCGTATTCTGTTCTTAGTGTTTTCTCATTTTTCAAGAGGTTTGCCGCCTGAGTCTTTCCAATGTTGTATGTTTTGGAGATCTCTCTGCAGCTCATTTTCTTTTTTTCGTTGGCATCAAGAATCTTGATTTTTTCGTCTAATGTAAGACAGTGTTTGCTTAGTTTTCCAGCCTCACGTTTCTTCTGCTGCTTTTCATCAACAGGAGCCATGTTTAACTTGTTACTCGGTTTTGTTTGTGATGACTAAAAATTACGAACATCTCTTCTAAATTCCTAGTTATAATTCTAAACAAAACATTCGAATGTTCGCAAAAGATTCGATTGACAAAAATTTTGAAAACAAAACATTCGAATGTTCACAAAAGATTCGATTGACAAAAACTTTGAAAACAAAATTGAAAAAAAGATCAAACACACAAACACGCTGTGACAGAAATAAGGCGTTTGAACGGATTTATGAAATCCTGACAGGAAAAAATATCATCACAGAGGAAATGTATGAAGTGGAAATACCAATCCTGATTGATCATAGTTGTACTACGTACGAGTATAAGTCTTTCGCAAGAGGGCATCACGTTTACAAGGATGTTTGGTCTCCTTTGATCGGCGAATCGTTATCTTGCAAGCCTGAGCCTTCAAACATAGCTGATAAAGATGCAGTCGCTATCATAAGGAAAGATTGCTTCGGGAAGGACACTGTTGTAGGCCATCTTCCTCAAAACATTGCAAAGCTTTCTTCTTTATTCTTGAAAGTCCAAAACACATCAATTACAGCCATAGTCACTGGCAAGAGGTTGAATCGAGGTGGTGGCTATGGACTGGAAGTGCCAGTGACCTTCACATTTTATGGGCCAAAAAAGCTAATGGATTGGGCGAAAAATAAATTGGAAGTTGTAAAAGATGATTAGGAGAAAAAGTATGATAAATGTCTCAAATAAACCAAAATTTATCACATTTGTCTTTTTTTTTTCGTGTCCCTTAGCAGTTTGACGCTTAATGTCCACTAATTGGAGCGTAAAAATCAGCATTTTGGCCATTTCGTGCCTAAAATTTCGTCCGCTAATCAGAGCGTCCGCTAATTGAGTGTCCGCCTTTTGGAACGTTTTTTATAAGGATTTGACCAGAAAATGGCCGGGGAAAAAAAATCTGTCCGCTAATCAGAGCTGTCCGCCTTTTGGGGTGTCCGCTAATTGGAGCTTCGACAGTGTCTGCAAAAAATGAAACCGTTTACCTAACTCTCCCCGACATGAGTAAAGCATTTGATAGCATTAACCGAAAAATTCTTCTTAAAAATCTAACCAAAGTCATAACAAATGACGAACTACATCTAAACTACTTCTTGATGTAATGTAATGTAAAACTGGCCGTTAAATGCCCAAATGTTTTTATGAAATTTATTGTTTCAATAATGTTTTAACTTTATTACTTAGTAATTCTCTCTATTACTAAAACTCCCAGTAGAATGATTAGAGGCAATTTTGATATCTAAAACGAGGCCGGATGTACTTACTAGACAAAAACACGGCGTTTAAACAGAAATTCGGGAAAGGTTTATAAACGCAACCGTGAAACTTAAATATATTTTTCTCAATAAAAAGATCACCATGTTGCGTTGGGTGGGCTTTGGTAATCAATAGAATGTAGAACTGACCCTAGAGGAATATCCTGCTTGTCAGAATTCTTATGTATCTATGTATGCAGCCATAATCACAGTCTTTCTTGTGACTATGGAACAGGCGATTCACTCAGAAATATGGTTCCCCTTCGGTCGGTTGTTCTTCATATCCTGCTTTACACAAACTTTGTATATTTGGCTTGCTAACTAGCTCTTGCTCTTGCTTACGCAAACCTTAATAATAGTGATTGCTCACCTAAAAAGGTGTAAAGGGGTCCTCATGATCTTCACACCATACACACACCACAAGTAAAAAGTTAGTCTGAGGAGGGTACTACATGCCCGCGAATGTCCAGGCTAATACTACGCGCTCGAAAGTTTGGTGGTAGGGATATCGAGACAATGTTTCCAGATTTGTTTTCTTCGTTCGTGGAAAATAAGATTTTTCAATTCAAGAAAGAAGCAATGCAAGTTAAATACTTACGTAGGTTTGCTACTTCTTAGTTAGTTTGGAGGTAGACAGCTTAGAATATAATGCATGTGTTCGTTCAATCATTTAGTTGGTATACAGGTCTTCCTGTCCTGATCCTGTCGCCGGGCAACTTCCCATTTGAATCTTTTTTCTTCTTCCCCCCGTTTGGGCGCAAGAAGTACCTCTTTTCTTCGTACGTGAAGTCGTTCACATCATTGTTGAAAGTGAATTTTGAGTTTAATTGGCAGGCCATCACCAGGGATTTGGCATCCTCTGTGCTGTTTGGTTGACCAGCCTCTTTTTTCAGGCTAAGAAGTCATAACCCCCAAATATTTTATTTGTTCTTTCTAAATTAATTTGCTTGTTTTTAATCAACTTTATTTTATATTTTTATATTATGCACAAAAACTCCTCTCTTATTCATATATTTTGACTTTGCACTTGACTAAACTTTAGTTTCATTTGTGCTCTTCTAAATTGGAAATCACATTGTCATTGTTTTCACTTCAATATTCACCTCTTCCATTTCTTCCTATATACACTTTCTACTTTCAGCAGGACTTATATAATTGTCATATATAATTATTGTGTGTTTACTGAATTCAATTTGTTTGTTTTAATTAACTATTTCATATTTTTGTATTATGCACTCACTCTTTTGCTTCATCCATCACACCTATTCCCAGTGTGCTCCTCCAAAACAGACTGGGAATGCTTTTATTTTATTTAAATTTTTATGTTATAGGTCCACATCAGTTTGTAACTGAAATTTTAACCTACTTATCAAATAAATAATAAATCACTCGTACTTATGCTCACAAAAATAAAAATTACAGAATAACGAAATAAATAACTGTGTGATAGAGCTCGAAAAGCTGATCAAAAAATGTATAGGATTACATGCTTACGAATGGCTGTGCTAAGATTTTATTCAATGTTTTGAATATTCAATGTTCAATGATTTGGCCCAATGATTTAATGATGATGAAAAATTGTTTAAAAGAGAATTACTTGTATGAAATTAATTTCATGTGCAAATTGAATATCTAATGTTCGAAATAATTATATTATATATTTTTAAAAAAACACAATGTTTGAAAATGTATCGAACTTATTAAAAGAAAGTTGAAAATATTGTTGAACAGTGTTTACATTTAATTTTCTCACTACAATATAAAAAAAAGACAATACAAAATTTTAAGACTCAAACACAGCTCAAAAACAGGACAGATATACATTGAGGTTTGGGATAATTGAAGCAATGGGACATTCAAAATCGGCACAAAAAACGATCCATCTACAAAAAAGGTCTGGGCTAAATACAAAGTAAGAATGTTATACTGATGTGTTTTTTTAATGGAAACTGTAGTAGGATCTATTTAACTTATTTACAGTTAATAAAAAACATGGAGAATTATATTAAAGTGAAAAAGATTGGTGAGGGATCATTTGGTAAGGCACTTCTTGTCAAAAGGAAATCTGATGGAAAGCAATGTGTTGTCAAAGAGATTGGGATTTCTAAGGTATGTAAGTTATTAGATAAAGTTCTTAATAGTGACCTGAAAAGAAATACAGTAATGCCTGAACGAAACTTTACTTGTTCATGAAGGAATTCAAATGATATTTTATGTAACAATTGTAAGAGATGGTCCCATTGGAGATGCATTGGAGATGCAACAGGATCTCATCATGAATATTCATGAATATTCTTTTGCATCAAACTAGGCCCAGTGAAAGCTGGTCTTGTTTAGCATGTCTAAATCAGACAATTTTACTCCACTCTTTCTTATTTGGAAAAACCAACAGAACCTTTACTGGGTGAAAAACTTGAAAACACCAAATTAACTCTGGATCAGTTAAATAACACTGAATTTTTTTCTGCTATATTGGAAAAAAACATAGGTGAAAATGATGAAAATAGAATCAACTTGAATCAACCTTTATTGAATTAAACAGGACAGATAGGAGGAACATCATTGTTGGCTGTATATTCATTGGCAAAGTATAATTCAGTAAAAAAAGCATGATAGGACCCTATCATAAACACTCAGCAATATGCACTCAATATGCGAGTCGGCGAGTTCATGAATAACTTTAGTTTCTCACAAACTGCGTTTAATTATAATTATTAATTTGGCACCCAAAATAGATGTCCCCAAAATCAGTTTACCGATGTTCAAATCATGCTGTACCCTGCTCATTTACACTAGAACACTTAATAATTTTCTGACCTTCTACCTTAATGTTGTTTTGTCTAGTCCCGTACATTGTCCTGTCTTGTTACATATTTGGTGTGCATCACAAATTTCAAGCCTTGCTTTAGTCAAAATTGCTAAGCGTCTCGGTGTCAATAAAAAGCAACCATTGCAGTGCTTAGTTCTATTTTGTTTCTGTATATTGTTGATGTCTCCTACAAAAATTGGGTTTTCAACACACTTCTCTAACAGCGTTATAATGATTATTTATCCTTGTTACTTGTGATAAATTGTTAATTGTGATTGAAAACATGTTATTACTAGACATCAACTCTTCATGAAAGCTAAATGTAAAGTTTCTTTCGGTCGGTACTGTATACTCTTATCGCCTTTATAATTAAATGTGAAACAACCATACTGCAGATAGAACAAATAAATTTTTCAAGTACACCAACAGGTAGAAATTTGTTTATATACTTCCCATTGAAAATTGTTAACCTTGTTTCTCTGTAGATGCCACCTAAAGAGAGAGAAGAATCCAAGAAAGAGGTGATTATAGTAAAAAATGATGATGAACATCTACACAATGGTGACACATTAATAATGTCTGTTCAAATGTTTGAAATTAGAGTTCAACAAGACAATTGAAAGCAAAACCTGCTAATGATCGAAATATTTAAAACTGTCGTAATAATTAATAGTCATTAAAAAAAACAGTAAAAGTTTTAAAATTTTAACATTAGAGCTTTTCATAATATTAAACTATGTTATCCATAATAGTGAAATTAGTGTACCTCTAATGTCTGTAAGGTGTAACTGTCTGCAATGCCAGATTAAAAATCATCAGTGCTTAAATGTAAGACGGGTGGTAAACAACTACAAACAAGTGGAAACGACTCATAAATGAGTGTAAATGTGTAGTTAATGAGAGGTAAATGAGCGAAAACGAGTGCAAACAATGGTATCCACAAACATCAAAAACATCATTTCCACGTTGATCACTATGTAAATTTTGTGTACAAGGTCAAATATTCAGATAAATGGTAAACCTAGAATAGTAATGTGCCTTATTTTACATAAATTTTCAAATAAACTACGAAATTTACATTGATTACATTTGTTCAAGACTAGTGTTCATTTGAGTTCCAGCATTGATTCGAATAAAAGGTAAATATTATGAGAATGATTGATAAATAACATGCTGCTTTAAGAAACATGCTGCTATAATCTAAAGGTCTTGATGGATGTATTCTTATGCATCAGTAGGCTATCTCTGTGAGATGGCATTTGTCAATTTGATGCACATCAGCCTGAAATCTAATCTGGGATGGTTCTGTAAAACAAGTTACTTGTTGAAAGATTTTTATAATTCATTGAGGATAATTTTTTTATGTTTAGATTAAAGTTCTTTCACAACTGAAACATCCAAACATTGTCAGCTATTTGGAATCATTTCAAGGTATTAAATTATATATAATTACTAGTATAGCGTGTCAAAACATTTTACAGTTTATATAAATATTTTGGATCAATCATTCAAAGAATGCTTTTATCCCTATTTTTCAGTGCTATTTGGCCTATTTAGATATTTCAGGAGTCGTACAGTTAAACGAAAAGCAAGGCAGTACATTTCTTAGCACCTGGCTACTAAAATTCCAATGTTCAGAGATTTTGAAAAGAGATCATGGACAATGTATACTCCTACCTCACCACAAATGAACTTCTGAAGTATAAGAAAATACCTTCAAATTATCTATTTAACTGAACCAAACAAAACAATCATACCTTCTGACATTTCTATCTTTCAAACTGATATTTATTCTGCTATAAATTGAGGAAATGTTCAGAAAAGTTTGGTTACAATACGCGTACTTGCAGAAAGCCTTATGTCTGTACGTGCTCTAGTTTGGAATACAAGGGGAGCTTAAATCTTGAAATTTGAGACGCCTAGGAGCATTGAAAATGCATTTGATACTAGTGTGGAGGTGAATGGTGTAAGAGAATAGACAAAGCAAATCTACATCAGTGCAGTTCCAGGAGGTGCAGAGATATTTATAGGGCCAATATTTGTTGCTTCCTACAAAAAAATGTTGTCACTTGACTGTTTCAAGATGATAAAAATTTGTGAATAGAATGATTGAAAGACGAAATAAAAAAATGATAATTCTCAACATCATTATCAGTATGCTTGTGACTACCAACTGTTTTCTAAAGACAGGATTCATGTGAGATATTCTACACAAACCAAATTGTATCAAATGCAAGTAGCATAGAAAATGAACTTAAAAAAGTGTTCATTAAAGCTAGTAAATGTATTGTTCTTAATAAATGCTTTTAGGTGATGGTAATTTGTATATTGTCATGGATTATTGTGAAGGAGGTTCGTTGTTTTGTCTTTCTTAATAATTAAACTTAATTGAGTGGCTGTCACCTGCATAAAGATTCCATTGAAACAAAAGGTTTGTTTTCAATTTTACGTTCCACTATTTAGGTGATGTATATAAGTTCATCGTTAACCAGCGAGGTATCCATTTGGAAGAAGCCAAGGTTATTCTTTATTTGATTTTTCAACTTTAAGACGATTTGAGTATCTACACAAGCATACCAGAACACTCATTCAAAACTCATAACCTCCTCTTTGATGTTAACTTTGAAAGATCAAACGTCAGACTTTCAACTTGATATCCTTCAGGTGCTGGAACTGTTTGTACAATGTTGCTTAGCTATCAAACATATTCATGATAGAAAGATTCTACACAGAGATATAAAAACCCAGGTAGTTTTTATTTACTTGTGATATTTATTTTAACTAAAATTAATTTATTATAACTAAGCTTATTAATGAAATTCTTACAATTCCTTAGAACATATTTTTGACTAAACACCATATCGTAAAGTTAGGTGATTTTGGTATTGCTCGTGTTTTAAAGAGGTAACTATATTGTTCTGTCTTACAGGGGCTGCAATACGCCCTTTTTTTGCCATCGGCTCTAATAATATTGCATCCATTGTCCCTAATCAACTTTTATTGGTGCCTCACCATAAATCATGCAAATTGTTTCTGATTTAAAAATGTATTATTTAGAGATACTGTATTTACTCTTGCCCTCTATAACTGGCCACCTAAATTTCGAAATTATAACCACCATTCTCTAACAAAGCACCAAGAAAGAAATTAGAGAAACATAAACTTTAATCAGTTATCTGAATTCCATAGGTAAATGTTGAATTATAGACAAATTAAGTATAACAGAAATCCGAGAGAATTTATGAGGAGCAAATAGAAATACACACAATAATGATGTTACTGATTTTCAGAATGTTTTTATAATATCTAATATCTGCCCACCCAAATTGCCAAAACAAATAAATAAGCATCCAGGCAGCTATAAGAGGAAATACAGTGTAAATGTTAAACAAATTTTATTTTGCAAATTATTGGCTTTTTGCGTAAGCATGAAAGACATTACAATCAGCCGTGTTTTTCTTTTTTTCTTTATACTGTCCAAACCTAGCGCGATCACTATATATGTCCCCATTCATTGCTGTGAGAGAAAATGGCGGTCATGTAAATGGAGACAAAACTTAGACCAAATTTTGAAAGTGCATCAATTTCCATGAAAATTTGCATGTAGAATAATCCAATAGTGCACCAGGAAGCTTTTCCTTACGAAAGTTTGGTTACAATTAGCTCACTAGCAGAAAGCCTTATGCCTGTCTGGGCTCTAGTTTTGTTTATTCCTGGCTGTTTACAAATACTTTGTTCATAGTACAATGGAGCTTGCCCGCACATGCATTGGTACACCCTATTATTTATCTCCAGAAATTGTGGAAAACAGACCCTACAATAACAAAAGGTATACACATATTGTTTTCATCATCATTGTCATCATCTTCACCATCATTGCCGGTTTAATATCCATTTTGTCGTGCTTGCTTTCTTGATAGATTTTTGTTAAAATTTTGATATGGTAAGCTTTCTTCTATTTATCTAGTGACATCTGGAGTCTTGGTTGTGTTCTATACGAATTAGCCACACTAAAACATGCTGTAAGTGAATATACTTTTAATCTTTCAATAATGTTCTATATGCTTGGATCAAGATATTTGTTATTGATTTGTTTCTTAATGGTATTTAGTTTAACCTGTCTTGTTATATTAAATTATATTATGTTATATTATATTATTTTTGATCATCTGTTTTTCCACACCAAAAGATATCCTTTCCTGATCCCTTTACTATTTTATAAAGTGATTCACACTTTCATTATTAGTCAGAACATATTAGTCAGCAATTTTTTCCCATTGAGTTACAATTGATTAGGCTAATCATTTAATTAATCACCTCATTAGCTGTTTACTTTGTTACTGTTTATTTCTTCTTCTTTCAAGTTTGAAGCTGGAAGTATGAAGAATCTTATTTTGAAAATCGTCAGGTTAGTCAATACAGTTTTTATTTTCATTTCTTTCTGAAATCTTCTATAGTAAAATTTCAGTTTTTGCTCTTGCAATTTTTAAAGGAATATTGTTTTTTTGAGGACCTCACATGCTCCCTTCGGTGAAAAGAGAGAACTTCTTTTCCACTTTTCCGGGAATCTTCGTTTTCTTCAGTGATCTGAATTTTACAGATATTTTGAAAGTTTTAAGTATACAATGAAGCTGTATGTTAGTTGGTATGGTCACCATGGTGAATAGTTTTGCAGCTGCTGTGGTGTCAGAGACTTTGCCTTTGAGATGTAGCCGGCTGCTTGCACATTCTTGAAGTATTGATCCACTGACGTAAACTAATGCTAACATACTTTCATCCTAGTTCTGAATAGTAAGATTACTAACTATCCATATTATCAGCATACTTTCATGTTGATGTCCACTGATGCCGTTAAAATGCAAGATAAAAAGCTGGGATAAATAGGCAGATGTTGGTGTATGGTGTCTCATTAGAAGTTCTTCATCTGCAACCGTTGCAATTTCTTTATTTATGTCCATGACTAAAGTACAGAAAACTAATTGTGATGGTAATATTGATAACAAAAGTTTCCATTGTTCACATTTAAAAAGAATTTCTTATGTCTTTAGTAGAATTAAAAAAAATTGGACAAGAGCAAGTCTTAATTAAGGCAAGAGCCCCTCCCGAATAACTGCGTCTCTCGATTGTGTAACCAAGATCAAGATTTGATCATATATGTGCACTTGAATTCAGCATTTATTATATTCTTTTGCAAAGTTATAAATGTGATTTGTTTTCCTTTTCAGGTATGAAAGTTTGTGAATTGTAATTTTCATTGATATAACCTCTAAATTTCATTAAAATCCTTACGTTAATTAGAACTCTATCAAGTGGACTTTTTTTCATCAGCAACTTAATCTCATGGATTGCATCATTTCTAACATAATCTTGTTGGGCGTAGTAACTTTGAAATATTATGTTACTGATTTTATTTCTGTTCTTTTTACAGAGGATCTTATCCACCATTACCGAATAGGTATTCTTTTGAGCTCAGATCCTTAGTTGCACAATGCTTTAAGAGAAGTCCATCGTAAGTGAAAATGTTTTTGTTGTATTTACTGTAAATTCTCCAAAGGACAATTCATTCCTATTTTCTTACTTTCCTGGTTTTCAAGTAAAGAGACTTTTTCATTATCTAGGTTTTGAGATAAGGTAGATAATTTAATAAAAGGAAGAT
This sequence comes from Turritopsis rubra, assembly GCA_039566895.2. Classification (NCBI taxonomy): domain Eukaryota; kingdom Metazoa; phylum Cnidaria; class Hydrozoa; order Anthoathecata; family Oceaniidae; genus Turritopsis; species Turritopsis rubra. The sequence goes on along the minus strand of CM077625.1, from coordinate 17,465,726 downwards.
TATCACAAAATTGAATTTTAAATTAATCACTTAATGTTTCAGTGACCGACCATCCATCAATTCAATCTTGAAGAAACCCATAATCCAAAAGAGAATATCAAAATATTTATCTCCAGAGGTAAAGTTTGAGCATCTAGGGTCACATTAGAACAAACATCCTCTGAAAATTAATATTTGATATAATTGATGTTTTGTCCCTTTTTTTTTTACTCATTTCTTTGGCAACTTCAACCAGGGGTGTAATTGGCTTTGTATTCTTCTCATAAACTGTTGACTTCTGTGTCAACTAAAGATGTTAGAAGTTGTGTTTTATTTTATTGTAGTGCACATAATAGAATGTCAGGACATGTTTTTCCTTCATTGTGTTTTTTTCTTCAATTTGATAAACAAATATTTTGGGCATTTTTCAGACAGTAAAACCTTACATTTTATTATTTTTCTTTGTATGAATTTTTAAGGAGGTAGAATCAGAATTCAGTCACACTGTATTACATAAGCGAAAATTCAATTTGGTTGATGCCCCAATCTCCCGACCTCCATCTGCCGCTGTAAAGAAAAGTGCTTATCAAGGTACACAATTGCAATAATACAGTTAATGCTCTCTAATCTTTATTGCCTTAGTACATACGTTCAAACTTTTGTTTTAGTCAAAAATATTGGTGGGCCTGCTGCTGTTTATGGTGTATCTGTTGCAAAGAAACCTATTCCTGTGAGGTAACTTGTTATGGCTTTCCTGCATTATAAGCACCTCAAACTGTTGCTTGTAGGTGGGATGAACTTTTAAATGTTTAACTATATAGAAAAGAACAAAATAATGTTTGTCTTCACTTTAAAAAGTTGTAACTTGATGTAGAAAATTGTCCTTGAAAAGATAAGTTTAAAAAATTTGATTTACCATTTCTTTTAGAAAACCAGATAGACAACAAAAAGTTATTGGACAGGTTTGTGTTTTTTTCTAATTGTTTTGAATTTTAAAACTTGTGACTAATAAATTTTTGTTCATTCACAGAGAATAAATTCATCATCGGAACAAAAGAAAGCACTTGATGCTCGCGAACGCAGACGAAAAGAAATTTTAGCACAAGAGAAAGAATACCATGATTACATGAGTAAGATTCAAAAACAGAGATGGGAAAAACATCAGGTAAAATCTTAGTGATTTGATTGATTTCGTTGGCTCTTGGTAACTTTAGAAATCAGATTTGATTTGTGTGTCTTAGGCTGCCCATATCAATAAAGCTAGAGAGATTGGTTGGAAAAATGTTCTTGGATCTGATGAGGTATAAGCATTATTATTATTATTATTTTTATTTCATTATTATTTCAAGTAACTATTATTACATTTTACTTTATACTATACAAGTTTCTGGAAGTAGGCACATGGTGCCTTTAACACCAGGTTTAATCTTTAACGACTTGTCGATATCGTGTTTGTCGACAGGTTGTTGTTTCGACGAGATTCAGATCGATATTAAACATAATACCAGCACTTTTCCATAACTTATCGAGTCGACTTTTGAAGGAATTAAGAGATGGTGCTTGCACAAGGTCCGGTGGCAGGTTGTTCCATTGTTTCGCAACTCGATTTTTAAACGAATACTTTTTTACGTCTTTAAGACACTTTTGTCAGGTGACCGTAAATTCGTGACGACGTAAGTTGTGTTCTTGACCATCCTGCCATCGAAAGCGAAGAAAATTTCCAATAGCTTCTTTATCAGAAAGTTCATGGGTAATCTTATACATCTCGATCATGTCGCCCCTATATTGACGATATTGCAGGGACGGAAGGTTCATGATTTCCAATCTTTCCTTGTAGCTTAAGTTTTTCATTCCAGGTATCAATTTTGTTGCGCGTCGTTGTACATCTTCGAGAAGGGAGATCTGTCGTTGCAGGTGAGGGTTCCACACAGGACCACCATATTTGAGATGGGGGCGTACAATGCTTGTGAACAGCAGCTTGAAACAATCCTTATCTAGGTAGACAAATGTTTGCCGTAACATACCAACAAGAGCATTAGCTTTGTTCACTTTTTCGTTAATGTGTTTTTCGAATGAAAGGTGCTCGTCGAAATTTATGCCTAGGTCATCCACATCTGATTTTGCTTGAGGACAGTGCCATCGATTACATACTGTGTTGCATCAGGAGACTTCAACCTTGATTTTATTTTCATGTGCTCACATTTGTCCGGATGGAATTTCAATAAGAAGGTATCTGTCCATTGCAATAATTTGTTTAGATCGCTTTGTAGGTTAGCAGCGTCAATCGTGGTTTTAATTTCTCTGAATATTTTCAAGTCATCGGCATACAGGAAAAGTTCTGACTCATCAACAATTTCAACTAGAGTGTTTATGAAGATGACAAAAAGCAGTGGACCTAGGATCGATCCTTGGGGCACTCCTGACGTCACGGGAAATACATCGGATTTGTTTTGATTTACACAAACTTGTTGATATCGATCAGACAGAAAATCTCTGATCCAGGAGAGAGCTGGACCTTGTAGACCGTAGTGGCGCAAAACTTCAATTAATCGACGGTGGGGAACAGTGTCAAACGCTTTTTTAAAATCACAATATATGATATCAATCACACACAGTTGCAGAATGGTTGATCTTCCACCAAGGAAACTTTTTGATGCAATGCTAGTCAGGCTAATTGGTCTGTAATTTCCAGCAGAATGTTTGTCACCTTTATTCTTATAGATGGCTTTGATGTTAGCTCTCTTCCAAGCGGATGGGACTTTTCCCAGGGTGTAAGACTTTTCGAATATCATGCGAAGTGGTTCAGCAATCACGGCCGCTAGTTCTTTCAAAACACGTGGATGTAGGCCGTCTGGACCAGGACTTTTGCTAGGATTCAATTCCTCAAATTTCTTCAAAACCATTTCTTGCGTCATCTCCAGTTGAAAGTCACTTTCAATTATTTGTTTCTTCCGGCCGTCAAGTGCAACAGGTAACGTTGGTTCATCTACAAAAACGCTCGAAAAGAATGCGCCCAGAATATTTGCCTTCTCTTGGTTGGTTTCTGCCATCTTTTCGGAATTTTCATTCACAAGTAGGTCTGGAATTGATGATTTAATCTTAGTTTTTGCATTCACGTATGCCCAAAAAGCTTTACTATTTTTCTTTGTAGATCTAGCAATTTCTTTCTCAAAATCTCTTTTCGCTTTGTGTGTCATTCTACGTACTTGATTTCTACATTTACAGTAAGCGAGATACGCGTCTGCATCCTTGCTGTCCATAAACCTTTTCCATAGACGGTATTTCTTTTTCTTTTTAGCTAACGTCTTTTTATCAAGGCGATACTTGAACACCCTTTTCCCAGTCTTTACTGTTCTTGTTGGTATACATATTACTTCGGCTTCCTTATAAGTTACCTCAAATTTGTTCCATAGCTTGTCAATATCGTCTCCGCAGTCTTTAAAATGTTCTGTCCAATCGATGCCAAGAAGTTCTTTCATTCTTGCGAAGTCGGCTTTATTAAAATCAGAAACAACTTTAGATGGAAGCTTTTCTGGTTGATGTTGGTAGTTCAATTTAAGCAGTTCATGATCAGTAACTAGCTAACATATCTAACTTATTTTTTAAGGTGAAGGTGGATGCACAACAGAAAAAGCCTATATCTGGGGTATTTCATTTTTATTCAAATGTCTTTATTTTAATGTTGTCATATCACTGACTTATTTCCTGATGGTTAAGTATCAGATGATCAGTGCAGCTATCAGTCATCTGTAGTTGTATCCATATTAAGCAGATATTTTAACATGTGGCATTGGAATTATTCATCTTTACTGGAGGTGTATACTTTAGTTCCTGGGCATAAATGCTTAAACTCACTGATTAACACTGCATACCAAACAAGCACAAAAATACTGTCTTTAATAAAAGAAAATGGATTGGTTTGTGGGCTGCAATCTTGCCATTAAGTTGTCAAAAAAAAAAAGATGGAAAATATTCAAATCTGACTTTAATTATGTATGTTTAGCTTAAAAATAAAGACCCAATGAAAAAATATCAACCATACCAAAATGAAGAAAAGGTTGTTAGTAAACCTGTAAAACAATTTGCACTTCATGAAGAAAAACCTGTTGCCAAACCATTCAATGCATGGGCTGAACCGAAAGCAAATGTGTAATTATGATTTGTATTAAAAAAAATTTCTGTTCATTGTTCATTTTCGTTTTATTGTTATGGAAATCATGGTTGAAATCATGCTTATTTTTTCACTTTTTTCCAATGAATTATTTTTCTTCAGGGTCAATGGTCCAAATATGGGTCCAGATGCTGCTGAACGAGCAAGGATATTGGAGGAGTTCTGGAATCGAAAGAAAGACGCAGCTGCAAATAAAGCTCGGGAGAACAATGATATGTACGGAGGTGTTTGTAAAGTAAGAGCTTTTCATATTTGACTGATTAAACTTGGAACTGTTTGATAAATTGTTGTAATTGATGACTTACTTTTAGAATGAAGAAAATCCTTTGCTTCAGTTTCATAATCAGCAAAGTATGTTTTCCTTTGTAAAGGATTTTGTTGCTTTTGGGTAACATTTGCCAGTTTACATATTTATAATTTGTCAGTGCTTAACGAAATGCATTTCTTTGTATTTAGTGGCATTTCATGCGAAACAAAAAGAAAGGCCACTTGTATATCCTCTTGCAAGACATAATAAAGAAACGGTAGTTTATTTTGCTGTAGGCCTGAGTTTTGTTGGTCTGTATTTTGATTCACTTCTGTTTTTACCATTCAAGATTATTTCCAAGGATTTTTATATATGCCATTGTTGTTTTACTACAGCTTGTCATTTTGGACTGTAGATGTAGTTTGATGTACAATTTTTTTTTTCATTACTATGACTTTTATAGGAATATCTAAAGCAACTTGAAGCCATTCGGAGGCAAAATTACATGGACAGAAAAGCTGTGCAAGCCTTTGGTGGTGTACCTGGTCACTTACATGAACAGAAAAACAAATTACCACAACAAGGTGATCCACGATTTGATCCGGATGCCAGGAAAAAGAAAATAGAAGACTTAAAGGTTGAATTAATGTTATTGTTGTGTTGTTGTTGTTGTTGCTGTTGTTGTGAAATTTTCAAGTATTCTGTGAGATTTGATTAAACATAATGTGCCAGTTGTTCTTTTCCATTTTGAAATAACTGTCCTTGTTGTTTGAATAAGTGTTTTCATCATTACAATTGATTGGATTTTTTAACAGAAACAAGCTGAAGAAAGATCCAACTTGTTAAAACAGCAATTAGAAATGAGGAAGAGAGCAGTTGCAGATCGACTGGAGAAGGAGCGAATAGAAAGAATGGTAAACATGCATCTAAAAACTAGACTATCGAAAAAGTGATCGAGCTCCTCAAAATTTATCATAATTCTCTTTTTTTCAAAAATGATGCAATTGACTGCATTTCTGATGAAATTTTAATATTCTTCTTTTTCACTTTTCACTGAGAGGGAATGACTAACGAAAAAATAAAGAAATTAGTTTTTATAAACTTTGTTTGCACTTAGAAACATCATCAAGAGCAAAGGAGACCTGTAGATCAGTGAGTGTTCTGTTTTTCTGAAATACTGAAATTTTTTAAGGATCTATCTGATCTTTCTTTTTATTGTTTTAAGTTTTTGTTTCAGACCAGTAATGAATGTGGAAGAAAAGAAAGGGAGAAATAATGGCTACATGGGAGAAGAGAAAAAAATTGTAGTTCCATCTGTTGGATTAGAGACAGCAATGCATCAAGTTGGACCTCCAAAGCTTTTTAGATCATGCTCAGAAGTAAGTATCACCCCATCACAACCATTATCACTTCCCATTTAAGTGATGGGTCATTCATGTTTTATATCTTTATGTGTGGTCACTAATTGTAGAATTTTGACGATAATAGGCACTTTTGAAAAAAACACTCACAATAACAAATTCTATTTTAGAGTGATATCAAAGAACTGATGAAGCCGTCGAAACAAGTGGAACGAAAGATATGGGGAGGAGGTCATTCACCATTCCCTATAGCTTTATCAAAGATGGCATTAGAAATTACTTCGTCAGCCATGGAAGGTTGTTGTTTTGCATTTATTTCTTTATTTTTGAGAATAGATTTCGAAATTTTTGGGGGGCTCAGGAGTGTTTTCGGGTTTAAAATTCATAAATTGAAACTTAAATGACTGATCTCAAATTCGTTCTTGATCGAAAATGAAATATTATTTGTCAAGAGTTTTCTATTGTAAGAGGAGATCAGGTCATAAATTCTTTCTACCTGATTTTCCCTTTTAAGTGTATCAAATGTATTCTTTTAAAATTATCTAGCAACAGTTCAAAACTCATGGCCTGAGAAACAATCCTCAGAAATGTCAAAAGACGTTGCAGCTTCTCGTAAACAATGGTTACCCGAGGGCAACAAAACATTTCTCTCTATATTACATGGTAAAGATTTGGTGGCTACCCAAATGCCAACGATGACAATAAAATCAACAGCTTTTGGCAAAAATGAGCAGAACCTTATTGAGCCAGATACTGATATACGTAGTATTGAAAGTAAGCAGGTTGGCAAGACAATAACAATATCGTCAGGTAATGGACCTTCTAAAAATATTGGTGAAACTATAACAATTTCTCCCAAATTGAAACTGTTAAATGCTGGCGAAACTGTTGTTATCCCAGCTGATAAATCCTTTTTACGGAACTCATCTTCATCCACTGATGGGAAGGATAGTACGGATAAACAACAAGTTACTTCACATAACGATTGTCCACTCGTAAAAGAAAGTCCAACAAAAACGCCTTCAAATGAAGTCCTTTCCATAGAAGAGGTTTCAAATAACAGCGAAAATTCCACGTCAGTTCCAACTTCAGAAATAACAACTTCAGTTCTAACTTCAGAAATAACAACTTCAGTTCCAACTTCAGAAATAACAACTTCAGTTCCAACTTCAGAAATAACAACTTCAGAAGATGTTGCTGCTGCTGGTCTTCAGACGTTCGATGGCACTGAATCGAAATTCCAAACATCTAAACAGGATGATGGCACCAATAAAAATGAAGTAAAAGCCCATCCAAATAAGAAACCTATTAACGCTTGGCAAGGTAAGACATTCTTTAAGTATTATCTTATGGACATGGATCTTTAAAAAGGCACTCAATATCTTTGTATTTTGTTTCTCAGATGAACATTCTCAACAGAAAGAAGAGAATGCAGATACAATACTTCTTAACCAAAATAGTGAAGAGAAGAAAAGCTCAGAGTATGTATTTATATTTAAACTATTATGCATAAAACATTGATCATTATGTATTTCGTAAGCTGTTTTACGTGAACTGTTCTCAAAAGCATGCGATAAATCAAACCCCTCTTTATCATAGATGTTTTTTCACACCAGACCGTACGTTAAGTTTACAAACTGGTTACTATGATACTAAAGTTCAGGTGAGTACACGTTTACATCTGTTTTGTTTTTCCGGTTTTTCGTCCGATTTTTCGTCCTATTAAATTGTTGGTAAAATTTTGTTTGCTATTCCATGTTTTTTAGCACTTAAGAACTTGTTCAATGCCAGATTTACGGTTATTTGAAGAAAACGCCTGCTCAAACTCATCCCTTGACGAGGTTGACAAAGGGAATGATGACGAAGAGAATCACGTGTAAGTAGTCACGTGTCAGCTTTTTACTGATTGGTTAATTTCAGACGGGTATACTTAAAGTGAATTTGAGTGAGTTTAGTTAATCTATTTATTATTCGAAAATGTTTTAAATCCTGTTTGATAGTTTCACAACTATTAACGGAGACTTGATTTATACATAATAGAGCATCGAATGAAAAAGTGTCTCAAAAAGCGGAAATGAATATTGAAGATATTGAAGGTGAAGTTGATAAAGATGAAGATGTTGATAAAGATGAAGAAAATAATGAAGTGGGAGTAAAAGGAGTTCAAAAGGAAAAAGAAGAAACAGAAGATGAGAAAGAAGTTGATGAAGAACAAGATCAGGTTGATGAAGAATTAGAAGAATTTGAGAGTATGCTTGAATCGATGAGAGATGTTCTTAGTAGTACTGGTAAGCGAGATAGCTGTTTGTTTGATAATTTCCTCGAATTTGTTCCATCATTAATGTTTCTTGCCATATATTTTGATTAGCACATTCACCAATGGCAACTTGCGTTAATAACAATACCAAGAAAGACCAATGTATGTCATTTTGTTTTGTTTTGGCGTTTCATTCAGTAATTGTATTCTAGTCTCCACTCCTGTTATTACGTTTTACTCATGCGATATAAGTGGAGGATCAGTGAACAACCGGTCCATTGTAAAATTGATGTCTCTCAGGGGTGAATCTATAGTTTGGAAGAGCAGAAAAAAAGTTTACAAGTAATCATAGTCAATAGAAAATTCCCTGGTCTGGAAGCCTACTATAACGACTTTTTTTCTTTGATCTTTTCAACAGGAAACATTTATCATGCACTCACTTTCATCACGTGACATATTACAACCAATACCCAGTAATTATTTTCTATCATGTGATCAAAGTGAATGCAAAACCAACTACAGTTATCATGTGATCAAAGTGAATGCAAAACCAATGAATGCAATACCAACTACAGTTAGCCAGTTCAAGTTAAAAATACCGACAATAGAACTTAACGATAAGTCTATCCAGACCAGGGAATTTTCAAATGACTATGAAGTAACCTTATCAACACTTAAAATTAAAAAGGAATTTAATGACACTGTTCTCCTCCATTTTTTGGCATTTTTAATCTAGGTAATCCTAGATTACCCTCTGACTCTATATTTGTGTTTGAGGAATTGTGTCTTACTATATTGTCGATTAATATCAAAGGTTGCTTGATTGTTTGGTTTTCTAGATGACGATGATGCGGTGGAGGAAACTGATGTTGCTGATGAGCAGGACGATGACCAATGGGAATCGGATGGTGAGACCGTCAAAACATCTTGATCTTAATTTACCCTGTCATCAATCCGAGAACACCCCATTCAAGCCTCCTGATACTAGGGGTTTAATTGCATTGAATATAAAGATAAATTTGCAATTTCTATTAGATGAAGAGGTGGAAGATGAAAGTAATGACGTAACCTCGATGAAAACGAAAAAGCAGAAATATAAGGACGCTCAATTGAAAGAAACATTGTTTTCAAGAATCGAAGAATCTCGAAAAGCACTCGAAGATCAACTGGGACTTGATGTGTTTTTAAAAGTGTATCGCCATGTGCAGGTTAGCTTGTTTTTCAAAATTATTTTCTATCACCATAACTACACCCCATAATGCATCATTTCTGATCTGATGTATTTTTTTTTTTTTTGTTACTAGACCATCCAAGATAACGAGGATGATGAATTGGAGTTAGATACAGTCGAAGTGACTCAACTTCTTGGTGATAAAGAACATCTTTATCAAAAGATCTTATATTTAGTGATGGCTGACTCGGCTTATTGCGAAGGTAAAATTTTGATTGTACTTTTTATTTCGCTTTTTTTCACCTGTTTTGGAATCGTGCGTAAGAGGTAAAATTTAAGTAAAATTCATGGAGGAGAGCTAAGTTATTTCAGTAGAAAAGAAAAACGTGTAAGTAACCTAATCGACACGTAAAAAACTTCCATGACGTTGTACTTCTTTATTACCCTCGATCCGCCGCTGAGCGATGTTGTCATGTGTTTTTTTCTTGTTGTAGGTAACGATGGTATGGCGTGATACGACACGATTGCATGCTATATTGTCAACAATTCTTTCGACTATATGTGGTGTGAGGGAGAAGGGGGAAGTGTAGTTGAAATTTTTCCGAATTTCGTTTTTATTAAAAGTAGAAGTGATCGAAAATAATACAAAGTATAGATAGGTTTCATTTTGAAATGATTTTGATGTCCGATGTTGCAAGAAAATACAGTATAAACTGGCAATATTACCAACTCTGCTTCTCTTACTCCTACTGGCAATATTATCTTACTCCTTTCAGGCTTCTTTTATTCCCCATTAGTAAGAGAAAACCTTTTTCTATCTTGCATGTGGAACTAGATACTATGATTCCCATTCGTTGATGTTTCGGACAACATGAGACTTGATTTATGAGTTATCATTTCCATCTGATACAATATTTATCATATATATATATATATTCCATATGAAAACACTAGAATAATAATATTAAATCTTGTAAAAATAGTACTTGTGAATATTAGATAATAATTTGTTATGAATGACAGCTGAAATATAATTTGATGACTATCAAAAATTTGTAATTAATATACAGTTAGTGTCTCATTTTCAGACCACCGAAGATCGTGGTGTAAACGTTGTAAAATTTGTTTGGGTCAGAGAGGGATAGGGTCAGGCTATGTCTCGTTCTTTCAAACACTTTTATGAGAGTTTGGACCGGAGAAGTTAGCTGGTCTGGTAATGATACAAAAACAGCCTCTTTACAATTCTCAGTTTAATTAGCGAATTAATCAATCGAAAGACATGTGGGAAAAGTTGTTATATTTTTTATTGCCAATGATAACGCAGTAAAATATGATTTAAAACTGTGTTTTTATTTTGTCCATGAAAATAGCCGGCCTGTTATATAAACGTTTTTTCATCGTTAAGCATTGGTTGCTAATGGGAGAAGTAATGTTGGTAAGGAAGTCGTATTTTTGCGTTCATGCTAACCCTCATTACACGAGCTGTTTCTGACGAATCAGACATACAGCAAGAAGAGAAATACGATAATAAAAGGACCGAAAACAAAATATCAACTAAAAACCAATTCATCCACTGTTAGAAACGCCGCTAAATGGCGGTAGTTCGAAATTGCTCTTGGCGGAGCCTACGTTTTGTTTGGACCCGAGAGCAATAAAGGGCTAAAAAGTTAAATTTTGTGACGGAAGCGGGATTCGAACCCGCGCCACCGCAGTGACTGGTGCCTAAAACCAGCGCCTTAGACCACTCGGCCATCCCGCCATAAATACCTGGTGTGAATGCGTATATATAAAATGAAAATGCAATGGTTCATCTCAAAAGAAGAAAAGATTCACTATTTAACATAGTACTGCTAATAACGAAACATGATATTTAACATAGTACTGCTAATAACGAAACATGATATCATATTTTTATTTCTTATTATTTTTTTTTTTTTTGGTCACTTTTTAATGTTTATAAAATATTCAATACTGATTGGAAACAACGTAACGGTTTCGTAGTGTAGTGGTTATCACGTTCGCTTTACACGCGAAAGGTCCCCGGTTCGAGCCCGGGCGAAACCAATTTTAATTCCGAAATCGGACAGTGATGCTCACTTATGTTACCATCATTGATATTTTCTCCTACGCATAATCTCCAAGACTCTTCAATGATGGTGTATTGCCTGAGTTCCTGATATAGTTGAAACCTCTTTTGCTGTATAAACAGGTCCGAATAAACAACCAAGTTTGGACCAGTTTTTTTAATAGTTGTTGTCTTTCTTTTTTTCATAGGAAACTAGAACACCGCAGTCCAGTGTTTCTGCCAACTTCCGATATGGTTGTTGTTGTTGTTAATCTTTCCAATGATGATGAGATATATATGATGACACATGTTAAATTTACCTGTTAAAGTGGAACTAAAAATGAAATGGCATCTTCTGGAATTGCACCTTTATTGAAGCCAGTTGAAAGTTTAAATCAAAAATGGTTGGATAGGAATCCTTTGGTAAGTCATTCCAAACTTTGATCTCCCCCTTCTCTCTCCATCTTATCATCATCATCATTACATTATATTAATCATCAGAAACTTTATATCTGATGATCCATTTATTTAACACTGCATAGGTTTCTATAATCAAGCAAGCCCTTTTAAATTATCCAAGATTCCTTGGATTTGATTGAACACTCTTCAGAGAATGATGAGGTCTTGCTGAGATATCTAGCTGCCAGGTGCAAATGATCCAACATTTTCATTCAGTTTATTGTGTAAAATGTGCAATCTCCATGCCATTGATCACAAGTACATTTTGACAACACCACACTGTAGCCAATCTGGAAGTGAAGCTTCTAGTGCGATTTTTCAATATTCCTTTATATACAAAGCCGTCAACAAAATTGTTGTTGTCTGCCTAATTTGCCATAATGCAACTATTTAGGCTTGTAGTGGATCAAAATGTTTTGTGCTTCTGTAACAAGAATTCTTATTAGGCTTTTTCGTCTTAATTTGGCATAAGAGCATAAAATCTTCCTTAGTTTACATCTGATTTCGTTGTTTTTTTAGGGTTAGCTTCCCTTACCTCGCCTTACCTTGTCAACTGTAGTGTTCCTGATTTGTGAATAGGAGTTAAAGTGTGCCTTTTTGTGATTTTAATAATATGTAAGCTTAATTTGGAGGAAAAATAAGCTTAATTAAGTCTAATTTAGCTTCAAAGCCTAATTAGGAGTTGTCTCTGACTCGTGTATGGTACTAAGAGCAGGTGTATAAAGTTTACTTAAACATCCCAACCTGGGTGATGCGACATCTTGACTAAATTGGAATAAAAAAAAGTCAGGAAAAATGAAGTCGAAAATATTAGCTAGTCACTTTTCCATGATTTTGTATTTATATCAGTTGTATTACTGAAATTGTAATCCTGTAAGAATATTCAATAAATAAATAAATAAATAAATATTCCCTGATTCTATTTTTAGGATATCATAAAAGATGAATGCTTGTTTAATTGGTACAATGAGCTGCTTGCAGAGAAAGAAATTTATATTCGTCCGGAGAGTTTTTTAAATCGAAATGGTGTAGCATCACATCAGAGCTCTAATGGTCATTTTTATTGTGGACAAAATGTTCTTGATTGCCAATGCTGCAATGAAAGATGTGGGCCATTATTTGGATGCAACTGTAACTTTTGTAAAGAGATTGAAGAGAATGTGAAGGGAAATGATAAAACAAGCAATATATTTTTGATGCTTGATGCTTGGGCTTGGGGAGAATTACCAAGTCGTGTGGAATTGCAGAACTTTGCAAAATGTGTTGCTCACAAACAGTTGGAGCAGTTTAAAACTTCGGCAGAGTCAATCATGTTTATGAAAAGAATAAAGGCCCGTGTATATGTGTATGCACGTTTCTTGGCTTTGTATTCTGGCACTTGTTTCATCCCCCAAGAAAAAGATGAAAACACTATTAGCAATTCTATAGTGGTGGATAACAGGTAGGTCAATTCCATGTTTAAGTCAACTAATAGGCTAAATATCAAAAATGTTGAAAATAGGTCATATATATGTGTAGATATCAGAAAATTAAAGTTTAAGTGTTCTATTCAACTACCTTTAGAGTTAAACCCTGTGTAACACAATGCACTGTAGCTTCTCAAAAATGTCAAAATTTGGGATAATTTTCTAAATACCTTCCTTAACTTGTTTTAAACTTTGGAAAAGGAATAAGAAATGTTGTTTTGGACAACGATGGACTTGTTTTATTACTATGATCACAATTTTACCTTTAAATACCAATGGTTGAAAATAGAGTTCTAGGATATTTTTAGTATGTAAGTCCGTCACAAAATAAAGTCAATAAGTCAATTCTAAAGAGTCAATGATGAAATAAATTTAATCCAATTGATATTCATTTTTAATTAACTTATATGTAAAGGTTCCTGTAAAAAAATTGAAAAAGTAGTTTCTAGACCCTAAAATTCATGTGATGGATGAACACCTAAATTGTAGGTACATCTATCACATAAGTTGGTTTCTAGTTTTAGTCTAAATGTATTATTATTATTATCTTTCATATTTAAACAGGTTGACTTAACCAGTAAAGTAAATACAAATACTGGTATCAATAAAGGACCTGCGATACTAGAAATGATACTAGAAAGTTGTTTTTATACTTTGTTTGGATCAAAATTACTTATGTTTCAGACTGCAATATAATATACTCCCTGTAGATAACTATAACTTGGTTTGAAGCCCGCAATTTTTCAGTTTGGAAAAAAAAATTGAATTAAAATTAAAGCCTCAATAGCGAAAAAATTAGAGTTTCAATAACTTCTTCAGATAATGTCTTCATTGTCGAAAATATATTCCAAAGTGATTTTGACAGCGAAACAGATGGTTGCGACGAGAGTGAGGAAGGAGAAGAAATTGTATTATCAGTAGAATGGGTGCTTGTGATTTATGACAACAAAAATTTTCCGGGTGAAATAGAAAATGCTATTGGTGAAGAATGCGAGGTTACAGTGATGCATGAAAGTGGAAAATTTTGGAAATGGCCCCAAAAGGAGGACAAAATTTTCTACAATCAGAAAAATATAATTAAAATGCTACACTCACCTCGAGTTGCAGGGTCCCTAGGACAATTGGTTTTTGAAGATTTTTAAAACACTTTTTGGTATGAAATGATTGTCCTTATGTTCTGAAATGATGCATATTCTAATAAATATTCTAATTATAATCATATACTTTCTGAAATTATTGCCTATTTAGTTAATAAAATCATACTTCGTATATAAAAAATCATACAATCGTAGGTCCATCACAGGAATTTTGTATGTCCGTCACAGTAAAATAAGGCACCTTTTGAGAATATTTTTTATAGAATTTCAAAAGTGGAATACATTAAAGTGTTCTACTATGTATAAAATAGGTACATTAAAAAAAAGGTCTTACATACTTCAGACAAATTTAAATGTTTCTAAGTTTATCTGAAATGTCCAGTTTTTTGTGAATATGTCTGTCACAGTACTTCCGGTCCTGATTTTGTTAACACATGGATATATTTTTAATTTTTCTTCTTTAGTTATATCTGGGCAGTGCTCTTTAATCAGTAACATTAACGTTAACTCTGGATGTAACTTAAAATTCTTGATATGGAGTGATTAAGTCTCTGAATGTTACGTCCATCACAATGAAATTGACTGGTAATAGGCCTTTGAGGTTATATTAATAGATTCTGGCTAATTGACTTAATGGCTATGCCTTCGCAATGTATTGGGGTAAATGTCAGTCTTGTTTTTGACACTGTATAATTTTATAGTGAGAAATATCTTAAGAGTAATAGTGTCTGAGTAGAATGTTGGATAGTGCTGTTAAACTTCCCCAGAAATTTTTTAAATCAGCTTAAGAAAAACTGCTGAAAGAATGTTAAATTTAACATCTATTTCTTAAATCAATTATTTATACTTAAAAGTAATACTTTTTTAAGTGTTCGCAAAATCAATACCTTTCAAATGTTGTCATTGATAACATAGATTTCTAAAACAAGAATCAGTCTGTGATGAAAGTCAGTGGTTACATAAAGCAAATTTAAATGCTATTCTTCAGATAGACATGTCTATTTATACCTTTTTTTCTTATTCTTTTGTTTACGTTGATGACGTCGCACTTTGGTGATCGTATTTTTTCATTTAAAACAGGTGTTGTCTATTTAGAGAAAAGTGTATAAAAAAACAAATGTAGTCAAGTAATCATATTGAATTCCTTAAATGGAGAAATAATTCAATGGACAACTTTTTGGGACTTTCACTAATTTTAGCCAAAGTTGTGCCAAGATAAATTATCTGCATAACATTGATTTGCAAAAATAGATTCTCATGACTACTCTAATGGACCATATTTTCAAAATTTAATGAAATTTAGGTAACAAAATTTAGGTAACACTTTATCTGCCACTATAACAGATCACAAAATAAGTGTTTATATTGGGCGAACTGAGGGATATCAAGGTGGTGCATTCACATAGAACAGGTGACGGCATTATATCGGGCTGTACTGTTGAAGGTTTTGATGATGGATCATATTTGGATGAAGACCTGGATGAAAATTGAAATGAAAATTCCCTTAATATTTTTAACTTTGAGGTTGATGAATAGACATAATCTGATTGCATTTTTTATTGATTTTCTTGTTTCAATTATTTTTTTGTATGTTATTAGCTTCTTTTTTTTTTTTTTTTTTCGAAATTGATAGTTTTTTAAATTCACAAAAAATGTAAAAAAATCCACTCACGAAAATTAACTCTTCTTAGGTTAGGTGCACCCAAAAATAAATGTTGTTTAACCAGGACACTCCTTTTCTGACTTCAGTCAAGTCAACTGAGTTCCAAGTTAATAGAGAATATACTGTGGTTAAATCCAGAATTGACGTGTGGAAAATGCTGCAAAAGAACTTTTGTTTTTCTAGATATTCCTATTTTTAGCATTCATCATCATATCGCATCAGAAATTGAACTTGAAAAATCTGGTTTGAATCTGTTCTTAAAGTACACTTTTAAATTTTTGAAAAATGCCTGGAGGAAAGGGTTTGGTTTGGATGTGTGCTCTGAGATGCTGGATGAGGCTGTTCTAATGTTTACAAACATTGACAAAGTCCTGCTTTCTGAAAACAGCAAACATGGCAATACACTTGTAGAAATGTTAAACAAATGTATCATATTTTTGGAGGAAATTTTGACAAGGTATCTTTTTGTTCAGTTTTGTTTTTTTATGTGTTTATTTCCTATTATCAAGTCAGATTTAAACTTTTAGTGCTTCATCTCAGTAGTGAAAAAATGTTCTTTTTTCTTTTAAGCGAGGACTCATCATATCTCCCAATTAAAGACCGAAAATCCATTGTTGTTCTTTTATTTGAACTTGTATTTCAAGACGCATCACTGGCTAGTTTTCTTCGTGTGATTTTGGTATGCTTGAAGTTATCTGAGACTGGTGTTCTTGAGTACATCAATCTCTCTCCATACATCCAGAAGCACTACAAGTTTTCAACACA
Source organism: Turritopsis rubra (assembly GCA_039566895.2). Taxonomy (NCBI): domain Eukaryota; kingdom Metazoa; phylum Cnidaria; class Hydrozoa; order Anthoathecata; family Oceaniidae; genus Turritopsis; species Turritopsis rubra. Next base: position 17,449,025 of record CM077625.1, on the reverse strand, counting down.
AATGGATTTTATTCCAGACATTTTACAGCATGTAAGATCCTTTTTTATCATCACTTACCATCATTTACGGCTTTCTATCTATTAGGGTTATTTCAAATGTAAACTTTACTTTGTTTTTTTAGTATAATAAGGATGCATTTAGCAGAGAATTGAATTGGGACCCTGTTTGTTGTATGGCAGATCTGCAGAGTACAATTATGTCAGTCTCAGAAGAGGAAAGAATGTCACTAAATATCAGGAAATTAATGCACATACTGCTTTTGAGCATGCAACCTTATGTATCTGGAGAAAACAGAGTATGATATTGTTATCTTGCCTTCTTTTTGTTTCATCTTAAATTTTATGTCATCTGTTAACCAATCAGATTTCAGAAACTGGGTTCACTAGTATTATGACTAACAAGTTTTTTCTATCTGGTCAAGATATTAGATGCACTCTATTCTTTTTAGGAGAGTAAAAAATGTTCCGAAGACCTTCTTCTTTGGGGAAATTTAGAGTTGCTTAGTTCACTAAAAGAAGAAAAAATGTCAATAAAGATTGCAACAATCTGTTGCACTGAAAACTATGTTATCGTGTTGACATTGGATGGAAAGCTATTTTGGTCTGAACATCACAACGAAGCTATGGTATGATTTTTAAATCAACCCTCCCCTAAAGGTTGAATTCTTTATGCATGCTCTCTTATATGTTCATTTTTTGAACTAGTCATTACAGCCATACAAACAAGTTGAGATGCTGGTCATTATCCGAGTAGCTTCTTCTTATGCTGGACATTTTATTGTGTTAACAAGTCAAAAAGAAATCTTCACATGGCACCATACTACTAAGTATTTACTTATTTACTTATTTACTTGTATTTTTCTGTCAACTTTCAGCATTCACTTAGCGAATGCACATGAAAAAGAAAACATTAACTTGTTCAATACACATCCACTCAAGTTGTTTGTCGTCGTTCAACTATGGTTATTGCGGACAAACCCACCTTATTATGTTTTTGGAAGCAAAAGATTCATTTCATGGTCTTCATGTTTTATTTTTTCAGCTCTTTTGATTTTTTGTGCACTGTTCCACTTCAATTGAAAGGTGAAGTTTCGGACATCTATGCTGGATATAGTTTTTATGGGGTCATATCAAAAAATGCTGAGTTATGTTTATGGGAGAACAGTTTGTCTGGACGTCCAACACACGGTAAGGGGATTACAAGAACTATCCCCATTTCTATATTCTATATCTGTCAAAATATAAGAAAATCGTTATATTATTATAGTTCTTCATAATGTTAAAAAATATTTTTTAGACCATCATAACGAGCAGTTCTTTCCAAGATATTGCACTGAATTCAATGATGATCCAGTTATTGATCTTGCCTTTTCTCAATATCATACAGAAGTGATTATTGTTAGCAAATCAGGTTTGATATTTTCAAAATCCTTTAAATGAACTCGTATATTAGATGTTTTGTAATATCCAATCATGACAAGGATAGAATCCATCCTACTTAAGTTGTTTACTCTTAATGACTATCATACTGATTATACATTTCTTGTTTATTGTCAATCTGGATTACTGAAAATTCTCCCCTTCTTTAAGTTTGTAGTAAGGACTCAGTGACTTAGTGATCCATTTTATGACTTCACTGTTTTGTTATAGGAAAGATTTGGTCATGGCTGAATGACCAGCTTACGTTATTATTCAATGAGTCATTAGACATAGTTAAAGTGCATATTGCCAAGTATTTTTATGTTGCACTCAGTAACACGGGACAGGTGTGGAGATGGTAGGAACTTTCTTTCTTTTGACAATTTCTTAATTATAGAATTATTTCTCACATTGTTTGTCCATCAAAAATCAAGTTGACAGGATAAAGTTGTTCTTTATTTTCATTTTGCAATTACTCCGAGATGTAATATTGAAATGATAATAGCTATTATTTGTAACTTTGGTTGTACAGTGACTGTGAGTTGTGGTTGTCGGACCGTTTCAAGAGTTATCCTTTGCTATAGAAATCTGGAGGATAATAAAGACCTTGTTTTTTCTCTTACAGGGGACGAGATCATTTCAACAAAGTGAAAACTGGTGATATGATCAAATTAAAATCTGTCGAGAAATTGAATAAACAAAATGTTTTAGCAATAAGCACTGGTGCTTATCATTGTATAGCTTTGACCGACTCGTATAATATTTTCTGTTGGGGTGGATTGGGTGGAAAAGAGAAAGACGAAAGTTCAATAAGAGAACCAGTTCTTTTAAAATCTGTTAGTGAAATTGGTGTTAGTCATATAAAGGCTGGTCCACATCAGGTAATAAAACAAACTAGTATAGCGTGTTAAAACTTTTTACAGGTTCATTTTCCTCCCATGAGTTCCCACCCCATTCTCACCCGTGTTCATCCTCTCTCAATAACATTAGGATGACAAAAAATAAAATCAGAGAATTTGTTAGATTTTTGTTGCATTCTCAATATTTCTAACCTCTTTAATGGTGGACGGGTGTTGTATAAACAAAACTGGTAAAAGAAGACTCTTACGTCAAATTCCTTTTATAATACTAATCGCACAACTCAGTTACGCGCGATCTAAAAGTTCACTATTTTATTTTCTATACAAACATTTCATTCCCAGTCTTTTTATTCACACTTACCAAAATAAAAGTGTTATGCACAGATCGCGATTAATGAAGTAGATCTGTTTGAAGGATAAGCAGGTAATGAAAATAAAAACAGTTAGTTTTTGATGAAAGTCTTTTTTTCTTTTTTTTACTTTGACAAGTCATGACAGAAGTCATGACAGAAAATTCAGTACTGCTCTGTCTTCTTTCCTTCTCCTGTGTAATTTCTATTTTCTTCATTTTTTATGATGTTTACATAAAAATATTTGTTATTTGGTCTCTTCCGTACTGATGAGATGTGATAATACTGATGATATCATATAGTGCAGTATAACCCTGCAGTGTAGATAGGGTCTTCTCACAATAGATAATTATGATTGGTTAATTGACGTCACGTGGCTTCATAAAAAATGTAAACAGAAGAAATAAAATGATGAGGAAGACTCTACATAAGAAAACTTAAGGAGAATTTCTTTCTCTATTTTAGTATTTATTTAATTAGATAAATAATTGCTTATTAACCTTATTAGCCTGTCAATACTGGGGAAATATTGACCTTGGTCGCACATATAGACCTCACTGCGCTCAGTTCATGTCGTCACAACCTTTTTCCATATTGACCAGCTAAACGGTTAATAAGCCATTAGTTATTGTAGTGATGTAACGTAATGTTAGCAAAAAGTGATATGTTTTTTTTTTCTTAGGAATTGTTCAAATCATGTGAAAATAACTTCATTTTTTTCTTCATCATCAACAATTGCAATCATGGTTTGGAGAGAAAGCAATGCAATAATCAGTTTTGTTGTTTTCAATGACTTCCCTCATGTTTCCCTCTAGATATATTGTTGGTCAACTGTCCTCACGAAGAAGATACAAAAAAAAGTTCCGTTTTGTATTGACGTAAAGAAGGAAACTTTCGAAATGATTGATAACTTACTATCAGTAACAGAAAACCACAAAAATAAAGAGCTGAAAGACACATTGATGTACTCATGCCTTTCTCTGTTGAAATTACAGGTAAGGAAATTTCTTTGATTCATTTTAGATTTCCGTTTAGATGTTAGTGTAAAAATAAGTAATTAACAAAATAATCCGAAGTTAGATTTAGAGTTAGATTTCTGAAATTTGATTTTGTAACATAGTTTGTTGCTGCAAGGAAGTTTGACATTGTTCCAAAAGAAATTGGTTTCGATGGAAAAAACGATTTTGCCATGCATCTGAAAGATTTTATTATTCAACTTATATTGGATGACAATACAGTGTCATGTGTTAAAAGAATTACTGAGCAAGTTTTAGAACATGGTTGGCAGTATTTATTACCAACTGCTGCGGAAAGGGCAAAGACTCTGTCTAGATTCTTAAAAATAAGGACAGGTAAAATTTCCCCTTGACATATATTATGTCATGTCCCTTTTTCGGGGTATTTTTCGGGGTTTTGGGGGTATGGTGACAATGACAATAATGTACGTTATTGTTTACATAACATTTACTCTACCAGGCTCTCCTATGAAAAGGGATCCAGACTAATTTTATATCAATGTAGTATCTCTGGAATGTTTTTTTAATCTTTTTTAGTTCCATGTAAAGACAATCATGCTTTCATGTTGAATTTGTTAATGAACTGCTTAAAACAGAGAAATGGATTGGAATTAATTCTTGAAGATGCTTTAGATGTCATGGTTGTGTGTCAACATGAAGCTGTGCAATTTGAAACACATTTAAGCACAATGCATATCTTATTAAAAGAGCTATTTCTAACATCGGTTGAACTGTGCCTAACATCGCTACAGAACATTGATGAAAACATTTTTTATGGGCTTAATAACAAAACGTTAGAAGTTATTTTACAATTTCAACGTTTTTTATTTGCTAGAATATTCGTTGTTAGCAAAAAAGATGTTTGTTGGCCCGCAAGATGTAAGAAAACATAATTTATGCTGAAGTTCAAATTTTTTTCACAACAAAATGTTTTATATGCAAATGAGATTCGATTTTTACTGATTGTGCTTATTTACTGTTACCATAGGTTACGTATACGATCCCACGCCAACAATTAAATGCCTTACAACCATCTTGAGCTTTTATATGACGTTATTGCAAACAAGTTGTAAGTCGATTTTAACTTGCAAACTCCAAAGCACCTTTAACTGCACTGCATTGATGTATAGTCCTATTGGTTTGATCTTCCATGAATTCATCGGTTGCATGATAATCTTGCAAAATTATGCTCCTGTAATTGCAAGCAATTGTGATGGTTTATCGCAAATGACGGAAATGTTGGACCTATATGATGATTTCAACAAAACAAGAAAGGAAATATCTTCAATAAGAACAAATGACATGGACTGGCCTGTTCAGCATGGTAGGGTGAACAGCTTTTCCTATGGTATAGAAAATGCCCAGTGGTACTGCATTCTATGATATTCACTTTTTAATAATATATTATAATGTCTAGAAGCTCTCTAATGCAAATTTGTTTTGGTAGGAGATTGTGCTGAAACATTTTGTCAAGAAGAGTATGAGTGTAAGACTAAAGATAATCTTGAAAATGCAGTGAAGGACAACAAAAGTATTTGTAAATTGGACGAGACAGTTGTTGACTTAGATGTAATGAAGGAAAGTTTACCTGGTATTGAGAATACTTTGGAATCATTTGTAGGTTAGTTGAATTTATCACTAACCCCTGGGTATTGGTTCTACCAAGGTTTTATTTTTTTTGTTTTAATTATTTCTGTTAAGTTTCCAGGGATTTATGTTGGAAATTTTCATAAATGTTTATAATTTTCATAAAATTTCAAAAATTTTCAAGGGTAAAACTGTCATAATTCATTATTATAATCACTAGCCAGAGGTGCTGTGGTGAAAAATTCAATTCTACTATTTCTTATGTTTGTTTGTTTTGTTCAACAGGAAAAGAGATTGCCATTGCATTTAATGAAGTTTTTAAATCAAATCAAACGAAATCAACAATGAAGAATGCAGTCACAGGGCAATTCACCAAGGTAGACTGTAACACTAGTTCATAGCATCATCTAATTTGATCAAATAATTATTTGAGGAGAGCATTGAAACTAACATAGTCTTTTATACAAACATCTAGGGTTCATTCTATGATATCGAAAGTCTACTCAGTGTAACATATGATATTGAAGTATCGTTGTCATTCTTGTTGGGCCTTCACTGTTGTTACCTTGCACATGGAATGCTCCCTACGCAAGACGAGCTTAACCACAAACAGTGGTTGTCCTCTAAACTATTTTCCTCTGGAATTGACAGAGATAGTGTTTTAAAAGACAGGTATTTTTTTTAATTACCATAAATTTTAATGTTCTTAAGGCTGTGAGTATTTAAAAATTGTTTGTTGTTTATATGTTGAAACACCAACAAATAATTCAAGTTTTATTTTGTCTTGTAACTTCCGAAATGGAATCAATCAAGTTATCCCCAGAATCATTATTATAAGTGTGATGTCATTAAAGAAGATAGTACATTTTGTATGCTGGTACGTTGTTTGTAAACTGAAAGATGTTAAATTTCTTCTTGTGAAATAGTTTCAAACACTGTGCGTCTTTTCTGCCATCTTTTCTGCCATCTTTACCATAAAATTATCCAATAAGGAAAAATAATAAAATGACAGCAATGGTTTCGACAGCCACACAATTATTCTATATAACAGTAAAAATAGAAGAAACGACCACAAGATGATAAATCAGGGAACCTATTAATGTGTTCAGGGTACCGATCTGTTCAGTGAAACGATTTTGAAATTGGTATCCTAACGATTACTTGATTGGAACTCCTATTTTGGTAGCCAGGGAAGTTGAAATTTTGAAGCCTGGATTGACAAATTGAAAATAGCTCATTAAATAAAATGGGAAAATAACTTGATAGCATGACTATGTCATTAATGCTTCAAAGGATCTTATTTTGAGAGATGACAACTTATTTAAACAAGAACCAGAAAATGTTATATACGAAAAGGGAAGACATTGTTTGAACTTAAGCAATCCATAATTTATACCATGCGTTTTTAGAAATCACACTGTATGCTTCCAAATCCACATCCTGTTCATTCTATAACGGTCGGTCGGTCGGTCGGTCGGTCGGTCGGTCGGTCGGTCGGTCGGTCGGTCGGTCGGTCGGTCGGTCGGTCGGTCGGTCGGTCGGTCGGTCGGTCGGTCGGTCGGTCGGTCGGTCGGTCGGTCGGTCGGTCGGTCGGTCGGTCGGTCGGTCGGTCGGTCGGTCGTGCTATTTCAACACAAAATGGAATCTTTCAGCTACAATTATAACATAATGTTTGTTTAGATGTTACCCATTTTGTTCTTTCTTTCTTTAGAGAATTTTCTAAACCGACAACATTATCAGCCCAAGATTTAATTCAAAAAAATATAAGCAATACCACACAAAATGTGATTAATTACTTGTTTAACCAAGCAAATAAAAAAGGAATTCCACTGATTCCTAGTAACAATCAAGTCAATGTAGCATTGAACCACACAACAAGAAGTATCCTGGCTGTGATGATTTGGCATTGTGGTTTAGGTGTGATTCTTACTTTTTACTCAATATTTACTTTAATAGCTAGGCATTTTAAACACAATAGCTTTCATCTTTGTTTTTAGAAAAAGAACTCACCGACATTGAAGATTATATAAAGAAATCAGAAAGTTGTAAGCAGGCAAATGAAGCTTCTGATGCCATGTCTGAAACAATGTTAAGTATCGTAAAAATGGCACTGAAACAAAGGACAGCAATATTTCAGGTATATGTATCAGCTATTTGTGTTGTCTTTCCTTGTTAATCTGGCCAGGCAATTACTGTTGCACAAGATTTCATTGACTGGCAAGCAGAAATGTGTGACGGAACGACAGCAACTTTGTATTTTCTTTGTGTTTGTGATCTATTTTGTTTCCCCTGAAATAATTTGGAAATTTAAGTGTGACTCCTGTAAATTTGTGTTTATCTATGATTTAGAAGAAATCGAAAAATTTGGAAATACAAATATTTGTAAAATGTAGCTGGTAATGGAGGGTTCTGTACTTGCTTATTTTCTTGTTATCTTGCATTATAGAAACATCAGGAGCTCCAAAAATCATATGAAGACATATGTGCCCCTATCAATAACCGATGTAGATTTTTGTGTCTATGTTTGATCCCAGCATGTAAAACTTTAAATCGAAAGCAGTCTAGCAAATGGTTCAAAGCTGTTAATTTGGTGAAAGCCAAGTATAAGTTTTCCTGGAAGATACAAAAATGGGGAATTTGGCCATTTAATTCCCATCATGAAAATTGTGATGCTTATACAACAGTCATTCAAGAAATTTGTGATTTTGTGATGGCTGATCTTAATGTTGATATCCTTAAAAAATGTTTTCTCATCCAAGTAAATTTATTTCTCTACATGATCATTAAACATCTCACCTTGAGTAAAATAGCATTCTCCTATTAATGTTGTTTTTTTTTCCTTCAGATTAAAAGAACCAAGCAACGGTTAATATCAGGATACCTAATGCAATCTTTAAGTTTACGACAACATCTGTTACCAAGTGCCAAGTACTCCTTACTTTTGGGTTGGCTTGGTTTATTGGTACCGGGAGGATCAGTAAGGTAAGAAAAACTATTAAAATGTTTCTGACATTTTACATCGCAGTTCATGTATTCAAATTTGTGTTTGTCTAGTCATGCAAAACCTGGTATACTTTATAATGTTGAACTTATTCCTAAAGACGATGAAGTCAAATTAAAGGAGGTTTTTCATGGACTCGAAAACTTTTCCCTGAAGACAATATTTGATGAAATGGAAAAAATTATTGAAAATGGACATAATAGCAGTTCTGGATATAAGAATCAGATTCACAAATCATCAAGGCATTTGTTATTAGCTGTCACAATCTTAACATCATCACTTATGTCAGGTAAAATGATTTAGTTCTTCTTCCATTCTAAGGACGGTTTTGAGGCATTGACTTCTATGACATTGATTAGAAGAACTGATAATATTATTTTTTAATTCTTACTTTAATCTCTTAGGTGACATTGACTTTATACTACAATGTTCTCTTCTCGATAAACTTCAGTCTATGTTACCATGTTACTCCGATCTCAAGTCATCAGACCACATGACATCAATTCCTTTTATTGATGAAAGAAAGCATAAACAAACACATTTAAAGGAAATGCATGGAGAAGAAATAGTAAAATTAATGAAGATTGGAACACAGGTTGTTCGTGGTAGAGACTGGAAATGGGATGACCAGGTACACTGTTTTTCCTTGTAAACAGTTATTTTATGATAAGGGTTGATCAACAAAGTTGGCGAACTAAATGTTTGTTGTTAATAATAGGATGGTCCTACTCCTGGTCTTGGAAGATTATTAAGTGAAGTTGCTGAAGATGGATGGGTTAGAGTTGAATGGGATAACGGGTCAAGAAATTCGTATCGTATGGGAAAGAATGGGAAATATGACCTCAATATTGCTGATAATGAAGATTGTCATGGTGATGAGGACAAGGATGATAACGGACATGAAAAAAGTACTTGCCATTTAGTCAAAGCAGATTGTTTGTGAAAATAACTTTTAATCTGATAAATCATCTTGTCTAAATAGCTTATTTAAGAGGCAGTTTATGTATCTTTTCCAGACCAGCTAACTGCTCTGGTGAAAACTCTTATAAAAGTGTTTGAAAGAACAAGAAGGTTTACACCACGAAAATTTGGTGTCTGAAAATGATATGTTAACTGTATGGTTTTTTTTTCTTCCTTATGATTCATTTCTATTTGTTATTGTAGAACAAGAGTCTGCAAGTCATGATGTTTGTAAAAGTCCAATCTCTTACTTGACTGGTGCTGTTGCATCAATGACGTTACATTCATTATCGTTAGTTGGCTCCTCAGAACGCTATTTCTCGCAGTCTGCCATGGCTGCCATAAAGAAATTCCTTTTAAATACATTGAAGGATGTATCTGTTAACGATATTCCAAGTTGGGGTATGTTTTTACGAAATGAATTAATCCTAAAAATTACTTGACAACTTCCATTAAAATTCAATTTTTATGTTGCTATTAAAGGTGCAGATATAAAAATCTCATCGGTATTTGGTTTTATTCGAGCAATCACAGTGTCACCACAGTTGCAATGTATATTAACTGATGAAGACTGGATTATGTTAGTTATAAAAATGTTGAATCTATCATTGCTCAAGTCTAAAAAGAATTTCAATGGAAATTCTCTCTACGTAAAAGTAGGTGTTTCGTTTGTTCAAAAGTATAAAATCGAAATGTTTGTGAGTATTTTCCACCTAAACTACTGTTGATATCAGTTTCAAAGAATTTCTATATTTTTGAAATGAGATTCTTGTTTAACTGTGTTGAGATCTATACCTGATGCAGCATGTTTTTATTGAATATAGGTACAGCTTGTCCGCCATATTTGTTATATGATAAAAATGAAAACATGTTCCACTGTATCTGCCGGCTGGAAAAGATGGTTGGTAAAATCACTTTTTAAAATCCTTGGCAAAGTCCTGGCAAGCCAGTCCTTATTTACTGCTGGTAGGTTGTGAATTTAAAAGTTTAAATTCCGAGTAAACGAAGAATACAATCTTGTGTTTTCTTGAGAACATCTGTGTCCATTGGACTAAGTTCCCCTTGTCCCACAGTTAAACAAAGGACTACAATAATTTCAGGTAGATGTATTACCTATTTTTTTTTACCTTAATACTAATTGAGTTACATGTATTCCTGCAGATGTACCTGCCTCTTGTGAAATGGTCAAAGCATCAATGACTGCATCAGTAGATACCACTGTTGCTGAAGAACTAATCACAATGATTCGGCAGCTTTATAATGACAGCACTTGGAGAGATATGATTAATTTAAAAATGTGGACCTCTTTATGGTCATTGCATATTCCAAGAGACACCACTCAGGTTTAGTAAATGAACCTTGGCTTATTTATTGGTTTTGACTCATTTATGCAGTACTTTACGTAAGAGTGTGTTAAGCTGACAAAATACAATCATTTAACTTTTTGGTTTTTGGCTGTCCCTCTTCTTTTGTTTGAAAGAATGAGGCATTACGTAAACATTAACTTCATCTAATTCAGACAGAAATAAAGGTTTTCACTGCAAACTAGTGATGATCGCACCTATAGTAAGGCCTTCTTTATTTTTTGTTTTATTTTATAGCAAAGAATTAATCTGTTATCAACATTAAGTATCATTGGAGGTATTGATTCACGTGTTCGGATTGGTGGAAGTGCTATATATCCACCATATGGTCAAGGAACTGTTTCCGCAATATTACCAGATGGAAACATCTTGTTGTATTTCCAAAATGAAGTGAAACCAAAGTCTTGCCATCTATCAAGACTAGACTTGGTAACCGAAAGTATTTTATCTCTATATCAAATTTAACTTACTTGTTGGAAATTCAACAGTAATTCAACAAAATTGTTCATTTTGTGTTAACAGATACCAAGGTGTTGTTTTGATGTTGAATCACATTTAAAATACTTCAATGGAATCACTATCTATTTTGAAATGCTGAAGATTGTAATCAATGGTTATGATGAAATGTCAGCAAACGGTATTACATATGATACTACTTTCTTTTTGTCAAAAGGGAAATATAAAACAACAAGTTTTATTTAAAATTCTAGTAAAAGCTTTTCGGTATAACCAGCGTCAGTACTATGTGAACTCATCTTTGCAAACACATAAATCACTATGGAGGCTAAAGATACAGTTATACTTTCATGTCTGTTTAATTTTTGGAAGGAAATTGGAAAGTTATTTTTATTGCTTCCTATTTTATGCTTGTGTATAATCGTGAGTTTGCATCCACTTTTTAAGGCTGGAAAGAAAATTTTTGTATAGAAAAGTACATGGTGATCATGTGTAACTGAGTCATGTACAACAGCGATTAGTATATAGGAGTTGTGTGATGTTAGTTCGCACATTGCACCACTTGTGAATGAGTGAGATTTAAGACCAATATCTCAATAACCAATGGTGAATGTTTATTCAGGTGCTGATTGCAATCTGATGGTTCGCCTATATATTGCCATGTTGAAATGTCTTCATGAAGCGTGTAAAAATCATGGTTTCATTTCAAGATTATGTGCAATGTTGACTTGTCATGAAAAGCAAACATTCTTCGAAATATTCAAAAATTCTATTTTATCATGTCCTGTTAAATCAATTTATGACATCATCGAAATACAGGTATTATGCCAGATTTCATTCAAGTTTGTATTCTGTAGTTGTCTCTGAACGTCATTGTTTATTAAGTAACTGATAATCTTTGAAGTCTTGTTTTAACTTTGAAGTCTTGTTCTAACTTTGAAGTCTTGTTCTAACTTTGAAGTCTTGTTCTAACTTTGTCACATAGGTTGCTGCTGTTTCTTTGTCACAAAATTTTGGATCTTCGTCAGACAATGGTGAACCAGACATGGAAGTTCAACCAATCCCCAAGCCCTTACAGGAAACTCATAAAGCTGCTTCACAAAGCCAGCAACCAAATTTGTCTCAATTGTTCTCCGCTATGGGATTTCCAACAAATTACGTTAAATATGCTATATCAGAGTTAGGTGAAACAGCAAGACCTGAACAAATTGTTTCGTGGTTACTAGAGCATCCTAACGTCAAAGTAAACTATTCCGCTTGATAAATCTTGAAAATCTTTTACACATATGTTTTAGAAGGAACCAAGTAAAGGCTCAACTAACCCAACAAACCCAACTTCCTTAATTATTCCATGATTTTAGTAACAAATGTTTCTTATGTGGTTTTAAGAACGAATGCACGTTGGAGAAAACACATTATTATAAACATTGGTGCATAATATTGATGTTGTAAAGTTTCATAAATCTTTGAAACCTCCAGATCTGGCTTTCTCATTAACGGGTAATTCTTATTGCTATTTTTTTCAGAACATTGGAAACCAAGAAAACAGCTCAAGCATAGAATCGGTGCAAGGTCACCGTACATTGGCTACAAATGTTTCAAAACTAACAGATGGTGATTTTAGTGAAAAAGCAAAGTTTCATCTGGGTTGCATTGTGCAATGTATAGAATCTTACGAAGAGATTACCGCTGGTAGCATTGGAACTGTTTTGAAGGCAATTCTATTTCTTCTTCATTTCTTTCAACTATTGTATTTCTTATGACATTTCATAGATCTATATTCTGACATAGTTGCATCTCATTGGTTTAGATTTTAACTGAAAGTATGAACATACTAGTGTTCTGGGAAGGATTGAATAAAACGTTATGGATAACAGCAGAAAAACTAAAGATCATCAGCTCAACTGACAAAAATCAAATAGGTAATACTGATCTTGTTACCTTAAATAATTAGTTCTCTGAATTACCCAAATATAGGTTCATCTCCATTAGCTGGATAACTCTCTGAAATATTGGATCACTGAGTGAGATATTTCATAACAGATTTGACTTGTATAGACATTATAGAAAAACATCAGGAACTGTTGTTATTGATTAGTGTCGTTTATTTTGAAGGACTTAAAGTTGGTATGAAAGTGAGGCTAAAGGCTGGTATAAACAATAATAAAATTCACGAGTTTAAACCAAACCTCATTGATGACATTGGGGAAATTAAACTTATCCATAAAAACACACGTACAGTGATCGTGGAATTTAGTAAACATGGACGATGGGAAGGGAATTTGACAGACCTAATTTGTATAGAACAAAAAGACAGGTATGAATGAAAAACTTGGTCAAAACATAGTTTGAAAGTAAATTGTAATTCACAAGGGTAAACGGTGGATGTGATTGAGACAGATTTTTCGTGTCATGTTAATTTCATTCTTTGTTAGCTTTGTCTATTCATTAATTTCAAGCACATGTGATTATTGCTTTCTTTAACTTCCATATCCGAAATATCATCCAGAAAAGAATTAAAGCAGCTGGAATCAACAAAACTGTAAAAAAGGCTTGAAATGTTTTTTATTCTTTTGTTGATCCTTTTTCCTAGATTGATTCCGATAATTTTCTTTAATGAAAAAAATCATTTGTCTATTTTATAAACAGTCTTGGGTGACTTTCAGAAGGCTTTGTTTCGCTGGGTTATTTTTCTGTCTGCCTTAATTTTTTTTCTCATTATGCCTTTTATCCTGAAAACCTAAAAAAGGTTCAATCTTGTTCATTCAAACTATTTTTTGCATAAATGAGTTACTTTGATTATCATCCAATGGTCCTATAAATATGCGAGATTAGAAACATTTCTGATTTTGTGAAAATATCTACCCCTACCTATACTATAGTTTTCATTGAAATCCTAGACTGTTTATGAGTTGATTTTTTGCAATTACCTTTCTTTTCAATTAAAGGTGTTTCAACTGTGATGAGTGTTTGGGTGGTGTTACGATTTTCAAATGCACGCAATGCGAAGATATGTTATTCTGTGAAAACTGTTTTCATTTCAAAAACTCTCATAAGCATAAACTAATACCAATCGAGACCTCGTCTTGTCTTCCGAGAAGAGAAATATATTCAGTAGTCAAAAGCCAAAATCAATATATCAAAGAGATTTTGGTGTCATCAAATGAACATATTGCAGCTAGAATGATCAATCAAGAAATGGACATGCCATGGTTATCAGAAGAAAGCTGTCAGCCTGTATGTTATTTCCACTGTCATACACTTTTTTTATAAGAAAAAAAGAAAAAATTAAACAACTTGCTCATCAACCCTGAGGGCTCAAATTAATCACCTCAAGGATTTTTGAATTTTGATTATTATTTTTTTCGGTTTTTTGTTAGCATTGGATTAAAGTGAAATTATTTCCAAATGTATTGGTGACCAGCATTAGTGTTATTCTGGATACAACTGATTCATCCACTTACCCTACAAAAGTTTTGGTATATGGGAGTGGAAATAAACTAAACAAGACACTTTTAAACTCAGTTATTTTGAAGAAATCGGAAGAAAGCATTGTGAATCTTCTTGGAGAAGCAGATAAGGTTTGTTTCTTTTGTTCTAATCAAATCCAAGCAAGTGGCTATTAGGAATGTTATCAAATGCTCACTGTTACTTTCTGAATGAAGTACTTTGTATGAATCTGTCTGTGTTCTTCTCATAAGAATAAAAAATTCTTGTTCCAACCAAACATTTTAAAATAAAGAAAATCGGAAGCTCCATTTTTTATTTTATATTTTATATTTATTTTATATTTTTTATATTATCTTATACTATCATTCGATTATATTTTCCAGTAGTCATTATCAAGTAAGGACTGAGAAATATTGAGATTAATAATGAGAAGATTGTTTCGATATCTTTAGACGTATTGTTTCGATATCTTTAGATATATACCTACATAGAGTTACAGATAAGTACAGATCTTGAGAAAACAAAACAGTTTGCTTGCAAAATATGTCACTTAAAAATAACTGCTGAAAAGAGAAGATATACTTATGACCAAGAGGTTCTGAATGTTATCACCAGTCAGCCCAAAATGGATAACATCAGGTCGAAAATAGATCAAGCGAAAATACAAGAAAAGGCTTTTACTGAACAAACAAATTTGAATAAGCAATTCAAAGTGTTTTGTTGGGGTTTGAATGATAAGGATCAACTTGGTGGGATGAGAGGTTCCAAGGTCAGACATTTTCAAAATATTTTAACACAAACATGAAATGATCTTGTTTGATCTTGTTTGATATAATCCCATCCTTGGAGTTCTCTGAAAACTCTGATATTTTTTGTCTTGTTAGGTTAAGTCTCCAACATTATCTGAATGTTTGTCTATGCATCAATGTCAAGATGTCGTCGGTGGTTCCAAAACGTTATTCTGCGTTACATATGATGGAAAAGTGTACACATGCGGCGAATCTAGTTGTTCACGGTTAGGTGTTGGTCCAATAGACGAAAACGTATCCATTCCACGTTTAATTGATGGCTTAAGTCATGCTGTTGTTAAGAAAGTTGCTGTTCACTCTGGTGGTCGACATGCTATGGCATTAACAACAACAGGCGAAGTTTATTCATGGGGTGATGGTGAGAATGGCAAGTTAGGACATGGCAATAAATTGTACGCACTACAATCGTAATAATTTCATTCTTCTATTTCACTAACGAAAAAGCTATCAAGAATCTCTGAGTTGTATTCATCAGTTCACATATGAAGAGGTAGAATGTAGAAACCATTCTTATCAAACAAGGGAAAGTGTTAAAAATGTCCAAATGTTTGATGCATAAACAAGAAACAATGCGACAACAGCTATGAATATTTGATTTGGCTTGTTAGGGGCTGGTTATATGGAAGAAATTCTTAAGGGTGTTTTTTCTTAAGGTTACATGAAAAATCACGGCAAAGCAGGACAGGATTTATTTTCCGCTGTTTTATCCGCCCTCTTTAAAGCTTGTTTTGAAAATTATTTATCATACGCATACACCTGACGTCAGAAAAAATCTAAAATCCCATCTCGGTGTAAGATGCAGAAAAAACGTGCCGTCTTGGTGACTTCTATTTGAGTGATTTTTTATCATATGACCAAAATCTTATAAAACAAAAGAAATGAATGCAATAGCGAGATCTCGGTAAAACTTCCCGTCCCGGCTAAGCGGGACAATTTCATCCATATAACCAGCCCCTTAGTCTTACAGAATACTGGAATACTAGCTTTTGTTTGTGGACTTATTTTTTTCTCTTCAGAAATTATGATAAACCGCATATTATAGAAGCCTTTATCGGCTCCTATGTGACTGATATAGCCTGTGGAAGCGCACATAGTGCTGCTATTGTTAGTGATCGAGAGTTGTATACTTGGGGATTAGGGGATTATGGACGACTTGGCCATGGTGATGAAATTACCCAGCTGAAACCAAAGTGGGTATGTAGTGTTCGTACTTTCATAGTGTTTTGTTTCTACATGATGAGAGGATCACCATTACGTGAGTAATTCCTTGATTTGTATCAATGTAATGAGTTTTTGATTTGAATTTTTTGAAGCATTTAATGTTCATTTCTTATGCTCTTAAAATCTACAGATCATTATCTAAATTTCTTGTGAAGAAAAACCATCATAGAACTAATAACTTCGAAACAAAGCAATATTTTTTCAAGGCTGTGTTTTTATATGCATTTTACAATAGATCAATAATCAAGTATCAAAACAGTCTGAACTACTTAATTGTTTTTTGTTTTTTCTTCTTCTTTTTTTTGCAGGTGAAAGGTTTGTTGGGTTATAATGTGGTTAGAGTGTCACTCGGAAGTCGAGATGCTCAAACTGTTTGTTTAACTGCTGACCAAAATGTGTGGTCATGGGGAGATGGTGATTTCGGAAAGCTCGGAAGAGGCGGTAGTGAAGGTTGTTTGACACCAAAAGTCATTGAAGCCCTGGCAGGGGTTGGCGTTTGTAAGATACTATGTGGTGCTCAGTTTACACTCGCATTGACCAACACTGGATCTATTTGGACATGGTATGTTGTTGCTACTGCTATGCATTTTGGGATTTTTTTTGCTACCATTGATAATGATAACGATTTTAGTGAAACGAGTGAAAAATATTAATTATTCTATTTTAATATTTTAATTTATTATTAATATTAAGTTACTAAGGTGGTGTTCATAAAGATTTCCTCGGTAAGCGGAAAAAACCTTCCACTAAATTCTTTCCTGCTCAACTAATGAATATTACCCCTGCTAACCAAAATCTCGCTTACTGTGGAATTTTCTGTTATTCTTATAAATTACAGTTTTTTTTTCCTGATGTTTGTGGTATAAGGTGATATTTTTTATCATATCTAGGGGTAAGGGTGATTTCTTCCGTCTTGGTCACAACAGCGACGCGCATGTCAGGGAACCAAAGTGTATTGAAGCCTTGAAAGGGAAACAAATTGTTGACGTAGCAGTTGGGGCGTTGCATTGTCTTGCCGTTACTGAAGATGGAGAGGTACGCTAATTCGTTGTGTTTTATCGAAGCATTAAAATTTCAATATATTGTTATGACTAAGATATTGAAACTGATTTAGGTGTATGCCTGGGGAGACAATGATCACGGTCAGCAAGGAACTGGCACAACAACGGGTAACAAGATGCCGACAAGAATTCTCGGCATCGAGGCTCATCGTATTAAGAGAGTAGCATGTGGTTCATCTCACAGTATTGCGTGGGCAGAAATCAACCCAACATCTTCAATTCTTGATGAGCCTGTTTCATTTCCCATTAGTAGGGATCCACTAGGCGTAAATTTAGTTTTACGACGAGAACACGACGAAGAGTCGTTTGATAATCTCACAAAATTCATGCGAGAACAAAGACCGTCACTTGTTCGAACAACATTGCAAATGACGTCCGATTCTTTACAGCAAGCAGCACTACAAAAGATGTTGGAAACCTTGAAAATCCAATTTTCAAGATCGATGTTAATATCTTGTCTGAAAATTCATTGTAATCTTCATAACGGGGCACCACAGTACGTATATGACACATCATACTCGGCCATACAAACCATTGCCAGTAATCACATCGCTGATATCGTCAAATTATTGAAACTCAGTGTTTATGGTCATGTTTCCAAAGAACATGCCGAAGTACTTCAAAGGTTCCTGGCACATGCTTGTGGTAACATGACTGTGGTAACATTTTATGCTTAGTACCAACATTGTTGCACGCACATTGTTGCACATATCCACTGGGTGCTGTCTTTATAGCTTTAACTATGGCATAGTGGCGTTTACATGGAACCCGATATGAAATTCAGCCGATATGAACTTTCCTATCCGTTCGAGATAGTGTTGTGTTTACAGGATATTTCATGTCGGGGCTATTTCGAAATACGCATACGCACGAAGTACATTTATTGCCAGATTCTGCTTACAGAAGCAATATTAGAAACAGCATCGGTTTATACGACTCACATCGGGAAACTCATGTTAACACCTATGGAAGTTTTCTTAGCAGGCGATATCAAAATCGTCAGTCTCATATCAGGGTTCATGTATACGCTGCCTTATTTACCTGAACTGTTACTAAGATATTTTATTTCACTTATTTCCAGGTATGCGAAACTCTTGTGGATATCTGCATGAACGAACTCGAGGAGAAACTGGCTTACAATCATGTCATCCAAGAAATGTACAAGCAATGCGTTCAAGAAAGCTCGCATCCGTATATCGGTGCACCAGGTGTCGTACTCAGTGGTTCTGTAAAATACCCAGGGGCTGTTATGCTTGTGGTGGAATTCAGTCAACAATGTCAAACCGAACCCGGTCATGATGTGTTAACATTCTACGATAAAAAAGATCGAACCATAGCTTTAAGAACGGGTTCGTTGCCGTCGGATTGGAGCACGAAGTTGAAAGTAACGGGTGACGAAATGCGCTGGACATTCATCACTAACAGTCCTGGGGGGCTGTGGGGATTTCGTTTTACTGTTACACCGATCCCTCCATCTGATCATGTTGATATGGATAATCTTTCTGATGAAGCACTCCTTTCGCTCTCTTGTTTAGAGTTAGTCAAAAAGTTGTTAGGTAGGTGTCAGCTTGTCCTTTGGTGAAATTCCGAGCAGAATTATTTTTTCAGAATTAGCATAATTAGTTTTTCCCCACGAATATCGAGTATTGTGCACGAGGATCCTTTAAAGATTGGAGGTGGGAGAATAGAATATTTATTTATTTGAATCTTCCTCTTCTAGATTGCGGTATAACAAAATGCGTACGTAATGAGTCTACCATTTTGAAATTATCATCACTTCTTGCAACATGTATAAGAATTCCAGCATCATCATCCGAAGAACGAAAATGGATGCTGGATTACCTTCACGGATTGTTACTATCCCATAATGCACCACCAGTCGATGTACCGGCAATTTTAGGTTGCAGTCGCTTCCGTGATGCATCAGTATGTAAACTGCGACTAGATGGTCACCAAGGACTCAAAGAGGTAGGCCATAAATAACAGATGGATTTCTTTGGTTTTTATGAATTTCTTGATTCTTATTTTTCTTACATATTATTGTTGTTGTTTTTGTTGAGGCTGTTTTGTCATCTACACTTGCAACATTTATCAACGGAATCCCACAAGCTCTTACCACACAATACGAGTACGAAGAAGCATTTATCAGACGTGGTGACCAACTCATGTTCACCTCATTTTTAAGAGTAAGAGCATCTCGTTTTCGTTTTGTTTTTGTTTTTCCAGCCCTTTGTAAACATCGAATTAGTCGTCCACTGGATTGGTATATTTTTAACACAACTTTTTGGTTTAGAAAACACGTCAAAACTTTCCAAATGTCACATGACAGGAAAGTCGAAAATTAGTTTTAGTTTTGGTACGGGTAGTGATCCAGACCAAAAGTAATTTGAGAGGGAGTGGAATGAATTAGTAATAGCTCGATTTTGAGGACCATTTTTATTGATTTTTCAGAGTTTAGCATTGCTGGCTTGCTCATTGGGTTTTGATGTTCTTCCGTGTTGTTCAAACAAACATCAATGGGCGTGGTTTATCAAGTATTGTACTGCTATACGTGCTGCACAAAGCTTTATTCAACGTACTAGGCTACCTAGTAATTTCTCACATGCTGTTCGTGAAAGGATACAGGAGATCTTAGGGGAAGACGAAGTTTTGTCGTTTGATTATGAAAACAACGATGAATTTAGCAGAGGTCAAGACGAACAATTGATCACATGGTTGAATAGGTCGGTATTTAACAATTGTTTACCAACTTTCATTTCGGTATTTACGACGATTTTTTGTCGAGGTCCATCTCCATGCAGATCTGGTACTAACCACTTGGATAATCGGGAAACAGCTTTAAATCTAGAATTAAAAACTGTCCCTGCAGAGTTTGATCACTGCAGAGCGGTTTTATTTAAGCATACCAAACGTGATTGATTTGTTGACTTTAATTAGAATTTTTATGAAAATTTTCTATTGTTTTTTTACTCAGACGTGCACAAGATTGGTCAGTTATTTGGGGTGGAAGTGGCAGTGTGTATGGATGGGGACACAACCATCGTGGTCAACTGGGTGGCATCGAAGGGGCGAAGATCAAGGTGCCAATGATATGTGATTCCTTGGCTGCGTTAAAGCCTGCACAAATAGTGGGCGGAGAACAGACACTGTTTTGTGTGGGTTCTGATGGAAAAGTAAGAGCAGTTTTTGCAATATTTGAAATTCAAGTTAAATGCTTCACTCAATTTATAATTCATTTGAATTTGTATGTTTAGGTTCACGCAACTGGGTACGGAAACAGTTCCCGTCTCGGACTTGGTATAATGGAGACAGTAAGTACACCACGGATGATCGAGTCATTACAACACATCAACATCAAGAAGATTGCCGTCCATTCTGGTGGAAGACATTGCCTCGCTTTATCTTCTGACGGTGAAGTATTTTCATGGGGTGAAGGTGACGATGGAAAGTTAGGTCACGGTAATAGAAAGTAAGGAGAATTGTCAAGTGATGTTTTAAACAGACACACATGATGAGCAATATTATTACACCAATTACGTAATTACCACCTTGAACACAAAGAAAGTCCCTGCTACTCTCATACGTTATACAAAGAAACTTCCTAGCTTAAACTTACTTCCAATCCTAAATCATTTTATTCTTGATTAAACCCTATGTATTTTTTTTTTTTGTCAGTTCTTGCGCCCATCCAAAACTTATTGAAAGTTTTAGTGGTAAAAATATCACTGATATTGCTTGTGGTGGCTCACACAGCGCTGCGATTGGTGAACATGGTGAATTGTATACATGGGGAAAAGGACGATATGGAAGATTAGGTAGACCCTTAATTCCAAGTCGTTATTTTGTATCATTAAAAGAAGTTTGTTTACACCGTGGAAGATCTATAAAGCGAATGGCGTTAAGACGGCTGGTTATCCTTTTGTTCCTGAAGCAGTCAAACTATATACAGGCTTGTAAAGGTTACCAAGTTTGTTTATTATACTTGTTACACAGGTCATGGTGACGGAGAAGATCAGCTGCGTCCAAGAATTGTGGAAGCTTTACAACACTTCCAAGTTATCGATGTGGCATGCGGAAGTGGTGACGCGCAGACATTGTGTGTTACGTCAGATCACGCAGTGTGGTCGTGGGGTGATGGAGATTACGGGAAGTTAGGAAGAGGTGAAATAAATCTATTCATTACGAATCAAGCTCTCCTTCTGAATTGAAATATTGAGATAGGATGCGGAAGATTGAGGGGGTAGAACAAACTCGATGTCGAACAATATGTTGAAAATGAATATTTTATTTCTATCGTGTAGGTGGAAGTGACGGTTGTAAAACACCGATGATCATAGAAGATCTGAATGGAGAATATGTGGTGAACGTACAGTGTGGTTCCCAGTTTTCTATGGCGCTCACCCGGCGTGGTGCTCTTTACACCTGGTATATTTTTAAAAGCAACTGTTCTTCATAACCAACAATATTATTTTTGTTTCATCTACATTAAATTGAGTCCATTTGTTTACAGGGGTAAAGGAGATTATTTTCGTCTCGGTCACGGCTTAGAGGAACACGTACGTCGTCCGCGGCGTGTGGTTGCACTAGAATCGAAAGTGATAACATCGATATGTTGTGGATCTCTACATTGTGTGGCTTGTACAGAAGAGGGTGAAATCTACTGTTGGGGAGATAATGATGAGGGACAGTTAGGTGATGGCACAACAAATGCGGGACAGTTACCAAAGATTTGTTCGTCCCTTTCGGTAACATCATTTTCAAAATATTAACATGAATACTTTTTGAAAAACCTTTGGCTGGAAAAAAAGTTACTGGAAAACTCCCTTTATTCTTTTGTTACAGACAGCCTGAAAGAAACATTACACAGACGGAATGTTACATGAAGTCATTCTTTAAATCTTTTGTAATCTATGAATCTTCACGATTGATCGGAACATTTCCATGCTTGCATGGATTCTGATGACTGACTTCCATATTACCCTATCCTTTGTTTCATCGTTACTGACTTTCTATTCTTTTATAACCGAACCATTGCAGCCTCCTATGTTGTACACATTCTCTAAAGCTATTTAACTGAATCTGTTTCTCAATTCCAAAAGAGATTAAGCTTACCCCATACATCTACTCTTACACAAGAAAATGGAAAAACTTTCCTCACCGGGAAAAAAAACAAAAAAAAACTGTGTTCAACTGCTGGACACCCTGTATTAAAGTTGTTCGGAACAATAATGCTTTTCGGTTATATATTATGGTTGACTTCTTAATAAGCAAACATGCAGTATTTAACAACGAGTTTTTATTATTTAGAATAAAAAGATCGACTGTATTGCTTGTGGTTCTGCACACACTATTGCTTGGTCAACTTGCGAAAGTGTTTCACACACCCTCCCAACCAAAATACCAATGGAATATAACCACCTGCAAGATATCACTATGACAACATTAAGAAACAGGGCGTTTCTGTTACACCACTTCTCCAAATTATTCTGTTCATGTGTTCCGCTGATGGAATTGACAGCCAATGAAAACGAGTCCACGTTGTTGACAAGTGACCCGATGGTGAATTCTTTAAAGAGTTTGATTTTATCTTCTTATAAAGTAAGCACTTTACCAGTACACAAACATTTTGCTGAGACTCAATGTTACTTAAGTTGTTTCTTGTTGAGTATGTACGTGGGAAGTGTAAATGTAGAGTTTTTGAAGATAGCTCACAAGAAATAACCTTCAAACTTCTTTTTATTTAGTTTACGCATTTAGAACAACATATATGTTCCTATTTTTGGGGTTTCTTTTTTGCTTTCTGGACAAATCGACTTTCGGCCGGGCCACTTCGATTTTTGACAGATTTGAACATGATGTTGCATATAAAAAAAACTGAAAATATTTATCATTTTGCTTGTGTATTGTAATCTTTTTTCGATCAATGAATGAGTTATGCTACAATCTCCCCAAAAAAGCTTCAGAAATGGATTTGATTTCCACAAAAGAAGAACTTAGTTTCAAATGTTTTTTTAAAATGTGTTAAGAATCATGGATGATGTATTTTTTTACGCTTATCAAACGTATATTTACGCATTTTTTTCTTCAGGAAAACACGTTTCGAAAGATTATTGATATATCTATGGTGCGGGACCGGCAGCATGGCCCCGTAATTGAAATAAATAGGGTATGTTATCAATATTCTTGCCTTAATAACTTCGTGTGGATTCTGAATCTTTCAGAACACCTTATATACCTTTCCTGAATTTCTGTTTAAACGCCGTGTTTTGGACTTTGCATGGTGTTTAAATTCGGGGAAAGGGTATTCTCAGCTTGATTTCAGACCCGTCGATTATGTGTTCCCGTAATGGCGAGTTTCCACTCCACGAATTCGGTTGCGCTGGCGAACTCGATCACATTTCGAACGTTCCTACTCCTTTGTTCCTACTTCTTCTTGTTTTACCATTGCATCGTTTGAGTACAAAACTACTTATTTATAAATTTGGAATTATCTTTAGGTTAAAAAACATCGTGTAGCTCGAGGATTGGCTGGACCGCATGGCAGCAAATCGGTTTTCGGTCAAATTACATCCAAAATATCTGAATTTTCCATCGAAAGTTTCTGCTTACCTCATCGAACGTGGAAAGTGAAATTCATTGGTGAATCGGTTGATGACTGTGGAGGAGGATTTTCTGAATCGATCGCTGAAATGTGTGAGGAATTGCAAAATGGTTCTTTACCGTTGTTAATAGCAACGCCTAATAGTGAAGAAGAAAGCACGGGAACTACCGACTGTTTGATTTTTAATCCTGATATACGTGAAGAAACTCATCGGAAAATGTATCGATTTCTTGGTATGTTTATTTACCGTCTGTTGTTTGTTTGTTTGTTTGTTTGTTGATTTTAATAATAACCCTATTATATTTGTAGGAATTCTTCTCGGTATTGCAATACGTTCCGGAAGTCCGCTTAGTTTAAGCTTAGCCGAGCCGGTTTGGAAACTGTTGGTGGGATTAACCTTGAACTTAGACGATCTGGATGATATTGATCATGGGTTTGTGGCCAAACATTCTTACTTATCATCTCTTGTAACGCATAGCACGTGTGGCCACGATCAAGAAAAATGTTCGTTCGAAACGTGCTTTAAAGAAAACTTTATAGAAAACCTGGAACTTCCCTTCACAGTTCGAAGCGCATCGTGGAGGGAAGTGGAACTATCACGTGTTCATACGCAAGTCACCGCAGAGAATAAACACGAATACTTGAAAAACACTTACAATTACAGAATCCATGAATTTGATACTGCCATAGGTTGGATACGAAGTGGAATGTCTCAAGTTGTTCCTGTCCCTTTCATCTCCTTATTCACTGGACCCGAATTAGAAAATATGGTTTGTGGCAATCCTGAGATTCGTGTTGATTCTTTACAAGCAATAACAACTTATCGCGGAATTGAAGCCAATTCCTTACTTGTCAAGTGGTTCTGGCAGACTCTCGAAGAATTCACCAATCACGAACGATCGTTATTCCTTCGGTTCGTGTGGGGTAGAACACGTTTACCGCGAACTGCGGTGGATTTCAAGGGAAAAGATTTCATCTTTCAGGTAAAAAAATCATGTTATTTTTTATTGGTAGGTTTTTTGTTCGTTTCTTAGTTTGCGGTTATTTCAGATCAGGCACAACATCAGTTATTACTTCTGACTGAGTGAGTGGTTTCACACCAAACATTACAAGCATTGTCAATAATTTTTTTCGATAGGTTTTGGACAAATACAATCCTTCAGACGATTACCTTCCTGAATCATACACGTGTTTCTTTCTCTTGAAAATGCCAAGATACTCCAATATGAACATCTTGAGAGAAAAACTTAAATATGCTATTTATTTCTGCAAGTCCATCGATTCAGACGACTATGCACGTGTAGATTTAACCAACACTTAAACTTGAAAGCCAAAGAGCGCCGTATCAATCAAAATGTTGTGTTTTTTGAAAAGGATAAGAAGAAAAGCCATTACATCAAGATTCAATGAGAGTTTCCATGAACAAACCAAAGTATGAAAGGAATTGAACTTGATGAAATTCATCTTGTGCTGTTTGAACATGGAAATATTTTGTTTCAGACTTTATCTTATCACAATTATATTAAGTAAAGTTTATATTTGTATATATATATATGTAACAAATTTTCTAAAAGAAATGTTTTTTCTAGTTGCGTATATCTCAATTTTCGTCTTCTTTTTGTTTCAATAATTTTAGAAGGATTATGTACCCTATTTCAAAATATACTTTTCCATACACACCAAGTTTTATGAGGACTGCGAAAGTGAAGACGGTGGTGTTCTTGATTTCACCTTTATTTTTATCACGTAACAATTCCTGGATAGGATTTCTTTCCCTTCCTTTTTTTATTATTATTATTATTTTCCAATTTATTTAACGTTGGTGTCACCTAGTATATATTAACAAGATAAAAATTAATCTATACCAACAAAAAATTCAGATTTTACAAATCCTACATGTAAATAAAGTTAGGAGATTCGAGGCCTTTAGTAAGCGTTTATAGGTATCAAGCGAGCAATTTCACGCTGTCCAGAAGACTATTCCACAGCAGACTTCCACAAAAAAAAGGATTGCGTGAAAAAACGTTGTGATTTAGCCGCAGGAATCACAAGTAGATTTTGGTTTCGTAAGCTATAGCGTATAGACTTCACCTTAACAATGTTTGCATGAAAGAAGAATTTTAGTTATGAAGGGTTTGTGCACCTCATAGAGAAGATGGAATATATGAATTTCGTGAACATGTTTCTGTAGTAATACCTCATAACTGCTTAAAAGGTCACAGAATACTGCTCTCAAAGCACGCTTATGGATTTTATCGATTTCACCGAAAGTGTTTTACTGCAGAACATCCTGATGACAGAAGCATATGAGAAAATAGTTAGAATAAACGAGTTAAATAAAAGTAACAATTGATTTTGACGAGATTCCTGACCCTGAGTCGAGCTTAATGGCAGAGAGATTTAATATAATCTGAAAAGGTAAGTTTTTAATCAACAGATATTCCAAGAAGCTTCACAGTATCCGAAGTCGTGATTGAAAAATTTTCGACATTTATAACAACTGGTAGGTTGGTATACGAAACGAGGCCTGTTGGTCTAGTGGTATGATTCTCGCTTAGGGTGCGAGAGGTCCCGGGTTCAACTCCCGGACAGGCCCATGCTTATGTTTTAAATCATAATTTTATACCTCTCTTAAACGTATATGGAGTTCCATTGCTTTCGTTGAAAAAACAAGGTCTGAACACACCGAAAAAAATGCCTGAATCTGATAGTGTGTGAAGCCCTCAGAAAAAGTTTATGCATGGCGAGAGCAAAATATTCTTCTCGAGTCAGAAAATTTGAGATAAAAAGATCTGAACATTGAAATATTAATAATATATCTTCCACTTATATTACGCCTCGTTAGCGCAGTAGGCAGCGCGTCAGTCTCATAATCTGAAGGTCGTGAGTTCGATCCTCACACGGGGCATAGTTTTTCAACTTCAAAACGTTGTTACTTTCATTGAAAATAAATATTTTCAAAGTTGTAACACATTTAGATCAAAAGTGTATTAAAGAAGAATGTGCACCCAAATTTAACCTCCAGAATTACTTATATTAATGAACTGAAGTAATAGAAAAAGAAGTTAAATAAGAATAATAAATGGTAATGCTTTTTTTCCTCACAATAATTTCAATTCTCAATTAAATTATTTGATGGGGGCGGGATTCGAACCCGCGCCATCGAAATGACTGGTGCCTTAAACCAGCGCCTTAGACCGCTCGGCCACCCCACCGTGCTTTCTAGGAGAGGTCAGCTTTAAAAATTTCAACAAAAAAAATAATTAGCCCAATGATACTACATCAATATATTAGGGAGTTGACGCAACTGCGAAGGCAATAAGGACAGCGACGTCAGAATGATCACCGAATATTCAGAAATTAATGATTCACAAAGCAATTGAAGTTTTAATAACAAAGCCTTTGATCAATGAACTAAGGAAGACAGAAATGCTTTCGAAAAAGGATAAAACAAATACGAACGAGAGAAGCATCTACTGCTATCCTTGCGTCTTCGCATTTAAGTACGACTTCAAAATATAACTTTTCACGTTGTGTGTAGAACGTGCAAATCTGTTAATGATGGTAATTAAACTCCAACGGATTGATAAGATATAAAATTTATTTCTAAACAAAATCCACAAGGAAAACGAATCTATGTTTCACTCACGTCGCCGTCCTCGTCGTCGTCGTATTTGCGTAAACTCCCTAATATTTTTTATTATCGTCGAAAATAATTCCAACACAAATTGTATAGTATGAGAATCGATGATACCAATTGCTAAAATAAAGTCGTTGATAACTAGCAAAGTTTAGCGTATAGAGAATTACAGTTTGTTTTTCAGCACACAGTCAGCTGATTCTATTGAAATTTTTTTATATTCCAAAGTCATTTAAAGTACTCCCAAATCAAAAGCATCAAAAGGTTTGCAAAACATTAGTCACGTGACAACATCGGTGCTCAAAACTGAGAAGAAGTCATCTTGCCCAAAGAATATCAGCGTAGTCCTTTCATTAATTACAAAATAAATTATAAAATAAAAAGTAAAAAATAATATAAAAATTGAATCAAAAATTATTTACAATATTTTTCAAACCATTAATGACCGAATAGACGCTCAGGGTGTGGTGCTTCAAAATCTATAAACTCTTTATCGGCGTTTATCGTTAACGTTTAATTTTACAATTCATTGGAAAATAAATCTTTCAGTGTAAAAGTAACAAATGTTGATCAGGAATAGGTATTAAAAAGGCGAAGCTCGGGGTGTCATGAAGGAGAACGAGCTCGATTTTCCAACATTAAATCGTATGGAAATTTTATATGAAATAAAACAGGATATTTTAAGGATAAAAGCTCCTTTGATATAAACGCCCAAAACTTTTAATCGGTCATTAACGATATTATGTTTTCATTTTTCCAAGCATGGCAATACGAGTTTTAATTGTTTTCACTGTCTCAGGGAGTTCTTGAAGAAGTTGATCTCCTCCTTCGTCAATAGCTTCTGAAATCTTGTGACAAATCTAAAAAGAGAGATGATGCAATACCTGCGTTAACTACAGTGGACTCTCTCTCTATCTCTAACTCGTAAGGGACCAAGGAATTTGTTCGAGATAGAGAGAGAGTTCAAGATTTGAAATTCAAGTCCTCTGCTCATCGAATCATTCTTGGGAATTCCGAAAGCTCAGAAACCATTCCCTTTTCTACCTTTCGTATATATGTCGCATTTTTTGAGCTAGTGTCGTATTTTTCAACTTTCGCTTTACAGCTGACATGATTTCTTGTTTATAACACTAATGTGAATTTCTGTGAGACAAAGTTATTTATCTCGTTCGAATGAATTGCTGACATTCGAATTTTCTTATTCGAATTTATTGCCCGGAAGAACGTGATGTGAACGTGATGATTTTTATGCCATGGAATTTGGCCTTAATTCAAAATAAAAGTTCGAAATAGGGAGAAAAAAACTGAGTGAGGATCAAAATATTTGTTCGAGATAGGGAGAAGTTCGAGATAGAGGGTGTTCGAGACAGAGAGAGACCACTGTCCCACCTTTTTTCTCTCTGTGTTTACGTGGTAGTGGAGATTCGTGTTCGTTCGCATGTTGTTATATATAAAATGAATGTTGGTTGGAAGATTTTTTTTTACTCATTGAGTGCGAAATATATAAAAAGGTTCCTTCTATGAATGAGATCATTTTTCGTACGGTTCCTTTGGAATAACTACAACTAACTGGATTTATTACCTCTTTCATTATGATCGTCTTTAAATCAGAAGCTATTCTGTTCGCAAAAAGATTATACAGCCAGCTAAAAATAAAATCAATTTTACCATAAATACGTAAGACGTAATCCTTCTTTCTTTTAATGTTATTTTTTGCTGACAATAGATTATCACTAGTTTGCGGTGAAAACCTTGTTATTTCTGGCTGGGTTCTGTTAAATTAACACACTCTGAAATATAACACACAACAAAGCACAATTTGAAACTCTATTTCAGGAACTTGAACTATTGTATTAAAAGAATGGTTTTCTTCAAGGGCCGTATTAAAATAAACCCTACTACCCCCATCCACCCCCAACATCACAAACCGCTGTTTACAGGAAATTTGGTGTGGCACAATGAAATCATTGGTACCAGTTACATTAGTATATATAATTGAACAAAAATATACCTTGCACCTCCGTGAAATTTTACTTTCAAATCACTAATTTGTAATGAGCATTTTCTAGACACAATTTGTGGGTTTGTCTCGTTATTATCATCTGAAAAAAACACAAAACATACATAATGGTTTATTTAGTAGTTGCAAAAGGTGGACCTAATTAAATCATTCCAAATTATTACTAAATTATTACTAGGTATTATCTTTTGGTTAATTATTTAAGGAAACGTTATCTGATCTTTATCTTCGATCTTACCTACACGAAAGGCTATTTCTAAGTCTATACCGCTTATATAAACCGTAATGGTCCCACTGTCTTTTACATGAGGCCTACAATATAAAAAAGAAAAAATTAACAACAAACAACAGAATGCGATGTTTTGCTTGAGAAACAAAAACAACTGGGCTGACATGAGGAGACCTTTTTGTAGTGGTATCGACTGTTTTTGTTGAGGAGGATATGACTGCTCTTATGGTCATTTTTATGAGAAGATCTAGTATTGATGTAACAATGTTGTTAGGAATATATAGAATACTGTAAGTTATTGGTCAAAAAAAGGAGGAGCAGTCTAATATCAGCATTACAACTTACCAACGCTTTTCTTTATATCTCCATTTTGTGTGAATTTGCAATCCAGCATCCGAACAAGAAAGACCGAAACCCGTCTTTTCATGAAATGCTATGTTTGATTTTGGGATAGATACATCTTTTAAAGTCACACTAAAATGTTTTGCAACGAAACATAATATGTAAGCGTACTTGCACTTCATTTTAACCAGCAGAAAAAACGTAGATAATAAAGAATTTTCTTGCCTTGATATCCCAAATGAAACTGATCCGATAGGTGTATTGGTTTCTCCATTTACATCTGGGATAGAGAGTTGCTCGATTTCTTTCTCCAGGTATGGTATTCCCATTTGTCGAACTAAAAGGTTTTTTATTGCAGTTTTAATGCAAATTCTTGTTTCATGCATAATCCAACTATTGAATGGGTACATGTCTCCTTACATTATCGACAAGAATGATGGATTCCTGGTATAAAAACATTTCTTCCAAACTTTATGAAAACATTTGAATAGTGTGTCTGATTCTCGAACATGTGATGATATTGTTAATTTATAACCTAGTTTGAACTGCTGGTTCCATTATTTTATTAAAAGTTGTTTTGCAAAACTAACGAAACTTGCTTTAATTCTTCAAATTGTAAATGCGTTATTAATCTCATCGTAACGAACGAGAGGTATTCGCACTGGATAACTGTTGAGACTGGAACAAGTGATCACGTGATCACTAACCTTTTACACGCTTAATATGAGCAACACAATTTTGGCAGAGGCTCAAAGTTGCTTACTGTTGCCTGTTGACCATATCTATGTGGACCAATTTTTTGTCTACTCGGGTAGGGCCAGTGCAGTTTGTTTTACAATCGAACGTTTCTAATGTGTTCCCTTTTGCCTCACCTGCGAAGGCGCCCCTGAATAGTACCCTCTAAGTTACCAAGAGTCTCAAAAAAACTGTATATAGAATTTGGACACATATTTTCAAGTATTTCTACGTGTCAGTACAGGGGTGGAAAAATAGGAATGGTGAGGCTCAGGTTTAAGAGGTTTTAGTGGTTCTTGAAGCCTCACAAGCGCCACCCGAGAAACCGCCCCTGAATTAAAAGCCATCATGGTAAAGGCATAACAAATAGCTGTGGATTGGCGCAACTATTGCACTCAAAGAAGTCTGGTTATCAAGTGAAATCCTATAATGTGGATAAGCAACATTTCAAAGACGGGATGGTTGCAGATATTTTCATCACCGAGAATCTTGAAATTCCTCTAGTTCCGACGAAAACTACGTTTCTAAATCCTGATCTGCCGATCAACAGTTTTGGAAGTTTTCGCCCAAAGAAGTCAGAAGGAAGATTTTGAAGAACAACAAAAATTATTGACATATACCAATTAAATTAAAAGAATCTAACAAAATCATTATAAACGGATTGATTTACTTTCCGCCCTATCCATGGAATTTTACTCACAGCTCTCCACACGATTAATTTATAACCATGTTAACGATTGACAAATTTGTTCAACCAAAAAAGTAAAGGATAATACACTCGTAATTTTAACACGAACTTATAAATAAAGTGCTGGTCGAAAACATGATGGAAAGTGTGCGATCAATGTTAGTTCTATATGTACTAATGGATATATATAGACCGCGGTTATCTGTAAACATATAATACCTAGATTTTTGCTTATTACAGCTTACCATGATTCAGTCTTTCCTGCGTTGCTTCTTTAAAATAATCCGACCCGAAAACGTTCATAACGGATATACAAAAAATGCATAGCAAATACGTCAGCATATCAAGCCATAAGGCTGTAACAATTAATCCGTAGAATTTTAAAATTTTCAGAAACAACATGTAGGTCTCTATGTCAATTTTCCTGAATTTTGCAAAACATCTTTGAAAGCTCATTCAAGCATGGAGTTCCACTGTTTCATATTTTGAAACGGTTAACTGTTAAATAATATGCTCAAAAATCTTTGTTTCGGTCTCGTGATATTTGCATTGTATAACCCAAACCACCCCTCAAACGCTCCAATAAATTACTGACCGATAAATTTTTAATTTTTATTTTTACAACTTAAAATTATCTAATGGGACGAAACCAGGTTCAATTGAATATGCACTGAACAAATAATTTAAAATGTAATATCGAACTTAGATGGCATTAAGAAGCCGGTATGCAATGATTAATACGATTAATGATTAATTGTACTCTTCAAATGCCGCCAAAGCCAATCAGATTGGTGTCATTTTGTCAAAGCCAATCAGATTCGTGTCATTTTGTACAGTTGATGAATAAATGGAAGTAGTTGACTATAAAGATGGCGCATTGAAAACAACAACGTTTTATCGTTCAATCTCTCAAAGATTACATTTTATCTGTGTTTTTTTTTTTGGTTGGAACTTTCTTGTCATTCTTTGTCGCAAATACATGATAATCGATTATTAAAGGCATACCAAACTACCCAGGGTATCATTTATTTTGAGTTCCAAGACTCAGGACAAGGTCACCGCGTGTTACATGCTTTTGAATTATGCAGACCAGAAAGTTTTTTTATTTGTATTCTTATTATTATGAACTTCTAATATTTATTACTCGCACCTCCATTAATTAACCGACGGTGAAAAGTTAGCTGGTCTGTATATTATTCTGCCAATTCTCCATCGTTTTCAAACCAAAACAACATGTATGAACAACATGGAGAAAAAGAAGAATCACGATCAAATTTTGTTGGCAATATTTGATGCACAGACACAGTTTAGTGCAACGAAGATATTAAAAACGTATTCTTTAATATTTCTAGTTATGTTATATGTAATTCTTCAAAACTTTTCTTGGTTCTATCTATCTTTTTTTAGCAATCCTCACAGACACTCTGGTAAACTTTTACCAGAAGTTTCTCTTGAAAATCATATTTTTCTGCTAAATGGTTAGACATAACAGCCTTCTGTATTAACCCTTTACTAACTGGTTATGAGGGCATTACCGGAGAATATTGACGTCATAGTAAAACCCGTGCTTGCGAGGGCAGTACGTGACGGAAGTAATAATGTATAGCATAAAACATTATTGTAATGTTTTGAAAAAAATTTACACTTAAACACTCAATTTATGGTGAAAACAGGCTAGTACTTTCTGTTTGTTAGTTAGGAAACCTAACGCTAACTCTTTCCCTTCTCTATTTTTATTAGCTGATATGATTTGAGGGAAAGAGAGAGCTAGGTTCAACCCACAGTGACTGTTGATAACAGTTGAATTAAAAAAAAAAGATCCAACGTGAATTAATCAATAATATAGAAATAAAGCTTCGTCTACCACAGGTTAGATATTTTTCACTCACCTAGATAAAACATTTAATATGTAAACGCGTAATCTGGCCGCGGGGTTGAACCTGGCTATTTCTCTCTCAAATATTCTAGTTGAAAATCACCGTGGTTCAGAAATAGATTAAATAAACAGGTTTCCTAGTTATCTGTTTGTATATTCTCCCGCTTAAAATTTAATTTCGCGACCCACTAAATAAAAAATAGACCCTGGGTAGTTCGGTATGCCTTTAAATGAAATGTATACATAGTAGACGAGCTCTTACACTGTATATATAATCTATGTCAAAAATATTTGCACTAAACGGATGCCATAGGCGTATTTAGGATCAGTCAAAAAAAGTGGAGGAGTCCAACGGTATGATATTTCTTTTCAGTCTAAAGTGTCGATTAGGTTACTTGCACGTTTTCCTTTTCCACTTTAAATGACTAAACTCTCCTACACAAATTTTGACTGAGCTCTAGCTACGCCTCTGGATGCCATTTCTGATCTACTTATCAGATTTTAGCAAACGAGGCATCAAATTGAAGGTAATGTCGAGCACCTTAAAATGGTATAAAAATATTTCATTTTTCGCTAAATTTCGCAAATTTATTTAAGATAAAAAATTTTGAGCTTTTTAACAGAGAGACCATTAACTATCCATTTTTGCAAGAGAGAAAGCCCAGCCCTAGCCCGACGTTTTCCTTCAATTCGGATTCAAATTTGAGTTATAGAGCAAACTTTAGGGTTAGGTAGAAATTTTAGTAGTAGTTCGTATGTTTTGAATTTTGCATTTCAGCTTTTTCTCTGCGCTTGCAGCCTTTCACTTACTATATGTTTTCCTATATCACGCCCTCTCACAGAATACCCGTTCATTCCTTTAGTCCAGTATTTGAAAATTGATTGTTGTTCAATGTTTTTTTGGACTTCTAAGCAAAGAAAGGAAACGTTCTCTTTGTCAACTTTCTTTTAAAACTTTTTAAACATGTAAGCAGGTCTTCCTTGCCGAAGTCTGCATCTATATTTAAGGCTTCCGTTATGCAGAAAACTTCAAATGCCCGATGGATCATTTCTTCCAAATTTCTTGGCTTATCATACTAGATAATGATCCAACGGGCATACTTGACGTGGATGACGTTGTGTTTATTGATGACGAGGAGAAAGACGACGAAACGTTGATTTTCCTGTTTAGTGTTGTCAGAAATATTGACATGTTACTTCGAGAATGGAAATCTAATGATGTGTTGATGATTTCTCCAACCAAAAAAAATGTCAACCACTAGAGGATTAGAGGATTAAGAAATTAGACTGCTGTTACCAAGTGATTATAAACTTTAATGTTACTCGTTTTGAAAGAGGAACTAAGAGTGATTTTTAACAATTGATTTAATTTTATTAAATGACAATTTAGGTTAAGCGTAAGAATCAACAAGAACAAGACATGATCGTAAACAGAGTGGGGAGAAGTAAAAAATGGTAAAAGGACAGTTTGATCACCAATCTCGTTTACCAAAGACAATAACTTCAAGAAAAGAAGTAAGAATGTGTGAATGGAAAAAGGGGAACTCAAATTTGCCCTTGCGTTTGATTCAAGCTTGTAAAACAAGGATAATATTCCCATGTTCTTCAAAAAGAAAATGTAGCTATCAAAATCATACGACAAAAGAAACGCACACAAATGACAACTCAATTAAAGTTGAAAACAAAGACGTCATGATCTTCATTTCTTCTAATGACAAAAGGCCCGCTAAAGTTAATTCACAGACCAGAAAATATTCGGACCCAATTTTGGAGCAATACCGGCTGAAAGTTAATGCTAACCAGATAACGCGAACAAAAAGATTAGCCGAAGTACTGCAAACATTAGCTGACAAAATCCCAGAGACTGTAATTGTTGATAATATCAAATTGCATTCACGTCTTGGAATTCTATTGCGTGCGATAAAATATATCAAATACCTTGAAGAGCAGTTGGAGGGACAAGTTGTCAAGGCACAGTGAGAACAAGTAATAATTGAACAGGCAAAATGATTGAAAAATGTATAATGTTTTTTTTTTTTTCAGAATCAGAGCTGAAGAGGGTTTGTTAACACGTTTGTGGCATAAAAAGGGGCGACGACGGCAAAGCGGAATGATAATGTTTGTTTTGGATTAAATACACCTTTCCAGAGTTTCTGTTTAAACAACTTGTTTTGACCTTGTTACTACAACCAATCTCGTTTTAATTAAATTTATTGTTTTAATAATGTTTCATTATCTCTTTTACTAAAACTCCCAGTCGAATGATTAGAGGCAATTATGATATCTAAAATGAGGCCGGGTGTACTTACTAAACAAAAACACGGAGTAATCAGTAATCCAGAAAAGATATCTGGTTTTATCAATCAACTTAATGTCAAAGGATGGAATTTCGTTTAACTCAATAAACAAACTTGGAGATTAAACCATAGATTAAATCATAGTAATTTCTTTGTTCTTGAAGCTCATATATGACCACGTGACATATATGACAACTTATTGTTAATTCTTTCTTTGATTTTACCTTGACCACGTGACATATTACAGTCAATGCACAGTAATTATTTTCTATCATGTGATCTTACTTTAAATTTATTTACTGAATGCAAAACAAACTAGAGCTATATAATTTATTTATTTCAGCTTCCGACCTCAATTTAGGTCATCATAAAAAGGCGGACAATTACGTTTACAACATAAATAATTATACAATGTATTGTGTGGAATTACACATAGCGGGTCTCTAACTTTTAGGAAGCATATCTTTTGTTCTTTCCGCTTATTTTTTGCGGTTTTTACACCAAATGAAAGATAATTTTTTGCTCTTTCTAATCCTATGTCCCTTTTTTACTTAAAAATATTTTATAGGTATCTGTAACAGATTTTAGCATGAGAGCATGCAATTAAATAGATAATGATCAATTAACGCTTGCTTGAATTGAAATTAATGACTCGAGTAATATGAAAAGTCATAAAAAATAAGTGATTGTTGTAAAGTTGTATTTACACTGAAAACACATACGTTTTTACAAACGTGAAAGACTTCGTTGCTAGAGACCTTTGACAAAGATAAGAAGAATAAAGGATAACCTCTGAATAAAAACTAAAAATTCAATTACATTCAACGTGTCCGCCGTTTCTTTGAATACAAAGGTTTACCCTGTTTCTCATTTTAGTAAACGAACGTCTTATCATTGGTTGGTTCTGTCTCAATAAATTCACTTCGTCCACTATTCTTCTTCTCAATTTAGTCGGATTGAAAAAATGAGGGCCAATAATTTCCCCATTGCCACAAAGGCAAACCCAAACATGAAACTTTTCGCGCGAATTACTCTTCTCAAATATAAAATTTGGAGGAGGCTGAAGTTTTTGGCGTGTAGCAGTTTTGTGTGCTGACCGTACCACACATATGGAAACGCCTTGTGATTGTTGTATCATCAGCTGCCTGACTTGCTGGATATTTTATTGTGTTCTCACAGTTTTCCTTCTGCCACTTCTTTCTTTGTTTAGGTTATAACTTGTTCCCTCATTGTCATACTTCTTGACATTTCTCTGAATGTTACTTCTTGAAGGTGGATTTCTGCCAGGAAAACGCTGTCTAAAAGCTCCAATAACTTTTTGCTTCATGAAATTTTATAACGATGAACGCTCTTTGTTGCACTGTTAGCTGCATGATTAAATAAACTACAAGTTTTCCTGCTTATAAAGAATTTTGACAAGGCGTTGGGAATATGAAATTATTAAAACATAAAAAAAATTTTAAGCTCACTTTACACAATGAATAAAAAATTGGTGATCTTTACAGAATTTCGTGCTAAACGTAGCACAGTAGCATCCTGAGCAGTAATTGCAACGAAACAAAAGGTGAATGGTTCATTAAAAGTCTGGTTTATTGATCATTAAAGAGTTAATGACCGTATCGAATGAAAAAGTTCTTTTTTCTTAAACAAAAAATACCACAAATGAAAAATTATATTTTCAGAATCCTTGAAATATTTTCTTTCTTAACGGTATAAAAATCGCATTGATTTGATAAAGATTTAAAAAGTTATATGCTTTTAAAACTAGGGGCCCGTTTTTTTGTGGACACACTGTAAGCCAATTCAATTAGTTGAAAAGGTAGAATGGTCGTGAAGATATAGGTTTGTCTCTGTGGATTAATAAACTCTCTTTAAATTAAAGCAGAAAACTGGAACTAGCTCTCGACAAAATAGCCAGCCTGATAGCAACAAAAGAGCAAGTGATCACGGACAGACGTGGTTTTACTAGGATTGCTTACTTTACCAGTGAGAGCTGACACGCCCAAGTCTTCGGAGCCTTCAGATGACGTATAGTTTGACCAAAATAGGACGCATTGCAGCGACCACACGAAAAGCAATATAGAACATTTGATTGTAGTTCCTTTGACGAACGGTCTTTGAATTTAAAAAAAGTTTTAGTTTAAAACGTAAAACAGTCGGTGCGAAAGGTCAAACTTTGCTTTTTGTAACTTGCAATCAGTTTTTTCAAATCTTCGAGACAATTACACAGTATTGTTATCATATCATGTCTTTCAGTTTTATTTTTCAAGAAAAACAATAGTTACGACAACAACAACAACAACAACAACAACACATGGACATACCAATAAGCAGATGAACGCTACTCGATCTTTTCTTAAAGAGGTTAAGTTTCGAGAGATGTCTTGTTCTTTCGAACTTTATTTTAAGAGTTTACCGTAACGTTCTTTCAGAAAATCTCCAAAATCAATCCTATTCCTAAAATCAGCCAATCAAAGGAAGCAAATGACTACCGACCACCGACCACCGAGTACCGACCAATTTCTATTCTTCCAATACTTTCAAAAGTTTATGAGAAACTAGTAATAGCGCAGATGGTCATTCACATAGAGGAACTGCTCTCAGTTAATCAGTCAGGATTTCGGAAAGGACGCTGTACTGTACAACATGTATCAAGATCAAAAATGACATTATAAAAGCAATGGGCCGTGGTTCAAAATGCTCGATGCTTATCCTCGCTAACTACCTATCTCACCGGTACAAATACGTTCAAATCAA
This sequence comes from Turritopsis rubra, assembly GCA_039566895.2. Classification (NCBI taxonomy): domain Eukaryota; kingdom Metazoa; phylum Cnidaria; class Hydrozoa; order Anthoathecata; family Oceaniidae; genus Turritopsis; species Turritopsis rubra. The sequence goes on along the minus strand of CM077625.1, from coordinate 17,410,286 downwards.
CGAAATTTTATTTTTAAAAACTGCCAGTCACTAATGGTGTGCTACAAAGAAGCATCCTAGGCCCAGTATTCTTCAACATCTATGTTCATGACATGTATACAAAAACAGCTGCTGAATGTGTCAAATATGACACTAGCATATACCGTCATTCCAAACCAAAACAACTGAAAGAATGTGTGGATCAAATAACCAAAGACTTCGATGATCTATAGATTTGGTCAAAATAGACAAACCTGGTTTTCAACGCCGAAAAGACAAAATCAATGTTGTTTTCCACCAAACAAATGGCAAAGAAACACCAGCTCACTTTTGAGATCAAATCATCAGATGGCAAAGTAATCGAACAAGTCTCTTTTAAACTCATAGGAATAACCTTTAGTGAAGATCTAAAATGGAACCTCCACGTCAACAAACTTACAGCATCAGCATATGCAACTCGATACTCCAGATATTCAGATTTTGTGGCTCTTCTCAAACGGTTACATTATGTTAAAATTTTATTATATATATATTTATATATATATTTTAAACACATATATACTTATCATACGCTAATTATAAATATTATAAATATTATAAATATTTTGGAGTTGAAATATAATCCGTTATTATTATATAAGTTAAAAATACCGACAATAGCTTGACAATAAAGATTCCGGACGATTTTCCTATTTAAATGGTACAAATACCCTGAATTTTATGAAGTTGTGAAAAGACAATAACTGCATTTCCTAAGCACCCTCTCAAATTCTAAAAATTCGCAAATGCTACTCCTTCCAATAAGCGACAAGGTGGTCATTTCAGACAGCAAAATAAAATTTAAAGTAAGTTTCCATTCATCAACGCTTTTGTCGTGCCGTTATTTTTGTCGTACTGACGGAATTAGGGAGGAGTGGAAACAACGACGACAACGAGAACGCGAATGTGAATAAAACAAAAGCTTTCATTTAGAAAAGAATTCTATTTAATACTACACCATTGTAAAAATGTTTTCGTTAATTACATCATTTAGCTGATTTGCACTTTCCATACACAAGGTGAAAAGTTATGTTTTGAAGTCGTACTAAAGGCCGTTTTCCATTAGGTGGAATCGTGCGGATTAGATTTTACGCTTTTGCGTTTTTTCTAGCGAACGACTAAAGTTAAAACTTCATTCGAGCGGATTTGCTGAGATTTCAAATTATCACAACACCTTAGCTGCCTAGGGAATAAATATTTTTTTATGGATTGAAATTGTTAAATAAATGTTTAATGATTTTATATACCGTATTTCCTCTAATAAACGCCGCGGCGTTTATTACAAATTGCAGATTTTGGATGCGGCGTTTAATAGAGGGCGGCGTTTATTACAAAATGAAAAATCAAATAAAAACAGACTTTAAACAACAATGTTTTCTCTTCCTAAAAAGCGTAACAAAAGATTGTGTGATTTTATACAAAAGATGTCAAAAAAGAATATCAATGTCTGTGTCGTCGTCAGAATCCTCTTCTATGATATGAAAACTTTCATAGCTTTCGCTGACGTCAGAATCGAAAATTTGAAATGGATTTTCAAAAGATCAATCTTCATCCAGTGCTTCCGTTGCCTGCTTCAATAAAGCAGCACCAGTCGAACAAGACGAATCCTCTTTGAAACAATGGCTTTGCTCATCCTCTGATCCATCCGTAGCTAAGTTTAAACCACATGACTTGAAAGACTTGATGATTATCTCACTGCTCAATCCATTCCACGCTTCTAAGACCCATTGTATAAGTTTTCGTCGGGGTGGGGGTTTCTGATTTCCCCCTTTTGTTAACTGCTGTACGCCTTCCACTTATCCATTCATTATATAGATCTATCATGCGACTCTTGAAGGGCTTGTTCCATGATACATCTGGCGCCTGTATGTATTTTGTGCAGCCACCTGGAATTATGATATTTTCAATTTTTCCTTCCGACAATTCTCGCTTAACGGAGTGATGTGGCACTGATGTGGCACTCAAAAGAATCCCAAACCAAAAGTCGCCGGTTAAAAGAAAATGTGACCAAAATTGTTTCAACAAAGTGTAAGGTGAGTTCCGCATTCATCCATGCATTTTTTGATGACACAACGACACATTTATTTCTAAATTCTGTGTTAAGTTCTTTACATTCACGCTTTGCACCACCAAAAACGATAAATGGTTTCAGTTTAGTCCCATCAGCTTTTGCTGTCAAACAAACAGAAACCCTGACCTTTTCATGACCAGTTGACTTCAATATTACTTCTCGTTCACCACGTCGCTCTACAGTTGTTGGTGCAGCCATATCCACCCATACAGCTGTTTCATCCATTGCAATTATGGAGCTTGCATTGAATTTGTACTTTCTTGTCATTCGCCGGACATGGATCACGTATTGTACTAGTCTATCAACAAGGATCTTTTTGGATTGTTGTTGTTCTGCGCCGTAATGAAAGGCAATTTCGTTTCATAAACTTCTCTAACCAACCACGGCTAGCCTGGAAACTATCTTTTGAAACAATATCTCCCCCAGCACTTTCATCATGGATGGCCTTTGCTTTTCTCATAATTAGTTTTCGAGAAACACGTAAAGAATTTGCTCTTCTTTCATGTATCCTAAGTCCTAAATCGACGTATTTGATTTTACATCCTCCTCCTTCCAATTTCATTCTTTTCGCTCCTCCTTGTTTCAGCTTATCTGCATTAGCTTTCCATTCTCTCACTCTCTTTTCGTCAACACCGTATTTTCTTGCTGCTTCACGATTAGTATTACGTTTTGCGTAATCAACAACTGTAGACTTAAAGTCAAAAGTAAAACTTCGCCTTTTTTCCCTTTATGGGAAATAGATTGTTTATGCTCTTCTTCGTTCGACATTTTTTCTGCTCTGTCACCACATAATTCTTATGAAATAAATTGTGAAGGCAAAAGTTCTGTCCGTGTGTGAGTCAAGCTGCAGCTGTGTTTGTTCACACCTTATAATGAAAGTTTATCACACCTTCATTCCTTTAAAATTGAATAACCTATTAAAAAAGTTTCCGCTTTCAAAGATCGGTTCATGTTTCCCTTTCGTTTTGAAAGAAGACAATGGTGTGCCTTCATGCACACCGTCCTCAATTAAATCACGTTTTCCGTACCGTACAGGCAAATGAGAAAAGATTTTTTAGCAGATTACGAAGAGTGATCTCAGTAAAAATGGCTCGAGCGATTCCAGTACAATTCGAAATGTATTTAAATGTAAGATTTTTTTCCAATATCCGTTTTGTTTACAAAAACATCTGGACACCTGAAATTGGAGAGTCTTTGGTTTGTAAACGCGAGAGCGGTTGGAGACCAAAGAGCTGGATGAGTATGCGATTGGAACGTACAAGAAGATGTCAGACGAGGAAATTCTAGTGGGACATTTACCAATATAACTGTCTAAGCTAATAGCATTTTTCATTGAAATTGACGGTAATCACGTGCACGCAATCGTAAATGGTAAAAGGATACGAGAAGTTGGTTTGAGTGTTCCTGCGCAATTCAATTGTTACACAGCAAGAAAAGTTCAGGCAGAAATTCTTCATGACGAACTGTTGAAGAGGAAAAAACAATATTCGTTTTTATCTTTAGTTGTGGAAGAATTTGTTGATAGAAAACAAGTCAAACTCGTATAAACTATTTTTTTATTGCTTGTTAAGTCTGTTTTCTAATAAACGCCGCTTTTCAAGAGGCGGCGTTTATTACAAATGCTTGGCTATAAGTGCGGCGTTTATCAGAGGACATTTTTGTCTGCCCGTCGGACGGTCCTACCTAGACCGAAAATCAAAATGGCCAATAAATAATTCACAAAAAACAAATTGAACAATAACAACAACAACAACAACAAATCATTATCAGAGATAAATTCATCATATTGATCAAAAATATTCAAATTGGATCTCGTGTACACATCAATTCAAGTCATTAAATTATAATGATATCTTACAAAAAAAATCATATTTCGGTGTTACATTACATATTGCATGTTACATTACGTATTTATTACCAGTGAAATGTCTCGAACCTGTTCTGTATGAAGATACACTAAACTAAAAAATAAATTCCAAGAAGAAATATCAAAAAATATATTCATAGGTCAACAAAACAACAACTCTTGTCTTTATGAATGGTGTAAAAAATGTCACGGTCATTTTGAAATTGGGAAGTAACAAAATTCTATTTTTTCGATAGGTTCTTTTATAGACCTTAGTTAACTAAATTTGTTGCGTTTTTCGACAGAGAATTTTGCTGATTACACTAACAACATGACTCGCTAGATTTATTTTCGTTCTCTCGTTTCTTTAAATTCACTTTATTCGTATAGTTAGTACCAGGTTTCATTTGCTTGTCAAACGTTTGCTCTTGCTGCAGCCATTTCTCAACTGAAGCTACGAAAGCTTGTTCAACATTCACAGAGTTTTTTGCGCTCGTCTCAAAGCAACGCATTTGTCCATTTTCTTGACACCAAGCAGTAGCTTGTTCTATCGTTACTTCGTGAGCTGGCAAATCTATCTTGTTCCCTAACACAACGAAGGGAAACAATTCATCGTCTTTCACATCAGCGTAATATAAAAACTCTCTTTTCCACGTGTTCAGATTGTAAAAACTTTGTAGGTCGTCCACAGCGTAAACAAGCAGGCAGATATCAGAACCTCTAAAACATTAGGTTAAACAGAAATCTTGAACTGAATTCTACACTGAATGATACAACATTGCTGAATATGAACAAGAAAGTTTTAAAAACAGTAACAGCGAATAGTAGTCCTTTGGAAGCAAATTTTGTAAAATCGAGATTCACGTTGCATCTTAAATTTTGAAAGAAACTGCATATTTTGCAAAGTATATACCATTTTGGTGTCCCAACTTCGGGAAATTAAAGTGGTTAACTAACAAGAAACACACAAGCCTTTTAACAGCGTTTCAAACAAATCCTTTCATTTTCTCTCAATTACGGAAATGCTAGTTTACTTAGACAAATTATGGCAGAATTATCCAATTAAAGTACTACTAGTGCAGCGTGTAAAAACATTTTACAGTTTTCCATAAATTGATTTTTACACGCAATACTGCCATGATAAGTCTGCGTATATACAAAAATTGTTGTTTTTCTCCATGTAGGAATTATATCATATTTAACACAAATATTTTGGATCGATCATTCAAAGAATGCTATTATCCCTATTTTTCAGTGCTATTATTTGGGCTATTTAGAGATTTCTAAAGTTGTACAGTTGAACTAAAAGATTTAGAAAAGAGACAATACATAGTAGTCCTACCTAACCAATGGATACTCCTACCTAACCACGATAAAACGTCTGATATATAAGAAAATACCTTCAAATTTCCCTATTAACTAAAGCTAACAAAACAATACCTTCTCAGACGTTTTTATCTTTCAATTCTTTATTCTGCTATGAATTATGGAAATGTCAAAACCCAAAACTCCATTTGTGCATCATGATACAAAAACCATGTAAATATGTATGTAATCACTCTTTTCTTGCATTAGCAAGATCATTATCATATTGTTTTGATAGTATTTGAATGATACCTTTTTTAGATTATAAAATTGAATAGTATAAATGATTGTAATGCAAGAAGAGAGTGATTACATACATATTTACATGCTTTTTGTATCATGATGCACAAATTTGTGCATTTGGTGGTGACGAAAAATAAGATCACATAATTGCTAAGAATAAGTATCACTAAGTTGTTCAGCTCGAAAACCTGATCAAGAAAATGGATGGGATCGCCTGTGTACGACTAACCGTTACGGAGATATCGATGATCAAAGATCCTAATGACGTCACACTCGTCCCCAAAAAAGTTTTAGACCCAAATTTTTCGACACCTCAGCGCCAATATCGCACGCCCAAAGTGACGTCAGTTATTTCCATTGGTTCTCGAGATATTTGACCCTAAAAACCGCCTTCTATTTAGGGTGCAATGCAATGTGCCCACTGACGTCGCGCTACTCCTATAATACACATATCGCCTATATCTCGACAACTCAGTTACGCACGATCTAAAATTTTAATTATAACATTTTCCATACGAACATTCCGTTCCTAGTCCTTTTATTCACACTGACCAAACTAAAAAGTGGATGCACAGTCTCTATTAGTATATAGACTAGTATCCCGGGTAAAAACATTTCACCGGTTCACTTTCCCCATGAGTTACCGCCATCCCGTGATTTTCCTATCAATATATATAGGGGTGACCGAAAATAAAATCACACAATCCAAAAGGTTAAGTAGTACCGCGCTATAGAGCTCGAAATGCTGATCAAAAAAATGTATGGGATCGTCTGTGTACGACGTGCCGTTACGGAGATATCATAGATCAAATATTTTGATGACGTCACACCCGTCCCCAAAAAGTTTTAGACCCAATTTTTTTTTCGTCACCCTTTTGCCAAATTATCGCGGACCCCAAAAACGTCAGTTATCCCCATTGGTTCTCGAGATATTTGACCCTAAACGTCGCGTTCATTTGGGGGTGCAATGCAATGTCCCCCGTGCCAAAAAATTCATGTCGCGTTATTTGCTACTACCAATATACCAATACTGAAAAAACGCTTCTCGCAGCAGCGTGGTTTTACGCGCTCCTCGTGAGAAAATGACCGTGAAATTTTTCTAAATGTATCACTCTCTAAAATAAAAGTGGTATGCACACTCGCTATTAGTAAAGAAGACTAGTATCCCGGGTAAAAACATTTTACCGGTTCACTTTCCCCGTGAGTTCACACCACCCGTGCTCTACCTCTTTCAAAATATAAGGGTGACGAAAAATAAAATCATAGAATTGCAAAGAATAAGTACCACTAAGTTGTAGAGCTCGAAAAGCTTGTCAAAAAAATGTATGGGATCGTCTGTGTACGACTTGCCGTTACCGAGATCAAAGATTTTGATGACATCACACCCGTCCCCAAAAAAGTTTTAGACCCAATTTTTTTTTCGTCACCCATCGCCAATATCGCAGACCCCCAAAAACGTCAGTTATCCCCATCGATTCTCGAGATATTTGCCCCTAAACCTTTTTAAGAAAAAAGCAAGATTTAGTATTAGTATAAGAAGATGATTTGCGGTTATGAGAAACTCACCTGTAAAATGGTGTCCTCAAACTCTTGAATCGTTCCTGTCCAGCTGTGTCCCAGATCTGTAAAGTGTACGTTTCGCCTTTGACAACAACTTCTTTGTTTAAAAACTCTACTCCAATTGTGTGGAATGATTGGCTGTCAAATTTGTTATTAACAAACCGATTCATTAGTGCACTCTTCCCAACAGCACCATCGCCAAGGATAATCACTTTTAGAAAATTAGGTTTAGCCATAACTGTATATTATTAATATATTATAACAAGGAATTAGCAGTATGTACAATTCTTCATCTGTGGAATGTGATTTTTAGACTCTAAATAGACATCTTCTTTAAAGTCAATCTACAAAAGAAAATACCCAAAATACGTGATGTAAGACATCTGCTTTCTCTAATTATCCAACCGAGCCCTTTCTTTATTTGTGCATACTCTTCACTTATGTTTGTCTCATTACTTCCTACAGTTTCTTCAATATCATATTTTGAAGATATATCATTTTTCTTCTTGCAACTTCCAGCTGCACTCCATGTTCCCTTTGACTCACTTGACTGAATTTCGACTAACCAGAAGTAAAAAAAGCAGGTGTTTTCACATCTGTCTTGAGCATCTGATCTGGATAGTTTTTATATCACAACAAATTTGTTCATAAATCATCATCAATGAAGTAAATCTAAACTTGATTGATAATTGCAGCAAATTTAAAAAAACATGGTCTTAAGCCTTTGTTTAGTAATTGCAGTAAAGCCTGAAAGAAACCTCACCACTACACATTCATGAAGAAACGAATCTTTAAAAAATACAACCTCATAAACAAAACAACATGTCAGCATTTTCATAAAAAGACATTCACACAAACAGTAGTTGAAAAGCCAATAGGCAAATGAAGGACCTTAAAGGAAAGTATTATGACAAAGATTTATAAAAAGGCTAGAGAGTCTTTTTCTTGGATTGGGAGTTAAAACATATGCCATGAATCGGCTGTCACAAATAGCAGATGCTATTCTCATGTGACAGTCACTTCAGCATCCTTCTCTGTAAAAATGTAAACCAACATTTTCTACCTGTCTATTGGCTATGATACAGAACAAGATTTTTATCAAACACCTAACAAGGAAATTTTTTGTGCAATAGCATATATTTAGATGCTTAAAAATATAGACAACATGTAAATTGATAAAAATAGATTGGGTATGAATCTACTTTCTTTTTAGGAGGAAGAACAAACCAGAGTTTGAAGCAAGTTGGATCATGAAATTCGTAAGTCAAACATTGCTTACTAAAGTGTCAAGCAAGGCCCAGAAAAACTTTGAATTTGAAATGCTGTGGATTACTGGATAAGGTATTTTCCAGATATTAACAGCCACAAAAGAGGCATATTTTGGAGTAGAATAAAACTATAAGCAATGAAAATATTTGGATTCCTTCAAATGTTATAAGCATGATTTCCACTCTCCATGGTGATAATTTTATTGCTTAATTATATTGTTCCATTATATACTTGCCAAATTGGTGTACATGCATGCATCTTTTAGTTTTCTGTACAAGTGCGTACACAAACTTACTTGTTTTTGTGTATGTGTGATTGACATACATCAGTAAAGTTCAATATTGTGCAACTTACACCTTTGGTATACCATATTTAATCACATTAATTCCTGGTTGCCAAATTTGATTAAAAAAGTTTAATTTCGCAATGTGTAACCAGGGTCCTAAAATTCGATCAATGTTTTGATAGAATTTGAATTCGAAAAAACTGACTTCTAAAATCTACGTTCAGAACTTAAAAAGTAAAGAATGTATATTGTAGTTGACACAATATATACATCTTTGTTTTGTTGACATAATCTCACCTGTCAAATTTTGTTTTCCTAAAATAAAAATGGTAGCACAGTTGTTGAATTTCTAATTTTCATTTGTATTGGAAATAGAAGCTTTGTATTTTACTGAAAATTACGTAGTCTCACAGTTTTACCTGTACGTTGACGTGCAACGTGTGGAAATTTTTGTACGCTAGAGACTGTTGCCTGAAACAGATTTGGCAAGCCCTGGCATAATGTTTAATAGTTTCGAATAATAAAAACTACTTGTATATTTTTTTACTTTATTTTTCAAGAAATGCATGTTATTTTCATATGCTGCAAATTAAAACCAAACTTTACTATAAAATTATCACTTTTATCACTCTTATTACGGTAAAACAACACAACATTTGAAGGTAAGGGCCTCTGAACATCTGGGCGTTTCCTCTCTGACAGGTAATCCGGTTAAGACTGCCCAGTCTACGGCTATTGAGGATCATTTGCTCCATTGTGGTTTGGCTTCTTTTGGTGATTTCAGTCTCATCATGTCAGCACCTAATAATTATATTCTGGAGCTTAAAGAAAGCCTAATGATCTATAAAGACAAAACTTTGCTTAATAGAAATATTTCATCATCTCCTTTATTTCTTTTTGATAAATTCAATTAAACACTGTTTGTGAGAAATTTTGCCACATCTTAAAAAGAGAGAAATTTGAAATCCTTTTCTGTTCCCATAATAGACAAAGTTTCATTTTTTGCACCCTGTCCTTATATTTTCACCTTATTTAATGTCAAAATCGACGAGAGTAACAAAGCGAATCGGTTTATTTAGTGATCTGAATGGGCGGAATGGAGAAGGAAGAGAAAATAAGAGGAGAGAGAGTTGTCATTTTTGAAGCCAGACTAACAAAATCTCTTACCTTTCTGTCTAGCAAACATAAAGTAATTCATGGATTTTTTTTTTTTTTTTTTTTGCATAAACAGGATAAATTGGACTTACCGATGATATCGATTAGCTAAAGCGAGAATTAATTATCTACACAACAACATGTATGAAAATTTATCGTTGTTCAACACACAGAATATCCAAGTCAGATGACTAAATATGCTAACGTCAGCTTTTGCTTTAAGTTTGCTGTAATTTACAGACTTACCATAATAGCTTAAATATGCAAAATTTAACAATATTTCTGGAAAAAAGCTTACGAATTGCACCAAAATAACGTACATAAACTTATAATATGTGTTTATAACTTTATCATATCAAAAAAGGATGTTGATAAATAAAGCTGTCTACGCATCCTTTATTTTGCTATAACTGCATTGCATAATAATTTTTGGAAAATGGCACATTTTATCATTGGAACGGAAAAACAGCACGTTTTTAATTTTGTTTTGTCTTTTTATTCAAATTTGTATTTTGTTCACGTTTTCGTGTTATAAATTTGATCATTGTATTTTTTATGCACTATTTCAGATTTCTAAGTAAACCCTACTACATTTGTTACGTTACAAAAATGATATAAATGGTATGTATATGTATAAAAATTCATATAGATGATTTTCAAATGTTTACATGCTTAAGGCACTATCTAAATTATAATTTTGAGCTTGATATTCCCTTTAGTTTGCGACATTATAAATGCTATTTTATTACTATTGTATAAACATTATCTGCAGATGACATCATAAAAATGAATGATCGTGTAATGGACTAAGTGTGTGGGTGTCAAGCATTGAAAACGGCAGGCAAAATTGGCAGTCAGTTTGTCTGTCTTAACTCCCTCTTGAATAACACTGATTACTCATTGTTGAAAATCTGCCTTATCAAGTCAAATAAAAACAAAAAACATCATTTGCAAGTCATCTATATAGCTAGCTATATTAGTTATAAAATAATTTTACTAATTTTCACCATTGTTTATATACATTATTGTTTTTAAAGGCAAAATTCCTGGCACAAATCATTGTCCTTGGTGGGCAAATTATTGGCAAAGCATTTGCACAAGCTCTTAAACAAGAGTTTCAAGGTTGAGATTTTATTTTGAAAAATAAATTTTTATTCTTCCTGTAATGTTCTGTCTCTGTCTTTCTATAAAAATCAGCAATTTCAATAAAATTAGCAACCACTATACCTTAAGGAGAGAATAAAAAAAAGAGAGAATAAAAGAAGTGTGGAATAAATTAGTGCGGAACCTTGGCCACCCTAAAAATATAATTGTGTTAGCGTCCTTTTCGTCATTAAAAAAGTGAGAGTCGGTCGGTTTAAGTCGGGCATAACAAAATAAACCTTGACCCAGTTTTCTTCTGCCAGTTCGTGCAATCTTCGGCATTCACAAAGCAAAGTGTATAATTTTGTAATTTTGCTCTGCAGAACAAGGAACATAATCTTTGTTCCTTGTGGAAACCCTATGTGGAATGAATACTACACTTTAATTGTGTGCAAACTCTGGTAATCTCATTTGCATGGCTTCTTTCCAACTTTTGGCAGACAACATTTAATTACACACTCAGGCTGAGTATATACTTATACTATGCTTATTTGATAACAAAATTAAAAACCTAAAATGGCCTTTTGAAATCATTTTATTAAAATATCTATTTCACAAGCAAGAAACACACGTCAGAACAATTCACCAAGGCTGGGTGATATGCTTAGCATATGCTTAAGAAATTCCCAAATCTGAGCCTGAATATGCTTATAAATGTCATGCTTATAACAAAAACATGTATGACCATTTTCTCATCTGATTTCTGAAATGTTTTCACACCCAAAAAATGTTTTAAGCTCTTTTTAGTTGAAGCTAAAGTTCTTCATTCAACCAGGAGACTGGTGCAAAGTCAGGAATTTGTGCATTTTCAAAAAGAATTTCCTAAATTCATTACACTAAAATAGGGAACTAAAGTGGATTTATGCCATGAGATTATATATAATAAATATAAAAACATTTCTTTCTATGAAAGCTGGCGCACGGCAAGCTGCAAGTACTTCTTCACAAGGCAGCAAAAAGGCAGCCAGCAATGTCATCAGTGGAATTACAGTAGAGGTAAGCTTCATAGGACTTAAGTCGATCTGATTATTTTACAAATTTAAACTGTTATATATATTAGGTTCACAAGGTCAAAGCAAACATATATATTTTCTTTCCTTAGGAAGCCAAAATGATTCTTAATGTGAGAGATGTGACACCTGAGGCTGTTGAGAAAGTATGTTGTTTTTTTGTTGCAAACTGGTTGACATTTAACAGATGACCATTCTGAAATTTTTTTGTGCCATTATGGGAACATTTCTTTCAAGTGTTAATACCGTGTTAAGTATTGCAGGAAATGATTTTAATTCTTATGATAATTCTTCTTCTAGAGTTATGAATATTTGTTTAAAATAAATGACAAAAAGGCTGGTGGGTCATTCTATCTTCAATCAAAGGTAAATCTGGTTAATATACAAAATCTATTCTATTTTTTATTGTTGATAATGATAATTACCTTAGGTATGCAATTTCCCCGGGAATTTAATTTCGTGAACTACTTGAAATTCGCGAAATTTTCTTCCCGTTATTCAAAATTTCAGTTTTAGGTATAATGCAAGATTCCACCATCAACGATTTTAGACGACAATAACGCGACGTTCTATTTTTTTCTTAACATTTCAGATATTTCGTGCGAAAGAAAGGTTAGATATGGAAATCACAGAGGAGCAGCAAGAACAGAAAAATAGTGTGTCAGCCGAAAAAGAAAAAACGTAACGATAACTGGAAGCAAATACAATCCGAATAACATGAAAATTATGAATACAGGCTAACCAGGAACAGTGCTGAATTCGTGACAAATGTCGGCAATGCAGAAGAGCTTACTGAAGTGAAAATTATATATAATTGAGTTTGTTATGAAAAAAATGTTTGTATATGATATCTTGTTTAATATGAAGCATGAGTGATCCTGCATCAAAGGATCAGTATTAAATTAATTTTTCTTGCTTACCTGGCAGGTTGTTCTTTTTTGTTACTGATTTAACGCCAAGTCGGATTACTTGGAAGTAAAGCGGGCAATACACGATAAAATTTATCGAATTAAATTTTTCGAAATCGTCAAGTTTGATCGTATAAGAGGATAAAAGTCATTGGTGTTTTGATTGCACGACAAATTGCGAAAATGTTCGATTTTTACTTTCCCAAGTCTTACTTTCCCTTGGCGGTTCAGCAGTGCCTACCAAGTTAGATATACTTTTTCATAATTATTACGTCACTTCAGTTCTTTCCACCTTTTGCCTCGTTTCAAAACTATCAAATTCTTTTGTATGATAACAAGATTCGCATAAGATGCGACTATATTTCCCCATTTTTAACCTCTTTTTTTCGAAAAATCTGAACAGTAGAAAAATGGCAATGACCGACAGACATCTTGCTTGATAAACTGAGGCCACATACTTGCTCTATAAACTGGCATGAATAAATCATACGGCCATCAAGAAGTTTTCAGTATTCATAATTACTTTTAACTTCTTCACCGGAGAATACATAATTATTCACTAGTTGAATTCCAAACTAACCCTACAGGGAATCTGAGATAGCAATAGAGATGATAAAGAGACAGAAATACAATTTAATTTCGATAAAAACTATATTTTCAATATGGCAGTGATCTAAATTCTATACAATTAAATAGTATTGACTTAGGGCAGTTCTTCTAGCACTTTTAACAAAACTTAACAATGTCTGAAAGATAGAAATAATTGAATGAGTAATTTTTACATTCACGTTTAGTTAGATCAACACCAAATTAGAGGCTGTTTCATATGAAGATGGGCCGGGACATTGATAGGATGGGATGAAAATCAATATGATTGTATCTCTCCTTTGCATGAAAAATACGGGTTGGGACAACATTTTTTTAACTTTTAATTGTTAAAAGAAATTCATCGTTTTAAATTCAATGGTTTCCAGCTGTTTCAATTTTTTTTTAGAAATCGTCCCGACTTATATGAGAAAAACAACAATAACAGCTGAAGGGACGGAGGAAATTGTCCCGGGACAGAAATTCTTCATAAACACTGCAGTAATTTTTAGGGAAATGTTAAGTGAAGCCAGATCTCATATTTTGTCCCATCCCGGCAATCATCCCGGCAATTTGTCTCACACCGTTTTGTCCAATAAGATATTCCACAAAAATAAATCCGTGCAAAATACGAGAAACTCTGAATCACTGCTGAAGTGATGTTACCGGCACATAACATCAAAGCTAGTGGTTCAATTTTTGCATGGATTTGATTTCGTGAACTACTAGTAACCTATATACACTAACAGCATAGACTAATGAGTTGCAATATTATATAACTGAAATAATCACTTTTGTATTTCAATCCTGAAAAAAAAAAACAGTTGCTTCTTGACATGAAGTATATACCCATCTCCTCGAATAAACACGAACCTCCAATAAACAATGGTCTTGAATAAACGCAGGGCAAAATTTCCAAATTAGGAAATAAACGCAGGGGTGTTTATTCCTGGAAATAAGGTGGTCATCATGCTTGAGTGATTGACCAAAAACCGTTAAAAGTTCTTCATTCATGGACATCTTCTTTTATTTCAGAACAATTTGTTTTACAGCTTGCTAATACTCTTGCATATTTCTTTACACTTTTTGCAAAAGTATAAGTGTCATCAAGAACTTGACTGTTATGAGTTGTCACTTCAGTTGTATACCCTAAGGCATTATTTTGTTATCGTCGCGTGTGGAAAACATCATTCACATGTACCCCACCTTGGGTTCTATCTTTTCTACCAATGGCAACACAAATAACCCAAAATATATCATTATGAAAGTAAACTCTGCAGCCTCAACATTTTAGTCTTAAAATACATGTTTTATAAATGAAAACATTTGAACGTTCCATCCATCCACAGTGTGGTGTGTGGTGTGTATAATTCACAATAAGCTTGCTATGATAAACAGTTCGACAAGATCAAAAAACAACACTTTCAAAATCTTGCTGTGCTTTGTTGGCAAGCATTGGGTTTAATACAAGCTATCTGTTGCCAGTACCTTTATGCAAAACCAGTAAACAGATAAAAAATCACAACAAATCAGGGCTTTTTCAATAGAAAGGTTTAAAAAATGGTGTATATCACACACGCTACTTCACTGAACACTAGCCCCTGTTCCAACCTCTAAGCTTTAATGGACAAGTTCTTTGCGGAACTCCGGCTATAAAAGTGAACGGAGGAGAAGGAGAAGGAAAACGCCGGTTTTAACATATATTTCGCCCTATGGGGAAATATATAATAATAATTCGGGCAAATTAGAACAATGCTAAACGAATCTCTGGCGGTAAGTAAACTTCCTAGTTGCAAGTTGGTGGGCGGTGAACTTTGGTGAATGGCGCATAAGTGGGAACTGTTTGTTCTTCATCGTTTAAAAAAACATACAATAGAACTCCCAATAACTCGAATCTCCAAAGGAACTTTGGAAATACAGTAAAACTCGTAATTCGTTTATCGAACGGTTTGTTCGGTCCCTTGAGCTATTTTCGATCATGTGATTCAAATTTCGGCTTTTTTCTCTAAATGAAACCCATCTCAGTGAAAGAAGAAACCAAGTTTAAATTAAACACAATGCCAGACCCTCGATTGTTGATAACAGAAGTTCCGGTGTCACCGTAAATTTATACTCCCGTAAAAAAGCACTCCCCAGTGCATATTTACTGGGAAATAAGCACTCCCCAGTCATTATTTCCTGATGACTCCTGGGAGTATTTATTTACCAGGAAAAAAGTACTCCTTTGGGAAATATCCACTCCCCTTTTAGACAAAGTCAACAAAGATGAGGTAACTTTTTCTTAGCAGTAAGGCTAACTTCACTGAAATATATTTTTGCCGAATCTTGGTATACTTAACGTTTTACTGCGTGCTATAGCTATAGTTAATTTTTGGTGAAACTTGATATTGAGTATTCTAGATATAAGAATGTTACATTTTGTTGTCAATATTGTCTATGTTCATTTATAACGTCGTCAATTTTGGATTTTTGGTACTGGAATAAAAAGCTTAACAACTCTTTGCAGCTTTGCTTATTTTTAATGAAACTTAGTATGCGAGTATTCTCGATAAAAGACCTGTTATTTTCTATCGTCAATATTGACCATGTCCGATGCTTAATAATTAGCATTCAAATAATGCATTATGTTAAATGCATGGATAGTAAAATCTTTTTGATCTTTTTTTCATTTCTAAGATTTTAAGGAGTTATAGGATGTTGTTTGTAAAACTAGTAACGGGCATAATTGTCGTGTTGAAGATGATGGCTTTGATGATTTCGATTGTGGAGATGCAATGACGATTCTGGTAATTTTGATGGTTACTAGTTGTGCAAACGGCGCTTACAGGAGTACCTGACATTATAAGGACGTAATCAAGAAACATTAAGTAAATGCATGATTATCATAATCAATTGAAAGTTTAAAACGTTTTTGATATTAGTAACTATTACAAATAATAATATCAAATAGATAAACTGTAATTCTAACCAATTAAAATTTATGAAATCAAAAACTTGAAATAAATGAAAATCCCTTGAAAAAAGCACTTTCACTGAAAAGGGTTCAAGATCTAAATAAAAGAAGATCTTTCTCTTCTTTTCAAAAACCAAGAATCACAACTACAAAAAAGTAACGAAATAAAACTCTTCTCCTAAGTACAAAGAAATTCTTGCACAAGTATCGGATTCAAATTAGATTATAAATACTGATGTGACGGCAGTATTGCCCAACGAAAATGTTGAATATTAACAAAAGAGCTACGTAGATTGTTAGCTAGACTAATTATTGCTTAAAATGAAACAAATAAAGATTTTTACCAAATGGTAGTCTTCAAAAAATTAACAAAATAATAACAAAAAAATCTAAACATTCGGAAATGGTGTCAGTTGCTGCATCTGCAAACAGGTGATTAAATGTCCCCTCATCTTATTTACATCAAATATAGCTTCTACAGGTGAGCGTCCGTCAAGAATCTCCGCAGCGTAGCCAATTGCGAAAGGTCCGCAATTGAAACTATCTGGCTGTTTTTGTACAGGTAGAAAAGTTATAATTTGTTCTCCACAATTGGCTACGTAGTGCCTATAAAGAGACCGAATTGATTTCTTTGATGAGCGGGTTAAACTTGAATGAAGGCTATCACAGATTTGTACACGCGAATTTGAACAAAAACTAAGGAACCAATGGTTTTCTCCGTTATGAAGAAGCTGACATGCTCTTGAGATACAGGGTGGAAGGGATCGATGGTTTTCTTTTCGGAGTTAAGCACCGACTGATAAGACTCGTCATCTGCACTAATTTCTTTGCAGATTAGTTTCTGCGCTGTATCCATAATACGATCATTTAACCAGGCATCTTTTGATAGCAGTAAATCACGGTAATTTCAAGTATTTCTTGAGGCAAGTTGTCAAAAAGATTCTTACCAGTTTCTTTCTGCGTATCTTCATCAACGCTCTCGTGATTTGTTTCGTTAGTCTCTTCAAGGTTGGAAGGATCTAAATCAGAGGAGGTATATGGTTTCAGCAAACTTACATTGTATTTCTTCTTTAGAGTAACATCTTTTTCATTAACGAGTACACAGAGTCCAGTTTTGGATACTGATTTTATGGTGTAAGGTCCAATCCATTTGAATGAGAATTTACCCCCTTTTCTATCTTTCCTTTTTTGGTTCTGTAACAGCACCTTTGATCCTACAGGCAATGTTGTGGAAAGATTGGTATGGTGCTTGTTGTAATCCCTTTGCTCCTTGGTCTGCGCCTTCTTTATATTTTGAGTGCCTTTCTCGTTTGTAGTCTCTCTAAGGAGAGCTGTTGATTCAAGTACTGCCTCAAATGTAGCGGTGTCGTAGCCATTCTCCAATTCATCTTCGGTATTATTGTGGTGTATGGTGTCGTACTTGATATCTATTGGCAAAACGGGATGGCGGTTATACATTAAAAAAAATGGTGAATATTTGGTTGAATAGTGGACACTCACTCTATGGGCGAACAATATACCATCGATGATGTTTGGCCATTCATTCGGTTTTTCCTCCAAGACTTTTATCAAAGAATCCTTGATGGTACGATTTTGACGCTCACATAATCCATTTGATTGGGGGTAATACGCAGAGGTTATTCTTTGTTCGGTGCCTGTCATTTCGAGGAGGCTCTCCGAGACTTCATTGACAAACTCTTTGCCTTGGTCATTAATTTGTATTTTTATACAACCATGCCTGCATATGATTTCATATAAAAAATTTGCAACTGTTGGTGCAGTTTTGTCCTTCACAGCTTTGGCTTCGGACCATTTCGAAAAGTAGTCTATGCAGACTATTAAGTGTTTAAACCCATCAACTTCAGGAAGAGTGCATAATCTATGCCAATTTGCTTCATTACTTCATTAGGCACGGGGATACATTGTAGCTCTGGGCTGATTGTTTTAAAAATTTTCCCTTGATGTTGACAATTTTTACAAGCTTTGATATAGTCCTTAGACTCCATTTCCATTAAAACGATATATCGTAGCGTCGCGTCTTATAATCTCCGTTTTTAATGGAAACACCTTTGAACCATTTCGGTATAATACGATAGAAAGTGTTTCCATTAAAACGAAAACTATACGCATTATGATTATTTACTGATCTCCATCTGAAGTGTCCTCAGAAATAAATCAAAAGGAAAAACAATTGAATATAAAAAGATAAACTAAAATCATGTGGAGGAGATTTGTAAGGTTTGCAAGAAAATTTTTTTCGACATCTTATGAAGTCTTGTAGTGTGGATGTATGCAGTGAAAATGGAAGAAACAAATGAGCAAGCTACTAAAAAAAAAGCGCCAGGTAAAAAGACAGAATTTGTTTGGACGGATGATGAGATTCAACTACTTCTGGAAGTTTTTTTTGAACTCAAATCTGAAAGTGAATACGAAGGGGTAAACTTCGAGTCGAAAAGGAATAAGTATGAACAACTACAATCGAAATTTTGCGATCAATATCCTGATGTAGAAAGCGAAAATTATCCACGAAGCAAAGATTTGGATTTGATTACCAGAGAAAGAGTTTCAGCGAAGATAAAGGCGATCAGAATGAAATTTAGAAAAGCTGTGGATAGTGGCAAAAAAGTGGAGGTGGGAGAATCATATTCACAT
This sequence comes from Turritopsis rubra, assembly GCA_039566895.2. Taxonomy (NCBI): domain Eukaryota; kingdom Metazoa; phylum Cnidaria; class Hydrozoa; order Anthoathecata; family Oceaniidae; genus Turritopsis; species Turritopsis rubra. Next base: position 17,391,222 of record CM077625.1, on the reverse strand, counting down.
TTTATGATATATGTGAAAAGATCTGGGGTGGTTGCCCTGCTGTAAGAAGTTTACCAAATGGCATCGATACATCGACACCTAAAGATAGTAGTACCTCAACTCCTGAAGATAGTGCTGCTAAGGATCGAAGTGATTTAGGCTCAGATGAAAACTTACAAGTTAATGAAACCGATTTTGATAAAGAGCTTGATACTGACGATGAAAATGAAACTGGGACTAGTTGTAGCACTGACACAAGTAGCCATGCCAAATCTTCGAAGAGTTATGATGAAAAGAATGAGGATGATAGTGATCAAGAAGTCGTTACGATGGAAGATCTAAGAAGACTAACAACAGACCGCCGAAAAAAGGTAGAGCAGGGACTAAAAACTAGACGTGAAAAGAAATTAGCTAGCAAATTGAGCACTGATACCCAATTAATAAATTTGTCAAAAGAAGAGTTGGCCCTAAAACGAAAGCTTGTAGATAAGTTTGAAAAATCTGATGTAGATTTTAACGAAGGTCTTAACAAGGTTTTAAAGACCATGGATACCATAAGTTCTGCGATTCAACAAAGTGTTGGTATTTTAGCACAACTTGTCAACAATCAGCATCCTTATCACCCCCCTCACCAGCAAATGTCTTTTCCCAATCAACAAGCATTTCCAAGATCTGTCAATATGTCTCAAAGTAGCTCTAATGCAAATAATCCACTATTTTATTATGCCCACCAAAGATTGTTTAGTCCACCGAACGATAATATTATTCGATTAAACGCAGAACGTGAGAATGAAAGAAACGTACAAAATTTTGCTGACTCAGAAGAATTTTTGAATCTATAGACATGTAGTTAAAAAGTATCAAAGGACTGTAGCTATAGTTGATAATATAACACAAAGTTGCATGTATCGGTTTTATTCATTCAAAGTATTTAACATACACACTTCTGATTTTTTTCCCCCTGCCTCGTTATTGCTTATTTCATATCCAGTAGAAGTCTGCGGCTGAAACTCGGCATCATATTTTAGAGCAGATATAAAGTCACTTTGATTAACAGTTTCATTTCTAAGTTCACAAAAGTTATGCAAAATGAAACAGGAATGAATAACTGCAGGGAGATCTATCAAATTGATATCCATTTCTCTTCTTAAGCACCCAAATCTGCCTTTTAATCTTCCAAACGCGCATTCAATAACCATTCTTGCAGAGGAAAGACGTTGACCAAAAAATTGTTCCTTAGCATTTTTCCCCCCTTTCGTGAACTCTTTCATTAAAAAAGGTAGCAAGGGGTATGCCGGATCTCCTAAAATACATATTGGGACAGGAGTCTCTCCTTCTACAATGATCCTTTCGCATTTTGGGATTGTCCCATCTCTAAAACTTTGATTAAGACTAGAATTCCCGAACATTCTAGCATCATGGACACTACCAGGCCACTTGATTAACACATCAATGAAACAGTAGTTATACCCAACTGTTCCTTGGCAATTCAATGTAAAGTTACTTTTTCTGTTAATATAATCTGCGGAGTGCTCACTTGGTCTCTTTATTTGGATATGAGTACCATCTACAGCGCCAATGCATTGTGGAAAACCAAATCGCTCATAAAACTTTTTAGCTTGGTCTTGAACATCTTCTTCAGTTGTTGGAAGCTTTATGTATTTGGGTCCTAGTTTTTCCGATATAGTTCTTGTCACGCGGCGAATGATTTTTGAAACAGTAGCTTTGCCTAAACCAAAAGCATTTGACACTTTCCTCATCCTACCTTCATCAGCTAAATAGTACAGCGTTACAGCAAGTTGAGTTTCCACTGGTACTGGCTTCCTGCACCGTGTGGTCTGTTTCGTCAAAAAAGGTCTCAATTCTTCACAAAGTACGTAAAAGGACTCTTTACTCACTCGGAAATTTTCCTTCCATTTCTCAGGAACAGTTCTGTCGTTGAGAATGTTACTCCACCAGATATCACTCCTTCCAGGTCTCACCCAAAATTTTGGACTGTTTCTTTTGGTTTTTGTCTTTCTTCTCTTTAATTTAATGTCATGTAATAATAGTACGTTATTTTTATGGCGTTTATGTCTTTGCGTTAAAAAAATTACTAGCGAATTAAAAATATTGTATGCTGATATCCAAATATTTTTTATTAATATTATTTGTTCACATAACTTCTCTCTACTCAGTGCCATTTTGTTTGTTTTGAAAGAATGAATGTGAGGTTTCGTCTTAATAATCATAACGACATCTGCTGTTTAGTGTTTCCATTAAAAAAAATTGCGTATTAAAAGCTATCCGATAGATGTTATATCACTTTCAGAATCGGAGCGTAGTAAAAGCTATCCGATACTGTTTTCATGCCGAAGTGACGCGTTTTCAGTGGAAACAGACCCCCTATCCGATATGGTTCTTAAGACGCGACGCAACGCTACGATGTAAATCGTCTTAATGGAAACGGAGTCTTAACGTCTTCGATCATGCCATACCAGAAATATTGTTCAGAAAGTTTTTGGTATGTAGATTCACGGCCACGATGAGCTGCCAAGCTTTAGCCATTGAATGTTCTCCGATACCTTCATGTACATCATGAATAATTGTCTTTCTTCTTTCTTTCTTTTTCAAATACAACCCTTCGTTTACATTTGTACATCAATTCTCCATTAAAAAGGGCGAAGTTTTTACAGGCTCTGCTGAAATTTGCTTTCTTACCTTTATCTTTCGCTATTTCTGGTGGATAGGTTTTACTTCTTACAAATTCGTCAACCGCTGTCAGATCCACGTGTTGTCGTTGTTGGTTCGACATTTCTACTACTTTCGACACAGTTTCGTCATTGAAGTTTATTATATTATAATAATCAAAACATTCGATAGCCATATTCCCAATGGAAGGGCTTCTTTTAGGGAGTGTTTCTTTCCAGGAAAAAAACACTCCCCAGTGAAACAAAGGGGAGTTATTTTTACCCAGAGGTAGTGCTTATTTTCTGGGGAAAAAAGACTGGGGGAGTGCTTATTTCCCAGTTAAAAAAGACTCCGGGAGTACTTTTTTCGGGGAGTATTTTTTGACGGTTACACCGGTGTGTTTTTGTTTTGTTGATTTATGTCTAAATTTATTACATCACATAACTCTTTTTTGCAATGGCTGCAAAGAGTTTTACTTTCAGCTGTTTCCCATCAAGATCGTAAAAATAAAGACATTCGATTTATGTGTGGCTATGTTTTCATGAAAAATAAGGTCAATATATAAGCCCATTGCGAGAGAAAAAGTCAAAACATCAAGTGTCAAATCAATGTAATAATTTTTCATAGGTATAAAAAAAATACACCAAATTCTTTACTAGCGACTAACAACTAGTTGTGTGGTCCATAGAGAAAATAAATGCAAGGGATGGGGAGCTCGTGAAAATGATGCTAATACAGACAGTGAAAACACGGAGAACTACGGTATTCGGAGGTTTACGGTACTCCATTTTTCTTCACAATTGCTTTCATTTTTTATAGGATATAGGAGGAGCCTGCAAAACGGCGCGCTTGCGTGCTGGCGTACAAACAAAGTTTACTAAAACAAATAGTATATTCACTCCATTTTTCTCATAAGAAAAGAATATACAATGACTTCCACTAAAACATGAGTTGTACGCCGACTTATTATTGCAATCGTAATAACAAAACAGTTTCTTCAAATTTGATCAGTCGTCTTTTACTTAACAGAAAGAAATCTGAATGTTTAGATATATTGAAATAAGTAAACATATGAGTCAATATAGCAACTTTTCCTTGCAAACCTTCCTTGGAATGTATACTTTTGAATCCCAATGAGGTGAAAATTTCAGATTGCATTTGCAATATTTTCATTTCCAAAATATACAAAAACCGTAAGAATAGCGTAAATCTTTTGAAGATTCACGTCATAAAACTTAGTCACTTTGCATGACCGGAAAATAACTGAAGATGGCTTCATAATAACACGAGCCAACAAATAAGGAATAAAAGAATATTGACGCTGACAACGATAAAAACTTAAACTGTGAAACACCAAGTTCGTTCATTACATCTTCCAAAGAGATTTCGGGGATTGATTGAATGCTTTGTGGATACCGAAACTGTCATGCACGAACTTTCCGTGCACAAAAGTAGAAGTCCAACACAATTTGTTTCCTGGAGGTGAGACCAATGCCCTTACAAACTTTCATACCCATGATACCAATTATTATTATTCTGCAAAATCGACTTTTAGCACTGCATGTTGTTTTTATGTTCCTAGTTGAGATTGGTGAAGTAATGAATGTGTCATCAGGATACTTTCAAGTTGTTTGTTACACACTGTAGATGGATTAATTTTGTTGGAAGGATTTCCTGTTAAAATAGTCTCGTTTGCTAAAGCCATCTTAATGAACAGCATGTGCTTGCAGAAAACAGTCAATCCGTTTTTTTTGTAATCTCGGCAAAACAACCTGGCGAGGGACATAGGACGGAAAAAGTGGTTCTAACAGGGGCGCTATTGATCACGACATACTTTTATTTAGTGTTGCTAAAATCCTTCATTTTGTGAATTTTTAGGCTAGTAGATCCTGCAAAAACGTCTATCTGCGTTTATTCCTTTTGTGGTGTTGATGTGCACAGATGAAACACCATGGTCTAAATTCTGATCTCACCGAAAGTTTTTTCAAATTCTCCAAAACGTACAAAAATTAAAATATTCTTGCTTATATTCAACAGTGAATGAAAGATACTGGCGCGAAATTTACCGCTAACTTAAGCAAGTGTCTTTATTAACTGAAGATGTAAATTCCACAAGAATTTTTGAGAATAAATTTAGATGATTGGTATTTGAAATGAAGCACGTAAAGCACGCCATTTAGCAGACTTTCAAAGATGAAACCTTCCCTTTTAGACACATCTACACCGAAGCACTTCTCTCCGTTCATCAATACTAAAATCACTAGTCGTTTAAAAATTAAAATCTAAGTAAGGTCGTAATCCTTTAACCGCGCCGTCGTATAAACAGATGTTTTTCAAAAATGAAGGAAGAAAATGATCATGACTTTCAGTCATATTTCCCGATAAAAATATTTTTGTCAACATGTCTGCAGTCCAGTCTTAGTCTAACTTTATAAAGTTCAACATTTCCACCGCGGAATATTTCGCAAACCAATCAAATGACTCAATTAGTGATGACGTGGGAAAACAATAGCTGCTCAGTGCTGAATATTCCGTCTAGTTGAAAACCGGCTTTACAGTCAATTTCCGAAAAATATTTTAAGGTTTATAAAGTGTTATGCATCCTTTAAGTCTAGCGACAAAGAAAATACTTTCAGATTCTAAAGAGCTTTGATGGATCGAAATGTTCATACATTTTTATTTTCGCACAGAAGTAACCTTCGTCCATTTTAAGTTATTGATAAACGTTTGTACAGACAGCCTCTTTTTATAAGCAACACGAGGTTCAAACAGCACAGGCTCAACTGGATTTGTCCAACAAGGAAAAACAAACAAACAAACTGAGCACAAAACTTAACACTAAAAAACAAAAAGGGACATATATTTTTTGCTTTCTGATAACAAACGTGTAATAAAAGTTCCATTGGTTTAATCAAAATCCCCCGCGCTCCTTGTCTATGTGAATTTCCACTTATCGAAAATTTTCCGCGGAAAGGAACGGAACGGAAAATTTTCTGTTCCCAATTCCCACTGATTTCTTAAAATCGAACTTGAAACACGTGAAAATTCATTAGATTAACCATAAAGGCGAATTTAGGAAACTTTCTAGCTTTTTTATATATCTATAAATTGGGTCCTAATACACCTTCACTGAATTTTGTTTTAAACGTCGATATTTTGTCAAACTACCCCGCCAATTTGCAACATAGGTTACAGTATCTAAGCAACATAAGTCTTTCAGTCTGGCCTGGTTTGATCGTTCGTTTATGTGAAACTGGTAGAAAGCTTGGTTTGTTCAGTATTAACAGCATTGTAACCATGCAGTTTCATGGTAGTATATTTTCACATTATTCTCTAATATATATTTCCCTAAATAAATATATATATATATATATATATATATATATATATATATATATTTATATAATTCAATTCTAAGAGTTTTAATTCTCCTTTAAAACGGTAGATCAGCTGAGTTTAAAGAACAAGTATATCGTCAATATTCGAATCTCCTGTAATGTGCAGCTCGAGTACCAAGATGACATTCAACAATTGTAAACCACAAAGATTGTTTAAAACCTTTCTGCATAATTTTCGTGTTACAGTGGAATCTGTCTAAAGCGGACACCATTGGTGCGAAAGAAAGTGTCCGCTTTAGATAGATGTCCGCTTTATAGAGAGTTTTCCTAAAACTGATTTTTATGGTCCAAATTTACCAAAAGCTGTATTTTTATCTCGTCTATGGTTCACTTCGTTCTCAGGCTATAAAACAACAACAACAACGGAACAAAAACAGGCACTTTAAATGCAGCTAAGAGAACAAATATCTAAAAAAACATTAAAAAAATACTTGAAATTGTAAACAAAAAAGTTGAAAAATGTACAAATTGATGAAAGATATGTTGTGTTACTTTGTGTTCGCTTTATGCCGAATTTTTTTAGGGGAAACCTTCATTTGGTGCAAAAAAAAGTGTCCGCTTTAGTACTGTCCGCTTTATAGAGATTTTTTTTATGAGAATTTGACCGTAAATCGAGATTGCGTCCGCTTTAAACAGATGTCCGCTTTATACCGTGTCCGCTTTAGACAGATTCCACTGTATTATCTCACAGCAGTTAATAGATCAGCTGATATGAAAGATTCAGGAGGTTTCTTCTTAAAATGCTCTATTCACACCAACAGTCAAGTTATGTCTTTCATTACCTAGACGAATGACAAGAGTAAATGACTGAACCGGACGATCAAGTGGACAACTAAGGCTTCTCTCTCAATAAACACTTTCAAATGTCTCCAGTCGTCTTTCAGACAACCCATTTGAAGATCGGTTGTATCCAAACATCGAGAAAAAAAATCCCAAACAACAACGACTACAACAACAAACAATAACAACAAAAAACAACAACTATAATAAAAATAACAATAACAATAATAACAACAATAGCAATAATAACAGCAACAATAAAACAACAAAATTCAACAACAACAATAACAACAGCAAACCAACAACTGCAAAAACAACGGGAACGGAACAAAAGAAGGAGTAGACTAAAGCAGGCATCTTTATGTCTTTTCGTCTATATGGATGTATGTATATGCATGTTCGTAGAATGTTCTGACTACTGTCTGTTCATGTGAAGTGGAAAGATTCTGTTCATGTTAAAAAGTGGAAGGATAGAAAATAAGTAAGTTAGTGGTAGATGAGTGTTTTACTCACTGTGGATTAGTCGTCGTTATATGCAGATCTCTTTCTAACAAACATGTTTTTTCCTTACGATCGTTTTCGTTATCCGTCAATATCGCATTGATTTCAGCAATAGTAAGTCCTTTGGTTTCAGGGACGATGAAGTAAGTGAACAAGAAGAAGATAACGAGAAGAACAAGGAAAGGGATGAACGTGTAAGCACCCATGTGACTCTAAATTGAAAAAAATAAACAAATTGTTTAGCGCATTCTTCAATTAAGAAATACCACATATATTTCTACTTTTTGTGTTCCATCAAAAAGCGAATATTATCTTTCCTTTCCTTATAGTAGACAGAATATTTTATTTTGCCACAGATATCGATTGATATCGATTGATATCGATTATCGTTAAGGGTTATAGATCCCATAAAGCAAGCTCATGTTTTCGAAAAAAAAACAAATTACTGAAGTGGACAAGTGAACGATTGTGTTTAGAATAATAAGAATAATCTATCCGCTATGTTACATATCCGTTATAGAGAGGTTAGACCGTATCATTTAAAGGAGTCATTGCATTCATCGATAATAGTGGATGGTGAAAACAAGTATACCTTCATCACAGGAAACAGAAGTCCAACAACAAAATTTCCCAACCAATTGGTCGGACCAGCTATACTCACGGCAGCCGATATAGCTGCTTGATTAAACAACTCGGAAACAATAAACCAAGGAATTGCACCTACATCGAAAAATAAATGACACAACCTATAGAGGCCGTTTTTGTAATTTCAATACCTATAAATTCCTCATGTGAAAACTCTTATAAAGGTTTTTGAAGGAACAAGGCAGCTTGACACTAACCTTTGCTGATCCAAACAAATTTTTATACCACGAACTTTGGTGGTCGGAAAATAAGACATTTACTGTATATTTACATATTTAATAAACAGACTTCTACACAACAGGGGACAATAACCAATAAAAGAAATGGAAATGTGAAAATACCTGGACCAAGTTGGAATGCAGCAACAGCAGCTAGAGTCGATACCACTCCAACATATTTCGCGACCTCGTCATTATTCTAGATAAGAAAATTTCCGCCTTGAATCTAATATTTTGTATAAAAAAGCGAGTTGTCACTCTTCTTACCATAAACACAACAAAGAATCAGATAGTTTAACATAAAAATACGGCACAGTACCTTGTCAACAAAATGCAGAGCTATTGTCACCACGCCATATAAAATAGCCATCGAGCCTAAACCTGCCAACATCAAGAAACGGCGGCCTTTAATTTCAACAAGAAATACCTAGGAAAAACAAGCATTCAGAACAGATAACTTCACTGCGTATGAATAACTGTGAGGTTTATGCATTACTTATATAATACGCTAATGATACTTGTTAGAAGCATTGCGCTTTAACTGCCTATATCTCCTGTTATATTCTGATTATACAATGATTTCTACACATAATGTGATATTATACTGCTTTCTCACAGACAACAGTCAACCGGTTATTATTACGCCTGTGATCGCATTTTAGCGGATTTGTTGATACAAGTTTCTGAATAAAAACGCCTTACAACAATAGCTGTCATGAAAACACTAAGTGCACCAACGCCACAAGTGGCAGCCTGAGAGCTACCCTCGTTCAGTCCAATTTGTTTAAACAATGATGTCGAGTAATACAGGATCTAAAGGATTTAAGAAAAAAATGGAACTGGATCTTAACATTACATCAAAACAAACATTCAAAACTACCTTCATTGAAATAATATATAAATAAACCATGAAATTTTTATTGTAAGGAATGATTAGATTTAACTTACACCACCGATTCCAGACAGCTGTTGAGAAAGCTGTAACACAATACTGATCAACAACGGCTTGCGATATGAAGAGGTCTTTAACAAACCTAACACCGTGACATATTCAGTTGCAGATTCACGAGAAGCTTCTAGCTGTACGAAAAAAATTAGAAAATACAGCAATACAAATTCTTAAGTTATTTTGAATTCAAGCTACTGATGTTCCAATTAATACTTGAAACGTGTTTTAGGTTAGCAGACTCACCTTCATTTCTTCAATCTCTTCACTAACATCATTAGAATTCCGAAGTCGTTTCAAATCTACAAGCAATATATAAAAACACATTAGCAAATATCTGAATTATGAAAAAAATAGGAAAAATACAAAATACATTCTTACGCGAAATTAAAAAATATAATTGATAAATGGGAGTATTTTGTGGTAATTTGAGCCACATACACAGATATCTTCTTACTTTTTATTGCCGTAACTTCGTCATTCTTCATGACAAGTAGATATCTTGGACTTTCAGGGCAAAATGGTAATGCAATTAGCTGCAAAACACCAATTATACTTGTGATGCCAAATGCATAAGGCCAACCTTCTGAGTTACCTAGAAGCTATGAAAGAAATCAAAAAAGCACCATCAGAGGATAGGATACAAAGAAAGATATCATTCACAAAAATCAACAAATTGGCATTCGTCCTATGAAGTTAATCATATGAGATGCACAATTACTCGATTCTGATCGGTTAACAAGGTGTGCAATTACAGTGTCAATAATACATACTTTATACCTCACTTTGATCGTAAAAACAAACGCGATTATTTTTTATGACTCATCTTAAACATTTTGACCTTAATCCCCCTGTAGTCATTTCTGACAATTTTCAGATATCTCAAACTTTTTTAAGTGCTGTTATTTCATGATTTCAGAGACATATTTCATTGTATGATTATTATAAATTATCCATCATATATTACCCCTACCGATTTCACAGTTCCCATAATATTAGCCTTACATTTAACGATTATTTGCACTGCTGGGATATGAAACATTATCAGCTATCACCCTTGTATAACAAGTCAACTGTCTTACCACGTGAGCTACCTATCTCAACAAAATCAAATTAAAACAAATTCATTTACTGAATAAGCACACTTCAAACCGAATGATTACAGGGATGTACACCTACCTGTGGCAAGCCCAAAATATTCGCGGTAAGGATTCCTGTAACAATTCCAAACTGACTTAAAGTGCCAAGTGAACCACGTAGATTAACAGGTGCAATTTCTGACAAGTACATTGGTGCAACAACAGTATTAACACCTAAAGGTGATGGATACAAAAATTTTAAATTCTTTTAATAATCATATCAGATGCGCAATTACTCGATTCTGATTGGTTAACAGGGTGTGCAATTACAGTGTAATTGAACTCTGCACTTGCGAATATTTACTGTAGAAAATTTTTATTTACAGACCAGATCGGTCAGTAGTACTAAGCCAGTCCGTAAAATCATTTGATATTAGCTTAATCTCCTCCAGATGGCTTTCAGTGTAGAAGAACTAACTGAAAAGTTTAAAAACGTAAACAAAACAAAAACCAAAAGCGCGATAACTTTTTTTAGTTCCTTTTATCAATCATCATTACCTTATAAGTGATTACGATCTCACTGAGTGTACACTGTTAAATATTTTCTCTGTTACTAAAGTATTTTTTCGAATGGAATGAAAAAAGGTAAACTTTCGATTGTTATGTGATATGAAATATGAACCTGGTTGCCCTAAACGTCAAGAAAATGAAAATTTTTTCTTTGTTTTTGTAATGATAAACCAGTAATTTTTAGTTACTACTCGTGAATTGAACTGCAATTGCACTGCAATTGCACTCACGTCCATGCGATTCCTAGTACTAATGAACCAATTTACTTCCGATTATTACTAAGTTTTTTTGACAAATGGTTCTCTGGTTAAACATCTTAAATCGAATCATTTTTCTCTTATTCCCAATACGTATTTCGTACTGGTGGTCTTTTGCTGATCTTCTTGCTCTGGCCAAGCTAGGGCACTTGGTCTTGACATCTCTAAGGCGTTTGACAAGGTATTGCCTTCTGGGCCTTTGAGTAAAGGCTGGTTTCCACTTATCTGGATCTTGACCGGATCGGATCAAAATCCTGTCCGGTAAAGATTTCCACTCAAATAAAAAGTGAAGAACAGCTCGTAAAATTTTCAAATATGGCTGCCTTTAACATTAGAGCAATTCAACTTTTGATAATTTTAAGAAGACGGGTGCAAAGAAGAAGAAGAAGAAATAAATACAAGAAGAAGAATTTTTCAAGAAAGAAAACAAAAGGGAGAATACAATTTATTTATTAACCATTTGCGTCTTTTTGATCACGAGTATTTCTTCAAACAATTTAAACAATCGAACTTTCTTCAACTTTTTCGAAATCCGTTTTGGATCGCTCTGAACCGAAAAATTCAAGCTAAGACGCATGCGTGGATCGAAATCCGATCCGATCCGGTAAAGATCCAGATAAGTGGAAACCAGCCTTTAGCTAAAGTCCTATGGAATCACATGCTTGAAATCATTTCCTCTTTTCTTGATGATCAGAAGATTGTTCTACATGGGCAATCCAAGGGTTCTCTCTTTCTTCTTTTCATCAATGAATTGCCTGATCCCATCAACGTTTAGTTAGAAATCTATGACAACTCTAGTCTGGACTTTTGGCTAGGTAAATCTAACAAAATATTTGATAAGGTTGAAATGGCTGCTAAGCTCGAATAACACCTACAATCTATTGAAGAATGTGGACAGAAATGCCAAAAGTTCAATTCTGCCAAAACTAAGCTTCTCTCAATAAATTGCCTGAGAACACCCTTTCTGGATGGAAAGGATTTACCTGAGAATAGTTCTTTTCGTCTTCTTGGAATAACGCTTTCTACTGAATTCTCATAGAGAGCTTATATTGAACCCATTGCTAAATCAACTGCTATGAAGGTTGGCACTCATCTTCCTTCGAGGAGTGCTCAGATGAATATCCATACAGAGAAATACAAAAAAAAAAGTTGGCAATAACCTGCATTGATACCAACAAATATTCTGCCAATAACCAGAATAGCAAGTGAATGTGTTTCCTTTGTAAGAAACAACAACACACCACCAACAATAACTAGTACATTATTTAACATCAATGCCTTTTGTCTGAAAAATAGTTGAACATAGGTCATATTAGAAAAACAAAAGCCTTCACTGAACAGGACAAGAAATGAAATGAATTTAAACCTTCCCAACAACTTGGCAACATGTGGACCAATACAAGCGCCTATCATTCCTCCAATAGCAAAAATTGAGACAGCAAGCGGCCACCAGATGGACTTCCAATTATCTTTATTGTGAAAGAATTTTTGAATGACCTTAAAAAAAGAGACCTACATCAAAACATGTGTAAACATAAAAACACAATCTTCAAATGCAAGGGAAAATAGTACCTACATACATGTTGAGTACTATTAACATTTTCTAAATTAAAACCAAATTGAAACATTCCTATGGATATAATAGAACCAAAGACATACGGCTTGAAAGGGTAACAACATTTTTCTTGAGAATATTCACGGTTGGGCAAAGTAAAATTGTCATCGTCTTCATCATCGGTTACATTCAAAAGTTCATACATTATTGTTGTTGACAAAAAGAAATTTTGTTGATGAGTAAATAAAAAAATGAAGACTTCCAACACGACATAATTATTCACTAATAGTCAAAAGCACATGTTGTTACAATGAACATGCTTTCAGAACAATATTTATAATGGTGATTAAATGGTGAATTGTCTTCAACTTTGAAGGAAGTATATTGGCATTTATGTTTAATGGAGAGAAAAGAAAAGCACTTTTTTAATTGAACAATTATTGATGCCCTTTTTATTATTATATATATTTGTATGATTTTGTAACAAGACTCAAAATACGCTATATATAATAGCAAATGGTGAAATTTTATAAGGAATTAAAGAATCAAATCCTATATCTTTAGTGTTGCCATAGTTATATAATCACTACATTAATACCATGCTAAAGTGTAGGTCATTATTGTTTATGACAACAATGTGGTTATGCAGAGTTACCGTTTTTTTCTTTTTTTGATTTTCAATTATAATGATTATAAAATGTTCCAGCAGTAAATAATGACAGGAAAAACTAACATCATTTTCACATGTCGAAACCTTCAGTTGTCTTAATTTGGAGAAAAAGAAATCAATGGTTCAAGTATCGTTAAAATAATATCCCATTTATGTTAATCACATACAAACATCTTCTTATACTAATACGCAATCTTGCTTTTTTCTTACCTAACTTTTAAAAAAAGAACGTTAAGTAAAAATTTCTCGGGAAGTTCGTCAATGGATATTTGTTTTTTCCGTATTAGTATAGGGAGAATCGCTAGCTCCATCTTACGGGTTTTTATTACTTCGTGGAGTGTTGTGCCTAAAGGAAGACATCTTAAGCCGCACGGAGGAGAACGCAATGCAATGTTTTTTTGCGTTCGAAAGTTCATCAAATTTTCTCAACGTTCATTTGTTATTGAGAATGAAGACGCTGTGTGTAAAATTTTTTGTTTTTGTTTTAATTTTTTTATTCAACGCTTTAAATTCAGTAATAAAGAATAACCACATTGATAAGTATCAGTAACTATTCTATCCGACGAGATAGTCGATGTAGACCTGTTATGTGTTCGTGTTATCAGTTTATCATTTTCTACCAATGTCTGTTTTTTTTAATGTTTGAACGTAGCTTTTTCGTATCAGTTAGTTTTGACTACTATACCGAAATGTGTAGCTAGCAGTTTATTTGGTATTTCATTGTAGTATGTGGATTGTTATTATTAAGGTTCGCTATTAGGGAAACGAAGGTAGCAAGATCGTTATTATATTGTTTTGATAGTGTTTGATCGATATCTTTTTGTTTTAGATTATAAAATTGAATAGTATAGATGAATGCAATACAAGAAGAGAATGTGTAAATCATGGTTATACAGTGGAATCTGTCTAAAGCGGACACCATTGGTGCGAAAGAAAGTGTCCGCTTTAGATAGATGTCCGCTTTATAGAGAGTTTTCCTAAAACTGATTTTTATGGTCCAAATTTACCAAAAGCTGTATTTTTATCTCGTCTATGGTTCACTTCGTTCTCAGGCTATAAAACAACAACAACAACGGAACAAAAACAGGCACTTTAAATGCAGCTAAGAGAACAAATATCTAAAAAAACATTAAAAAAATACTTGAAATTGTAAACGAAAAAGTTGAAAAATGTACAAATTGATGAAAGATATGTTGTGTTACTTTGTGTCCGCTTTATGCCAAGATTTTTTAGGCGAAACCTTCATTTGGTGCAAAAAAAAGTGTCCGCTTTAGTACTGTCCGCTTTATAACTGTCCGCTTTATAGAGATTTTATTTATGAGAATTTGACCGTAAATCATTCCGTTCCACGAGATTGCATCCGCTTTAAACAGATGTCCGCTTTATACTGTGTCCGCTTTAGACAGATTCCACTGTATACATATATACATGGTTTTTGTATCATGATGCACAAGTGGAGTTTTGGGTTTTGACATTTCCACAATTCATAGCAGAATAAAGATTTGAAAGATAAAAACGTCTGTGAAGGTATTGTTTTTGTTAGCTTTAGTTAAGGTATTTTCTTATATTTCAGAAGTTTAATCATGGTTAGGTAAAAGTATACATTGGTTAGGTAGGAGTATACGTTGTATTGTCTCTTTTCTAAATCTCTGAACATTGGAATTTCAGCTTTTAGTTTACCTGTACAACTTTAGAAATCTCTAAATAGGCCAAATGGCACTGAAAAGTAGGGATTAATAGCATTCTCTGAATGATGGATCCAAAATATTTATACAACAATTTTGTGTTAAATATGATATAATTCCAACATGGAGAAACACAACAATTTTTGTATATACACAGACTTATCATGGCAGTATACACAGACTTATCATGGCAGTATTGCGTGTAAAAACAATTTATGGAGAAAACTGTAAAATTCTTTACACGAGATACTAGTCTGATATACTAATAGCGAGGTGTGCATACCACTTTTATTTTAGAGTGATACATTTCAGAAATTTCATGGTCATTTTCTCACGAGGAGCGCGTAAAACCACGATGCTGCAAGAAGCGTTTTTTCAGTATTAGTATATTACTACATATATACATGGTTTTTGTATCATGTATATATGTATATAACCATGATTTACACATTCTCTTCTTGTATTACATTTTATTGAATAAAAAGACTGTGATATAGTGACATTTTAGGTCGTGCGTAACTGAGTTGTGACTTTAATGGCGATTAGTATTATAGGAGTACTCTTTTGTGTTTTCCCGTGTTTGTACGCAAAACAAGACGATGAAAGTCTCGACGGTGGAGGATGCAATGCAATGGTTTTTCGTTTGAAATATTCTCAACGATCATTCAAATCGCGTATACGCGAGGTGTTTGGAATGCAAAGCGCTCGTCGACTGGACAAAAAAATAGCCTCTATAAGTACGAACAACTAAAAACCAGTCTAAAAGAATTAGACTTTGATTATTTATACGTACCGGTAGTACTCAATGTTCCTCGATACAGAGCTTAGGGTTCTAGGCTAAGCATTCATCAAAGTGACCTTTCACCACGTGTGTATTTAACCGTGTATCTGGTGGAACTTTTGGATATTTCTGGAATTTAGTAAGTTTCTATCGTTTCTACTTATCTATTATTCTTTTTTATGAAATTGTTGATTCAGAAAAAGTACGCAGCATTACCTAACCTAATCAACATTACTCAACACACTCCTTCCAGCACTGTATAATTTTGTTATACATATATTTATAATAAATATTGGCATGTTATACTTAGTTCAACTGTGTTTTACTCTGATCTTCATTTCTCTGTGTTGAATTTTATTTTATTACTTGTGCATGGTATCGAAAGTAATACAGGTCCAACTTTTTCAAAAGTAGTTCAAGGATCCTTTCATCCAAGGCGCGCCTTGATGAAAATTTGAAATCGCCGGCGATTCCAAATTTGGTGAGACAGCTGGCTTCCAATGCACTGGTAATTATTTTCTTGCCATATGCTTCAGTGCTATTAAGAAAGTATCTAAATGGAAATCATGGGAGTTAGACTATATTTTAAATCAAGGTGACACGTTGTTTAAGATATTGAAAGCTACAGGACCTCTAGCAGTTGATGAAATGCCTCTTAACATAATGATCGAAAGTCAGCTAATTCAAATTTATTTTCTTGGGATGCAAAATAGTCTTTTTTCCAATGATACTGATCTGTTTGAAAACCATAAATGTCTCGCACTCAATGAGATTGGCCATTAAGTGAGGTGAGGTGACTCTCACAACTGTTAAAGAATATATTGACACATACTTGAACCCAAAGAAGCGAAATATTCTTGATCCTGCAAAAGAAAATTTTGAAAACATTCCATGTATTTCAAAATTTTTAGAGCAAATGCAAGTATCCGAAACAGATTACTATGATGCACTTAGCATTTCCTGCGACTCAGACTTTCAAATCCATTTAAAACGACCACCAGATTCCTGTTTTGTAAACAATTATTTTAGTGAACGATTGCAAGCTTGGAAGGCTAACATTGATATCCAACCAGTTTTCAATCATTTCAAGGCCGTAACTTATATGTGTGCTTATTTTTCTAAAGCAGAAGATGAAACCTCGCAGGGTATGAAACAAGCTGCAAAAGAGGCTGTTAGTTCTAATAAAAACCATTTTGAGCAAATGAAAGCTATAGCTCGGGCATATACTACAAAACGAGAATGTTCTGTTCAGGAAGCTATTTACTTAATTATGCCAGAGTTATGGCTTAGGAAAACGTTTCCAGGTGTAATTTTTGCTAATAACAATCTACCTGAAAAACGTTATAGAATATGTAGAAGCAAAGAGGAAATAGATGAGTTCCCTGAAGACTGCACAGAAATATTTCAACGAAACATGATTGATCGTTATATAGACAGGCCAAATCAATTCTTTCAAAATGGCAAATTTAGAATTCTGGAACACATCTGTTTTGCCCAATTTTTGTCCCATTACTATCTCACCAAGAAAATGTTTCATGAAACTGAAAATGATTTTCAGCCTGTTGTCCTCAATGATGAATTGATGGTATCAAATCATGCAGATTGTGGCTATCCCAAAATGATCCCTCTGATGTCTTCTAAAGAAAACCTACAATGCAGAAAGGTTAAAGCGGTTTTTTCATTATCATGTGCCAAACAAAAATAAATATCCAGAGGAATATGCCCATCATTTGCTCTTTATGTTTTTTCCCTTCCGCAACGAAGATGCATTAAAATCTTGCTAAATGCTAAATGTTTAGTATGAAGGAAATTATCGTACACTTGCTGAATCGAAAAAAACGGAAATGCTGTAAGTTCGATTAGGCTTATAAAGTAAGGCTTGTTAATAAGAATCAAAAGCTATCCGATAGAGATTTGTTGTATCAGGTTATTTCTTCGCCTCCGATTTATAAATAAACACCAGATAGGTATTCTAATCCCTTTTTGGTTCTCTTCTCCGAGCGATTTGTAAATATGCACAGCATTTTCTTGTTTTTGTTAGAACAAGAAGAGCGAAGAACTGATTTTTGTTTTTTGTTGTTTGTTTTTGTTGTTTATTCTGTTTGTTTTTATTTCAAAAGCGAAGAATAGTATTGTTATTGAGAAAGGGTTAGTATGTTTACCACCCGTCGTATGATGCAGAAAAGAAACGAGGGTTTTTAAAATGTAAACCAATCTGATTTCGTTTTCGTAAAGATTGATTCGCGAGACGAACGAAGAAATGAAACGAAGGATATTGTATTATTATTAAACGAATTAACGAGCGGAAGAAAAAATGTATGGTTTATAAAAGCAGAAACGTGTACTGTACTGAAAGTGAAGAACATCTTACTTATTTATGCTACAGTTATTAAATGGTTGCACAGAAGAAGTTGTCAAATGGTTTTTAATTTATTTCTTTTTCTTGGAATTGATCGTTTTTGTAATGATGGAATTAACGAGTGGAAGTGCATATACATAAAAAAGTGAATGAAAAACGAACATATCTCGTTGTTTTTGGTAGTAATGGTGTGCTGGAAAGTGAAGAGACTGAATTGAATGGGAGGATTGTTAATGAAGTGGAATTTATAAATTTAACAGTAATGAAAAACGGTTCCGTCGTTGCAATCATTTCGACCATGTGGGAAACATTATCAACATGTTTTGGAAGAGCTAAATTCTACAGTAAAGGGTTTTGCGTTACGCTGAGATATTATTGTTGCTGTGTTATTGTTGTTGTTTAATTTTCAAGCGAATTTTTGTGTGGCTGTTTTCAAGAAAGTTCATGCTCCCCCTCTCATGATGATGATTGATTATCATCAACTCTCCCCCGGGCTCCCCCCGGAGGGTTTGTGTGATGTATGATTTCTTATCAAGTTGCTGTTTTACTGCATCATGTGAATTTTACGGGAGCCTATTAATTATTGTTACCGGCTTTACGTATGTTGTTTTGGAATCCCCATTTCGAATTTAAGACTTGGTGCTTAACTTGGTTCTATATTAGAAATGTTAGGGCACATGATATTTATTAAGTGCTATTTTACATTCTAAAAGAGTTTTTTCTGGTTTTGATGATCATGTACTTGCTTCTGTTCTATGCGATTTCTTTCTTTTTAGATTAGAAAATTTAGTATAAATAAAAATTAAGAAGAAGAAGAATAAATTGGCCAAACATGGTTTTATATCATTGGCACAAGCAATTGGGAAATCATTTGATAAATTCATAGAACAATGACACTGTGGTTGTATCTTGAGCAGGTATAATCTTTTTACAATTCATAATTCATTTCACATTTGATTCAGGTATCCCGTGCAAAGGAATCATTTTACGATTTCACTCAATGGTTGGAAAATATATATACCAAAAACATTTTTAGGTTGTATTCTTATATTTGTTATCATAATCCTTGAGAGTGGAACCATAAAATGTTTTTACCCAGGATACTAAATTTTTGTGGCTGTTTTCAAGAAAGTTAAAGTTCTCCCCCTCATTATGATGATTGAATATACAACACCCCCTCTCCCTTCACCCAACACCGCCAGCCGGAGTTATAGGTTCTTATACTGTACTTAATACACCCCAGGGTTTTTGTTATTATATATATGTTGTTTGTTTTGTTAGTGGGGAAGGAAGTGAGGAGGAGAGAGACAGACCACTACTGAATGTCTTTACAATCTAATCTTTTCACTGATCACATCTACCTATTCTATGATGGTTCTCTAAGTCATTCCTGTATATATATCATATATTTATTAATTTAGTACTGTTTGTTGTTTTTGATTGTTGTTTGTTTTATATATTCTGTCAGTGGTGGGGGGGGGAGCGGAGGGAGTGTGCAATGTGATGATGTGCATTTTAGGGGAGCCTAAAAAACCTTTTTACTGGGTTTACGTCGTTTTGAAATCTGCAGTTTGAATTTAAGCCATAGTACTTATCTTGATTATTTAGCGCTATTTTACATTCTGAATGCATTTTTTTCTTGCTTCTTTTCTATACGATTTCTTTCTTTTTAGATTAAAAATTTAGTGTAAATAAAAATTATGAAGAAGAATATTGAATGTGCCAATCATGGTTTTACATAATCACGGTACAAGCAATTGGGATTTAATGAATTCATAGAAGAATGTGTGTACTCAGGAGGTATAATGTCTTTTTACGATTCACATTTTAATTGATTCAGGTATCCCGTGCAAAGACAATTCTACGGTTTCACTCAATAGTTGGAATATGTAACAGAAACATATTTAGGTTGCATTTTTATATTTCTTTTCACAATTCTTGGGAGTGGAACCGTAAAATGTTTTTACACGGGATACTAGTCTATATACTAATAGCGAGTTGTGCATATGAGTTGAGTTGTCTAGATATAGGCGATATTAGTATTATAGGAGTAGCGCGACGTCAGTGGGTACATTGCATTGCACCCTAAATAGAACGCGATATTTAAGGGCAAATATCTCGAGAACCAATGGGAATAACTGACGTCACTTTGGGCGCGCGATATTGGCGATGGAGTGTCGAAAGATTTGGGTCTAAACCTTATTGGGGACGGGTGTGACGTCATCAGAATCTTTGATCGACGATATCTCCGTAACTGTTAGTCGTACACTCGCAATCCCATACATTTTCTTGATCAGGTTTTCGAGCTCTACAACTTAGTGGTACTTATTCTTTTGGATTGTGTGATTTTATTTTTTGTCATCCCTATAATTTGAAAGAACACGGGTGAAGATTGGGTTGTAACTCATGTAACTCATTGGGGTCGGGTGTGACGTCATCTAAAAGTGAACCGGTAAAATGTTTTTACCCGGGATACTAGTCTATATACTAATAGCGAGTTGTGCATAACAAATTTAGTTCGGTCAGTGTGAATAAAAGGACTGGGAACGAAAGGTTCGTATGGAAAATGTTATGATTAAATTTTAGATCGCGCGTAACTGAGTTGTCGAGATATAGGCGATATTAGTATTATATGAGTAGCGCGACGTCAGTGGGCACATTGCATTGCACCCTAAATAGAACGCGATATTTAAGGGCAAATATCTCGAGAACCAATGAGAATAATTGACGTCACATTGGGTGCGCGATATTGGCGGAGGGGTGTCGAAAAATTTGGGTCTAAAACTTTTTGGGGACGGGTGTGACGTCATTAGGATCTTTGATCATCTATATCTCCGTAACGGTTAGTCGTATATAGGCGATCCCATACATTTTCTTGATCAGGTTTTCGAGCTCTACAACTTAGTGATACTTATTCTTCCCCTTTCTATGATTTTATTTTTCGTCACCGCCATATTGTAAGAGAGAGGGTAAGCACGGGGGTTGGGGTCAGTAACTCATGGGGAAAGTGAACCGGTAAAATGTTTTTACCCGGGATACTAGTCTTCTTATACCAATACTAAATCTTGCTTTTTTCTTACCTAACTTTTAAAGAAAGAACGTTAGGTAAAAATCGGGAAGTTCGTCAATGGATGTTTGTTTTTCCGTATTAGTATAGGGAGAATCTCCCATTAGGAGAATCGCTAGCTCCATCTTACGGGTTTTTATTACTTCGTGGAGTGTTGTGCCTAAAGGAAGACATCATAAAGCCACCCAGAGGAGAACGCAATGCAATGTTTTTTTGCGTTCGAAAGTTCATCAAATTTTCGCAACGTTCATTTCTTAATAAGAATGAAGACGCTGTGTGTATAATTTTTTGTTTTTGTTTTAATTTTTTTATTCAACGCTTTAAATTCAGTAATAAAGAATAACCACATTGATAAGTATCAGTAACTATTCTATCCGACGAGATAGTCGATGTAGACCTGTTATGTGTTATCAGTTTATCATTTTCTACCGATGTCTATTTTTTTGATGTGTTTGAACGTAGCTTTTTCGTATCAGTTAGTTTTGACTACTATACCGAAATGTGTAGCTAGCAGTTTATTGGGTATTTCATTGTAGTATGTGGATTGTTATTATTAAGGTAAACGAAGGTAGCAAGATCATTATCATATTGTTTTGATAGTATTTGAATGATACCTTTTTTAGATTATAAAATTGAATAGTATAAATGATTGTAATGCAAGAAGAGAGTGATTACATACATATTTACATGGTTTTTGTATCATGATGCACAAATGGAGTTTTGGGTTTTGACATTTCCATAATTCATAGCAGAATAAAGAATTGAAAGATAAAAACGTCTGAGAAGGTATTGTTTTTGTTAGCTTTAGTTAATAGGGAAATTTGAAGGTATTTTCTTATATATCAGACGTTTTATCGTGGTTAGGTAGGAGTATCCATTGGTTAGGTAGGACTACTATGTATTGTCTCTTTTCTAAATCTTTTAGTTCAACTGTACAACTTTAGAAATCTCTAAATAGGCCAAATAATAGCACTGAAAAATAGGGATAATAGCATTCTTTGAATGATCGATCCAAAATATTTGTGTTAAATATGATATAATTCCAACATGGAGAAACACAACAATTTTTGTATATACACAGACTTATCATGGCAGTATTGCGTGTAAAAATCAATTCATGGAGAACTGCAAAATGTTTTTACACGCTGCACTAGTCTATATACTAATAGCGAGTTGTGCATAACAAATTTAGTTCATCCCGTATAATTTGAAAGAACACGGGTGAAGATGGGGGGTGTAACTCATGTAACTCATTGGGGACGGGTGTGACGTCATCTAAAAGTGAGCCGGTAAAATGTTTTTAACCGGGATACTAGTCTTATATACTAATAGCGAGGTGTGCATACCACTTTTATGTTAGAGTGATACATTTTCAGAAATTTCATGGTCATTTTCTCACGAGGAGCGCGTAAAACCACGATGCTGCGAGAAGCGTTTTTTCAGTATTAGTATATTAGTAGTAGCAAATGACGCGACATGAATTTTTTGGCACGGGGGACATTGCATTGCACCCTAAATAGAATGCGATTTTCAGGGTCAAATATCTCGAGAACCAATGGGGATAACTGACGTTTTCGGGGTTAAAGACATTGATGATGGGGTGACCAAAAAAAATTGGGCGACTGGCCACGTGAAGTCAATTAACCAATTCCAATTATTAATTAAATAGTCACTGAGCCGTAAAAAAATCCAATAACTATGCAAAGTTGGAGTGCAAACCACAGTTAGAAATATGCGTACTACAGGGTTTACACGTATAAAGGACACCAAAAAGCCTTACCCAGGTCAAAAATGTCTTCATAAAAACATATTTTGAAAATCACATTTGAAAAACAACATAAAAGAGAACAATATATAACATTATTTCATTTGCTCTTTTACATGAAATCTACATTTTACTTTAAATATGCGCAATCATTTTTGATTCCACCCCAAACTAAAATGTTGTGTATGGAAATTTTTTATTTGATAATTTTGATTGTGTTAATCGCCCCCTTATTTAGAGTAAAGCTTGGTTTCCACCGGTGTCGATTTTTTATTTTTGTGGGAGGAAACACTATAATCAACTGGAAGGAGAAGAAGATTAGTTGTTGATAGGATTTTTGCACTTTTTTGTGGTTTTGAAAGAAAACATTGATATTTTGTACAAGAAGTAAGTAAGTAACCCAGAGTTTTGAGTCCTTAGGCCATCCATATCGGTTGGTTCTTCCACCTGCCAATTTGACTTACTGCCAGAGATACATATAACATTGCTCTCACAAAGGCCAGTGTACAATCAGTCAAATTCAAGAATTTGCATGTGGTATTTACTATTTAGAGGCTGCAAGCAGAATATTCTGCATGGTGGAAAACTGGCTTAAGGCATTAGTAAATAGCTTTATAAATCATTATATTAAACCCATGTGTTCCACATTGTTACCATTGGGAATAATATGTAATAATATGACCATCCTAAGTTATTAAGTATCCATATGGGTGTGATGAAAATTTTTGTTTGGAGTAAGTAAAATTACTATGTTTGTATTTTTAGATATATAAATACTAGTTATAAATATATCTGATTGGTTGTTACCCAAAACTATTTTACTGGCGACGAATTGCAGCAACCAATCAAGGCCACCGCAAGATGAATAATTTCAACATTGAAGTATTCAATGCCAACCCTGGTGGAACTTTAGAACTATACATAAAGAATTGAACTTTTGTTCCAACTGATTTTCAGAAAGGTCTATGGCACCCTCTATGATCCATCTAAAAAAGAAAAAAAGGTGGGAAAGATATAAAAAACTTGTTTCAGCACGCCGAAAAGGTGTTAGATGCTGATACATGTAAAGAAAATTGCTGATGGTCTCAGCAACAGAACTAATAAAATTGTGCAACGCAACATGCTTCTGTCAAGCCATCCACAAGGAACCAAATCCTTCGAGAAGTGGTCCCAAGAAATAAGTAATGTTGCCAAGTTGATTAACTATGACAATTATAATTAAAAACAAGCTGCGGTAGACACAGTTATCCGACAAGCTTCAAACCCAAAATTGAGAGAAAGAGCTCTCCAAGAGAATGTTACATTATGATGAACTCTTAAAAATGGGTATCGTAAAAGAACAATCAGCAAAGGGAGCAGCACTCCTTGAGAATGCTAGTAACCAAACAAACTCATCACGTGTGGAAAATGAGATTAGGGGACTTCAGGAATAACAGCTCAAATCAATGTGGTTGCACAGACCATGCTCCTAATCGACAAAAATGTTCAAAGTGTAAAAAGATGAATCATTTTTCAAAGGTTTGTCGATCTTCAGAAAGGAAAAAAACATAATTTGGTTGATTATCTAGTGCCGAAAACTCAGGAACCGATGAAGAATGTGGACGTGTAGTGGTCGGAAAACTTGAATCCAGCAGTATAGGTGCAAAAGTCAAAGTAAGAGGGCCAATCTGCAGTGAAAAAGATTCAGAAACAATCATTCTTGCAACAGACACAGACATTTCAAAAAGAGTAGAGAGAATGATGTAGTATGATTGGGGATTGATGTTACAGCAACATACAAAGAATGATAGAGCTTTCACTACTTTCAAAATACGTGCAAACACAACAAAAAGCACTGTCAGAAAGAATTACAGCCCTACAGTGGCATATTTAATGAACTCACCGTATTCAATGAAATGGTACTTCGAGGTGAACAAACTATTGTACCCCCATCACTGTATTCTGTATGCAAACTTCTTTCTACACTTAATGTTAGGACTACTTGTTATGGAATAAATTCAATTACCTATCAATCTATCTTAAATAAACACCCTACAATCTGAATTCAAACAAATTAACCTGACTTCTATCAGTTTAGCCGGGTTAAAGTTGTTAGTATCCAATTTTCTTGAATATTTGAACTAACTAGTGATCCACAATTTATTTTTTGTTTTTGCGGTTTGCTAGTCATCCCCTCTAATTTACGGTGGCCACCCCTTGACTTGTCTATTACTATTTGTGTGGTTATCCTATCTGCTTATGTAGATCTTTCAGCAGGAAATATATGGTTTGACAGATACAAATTGTGACCGGTTTGTGAGATAAGACTTAAGGGGATTGAGAAGTAAGCCACGGATGCCATAGTTAGGAAATACATAATTGATTTTAATTATATATTGTGAATTTGACTGTTGTTGCATGAGGTATCAGCAAAACACCAAAAGTCTAAATCTAAAAAAAATCTAAAAAAAATTTGCAATCGACCAAAGTTTAAAGGAAATAAATCTCCCAATTTAAGGTCAAAAGTACAAAAATAAATTCCACAAAATATGTCAAATAGAAAAGACTTTTTAAAATCTATAACAGGTTTCTTATTAACAACTTTTTGCTTTCATCGAAAAAATAGTTTCATTCTAGAATTACCTATAAGTGATTTTATCACTCCATGAATAAAAAACAAAACCATATCATACGAATAGCATTAAACTTCAACAGCTTCAACAAGTCCAAATCGTCAAGTTCTACTTTATTTCATTATTTAACTATCAGAAACTATTTCATGAAAGTTTCAGTGTTCTTTATGTTTACCAAAATTATAACCTCTTTCATTTGGATCCTTAAACTGTTTCGACAATTTCAGAATGACCTGATGCAGTAAAACCCCAAAGACACCTTATATGTCTGCAAGTTCGGAGTCTTTTCTTAAACACATTTTTTTTCAAGTTCAGCAGGTACAAACAAATCATGTTGAACAAAAAAGATTTTAATAATGACTTCTATAACAGATAAATATGTACACAAACATCTTTTGTGTTTTCTGTAATCTTTTATAAAGTTTTTTTGGCTTGTACTGTACTGTACCGGCCCTGTGTATAACAAGAAATATAAACACATTTGTAATACTCTTACCAGTTCAGGTGCATTCACTACAGCTATGTTATACCCAAACTGTAAGGATGACCCACCAAAACATACTACAGCAACCATGACCAAAAAAAATGTCACTCCATTTCCATGTCTTCTTGGGGAGGTCGAACTTGTGCATCCATGTGCATCGTTTACTTCCTGCATTTTTCTATAGACCTGCATGCAATAACATAAAATATATATAAGTATAATAATCCATTGGAATATTTCTAGATGCACTCTAGTAAGAGAGGCAGAAGAGAGATATTTTATTTCACCATTAAGAATAATATAATAGATAATAATTACGAATCAGGCTAGGAGACTAACTAGACAGAGGTGATGACCACCTATGAAAAAAAAAAGAAAATAAATAAATAAATAAATAAATAAATAAATAAATAAATAAATAAATAAATAAATAAATAAAAATCAAATCAAATCAAACATGAAATCTTGCGTTAATTCATTACATCGGTATACGCTTACAAATTATAAGAATCATGTATATTGGCTTAAAAAATGAGAAGTAGTAAGAGATGTACTTTTTTCACTGTCAAAGTCGAAAGTTAGGTGTCAATATTTAGCTTTCGAAGAGAGTTCCACTGAGAGATAGCCTGCTTACACAGAGAATTCATGCCATACATTTAAGTGTTCACTTTCAGCAGGTTTAAAAGACCAAGAGTATGACTACGTGTAGTATAGATATGATCAATCATTTTGAAATTGAAAGTATTGAGAAGATTAGAAGGAAGTTGAGAATTCAGGAATTGATGAACAAAAATTATATTAAGAACCTTGCAAGATCGAAGATACGCAGAATTTTAAGCTTAAAGAAAATTGGAGAAGATAAAGATCTACGTGAAGAAAAAGAAATTAACCTGAGGGCGAATTTTTGAAGTGCGAGTGCTCAATGAATATAACAGTTTCACATTGACCCCAAAGTTTGCATGCGTACCTCAAATGTGAACCAAAGATAGCATGGTAAATACCAAGTAGGATGTCAAAAGTAACATATGACAAATTTTAGATAATGCACCATTAGCCCTCCTAAAAGAGGAAGCTGACAATATACGAGCTAAAGTCAGTCTAACTCTACAACAATCGAAAACACCAACCGACAACATCAGCCGAAAAGACAGAAAAGCTCTTCGTAATCTTCAGAAAGATACCAGTATCATGATTCTGCCAGCTGACAAAGGACGAACAACCGTGGTATTAGACAAACCCAACTATATCCAGAAATGTTACGATCATATAAACAATGGTCCATACAAAACGCTCAAGAAGAACCCAACTGAAACAATCAAAAAAGAAGTACGACAAAAACTTCAGAAACTACATAACAATGGTTTTATCGATCAACAAACATATTTCAGATTAAAACCAAGCGATTCTCCACCACCTCGATTCTATGGTCTGCCGAAGATACACAAAACTGGAATACCTATACAACCAATAGTCTCATGCACCGGTACGCCGTTGTACGACTTATCAAAATACGTAGCAAAGATATTATCATCATATACACAAACTAACCGATGCAAGAATTCAAAAGAGTTTTCCGACTTTGTTAGAACAAAAACTGTCAATGTTGATGAAGAAATGGTATCATTCGATGTTACATCACTTTACACAAATGTACCGATAAATGACACGATCAATATAATTAGAGATTTAATCTCTAATGACTCAAACTTTTCATCCAAAACGAAAATTCCACCAACAGAATTTTTGGAATTGATAACGCTTGTATTAACAAAAACGTGGTTTCTATTCGATGAAACTTATTACACTCAAACAGATGGAGTTGCAATGGGAGGTCCGGCATCTTCTGTAGTTGCTGAAATCTTCATGCAAGCGTTTGAGTCCACAGCCACAACAACCGCTGACAAACCCCCAAAAGTATGGAAACGTTTTGTTGACGATGTTTACGCTATAGTGACACGAGATTCATTGAATAATTTTCATCAACATCTAAATGGAATGCACCCGAAAATAAAATTTACAATCGAGCAGGAATCGAATAATTGCATCCCATTCTTGGATACTCTTGTAAAAAGAAATCAAGACGGAAGCATTTCAGTGAACGTATATCGTAAACCAACACATACAGACCAATATCTAAACTGTAACTCAAACCATCAACAAAGTTGCAAAGAAAGTGTTGTTGCATCGTTAATAAATCGGGCGAAAGATATTGTTAGTAATGACGATGATCGTGTTGAAGAAATGAAACATATCAAATCGGTTCTCCAAGCAAATGGATATGACAGGACGATTGTTAGAAGAGTTGAAAATAGAATAAACAATACTCGAACTTCAAACACCGAAGAATCAACAGAACAAGAACCGGTGACCACTATTAGTATTCCTTATGTATCTGGTATCAGTAATGCTTTACAAAGAATATTCCGTACACACAACATCAAATGCAGATTTCGATCAACGGAAACTCTTCGTAACATATTATCTCATCCGAAAGACAAGATCTCAATGAACGACACAAATAACGTGATATACCAAATTCCATGTAGTGATTGTGAATCAGTTTATATAGGAGAAACAAAAAGAACATTTGAGCAACGCATCAAAGAACATATGCGATGTAACCAAAAACGAAATTGCTGACCACTGTTGGACTAATGACCACAAGTTTGATTGGGAGAATAAAAAGATCCTTGACAAGGAAAAAGGATGGACTGCTCGAAAAGTCAAAGAGACTATATACAGTGTCAAAAACAATTCCAGTATTAATAGTACATCGTATAATGTTCCTGCGATATGGTTTCCAGCTCTACGCAAAACAAATTATTGACATTGCTTCCTTCCAGGTCCGAAATATTGACATTGCTTACTTCCAGGTCCGAAATAATTTCGATCCTACTGAAAACATATATAAACTTTACATCATTCATTTACAAACGCCCGATGATGACAGTAGTAACTGTCGAAACGTCGCAAACAAAAACAACCGGTCTATGACATGATAAACTCTAATTATATATTATGAATACTAGACTGACAAACAATATAAATATATACCTCCTAAGTTTGTTGGACAAATTAGAGATATGGTGTTCCCAAGTTAGGGGTTCATCTAAGTAGGCACCAAGGTATTTAATACTGGAACTAGATTTAAGCTTGTAACCATTTAGAAAAATTTTAAGCTCAGAGTTTGTGTCTACTTTTAAAAAGAATGTACTCCGTTTTTGCAGTATTTGAAGCAATTTTGTTGGCATCTAGCCAACTGCTCAAGTGAGAAAGATCAGAACTTATACTTTGACTTATATACATTCCAGAGAATTTCCAAACTGAAATAGGTTATTATCGTCTGCAAAATGTGTAACCTCTGAAGATTCTAGTGCAAAATGTAGGTCATTTAGGTAAATCAAGAACAACAGATAGAGGTCCTAGGACCGAGCCTTGAGAAACACCATGGCGGACACATTTATAATCAGAGTTTGAACTAATAGTACTATCCATCATATCCTTTTCATATAATTTGTATTTTCAGTTCTTCTGCATGGAAAGGTGAGGGTAATGACTATGGTTTCTAAATGCCATGATCTTCTATATACCATTTTTTCGTTGCTGGATCCCACACTCAAAATACACGAAGTTGCAGCTTTGCATGACAATATGAAGTGACAGCATGAATTGGAGCTCAAACAAAGTGACGGATTGGCCAGAGCTCTAACTTTGATTGTTAGTACTTACAAAGAAGAGGAATCACATGTAAAAGAAGAGGAATCACATGTTCACCTTCTTGACCTTAGGGCCGTTTTCGGGCCGTTTCTTATAAATAAGAATGCGTTTTTATGGTGCAAAATAAATCTTGTAACAGGCGGGAAACTTCGAATTTACTGAAGTAAACTCACCATTGAATATATTTATATAAGTAAACTCACCATGCCAGGTCGAAATTGCTCTGTATTTGGCTGTTCTACCTCCAGATATACAAAATGGATTGCTATATTTCGTGTTCCTCGTGGCGACGAAGAGTATAGCGTTAACTTGCGTGCTACTTGGGTCGATATTGTAACCAGAGACAGGGTTGTAGACAAGTCTTTGAGGGAACAAATTCAGAAAAGGAATATAAGCATATGTGAGCGCCATTTTGAAGAGAAGCAATTAAGGAGAAGTAAGTTATATTTCGCTATGACAATGATCTTGCTGCAATACAAGGTTTTAAATAACTCACAAGACATCACACCACCATGAACTACTTTTTTGAATACAATAACTAGCTCTCTCTCTCTTAGTAAAACAAAAACAAAAAACAATTAGCCAAGAATGTCTGGTACTTATTTCAGGCCTTGTATATAATAATACAAAAAAACAAAATTTTTGTTTAAATGATCAAACTATACACATCTCATAGACCGGTTGTTTTTGTTTGCGACGTTTCGACAGTTACTACTGTCATCATCGGGCGTTTGTAAATGAATGATGTAAAGTTTATATATGTTTTCAGTAGGATCGAAATTATTTCGGACCTGGAAGGAAGCAATGTCAATATTTCGGACCTGGAAGGAAACAATGTCAATAATTTGTTTTGCGTAGAGCTGGAAACCATATCGCAGGAACATTATACGATGTACTATTAATACTGGAATTGTTTTTGACACTGTATATAGTCTCTTTGACTTTTCGAGCAGTCCATCCTTTTTCCTTGTCAAGGATCTTTCTATTCTCCCAATCAAAAAGTCAAAGAGACTATATACAGTGTCAAAAACAATTCCAGTATTAATAGTACATCGTATAATGTTCCTGCGATATGGTTTCCAGCTCTACGCAAAACAAATTATTGACATTGTTTCCTTCCAGGTCCGAAATATTGACATTGCTTCCTTCCAGGTCCGAAATAATTTCGATCCTACTGAAAACATATATAAACTTTACATCATTCATTTACAAACGCCCGATGATGACAGTAGTAACTGTCGAAACGTCGCAAACAAAAACAACCGGTCTATGACATGATAAACTCTAATTATATATTATGAATACTAGACTGACAAACAATATAAATATATTCAATTTGATATACACATCTCGTCATATTTTTGATATTCACACTAAGGTTTTTAAATTCAGAGCTAAACTTTTTTCTTTCACAGATTCACAGAGAACAACCTTAATCCCTGGATCTGTTCCCACTTTGAATCTTCCTGTTAAAAGCGTACCATCATCAATTACCTCTCCAAGAGCAAGAAGCTGTTGTTTGTCTTTCACAAAAGAAAATGTTCTTGTCCGTATATACAGCATCAGTAGATCTTCAAGCAAATTCATCGAAACTTCCTTTTTTACAACATGGTCAGCTCTGCATCTTACTTTGGAAAATAAGGCGAGTATGTACGGGTCTTTCATCAAGTGTCCAAGAATTTCTTTACTGTCAATTTTACTGACACACTTTTTGGTTGACATTTGGAAAGTAAATTCAGCAACAGTAAAAATACTGATAACATCAGCAGTTACTCTCTAAAGTCAATTTCGATCACGAGTGTTGACCAGTTTGTGCTTCGATAAATGGGTACTTCCCTGAAACTTACCAGGAAGGAGAATAGATAAACACTGTTGATGATAAGAAGATGGTGATTTATGAAAACGAATTCGTCGGTAAATGGTGCCAAATAAATACATATCCACTCAGGTAAGTAATTATGGATTTTTCTTTTTCCGAAAACTTTTCAATATCCTTGCAGGTAAAATCAAGGGTGTCCTCCTGAAAACTTCCACTGGAAAGATGAACCAAAACATGATTTGCAATTTCCATGCCCAGGGGATCACAGAACAATATCTACTGAGCCCTGAAAACAAATGGTCAGCCTCATCGGAAATACATTTGTAAAATTTGGGTAAAACTTCTCAGCATCCCCATCAAATGATGAAATAGAATCTTTTATGTAAGTATATGTTTGGTTTACCTTATCCAAGGACCCAACAGCATAACTTTGCAATTCCCCTAACATACTGTCAGGATACAACCCATCTTCAACAAGATTACCAATACTTTTTTCCATGATCTTCTTAAAAATCAATGGGTGAAGCATTTCCTCAGCAGTTTTAGCAGTTGAAGTCGTGGTATTTTCAGCATGCCTGGAATTCGTGTGACGGGTCAAACCACGTTTCGTTAGGCAGGTTTTGTTGCATTTTTTACAGGAAAATGAAGCGGTATAAGTGGCAGCAGGTATATCATCAACAACTGAATTACAATCACCATTCAATTCACCCTCTCCTGATAAAATGTCTTGGTCAATGACTGCAAAAATAGCGTCAAAATCATCCCCAGAAAAGAAATCTTCTTGTCTTGTCGCCATTTCTGCTTGTTCTTTGCACCATAATTGTACGGGCCGTATCAATTGGAAGTTCACGCTGCAAATCGGTCGTTTAGGGCCGCATCTTCCAGACTAGTTTTTTTCTTGTGACTGTGACCTCCTCTACAACAGTAAATATTTTACACCACATGAAAAATCGGGCGCTATTTCCTTTTCGCACCCCCCCCCCCCCCCCCCCCCTATTTTATTTCACTGCAGTCCATCCCAAACGTTACAAGGAACATTCGTATAGAGGAAAAAAGTCATTTTAAGTAAAATTTAAGGTTGTTACAAAAGTAATTTGAAATAACAATTAGCAAAGCTTTGATAATTAAAGCGTTTCCCAATCGCTGTATCTTCGTCCGCTCTGTTGGATTTTTTTATGCACTCTCCGTCATTGAGACTCAACTTCAGCAGTTTTTGCTGCGCCGCGCATTGTTTGTTGTCTCGTCGTCGGGTCGCCATCCAAATGTCCACACCACGTACGTGTCTTCTTGTCTGTAAATTTTTCTTCTTCGTTTTTTTCTCCATTCATTTCCATTCATTTTTACTTTAACTTTTACTTTTTTTCCATCTTCTGTCTTTTTGTCTTCTTTCTATACACACTTGTGAATGCTGTCTTTTCGAGCTGGGAAAAAAATGTCAGTTAGTTTACTTGCAAACAAATTCATATGCGATGGCTGTACCTGCAAGCCCTGATGTTGTTGTCTTTGACAGCGTATCGTTGACTGAAGTTGGTGCAAAGTTTAAATACAATTGCGATGAATGTATTCGTTGGTGTCGTCAGTACGGCCTTCTGGCAACAAGAATGGACTGTCCGCTAACCGGCAATGTAACGAACAACATTATCTTCGAGCAATTGATGGGATCACGTGGTGTTGTACTGTGAAAAGGTGCAAAAAAATTATAAATATTCCAAAAAACAGTTTTTTTGAAGGATCGCATCCTGAGTTGTGGCAGATCCTTGGTCTGACTTATCAATGGATTTGTGCAGCTGGTAGTAGCAGGTGTGATGCAACTTAATCTCAGAAAAACGTTTTTTTAAAAACCACATATCTTTAAAAAACAGTTCTTGGTCTGCATATTGAAATCAGGTCATTCCTATGAAATACTTATAATACCCGAAAGTCGTTTTTGTTTCACGGCGGGGGAGATGGAGTGTTAACTTTAAAAAATATGGCGGATTATTCGTTTCGTGAAGTGAATGTAGTAAGGAATTTTCACCGATTTCCTCAACATTAAAATCTTTATTTTTAAATCTATATTTAATCGTTCTTTGTTTTTATTTCGAGAAATACCTTGTTATCATACTTAATTCCTCTATACGAATGTTCCTTGTAACGTTTGTGATGGATTGCAGTGAAAAAAATAGGGAGGTGCGAAAAGGAAATAGCGCCAGAATGTTTTCTTTTTAAAATTTACAAGAATGGTTTAAAATATATACCCAAAAACAACCATATATGGCTTTCTAGTTGTGCACATAAATGTTTGGATTAACTAAGGTAATAATATAGTATACTCAAAATGAATAATACATTCATTACCTTACCAAAAGAGGGGTATAATATGATGACGCTAACAACACGCTAGGCTACTTTTAAATAAAAATGATTTGTATGACTAATATTCGCTATGATATGACGCAACATTCAATAGAAACTCCATTGCAAAATTAAGTTTTTGTGGGTGAAACTTTATAAGAGAGTATTTATTATGTTAGGAAAAAAATATTGCCCCATTTTGTTTTCAATAGGAGGACAATAGTATAGTCGATTTAGGAAAGATGAAAAAGACAAGATATGAAAGTGTAGGTATTTCTTAAAATCTATGAAACTCCTTGTATTTTTCACCTATTTTGTTTTCAAAATACGAATCGGTCTATAATGACAAAAATACAAGTTTAAGCAAATTGTTCTTTCTTGTCCGTCAAGTTGTGCATAAAACAGTTTTCTCTGAGAAGTTTATTATTGATTTCATGTTTTGTATTCTTCAAGTTGGAAAGATTATATAAAGATTATACATGAGACACAATTTTTTTTATAAAAACAATTTTACTATAAGCAGAAGCTTTTCGTAAAACAAATCATCAGTGCGTGCATTTATACATGGAATAAACTCACTGAACATTGTAGAAAAATATAAGCCAACACCCTAATCTTACTACATCTAAAAAGCTGGAGCTCATTTGGCAAGATCAAATATTACATATGCGTTTAATATCAACAATGTCATAGAAATTTCTAAATAAGGGAGCACTTTCTTTGAGATTGATTGCCTTTGTGATCTGTATTGCCAAATTACTTTGATTACCCTGTATAATATATAATATAATTTTTAAATGTATATATATATATAATTCAGTCTTATTTTTGATACTCTCATCAAGCCTCTTGTGACAACATCATATAAAGAAATCCTGACACCAAACGCAACTAGGCCATTACATTGCAAATAGCCAAAGAGAACGCGATGTTTAGGGTCAAATATCTAAACAACCAATGAGGTCCTAATTGGTCAAGATGGAATGTGGCATTCTTTGGGGGACTTTTGGAACTGTGTGGCGCCACATGACATCAGCAAAATCTTTGAAAAACGATGGTTCATCGTAGATATATCCCATATATACATTTTTCATAGCTTTGCAAGCTCTATAACATAGTACAGGGTGATTCAGAAAAAAAGGTAGCCAGGTTCCTAATTTTTTTTTTGGAATATTTGCTTCAGATTGAGCACAATTATTACTAAACCCGAAGCTTTGAAGTCATTGCATTGCAGCATATTATTGAATGTTCAAATTAGCAACATAACAAACATTGTCAGGTTAGATTCAAAATGCCGTTAACAAAAGAAAACAAAGTGATTATTAAGCATTAAAGGTTTATGGAGTAAAGATTGTTAAGAGAATTTCTGTGCAAAGCTTGGACTAAGGCATTTCACTAGGTTTGAGGGCGTACAAGAAAATCAAAGTTCAAAATTTAAGCGGTGCAAATAAACTGAAAATTACTGAAAATTATTATTGTTGAAAATGTTGAAAAAACATTTTTCACTGATGAAAATGTTTTTAAGCTTCACCATCCACCAAATACACAGAATGAGTTTATGGAAGACTTCAATTGCAAACGAAAGACTTATTGTTAAAATCAGCTTTTCCAAAGAATGTGATGATTTCAGTTGGTGTTTCAAAGCTTAAGAAATCTTCCATATTTTTGGTAGAATCTGGAGCAAAGATGCATGAGCTATATATCAAACCAAATTATTGGCCACCTAATTCTCCTGATTTAATTGTGTTGGATTTTGCTGTTTGTGGAGATCTTGAAAATAAAGTTTGGGAAAACAAACTGCATGATTTGGAAAGCGATTATTAAAGAATGGGATAAATATAAACAAAGTCTTTTTGTTCACCTCAGTAGTGACACGTTCAACAAACCAATCCTGTAACATTATTAGAAATAGGCTAATGAAGTTAAAATTGGCACCATTATTCCATTACATACCTTTGATAAATCCTACTTAGTTTAATTAAGTTTCATAAAGTGAGTCTTCAGTTATGGAAATTTCCGTAGGGTGCCTTTTTCTCTGAATCACCCTGTATATACTACTTTCTGTTCGTTATTTGGTTATTTCAATTTTTATGAGTAATGAGCACAATACCTCCTACTTCCTAAGGCCTTGTACATTTGGCACTATATAGCACTGAAGATGATATATCATATCGGAAAGCTTTTGCTAATAGATTTTAACTTGTTTTTTCTGTTCAACTTCAACATGGTGAATATTTATAAAAATACATGGTATATTTGGCTTCCCAACAAGGAATGCCTCTTGCCAAAAGAACCAACATAGTGCTCTTTTTTCATTACCCAGAGTAATTAGTATCATGAACTATTATGTAATTAGTATCATAACTATTATGTAGGAGCTGAATGGGGAATATTTCATGAAAATGTGTGATTTATATGAATATCTATCTATAAAAATAATTGCATTTATTGAAATTTGAGTTTTAGTTTAAAAACATCGTAAAAATGTTGGTTTCGAATCGAGCATCTAATTGGCAATTATTGATTGTTGCAGTATTATGTATATTTGTAATGTTTGCAATGCGAGATATCTTTACACTAAATAACCAATCTCAGAATGCTTCAGAAATCATATCCCTGAAGGAACTCCTTGTTGCATCTATTGAAGCCAGCCAACGTGGTGGAAAGATGGTTCGAAAAGTTAAAAATGGAGGTGACTTACATGTATGTCATTTTGTTTATAGGATGTTATAATATAGCCAAAACGAAATTCACTTTATTACCATGATTACCTATTTTTTATTCTCAAAGTGTTAAGAGTTCTATTTTATCCATATTTACAATTGTATATTGTATATATATTTGTATTTATTGCATATCATGTATCATATTTTTACTGACTTTAATTCAATATTCTTATAGATTGAGAGCAAGGGCAAAACTCATGAAGGTGTCAATGATCCAGTAACGATAGGTGACATGTTGTCGCACAAGCAAATGTACTACAGTATTCTAAAAATGTGGCCAAATTTACATGTAGTGTCTGAAGAGAAAACACAAACACCAAATTTGGACGAAGTGCAACCTATTGATCTCAATACAGATATTATTTCAAAGAAACTTGGTTTGTTTATCCCTATCATTTTAATGAATATGCAGTGCACTCAGGGTGTTAACTAGTATATACATAATAGTGTTTGCCGGACGGTTTAGATGTTTATTCATGCTACAGCTTCCGGTTTCTTTAACCTTTACCTAACCTTGCCTTACACTATCATTCAGTTGTAGCTGGCACCTTGACACTGCTTTTGAAATTTTTATAGACTTCAGAAAGCTTTCATTGTTGGAGGAAAGGAAAACAATGTTTGCTGAGTTTTTGTTTAAGACCCTTTGAATGACTGCTTTAGGTAGTGATCTTAACTCTGATGTACTCTTGAAAGACGTGACTGTTTGGATTGACCCTTTGGATGCAACAAATGAATACACACAAGACTTGCTTGAGTTTGTTACTACAATGGTATGTGTGGCTTATAAAGGTAAATGCTTTATTGCTGAATATAGCTGTGAGTAGTGAAAGGTTTGCACTCAATCATAAGTATCTTCTAAGATGTATAATCACCGTTATCCTACATGCGGGAAAGGCTGTTCAGTTTTGATTACGTTTTATATTTATACAAAAGGATCCAACATTCTTTATTTCAAGGGGAGCCAATTATTGGTGTTATTCATCGGCCATTTGTTGGTGACACTATCTGGGCATGGAATGGCCATGGGCGCTCTATTATACCTGGATTCCAAACAAACCAAAAAGAGGTACATAACAGTAATATGAAAATCATAGTTTCGTTATCTCATGCTGGAAAAGTCCAACACCTTGCAACAAAAGCATTTGGTGATCAGACTGAAGTGATAAGTGCTGGTGGCGCTGGATTCAAGGCGTTGACAGTAGCACAGCGAAAAGTGAATGCATACATACACACAACAGCAATCAAGAAATGGGATATATGTGCTGGTAATGCATTGCTAAAAGCGATTGGTGGAGACATGACAGATCTATTGGGAAACAAAATTGATTACTCACATCCTGGTGTAGAAAGAAAGAATGTGAAACTGGAAAATGGTCTCTTAGCCACTTTTAAGGATCATTCAAATATTCTTAAGAAATTAACCGATGCAAAAGAATAACTTATGTGCTTGGTTGGGTACTAGTGTTATCCATGATTATGTATCACGGACCATAAATGGACCTTTTAGTTGGTCGTGGCTGATTTCGAAATTGGCCGCAGCCTCGTTTGTTGCAACTTCGTTTTGAATTTGCTGCAAGATGCCGAAAGGCTGATAGAAAAATCTGGATTAATTTATTTTTTTTGAAAATTTTATTTCATCTTCACCAATACTTAATGAACTGAAATGGGGTGTGTAGCTCACTTGGTAAGACGCTGTGCTTGTAATACTAGGGTGATAATTGATAGTGGTTCAAATCCCGGCACTGAATGTATATAACGAAATGTGACGTTTAATGTGCACTGTAATGATTAGTTGATGATAACGATGACTGAATGTGCCTAATATCAAATAACTTACAAACCACAATCAGTTATCAGTCTGGCAGGTGCAAGTTCGTGCCTTAAAATCTGGGTTATACATACTCGATGGAGGCCCACATCGGCTATAAACTGCAGCCGCTCTTAGAGCAACCAGCCTCGATAAAATAAATTAAAAACAACCAACAGAGAAACTAACTATGCGGAAGAAGAATAGGAAATTTGTAAATTATTTTATATTAATATTTAATAAAGCATTTCATTCATTAACACTATTTGTCGAAAACATCTCGGGCTATTATTTATTCACGAATATATCATATCCTTAAAAAATCGTATGACAAAATCCCATAATGCATTTTGGCATTCGATTTTATTATTTCTTTATGACGAAATCTAATGAAAAATGGCTAAGTGACACTAACCCTTAACACAAAATATATGTTGATAAAACATTCAACAAGTTTTCCAGCAGTCGCGTTCTTCAAGAGGCGTCGTTTTGTCTGTTTTTTCGTACACAATGGGGGTGGAAAAGAGAGTAAATAACGCCCTTTGAATTCCTGTTAACAATATTTGCTTTAGCTTCAGTTTTGAACTTGATCTCATCTTGGACTGAATAGACCTTTTTCATAGATTACGTCACAACATCAATAGCCTCGTTTCTAATCTGGATAATTACTACGAACTTAAGCGTTATATAAGAACATCGTGAAATATTTTTCGATAAGGTAATATTCAGGGCGAAAACGAGGCGATGGGTAATTATGTAATTTATGAAAAGGTTTTCATAGTCTTATTCTTCTGGCTACAAATGGCGGCTGTTTACACCTTTCCCGAATTTCTGTTTAAACGCCGTGTTTTTTTTCTTGTAAGTACCAGAGGGCAGACCTCGTTTTAGATATCAAAGTTGCCTCGAATCATTTTACTGGGAGCTTTAGTAATAGAGATAATTACTGAGTCATCAAGTTAAAGATAATGAACTGTTATCAAGGTCGTGAGAAAACTGAGTCAGCAGTTTTCTACAAGGGAATCTCCACGAGAGAGCCAATCATTTTTTTACCTCGTTTGTTTGCCATTTTGAAATAATTCTACTGCTCCTTCCAGACCCATTTCTTATTGTTCAAATGAGGGATTCCCACTGCTGACATCGGTGTATTTAGATTGAGAAAGTATGAAGCAAAGAATGAAATTTGGAAAATGATTTAGTGCTTGTCTTATATTGCATGTACGAGATGGTTTTTTTATCAATATTTTATAGTATTTTAATGTTTGTTTTCTTATATATATTTCTCTATTTACATCAGTGCAACTTTTTATTTTTGTATCTTCGTAGCAGTGCACCGTATTTGGAATATATCAAAGTTCTTTTCTTGCATGTTCTATCATCATGATCATCGTCAAATCAACTTATAGTAACTGTCGGTTGAATAAGGCTGTTTTCTTTCCACGGTTTCGCCAGCATCAATCTCATTGTCGTCATCGAAAACGCCCGAATCTCTATTCTTCGTTTCTCGTTTTCTTCGATTTCGATCAAGTGAGAAAAACCGTACTGCTTTCGGCGATGTTGGCGACAAAGAAAAGTCTGTTGAAGAGGATGACGACAACTTTTCTCGCATAACCATTTGATTGTGTTCTTCTCGGTGGCGAGAATAATCGGTTTTTAGTCGTTCAGTTGCTAAAGTTTGATCGGAATTTCTGGACGACGAAGGAATGACTTGGTTGTGAGGTTGTGTGGACCTTAAAATACTATCATGTTTTTTATCCACATCGGTTGTAATGGTTACACTGGGAATTTGTAAAAACATCTTATCTTGGACAATGTTTGAAATATTACTCTTGGAGCGTGCTTGCTGTACACGTATTTGCGTAGCTTCAACTTGGTTACAGAACATGCTATTTGCACGGACTGCTGGCTTGCCTTTTCTTTCTTTTTCTTCGCAACTGAACGTGCGTCGTTTTTCCAATCTTTCCATGTGATAGGCTAAAGCTTCGATTTCTTTCTTAACAATCGCGTCTTCAACGTATGTATTCAATAATTGAAGAATGCTCTTATCCATTGTTAAGTCGGATGCTAGACAGCCCATATCATCTTTTTCTAATGGATCCGCTGAACACTCTTTTAACAAATATGATACGACGTCTTTGTGACCGCCTATAAAAAAAGTAAGGGGACATCCTGGTGAAACTTTTGTTAACCCTTTGCACTCGTGCAGAAGTTTAGAAAATTAACATTTATTCAGAAGAATTAATTATTATTATTAATTTATTATTAATTATTCTTTCTTCATTATTGCGTTATGGATGTCGCCATTCGTTTTTGATAAATTAGTTACTGTAAATAACAACAATGCTCCAAGTAAATAACTATAGTATACTAACAGACTTTGTAAACAAGTACCTAAAGTAGCTGCATGTAATGCTCTCCATCCTACAGAACTTTTTGTGTGTATACTCGCCCCATTTCGTAGTAGTTCGCCAAGACATTTTAATTGTCCCTCTAAACACGCTGAGTGGACGAGTGTCAATCCATCGTCATTTTTCAGTTCAAACAGCTTTTGTTTTTGATAATACCATTTTAAGATGAACGTCACACTAGTATGATCGCCAACTTTGATAAATCCATATAACTGCTCGAACACAAGTCTTTTACGATCCATGTTAAATTTTTATTTTGAGAGATTTCTGAAAAACGGAGGGAAAATATTATCGATCAATAAGCTGTGAAAATGAGACGTCCATCTTCAGCGAACAGATTAAACTTACTGTTTTTATGTTTGTGTTACATGATTTCCCACGGACGGATTACTTACAAATACTTCCTTGTGTACACAGAAATTCGATATACATTTTTTAATAAAGGCTTAATCGGAAAAAACAATCAGTAAACACTAGTAAACAGTGGTCAATGATCAACGTAGGGACCCTAAACAACAACGCCATTTATTAAATAAAGGGAAAGTTGATACAAAGAATCAGATTTGAAAATCCGAATTTTCACGTTACCCTTTTAAAGTCTTTTGAAGTCAGAACTCGTTCATGACGTCGTAGAGTTCAAGATGAAAATGCTGATAGTAAAATAACACCGTCGTCAGTTCATCAAAAGGCAAGAAAACCCTGGGTTTGTTTTGATGGCATTGCATTGCATTGCATCGGGACACTAGCCAAAATGAGAATCTTTGCAATACAGTCATTGCAATACACCTTTCCCGAATTTCTGTTTAAACGCTGTTTTTTGAGATAGTCAGTTCATCCAGCCTCACTTTTATGAAATTTATTGTTTCAATAATGTTTTAATTTTATTACTTAGTAATTATCTCTATTACTAAAACTCCCCGTAGAATGATTAGTGTCAATTCTGATATCAGATATTTATGTTATCTATTATATAATATCTATTATAAATCGACGAAATTTACGAAAATTGTCCCACTGCGATTTGCAAATGAGCAAAATATACACCTTACCGTGAAACAATGGAACGCATCAAAACGAGGTCCGTATGAACAACTGAGTCAGGATACCACATATAAACATGAATTCGGGAAAGGTGTATTGCCCAAGCCATTTGAGCGTGGGTATAGAATATAAAAAAGTTCCGCCATATCATCGCTGGTTACGCAATATCATAAAAATGCGAAGTGTAGGCAACCCAGTCAGAAAAAATAAACTTGAGTAAACTTGAATACGAAATACCAACACGAACACTTCATGCGTTCAATTCTTCACAAATGTTTTTATTGAAACTCGAATAATAATTTTCTTTGGGTGATATTTTCTTCACGTTCTCGAAGAGAGCAGATTAACAGATCATATTTTAAAAGAACGTGCGATAACAAATCGGAATTCTGTTTTTCTTGCGATGAAATATTTATAGCTTTGAACAATATTGACTTAACGGTCATCGTGTGTGCACGAGAACAACTATTAAGCTTTTTTTTTGGTAAACGATACGATCAAAACAACAAATTTCTTTATAAGGACAAGCTGTAATTGAGATGATTGGTGAGAAAATTAACATTAAGCGTTGGAAGGTATATAAGAAGATCACTTAAGATTATATCCAATAGTTGGGGCGTAACGGTCCTGTTTAATGAAGGGCGCAGCAGCAATCTAGTTCGCCAAGCCACTTTTCATACGCCGCGCTCAGTGGGGAGACTGGAAATAATATTGTAGTTCCTTCTACACAGGGTGTCCAACCAAACTATGGCTGGTAAAATTGAACACTGCCATGACAATATGTAACCATTGACGACGGATGACGTGTCATACATGTCTTCCATGTCGAGTTACTTTCTGGTCTTTTAGATTTTACAGAACCACGAAAGCAATTGGCCGTTCCCCTTATTCAGTTATCTCTTCAATACATAATGCAACTACCACAGTGCAATCTCAATGGAATAACAAAAGGTTTCATGAACAAAACTGATATTCTCACTGCCATTTAGGGACATGCTTAAACAAACTCCAAAGACAGTAATAAGAGCATTGCATTGTGGTATGATGTATTAAAGAGATAACTGAATGAGGGAAACGACCGATTGTATCTTGGACGTAATCCAAAAAACAACTTGTACATAACATGCACCCTAAACAAGCAAACAACAAAACAAACAAACAAACAAAAATAAACAACAATAAAGAAGAAAAACAACTTTCCAATCTTAGAAATATATAAATCTCTTTCTTCTTTTTCCATCTGCTTTGACAAATTTTAAATTTCACACGAATGCAAAATATCAAAATGTTTATCGTTACTTAAAAGAAGAAGAAGAAAAAGAAGGAATTAGTGAAAGTTTCACAATGTTCATTTATAAAATTCTCGTGTAATATTTCTTTTCTATTCATTTTGAAATTTTCTGCATTTTCTATCATAGCTGCAAATAATCAACTCTCTCCCACACATGCTTTCAATTTCTAATTTCTTATTCTATATTTCAAGTCTGGGAACGAGGTTTTCTGACTTTTTTTTCAAGTATCATGCACTTGTTAGGTCGAAATGAAGTTAATTTTAGAATACAACAACGATGAAATGAAAATCTTCTTTTTTGACTGTTTAAACATTTAGACATTTTCTTTATCCTTTGGATGCAAATAAAACAGATTTCCTTTTTTGGAAGCTGCTATATGTTTCTTCAAGAGTAATAATCTATATAGTATGAAAACGAATCAGAAACATTTTCTGACTTTCATGGATTTGAGAGATTTTTATTATTTCATACTTTAGTGTCAACCACAAGTTGTAGCCGTGTATAATACATCAAGATGAAGAATAACTGCGTGATGAAGAACAACTGCGTGATGTGATCGAAATTCCAGACTATAATGAAACCTTTGATTTTTCAAAAATCACTTCAAAATTTCTTGAAATCATTTCGATTATAACATTCCACAAACTTATCCACCTATATGTACTGGTACTGATAAAAAACAAATCCAATTAGGGTTATCTACAGATTTCGGATTATCTACAGATTTAAGGCGCTGCTGTTATCCATGTGTTATCGTATAAATTATCTTTCGTAGTTTACTTTCGCTTACTTTCCCAGCACTTATCTTTAAAAAAAAAAAACTAAAGATTTACTGGTAGCTGCATGATAAGATGTGAGTCATAGTTTTAATGAAGTAGCAAGTGTTTGATATTGACTTGTGAATTAAAAAATTCTTTTGATGAACAGATTCTAGATGTACTTCTTGTTACTTCCTTATCGTTTCCTCATCCTAACAATCTGTAAAATGACGTCAATTTTCTGAACACAATGGGAAAAAAGAAAACATGAAAAAGAAGAAGAAAAGATAGAAGAGCTTGTGGAATTCCTCTTAAATAAATAAATAAATAAACAAACAAAGAATAAAAGCATTATACATATAATTTGCGCAAGCCTGTTTTTCCTGTTTTTCTGGTTTCACATCAAGAAAATGTGTATTCATGAAGATTTTCCTGCGATAAACGGTTGAATAAAACATACATTTTTCTAAAATAAAAAAAATTCAAAAGAATTCATACGAAAGATAAAGAACGTCATAGGGACAAGTTATAGGGACAAAAAGAAGAGTCTGGGACAAAGATTGCTTTTTCATTCACAATAAAGTGACCATGAGTCAGAAGAAGCGGAAGAAAATATTTTGTCGCCGATTGAAGTATTCGAG
The DNA here is from genome assembly GCA_039566895.2 of Turritopsis rubra. Classification (NCBI taxonomy): domain Eukaryota; kingdom Metazoa; phylum Cnidaria; class Hydrozoa; order Anthoathecata; family Oceaniidae; genus Turritopsis; species Turritopsis rubra. The sequence continues at coordinate 17,346,661 of CM077625.1, read as the reverse complement.
ATAAAGCACCCACGCATGCGCCATAATGAGCTTTTATATTAGATAGATTACTGACCCCATCCATATGATTCCTTAAGTTTTCTCCTGTAGAAAAGATTTTCTTTCTTTTTGTATTTCCTATAAATGCTAAATAATACCAACCTTCTATCTTTTTTTTCCTTTTCAATGTTTTTAAGGTTTATAATCACCTGAATGCTAAAAAATTGTATGAAAAAGAGAAAGCCTGTTTTTAATCTTTTAAAAAACCATCTGAGCTAGTGATAATGCCACAATCTCTTTGTCGAGTTCAAAACGATTGAAGATAAATTGACTGAGAATCTAGTTATCGATTGACGATGCTGCCAGGATGTCTTTCTCATCTTATCTTCTAAATCCAGCCTTAATAGCTAGTTCTTTTTAAAAAGGTACCCTATAAGTTATTAAACTTTGTGACAAGATTGCAATTATTTTAGCAAAACAAAGTGATAGTGACATTTTTGAAGAATGGTGTTTCATATTTTTTTCAACATACTTACCAGATTCGTCATATGGGATATATTATTAATAGCTTACCTGCGACCGACACTTGCATTGAATGATTGAAACTTGTGGAAATGAACTAATTTAAGAACTTTTATAAACATGCCAATATCACATCAAAAGTAGTTTAAAAATCATTCCTTTAATTTACACGCAATTATTGCATAAGTTACTATTAAAAGAACATGTCTCTCTCACTTTCTCAACCGCTCCGTCTCGCAATCAAGGAGGTCTAAACTCGAAAAATAAATCATGAGAAGAGATTCCAATACGAGACTTATAACCGTCGATAATTTTCAAATTTAAATTTCATTTAACTCGTTCCCAGTTCTCCGCTCATTATCGCCCTTTCGTCAGTTTGAAAGATGCTTGTTTCATTAAGTGAACTTTCAAGAGCGTCAATATCACCATATGATCACTAAAATCTGTATTGATTACAATACCAGCAGATATGAACGATCAAATGATACTTCTGCTTCCACAAAAGTTTTTCATTAAATCTGGGTACTTGTATGATAAACATACGTAACACCTCCATGAAATATAAATCAGAAAGGATCATCCAATTAAAAAATCATTCTACGACTTACGTGTGTATGCATCAATCTGTAAAAAATTCAAAAATTATCTGTTCAGTGAAAAAGAGTTTTCATATTCTATAACAAGTTGAGCAACAACAACAAAAAATAGTGAATCGGCATTCTATGTACACTTCTTTCAAATTCGATATTGTTAACCAGCGTTAGTTTTTTTTTATAAAAACATTTCTTACTCAAAGAAATTTTTAATCGATTCATTAATTAAAAATCAGTTTGAGTTTTTGTTTTGTTTTTTATAAAGAGCATTAAAAATTTGAGTTAATAAAAATGGGATTATTTTGCATTCATTTAAATGCCATCATCTATCATCAAGAACAAGCTTTTGGTCGTCAATAATATGCTTGTGGTCATAAATACGTCTACTACGCATTGCACGATGCAATTCGCTCTTTTTCCATGTGGTTGGCTACCAATAGAAACAGCGAAACGAGGCAAATTAGCAAGTGGTCACCTTTGCGGCAGGCACATTATATGAATAGAAAGTATTAGCGAAAACAAGTAGGTCGAGGTGCCCGTGTAGAAGTTTAGTCACAATCGAGGTAAAGCAATCATGTGGAAGAAAAACAGGATGAAGATGTAATAAATTCACGATGGCGCGAGGATGCTTTACCTCGACTCTAACTTATTTTCTAATTCTTATCCCTCTATACACACGAAGTTTCGTCATGCAGATCTGCGAAATTCGAGCGAGAATAATCATGGAATAACGGACATTTTTTTTTTTTTTAATGTAATTTATTATGTACAAAATCAGATCTCGATAGACCGAAAAAAAGGCAAAAATACACATTCCAATTTGTTGGCACAGCTGCATTTAAAAAAGATAAGGAACGTGTAAACCGGGCTGTAGTTTCTTTCTGTTCCATCCAATCAGGTTGAAGGTTTTTCTCAATCGAACTAGTTTCGAATCCAACTATTGGAATAAAATGAGACATATCTACGTAGGTTAAATATCTTAAAAGATCGATTTTTGTTTTTTATGTATATATCTACAAAACAGTATAAAACAACAGCCATCTCAAAGAAACTAACAAACTTAATATACCCCGTCACAATGACTCCCAGAAAAATTAATTACTTTAAAAACATATTCTTTTATATATTCCTAAGGAGATAAGAAGAGGAAACGAAAAGTGGCGACTTGAAGAACAGCATAATTCAAGATGATCGTGTAACTACATTACTCGTTTTTCTCTTCTCACTGAGATTGATTGAGCGTCATTCCAACATTATAATTGTAACATCAAATTCACAGATGTCCTTGTTATACAACAAACCACTGCTACGCGTTGAGACAAAATCGTTTGGCCACAGATGCTACAGATTTGTGCGTATCACGCTACAAGAAGTGAACATGTTCATAAATGCACCCCATGAATTGAAATCGCAATAGCGTTTTCGGTTATTCTGGTTTTATGAAACGGTATGAAGACAAAGAAACAGGCAAGATGACGCAATTGAACAAATAATAGCCACATTGCTTTGAATACGGAAGCATAGGCATTTATGGTAAACTTCGATACTGTCTCTTGATTCGCTTTAAGTTACCGATCACTATTGTAGTATCTACATTTAAAGCCGGATTTCCGTTCCACCAATTTGAGAGCGGGTGGGAAAAGTAACGTAGAGTGATGCCATGCACATGCGTACTAAATGAACACATTCCAAAACCGAGCGGACAAATCAACGCTCCATGTTCGAAAATACTAACTTTCGTTTTGCACTCAAATTTATTAGCCAATCAATTTATAGAAATTGCAAACTTAGCAGCCATATTTGTGTTGCTTGTGTTGCCAACGTTTTGAACTTCGCGCTCCTTGAATGGAAATGCAGAAATAGCGCTCGACATATTTCAGCGCATATATCCGCCCGCTCGACATATTTCAGCGCATATATCCGCCCACTCGCACAAATTTGTTCAATGGAAATCCGGCTTAATGCTAAAAACATATTTTCAGTCCTGCAGTAAATTGTAGCTATTCGAAGGGTGTAAAACCTTATATTTTCGTAAGTAGTGATGAGACCAAATTTCATGAAATATCTCGTCCTCAGATGGTTCTCGATAATCAGCACGAAACCATTCGTGAACTCGGAAATGACGACTTGTCTAAATAAGAACAGTGAAAAAATAATTATCGAGGTCGGTCCACTAAGGCGCGCAGAACCGCCAATAAATACTTTTCTAAAATATACTTTCTTTTTTTCTTATTTTTAACAAATATAGAAAATACTTTCCTTTAAAAAAAAAATACTATGATGAATGTTTGCCTCGATTAACTAAAAGTTAAGAAGTGCAGTCCCCCGCTGACTACTTCTCAAAACTAAACCAAACCGCGAATTCAAGATAAATAAATATGTCGGACGGTGCTAAGGGACGACCTACGAAAAATATTGATGAAGAACAAGTAAAAAGCCTAAAAAAAGATTAAAGTTTTAAATTTTCTAAAAACAAAAACGTGGGTAAATTATGTATAAAATGAGGACTTAATTAAGCGAGTGGGTCCTCAGTTTGTACTTTTTGAGCTCTTACCCACGGAAGTGATAGTACTTTTGGATAATCAAGATCTGGCCATTATACGTAATGATTTTTAAAGACAGTATTTTATAAGAGAAAGCAAATTTTAATGTAAAAGTATGAACTTAAGCAATGAAACTGCCTTTCAAATAAGAAAGTATATTTCTAGAAGATGAAAATGTACTTTAACGAAAAGAAAACCTATTTTTCAGAAAAGAAAGTATAATAATGAAAGTACATTTAAAAAAAGGAAATATTTAATGGCGGTTCCGCGCGACATAGTCCACAGGATCTGATTTAGACAAAACACAAAGATCGCTAGCTGTAAACAACTTAAAGTACGAAGATAATTTGTAAAGGCAAAATAGATATCTCTAGAAAACTGACATCAAAATGTATTAACATCTAAATAAATTTTATTTTCAGATCTGAACAGCTAAATATGAAGCATGGCTTCTTATTAAAATAAAGGAGAATTTTCATAAGATTATTTTCATCACTGGATGTCATGCTTAATTCATACGACAATATTTAGTTTTTTTCAAAGGATAATTATGACACACGCGGGTTTACCACGGTTAAACCACACGTTAAAAAAATATCATTAAATTGAAATGATTCATCGTTTGTGAACAACTTCAGATATCACCGAACCGCTCTAATGTAACTCGCCTATATAGAGCTACACTGTCTTTGTTACACGTGAAGACGATTTATGTTGGAGACCTACCTCCTCTGTTTGGGCAAATTTTCTTTTTTTGTGATGCTTTTTCTTGTCTGTGGAAATAGTTTTATCCCATTGAGTGATGAATGCCTAAAATTGATCATCATTGTTTTTATAAATAGAATTCACTATATTGATGACTTTGGTGGAAAAAGTTTTCAATATTTCAACTAACCTCGATAACCAGCGCTACAAACAAGTTTATACAAACAACAACAGATACAAGCCACCACAGGACAAAATATATTTGTGCGTATCTATGGCAACAAATGAATTCAAATAAATAAATGTAAAAAGTTACAACTAATTTTCAACAAAGAAATAAAAATGTTTCCATGAAACAAAAGTCGTCATAATCCAAAATTTTATTTCATAATTAACCAGAATCACAGTAGTAAATTTTCTCCTGTTGAACACTGCCAAAGAAGTTCAACTCACAACAATATTACATGGTAGCGATATTGCACATCATCAACATGGTGTTGAGGTGGTTTAAGATGTGTCACACATACCTGCTGTTTGTGGTTCTGTTGTAAGCGTGTAGAAAAACAAACCAATTATTAACCACCATCACATCCCATAAAACAACTAAAGACGCCTGCAAACAAATATATTTATATTCGGTGAACATCAGTTTAGGCCTTGAAGATGTTGAACAATTTCATTCGAATTTCGAGGTATAAACACTTTCGCAGAGTTAATACGACAATGACAAGAAATGAAGGTTGACAAAAAAAAACCAAACAGGGAAATTAAAACCTAGAATTGAAATAAATGAAATCTCCCTCAAAACATTCCATCCCTTTACCATCTCAAACAATAAATCACAATAGGGTTGTGTAAAGAAAAATAAATATCAGAAGAAATATAAACAGGAAATTGAACAAAGACATACTGCAAAATCGTCAAAATTATTTGCATAATACTGCAACTGTTCGTAAGTACCACACCAGGAACTGTTGATAGTAGATTGTATTCTAGAGAGGAGAATAACTATGACAGGTTCACTTATCAAATATTATAGATTCATGGATCAAATATGGTGTAACTTACAAAGTGCCATTTGGTGGTGGTTTTGGGCTTTTTCCTTCAAAAAGCATCATCCCAACTACAGCAAACACGTAGTAAATCAACTAAAATTAAGAGAAAATGTCAAACAGGCCAAAACACTGTTCTTTTTGTACAAGGGGGATTCAAACAGAAAACAAAAGACAACATACAATAACAACTCCCCCAAATGCTCTCATATTTTTAACTAAATCGACCAGCGTACTTGCAACCATTGATAAGGGCTAGATCACATCAGAAAGGAAAATTTAAATACTGCTCTTAAGCCAATAGAACTGAAGCGTATAAAAGGCGATAAGTGTGAAAACAAACCTTTATGCTTGGAATAATCCGTAGAAGTCGAATGATAATCAACATATTTGTAATGCGAAGTAAATTATAAAGAGACAAGATTTTAAACTGCCTACTTCGTTTTATGATTTCCACTCTATAAGAGAAACATTAAGACATGCACCGTTGGAGTGGTCGTGCAACACTGTAACATAAAACCATTACCAAGTGGTAGAAGACACTTACTCTGTAAGATAGGGAAAAGGACCTCCATATAATACTATGCATAGGATTTCCACAATCTATAAAATAATGGTTGACTCGTTCAAAGTTACGAGTTACTAAAGTTACTCAAGAAGATTTATTAATGTTCCACAACCATATTGATCACTCAACTAGATAAATAAACAGATAATTTTCATAGAGTCCAATGCTAACCTTTTAATTGCAATGGCCCCAGGGTGTCATAGTTCTCGGCTTTTTATAGACAGTTCTCCGCTTTGGTTAGACAGTTCTCGGCTTAAATCAGACCGAGGTTTTAGTTTAAGACGTCCAAGGAGTTTTAGACAGTTTTCGGATGTAACATCTGGTACATGTTTACAATATAACAAATATCAATATATAATGTACAACGTTTAAGTCAGATATGTTAAGGACAGGGAAGTCAAAATTAAATTTCAGCCGTGCATTCCTAAAAGATATTTCATTTACCAGGACACGTACAGAGGACTATCACGCAGTAATGATACATTGGGTAGTTAAGATAAATCCTGATCTCCAAAAAAACAACCTTAAACCCAGGGTTTTTTCCCTTGGTCGTTGGCGAAGAATATCGCATATTGAAAAACGCAAGAATCCTGGGTTCGAGGTTGCGATTAAAAAACTTTGGATCAATATTTTAACTTATTTAATATAGCTTTAGAGCAGTAGGTCTATTAGGCCCTTTTGATCTTAACAGGAACTGTCTGACCTCAGCCTAGCCGAAATGTCTCAATCAAAACCGAGAACTCTCTGATATAAGTCAAGAACTGTCCATGCAAACTTAAGAACTGTCTATGTAAAACTGAGAAATGTTCAACCAAAGCCGAGAACTGTGACACTTCGGGGCCATCAGACTTAACATTATGCTGCAGATGATATGTCTAAAAACTGTTCTTATCAAGCTGTTGAAAACTGTTTAAAAGATTTCAAGGTATAAACACTTAACAAATGTACAAAACTTGAAGAAAAATAATTGCTTTGAGTTTCTGTTAATTCAGAATTTAAAGAGGCTAAAAGTTGTAGATTATGTAATGCTTCTTGCATATCCTCACCACTAGGAGCCATGTGACACCACTTTCGAACCAGACATTCTAAATCGTAATGATTACAGATTTTGTTTGAAATAGAAGTTGAAATAGACATCTCATTCTTTCAAAAATTTGCCATGAAAATAAAATAGTGCTTTCAAATTGCTACTTTGAACACAGCCATTAGAATATTCTAATGGTTTACAGGGAATTTTCTAATGTCTATGGTTTGATACAGGATTGTTCTTTCATCAATTATCTTTAAACAAGCATGAAAATGTTTTTTTCAGAATTTCGATGACTAGAATATGTAACAAAAATTATACATCCGAAAGAACAAAAGTATAAAATCGAATGAAGAAATGTTTGTGAATTTTAACAAAACTAAAAAATAGATCAAAATGCACCTTGTGTGAGAAATATCTTTTAGGTCCAACAAAATAAATCATCAAGATCTATAAACAGAAACAGGTAATGTGAGATTCAATTGTAATTAGGATGTATAATATATTTCAGTGGTGTCCTTGCACACGCACACGCACACAAACACACATATGTACAATCGTCCAAAAGATGTTTAAAGAATCTTTGAAAAGTTATTAATTGTGTTTATACATTATTCTTCAAGTACTTCAGGATCACAAAGCCCTGAAGCCAATATGGACATTTACCAAAATAAACATGAATACAACAGAGACTTGAGGAAATACATGTTAGAAGTTTTACATGGATATATTTGTTACTGTACCTGCTCAATGGCGAAGTAGAAAATGAAGCAAAAATTGAAAATCTAAAATGAGAGAATGATTTCATTTGAAACGTGTTTCTATCTTTTTAACTAGAAAGCTCACAAGTGGTCGTCACTCCAGTTATAACGAATAAAAGTGATGAATTTGTGCATAGGACAAGATCACAAAAACATCATCTCTTTGTGTGGCAGTGAAAACTCACTTCCAGTTTAAGAAAACAACAAGAATGTGTTTTTCACTTACTGATAACATGGAATGACCAGCAAAAGCTCTATTTACAGATGTTGCAAGTTCAATCTAATGTAAACAAGGTTTAAAATTGAAATGTTCACAGAGAGAAAAAACAAACTGGTTTCAGACTAGCTTCGAAGTTAACATTAAAATCTCCATTATTAAACATGCTTCAAAAAGCAGTATATGAAATAACGACTGTTTCATGAAAAAATATAGATGTTTGTGGAACAAGTGCAAGTAACATTGGAGACATAATACTGAAGACAACAGTACAAGTAACATTAGAAACAGAATGCTGAAGACTTACAGTAACCACAAAAACGTTCACTAACGCCATAAAATCGCCAAAGTATTGAAAGTAATCGTGAAGAAGAATCGATTGGATTTGCCTCAAAATTGGTCGTTCAAACTGACGGCATGGATATCGCTAAATAACAAAAACAAAGTTTTGTTAGGATATTAATCAATCATTACATAGATTTTAATCCAAATTGTAGATTAATAGGCAAAATCGTTTTTGTACTTTGCAGCCACATTGCCTAAATGAATGACTTTAGTTTATCTGGAAATTTTGCAGATCAAAGAGTGCATAAGGATGGCAAGTTTATTTAATGGCAATTTATTGCAAAAACAAACAAAAAACTACTAAGTATACATTAAGGGAAAAATCTATTCAGCATCAAGACATAAAAGAAGACCAGTTCCCACTAAGTTGGTAGTGATGTGAGGTACGTCATTGCACAGGTAACTAACCTTTTTTATGGAATCTTTGAATACAATGTCAAACACTTCTTGGAATTGCTTTGCATTCACTGAAGGAGTTGGTAAATTATCTAAATACTGGAAAGTAAGAAAGTATTTTATTCTATGTTTTTGTAAAGAGAATATAAAAAAGCCCTGTTGTTGTAGTAAAAACTGCAGCAGGAGATCCAGGAGTTAGTGAAGCTTGGATCATGCTTAAATTACACTACTTGACAGTATTTCCTTCTGTCTTAATCAATTCCTAAAATGGATATCTTCAAACATACCTCATTCAGCGCTGGTGCATATCTGGACTTTCTTGAGAAATGAACACAATCAATAACGGTTCTCACAGCAGCTTTATCAACAGATGTGCTGAAAAATTGATCAATTTGTATAAGCTATAGGGATTGTAAAACTCTTTCAATGTTGAAAAATAAGCTACCTTGGACCATTGATAGGAGTTGGATTAACGGCGCTTCCTCGTAGCACTTCAAATGCTGCACGAACACCAATTCTTCTCCTCAAAAAACTACTTTGCATAGTTTTCTATTGATAAAGAGTATTTTAGGAACTATCAGCAAAGAGTTACAAGGTTATAATGCATTAATAAGATGACTGTTTTGTTGTTAGAAAAAATCAAGCCATGAATGTTCTGTGAAGAACCTTTTCAGACATTTTTAATAACTTTCATACGAAACTTACCGTAAAGGAACCCTTGAACTGATTATAAACAACAGCCAGAAGTACATTCATAAAGAAATACATGCCTAGAAGAGTTTTTGGAAAAGTCAATCAAAAAAAATACACAAAAAACAGAAGAAATTCTGTGAAATCATAACATTGCACATCAAACACCTCAAATCTTTATTCTATCATTGTTAAAAAATATGACCATACTATATCCTGTAAAGAGAAGTAAAAATCCAAAACTTACCAATAGCTAAGAAAAGGATAAAGTAAAGTGCATAGAATCTGTTATCTGAATAAGCTGGTATCATCACTGAAAGAGAAATATTAATAATAATAATTATAATAATGATAACGAATATATTTCAGCTTTTTCAATTATTTACATTGGCTCTTCCTCTGAATATTACGTAGGTGTATATATAAATTCTGTCAATATAAAATTCAAATATTAAAAAATTAAATTAAATAAATTAGCAACATCTGAGGAAAATGACACATATAATACAACAAGAAAACATGTAAGAGATTGACATACAAAGAACAAGAAGTACACTACATTTTTTCTTTTTTTTCGTAATCAAGTTTTTTGCAAACGCTTTATCGCATAGAAAGTTTTTCGTCTCACTTTTGAACTTACGTGGGTTCATCAATTCTCTTGTTGATTTTGGTAGACTATTAAATATTGTTTTAGCTTCTCGTTGGAAAGTGTTTATGTTATCATTGCATCACAGCATCGTACCGGTATTTTTAGTATTATTTCATAAGGTACAACTATCTTCTTTGCGTTTGGCTTTGATAATCGATGGAGCATTTGCGCCGTTGATACCTTTATAGACAAGAGCAGCAATTGCATATCCATACTGTTTGAAAATAGAAAGCCATGAAAGATTAATGACACAAAACCAGCTGCAGCATTTTGCACCTTTTGCAGTCGCAGTTGAAGTTTTTATTTCAGATGGTGTGTCATCTGCATATTGTAGGGAACCAGATGTCTTAAAGTGGTGTGGCAAGTCGATAATGTAGAGATTAAAAATGATTGGCCTTAGTATAGAGCCTTGTGGAACACCAAACTTCGCATTAAGCATGGTTGATGATTTGTCGTCGATTTGGACATAGTACTTATGGTTTGTGATGTATTCTGTAAGCCAGTGTAGAAATGTTTTTGAAAAGAATCTGCAACTTTTTCAGCAAAATACCATATCGTATCAAAAGCTTTGGAGTAGTCAACGAATAACGCAATCGTGACTTCCCCCTTTTCCATTGTTTTTAAAATAACATCTTCAAGCAAACACATTAGGGTAGATCATGATTTGTGGAAACTGTGTTGAGATAATTGATAAATTCTTTCAATGTAGGTTACCAGTTCTTGGAGGACCACCCTTTCGTATATTCTTTAGAGAGGACAGGAAGAACGGTTAGAGGTCTGTAATCTGATGCTTTTGAGGAGTCATTGACTTTTGGTATCGGACTTATTCTTGCTACCTTCTAAACATGTTTTTTGTTTTATGAAGCCATTTATTATGTGTGTGAGTGGTGAGATGATTTTGTCGCTGACTGGTTTTAAAAGTCTGATGGGGATGTTATGATTTCCAGTGGAACAGTCATTTCGGATTTTATTTAATGCTGCTCTAATTTCGTTGTATATTGTTGGATTGAGCATAAAACCTTCTCCATCGGGCATATTATTAATAATTTGGTCTAGGTCTGCATTGGTTAATGACTATTTGTTTGTAAGTTTTCCAGCAACAGTGTTGAAATGCTTGTTAAGATTGTCTGGGTCATGGTCTGTGTTTTTTTTATTTGGTTTGAGAATTTGGTTTATTGTGTTCCATACTTCTTTTGGTCGGTTTAAAGATAACGCTTTTGGTCGGTTTGAATATAACGCTTTTCTATATTTTCTTTTCTCTTATACTTGTTTTTAGTTTGTTTCTTATATTACGAAATAATTGCCAATCTTCAGAACTTTTTGTTTGATGGGCTGTTTTTTGGAGAAGATTCCTCTGTTGTTAGAGATTGTTGATTTGGAGATTTTTAATCCATGGATCTGGAGGTCTCCTCATTTTGCAGCGAGTCAGTAGACCGTGATTATCACTACATTGTAAAATCAGTTCATTCAGAATTTGAAGTCATTCATCTGGGTCTTCAAGACCATATATTATACTAAGAGGAAGCTGATTGAAGTCTTCCCGGTATTTGTTGATGTCAAAATCTTTGTAATTACAGATGTATTTAAAACGTGAAGTGTATTTGTTGTTTGGAACTTTCAGATAGATGTACAGTGCATTGTGGTCACTAATTGTTTCACATGGTATGATTCCACTGGCCAACACTTTCTCAAGGATGTTAATGATAATATGATTGATAATGGCGTCTTTGAGCCATGTTTCGCTCATGGTTATTACATCCATCTTGTAGGTCTCGATCAGCAGAGCAAATTCTTTAAAATAGGAAATCATTAAGCGGGTATTCAAGTGAAATATTGTTAGTTTACCTCGGTTTTTCATTAGGACTTGTGTGTCTGGTAGTTCGTTGATGGGATTTCTTTCATTATTGAAATGGTCTTATGAGTTCATTTCTCAGAGATCTCTGACAGTGTTGAAATTATATTATATATATAAAAATATTATAAAGCAAATGATCATAATCAATCACATAAAACAATAAAGATAACTGTAGATTTTTAAACATAAAAGCCTTGAGTCACCTTAATCCAACAGTTAAAATTTCTAAAATGATCATTATATATTTTAAATAGGGAATAACAGAAAAACTAACCATCTGGATTGTTTGCTGTTGTTAGGAGAACAACAAGAGACATAACAGCATTTCCAATATCATTGAAATAAGCCTTCCCTTCGTTAACATCATTGAGTTGATCAAGAGAATGAACATGTCCAGCCTATAATGTTGGAAAATGACTACACACATAATGAGTTGAGTATAATCGACTGAAATAAGGGTCTATAATTCTAAAAAATTGTTGGATAGACAATTGGTAACTTTAACCTTAAAGGCAATAAATGAGTTTATAAGCAGAGACTGCCAGTACCCTGCTGACTCAGCAGTCACTGGCAGGGATTGCGAACATTTTTTTCTTATTTGGGCAGCTACATTTACAATGGTTACATTTTCTTCTTATTCGGACAGCTAGTTTTTGAGTCATCATTTTTTGAGATACTTATATTCGTTTATTTCCTTTAAATAATTCAATTTCTGAAGAAAAAAAATAATATTCAGAAATGTTTTTTTTCATTTTATTTTTCGGTAAATTTGAAAGATTTCAATGAGTCTTAGGTTACGATGGAAAATCTTGGTAGAGCTGTGGGTTATTATTATTATTATTATTAATGTTTACCCAGTTCTTTTGGCTCTTTCTTTTCTTAGGAACGATACTTTCAGAAGAAAAAAAATTAAAAAAAAAAACAGAAAAATTCTGTGTCATATATGATCAAATAACTTATAACTTCTGTCCTTGTGATCAAATAACATTTAAGCCATTCTGATTTTGGTGTCGGATGGACACTTTAGAATTTTCAAAGGCTAATAATAGACTGGAAACTTTCATGTGTTTTTTCTATCATTAAAATGATCATCTGTATGATATATTTGCAACTCATTACATTTAATCTCAATCTGAATATCCGGAATGCGCCAGTTCATACAATTGCACATTCAAGAATTAAGCCTGGCTTGAAAGGAATATCTTTTCTGGGGGCGAAACATCTATGAAATGAATTTCAAAATGGTCTTAAGGTTTGTTTTTTAAGCATTTCTTTCAAGAAAGCATCGATACAAAAATATTAATAAAAACTGAACGAAAAAAGCTATACTTTTGAGACTGGAACTTGTTTTTCGAAAGATCTTAAATAGCATTTTCCATCTTAAATAGCATTTTTATTTGCTATTAGATGATATCTTTGATTTTTTTTTTTTTAAAATTGTGGCTTTAATACGCAATTTAAAAAGTTATGCTAAAAGACGTCACACTTAAGTTAACCTCTTTTTAAAAAACCCATTAAGCAGACCTCAAGCTTCCACATAATAAGAAGAAGTATTCTGTTAAAAAAAATGTAAATGACTAGAAATTAAATCTTGAAAAAATGATCTTACAGGTGTTAATGTACGCATGGTTGTGTTAAAATGAAGATCTTCTGGTGTAAACAATACCATGCCAAGCATAGTAAAGAAGTAAAGATGGAGAAACATCAGGAATAAAACACTAAATAATAAGAGATGAAATAAAGTAACGTTAAATTATATAACATACGAAACAAAGCGTTCAACATACCTAAGAATTTGCGGGATAGATTGTTGAATACTTTGAACCTAAAAATGAAAGAAAAGTCATCAAATCGAATCATTGTCACTTGAGTCAGTGCATGTAACGGTGCTAATTTCTGCTGGCAAATATTTCCAGAAAGCTTAATCTATTTTAATTTTCCATTGATAATTTGTCAACAAGATAAGAAATGATCAGTAATACTTTTGTTGGTTCTGGCTACCCCTTGATGGCACTTTGCCACCAGCCACTTAATAAATCCTGAGCAGAACCTTGTATAATTGTGAAAATAAAGTCATTCAATTTGTTTCTTCTTAGATTTCATGAACATTAAGTACTTGCAAAATCAACAGAAAAACTTACAGTCTTCTTCATCAATGATGAATTCTGGATTAAAAAGAATGGACGAATAACTCTTCTAAAACGATATATCTAAAGTGAAAAAAACAAACAAAAATGAACATATATGCACAATCATTTGCCAATCATTGCCAAAGGGAACACCCGTTTGGTTTAAATAAGGCAATGTAGAAGAATAAAGGGTTATATGCAATATTTTCAGGCCCAATGTCTGCAGTAACATAACTTGATTAACTGGATACCACCTTCAACTTTTGATAGTACTTAAATGTTAAAAGCAAGAATTAAGCTATGCTTAGAAAATAAATAATGAGATATTTAAGTGCGACAAAGAAGAAAATCTTTTTATATATTAAAAATCCTTATCCAACTTGCAAGGGAAATCATAATCTTCTTTTAAATTCATATCAACTTACTTCTGTGCAAATATACCCGACAGACACAAACCAGTCTATGTAAGTGAACATGAGCAAAACAGAACCTGCTATCAACCAAGGATTTTTACGAGCCTGTCTACGCCCGACCATTCTTATCTAAAAAGGAAAGCAATGTTTCTTATCAAGGAACTCAATTAAGTTTGTTACTCTTAAATGAAAGCATGTTAAATTGATTGGCATGAAAAACAGATTGCGACTGGAGATTTGTAGACACACTATGCTTTTACGTAAAATAAATAATGATGCTTTTTTTATTTAAAAATCTAATGGTAGGAGTATTTGTTTCTTTATTCCTGTAGTCCCCACTGTTTCAAAATCAGCAAAAAATCCGCCATGACACAATGAGACAAAATGTGTTTATAATTAAGCACGTCTTTTCCCTGTATCAAAACAGTCTCTTTCAGACATATTACAAACATTACAAGATAAAGTCCAAAATATTACCTTAAATATCAAATCAGCAGTTAAAATGATTAAACAAACAAGCTCAATGGTTTCTGTTAAGCCACATGGAAGTTCAATTTTTTTCGCCTTTTGCCTTGGATCTGACGACAATCTATATTCCATTATCAAGCAAAAAAATTGAAGAATGAACAACTTGCAACCCTTGAAATTTAAACGCAGTCTTCTCCATTTGGAACTAGCAATCACTCGTGCACACAAGGAAAGTGCACATTGTTTATCTCTCACCCAGAACAGAAACCATTTATGAAATATTCTGAAATATGGCCCCAAAAGAGAATCTTCTTTCCATTTTCCCTCGTTGTGTCCAAACAACATTTATTTTTAAAGAGGGAGAGTGAATCCCTTTTTAATTGTTTTACTCAATTTCAAATGAAAAAACTGTGAATGTGTATTATGTTATTTACGCTTGCCATTATAAAAGGTTTTTCTACTTATACAACTGTTCACAAATATTTTGTACAATCAGCTATTTAGGATTTTCACAAAGTCATCATAAGCATCATTTGTTGACAC
Source organism: Turritopsis rubra (assembly GCA_039566895.2). Lineage (NCBI taxonomy): Eukaryota > Metazoa > Cnidaria > Hydrozoa > Anthoathecata > Oceaniidae > Turritopsis > Turritopsis rubra. Next base: position 17,331,206 of record CM077625.1, on the reverse strand, counting down.
TTCCATTCGTAGTGGTTGTCAAGGCGAATCACAAATATATTCCGAAAAATCATTTAAACCACATTTATTAAGGATAAAGAATCCACATTATCTATCCATCTATTTCATCTTTATGATTGTTTCAAGGAAATATAAAGGCTACATCTTTATTTACAATCAGGGTTAGTAGAATTAGGCTAGCAGTTCTCAAAATGTGAAATATTTCTAAGTTTCTGTGATGCTAGAAAGATAAAAAGATAACTTTATGCAATAAACACTTCAGCACAGCAACAAAGCTGATAGGAATTTCACAAGTCCATTTGCCCAGATTATTTACCTAGTTCAAATCCCCTATTAGTTCTTATTTTTGCAAAGCTATTTTACTTTCCTAATTGGTACCCTGGCTAGGAATTTCACAAGTCAATAACAAATAACAAATGACGATAACAAATTTTAATGACAATTTTCTCAGTTCCTGTCAATGAATTTTGAATGGTTGAAAACAAGCCAATCAATCAACGCCATTTGCAGCAGCATCAGGGAAGTAGAAGTAGAAGGGAAAAAAGGTTATTCAAAATATTATTCATAGACCAAATAACAAAGATTGGATTAGAAAATTGACTTACGATAGAGATGAAGGTTTTTCAAGGAATGCCAGAGACAGTAGAATTGTATTTACTAATCGTAAGATCCTGTAAAGAACAATAATAAAAGTCCATTAAATTTTTAAGATGATATCAAGGAAAATGGTAAGTGGTTACAAAACCCAATAACAACATTGATTCAGAAATGAAGGATTCATTCAATAAACATAAACCAAAAAATATATGATAACTTGGATTCCATGTTATGTTATGCGCGATACGATAATTAAGTTGATGAAAAAATAAATGAAACATAACAAAAGAGTTGGAAATTTATGTGGAGGAGAAGACAGAAGACAGAAAAAAACTTGAGATACCACATGTAGTAACAAGTAAAAAGTAATCTTCTTCGAGGTAATACAAAAAATTAATTTGGGCAGAGGTAGTTTTGCAGATAAAAGCTCCTTAAAATTTCATTTATTTTCAATTTTCTAAGATGTTTAAAATAGCAACAGTCAAACCTCCCTCCCTATTGGATAACATCATTGACCGAAAAAGTGTCTGTTATGTAGAGATTTGGACCAAAGAGCATCCGTTCCTTCAGAAAGTGTCTGCTATTACAAGGTGCCACTTATATATCAGATGGCCCCTATAGAGAGGATTGACTGTATTTGTCACATCCCATTTATTATTCAATCACTCATTTCTCCCTGCATAAAACTAATGATTTTTATTTTGCAGAATCTACCCAGCATTCAAGAATAATTTTTGATGTTTGGAAAGGAAACCACAGCTACTCTCCACCAGTCTCATACAAACAGAAGAAGAATTAAACTCACCAACGTACAGGTTTCGAATGATATAATCTATATCGGTGTAAAGATTTTGCATCAACTTTATGGTGAATCGACCGATGCTTAATTGAAGAAAAGTATTAGAGAATTAAAGGAGAAGTTAAAATGAAAATAATTTTCAATATTATTTATTGTAACTAGCTACTAAGTCAGTCCTTGTTTATAAGGACATTGATGCATTCTCAAAATTGCAATTTTTTAGTAGACTTCTTTTTATGCTGGACTGAAACTAGTATTGAAAATGGCATAAGAGTGTCCAAAAGCATGTGCAGTATCAGTAAAACTAAATGTTTTTTATTCAATCATGTTGTTTAAAACAAATTTTTTCTTTTTATTTGAACAGGTGAACAGCACCAAGGAATGTTTTCAATTGTCCTGTTTAGAGGAGATGAAGATACATTTCTTAATCATTGGGTGATTTAATCTCACATTAAACCTTTTAGTGGCAAAAGACGCTTTAAAGTAATCTCATTTAGCAGTACATTTAATTTATCCTTTCACATTTCTTCTGATAAAAACACAATATAAAACAAATCACAAAAGGCAAGATTTACCTCTATAGCATCTTCAATAAAAACAACAGCTTGTAATAATGCTTGATTTTCTTCTCCCACTGAAAAGAAAAACAGGATTAATTGTTATAAATCCTCTGTGATCATTATTTTCAATTAAACATTCAGAATCCGACAACTAGGTATGGGATGCAGTACCCAAATCTGAAATCAAATCTAACTAACATCAAAAATTTAGCTTAAACTGTTCCTTAAATGCATATCTAAATTTTAAGGTTTATTTACAAAATTAAAATCAAAGTTAAAATCAAAGATTTAAAAATATACGACATTTTTAAAAGGTTTTCTAGTAAAGTTTACAAGATTCCATAAAAAAACTTATTTCGTAGCAGAAGAGGTTTTTTATGTATAGAAACTCTTTAACATTTTTTTAGCAAATTTGTAAGAGGCAATTGTGTCTTCCATCATCCATCTTCTCATGATTACATTTCAGAAATCACATAATGAAGGTTTTACTTGCGATTTCATGTGTAGTAATACTGGGGAGCCAGAATGTTATATCATGATCATACTGGATTTAAAATCCATTTTCCACCATGATGATAATGGTTTGATAATGTTAAGCAATTTGGATATGAGATTTTCTAGTTCTAAACTGGAGGATGTGAGCTTTGCATCTTGAAATTTGCAATCTACAGTACAGCTCAAGCGTAGGAAAATCTGAATAAACATTCAGAAAAAGATCAGTTTGCATTTTCCTTATCTTCCATTGGTTCTATAAGTTCTATCATAATAAACTACAGCAAAGTCTGAAAGAAGCTTTACGCATTTGCAATAGATGTTTGTGGTTATTTATGGTTTCAGTTAAATTTTTTATTATTTTTATTAATTTTCAATCATATGCATAATTCTAATTATTTTACAATTAAAAACATTTTCACAATATTCCAGTTCCATGACTTGAATCACTATCTGCTACCACCCAAAATTACGTTTACCACCTTTTTATTTTTTAAAAGCTATTTCTACCTTCAGCCCAAAAGAAACTTTACGTGTTTGCGAAGGAATGAATTTTTAAATGAAAAGACAAAAAGTGTATAGTTCTATCTGTTATATGAAGTCATTAGGTCGCTGTTAGTTGGTAGTTGGTTCATCCTCAAACAGGTAGCAAATATCACGGCTCGGCGCACGCTTTATTTTTATTATTTGTTTTACTTTAAACTTGTTTTTCTAGAAAGTTACAATTCAGCTTTATTGAACTTTATTGAACCATTTTTAGTATATATTATAAGACCAATTTATATTCATTGTCTTTCTTTAACAGCACTTTATAACAGAACTATAACATGAAGAAAACATGTTAAAAAAGATCGAACTTCGAAAATAAAGAAAGATTAACTTTATTTATTTTATATTCAACCCGTTCTTGATGTAAACGACAAGACAAAAAATATTTCTGCTCTATACATAAAATGAGCGAAATGAATTGAGAGAAATTATGTTAATTAACAAGATTAGTAAAGACTATTTATGTAATTTTTTTATGAAAAAGAAAATAGTAAACATAGAAAGATGTTGTCCTCGAAGATATGAAATAAGCCTTTTTTAGGTATGTTTATTTTTTTTAAAAATTCTAACAGTTGTGAACAGTTGTAAAGAAGGAACATTCAAAAATGTTAAAACTTAATATAAACATGAAATAAGTTACAAGTGAAAACCATTAACGAAATTCACTTTGAAAAGACATATTTTATTTTGAATTGAAATTCAGTAATAGTGTTTATTGTGATCATGCGTGCATTATTGTGATCATGCGTGCGTTATTGTGATCATGCGTGCGTTTGAGGATGAACAAACTATTAACTAACAGCAGCCATCTTTTGTGTTCAACTCAACTAAACCTGAAAAAGCATGCTATAAACAAAAGACTGTTAGCTTCTAAAGACGCAGTCTCTTTGTGAACACTATTTTACATGGACACTTTCATTCGGGCTGTACTGTAGCAAACGGTTGAAACATTTATTTGAAGCCCTAAAGAAATTATGTAATCAATATAAACTTGCGAGACTTCATACATATATACATTGAAAATGCCAAAGTTCACAAAAAACACTGACAAAAATATACTGACAAAATACAAAAATAAAAATGATTAATTAAATGCTTACTAACTAACATATCTTCATGGGATGTCGACATACTTTCATCAATATCACTGGTTTCAGGATTTGAATAAAGCATATCATCAGTGGAACTTATATAAGGCATTCTTTCAAATCGTTCCATGCCAGTGTCGCTATCAGATGGAGTACTTGTCACAGTAAAATTTGGAAATCTGTTTGGTATAGAAAGTTGGTTTAAACTTCCATATTTCTTTCTGTCCATCGGTAATAATTTTGTAGAATTCTTTGCATTATCTTTAAACATAAGTCTTAAAATATACTTTCTATTTTATTTATTATTATAATATAGATGCGATTAATTGCTCTCTTCCAATATGATTAGCTACGTTTGTTGAGTTAATTGGAAGTGATTTATAGAGAACAACTCTTGTTATTTTGATTATTATAAATAATGATATATTATATATGTTTCACATGCTAATGTATCCAGGTATAGCTAGAACAAAAACAATTTAAAAAATGAGAAAATATGACATGACTTGGATTGTATATAATGTTAAACATTATCAAAAATAAAAGACAAACCATTTTTTTTTTTTTTTGAGGAATAATTCTCATTTACATTATAATATTCAGTAAAATGATGAGTATATTTGGATGTTTGTTGTTTTGTTGGCTTCAGATTAGGTAGACAGACAGAATGACATCACGTAAAATAGGTACGCAAATAAGAAAATAAACAAATCTGGTGTGATGAGAGAAGGGGATTCCCCTCCATATTTTCCCTCTATGTTTCTCAATATAAAATTATTTGTTAAAAAGTACTTGCTTAACAGTCTGTAACATAGAGTTACAAGAATCCCTCGCCCTAACCTAACTCAAAGTATAATACCATTTTCCTTTCCATTCTTCCTCCTGAAGAATTGTTTCTCTATTTTATTCAGGATTTTGATTCCCCCACTTCCGAGGCGGATTCCGTTTCGGTATCTATCCACGCCACACGCTTTTTAGCGCCCTCTCTTTTAACTGGTTGCCCAACTGTTTGTACCAGGTTATCAGCAGGAGTGCTGTTTGGTATAGATTTGTAGTTGCTCAGAAAGTAGATGATGTCATTATCCCAGTCACTTTTCTCCCTTTCACTATGAGGGATCTCCTTTTGTGTTTGCTTTACACTGTTTACATGGCCAAAGCACATGATGAAATCAATAGCGCAGCTTGGTTTGTCTTATTTTCAGGGCGCAGGTCGTTGCAGGGAGGTTAGCGTCATGACTATTTTCAAAATAAAATTATACTCATTAGAAAGTATTATACTCAAAGTATCTCCACGACATTAATTTCCCCCGCAGCGAGCGATGAGGCATAGTAGTTTCACGAGATAGGCGAAACCGAAAGTCAGTTTTCGATTTTGTTCATCAGCATCATCATCATCATCATCATCATCCAACATCCATGATGTTTTGCGCGGTTTTTAGAAATCAGCGGACCTTGCGGTTTTTTTGCGGTTTTTTTCTCTAGAGGCTCGAAAAAACTATTCGAGAACGACAACATAAATTTAATCACGACCAAATGTCGCCGAAACTGTTGTTGATCAAATTGTTGTGATTGGGAAGAAAGTTTTTGCAAATTTTATATCTATCTTTTCCGTCTCTATGTAGAGTCTTTTAGCTTCGAAATATCGATTTGAACATTCGGTCAAGCTCCAAGCTCCACTCCACTCCACTCCACTCCACAAAACAAAGGCAAGGAATCTAGCTAATGTAATTTTTATATTATATGATACTCTCTTGTAGTTCTTATTTACTTTATTTAAAAATCCATCCATCCTAAACATTCCACATAGAAAGAATAGAATTGTGACAGAAATGGAGCCATATGACTATCGGGGCGGATGCAACATTTATGATATCCATCTTTGATATTGTATTGGTAATAAAAAAATGTCTATGACACTTTCTCAGCAGTTTTCAAGAGCAAAAATTGTGCACCCTCTATATAATGTGTGTGTTGGTTGGGGGTCATATTAATTGTGATCATAAAAAGTGAGTCGGTGTCGCTGTCTGTCAATCATAAAAAAATCTGTGTGAAGAAAATTAATATTTGGTGTGCAAAGCAAAGTGTATAATTTAGCACTATGTGCAACAACCAACATAGTTTTAGTTCCCCTGGACCCCAATAATGTAGAATGAAGCTGGACTGTAAATTTCATACCGTCAGACTGCCTAATTCAGAACGCAAAAAAATACAGTCTATAAAATACAAACCACATGAACAATAATGCATACTGCCTTGTCAATTAAACTAAATCCAAAACCTAACGAACACAAAACTTCTGCCTTCAATAAATTGAGTGTCGCCTTGAAACTGGCGCATAATTTTACGAGCTCTATATATTCAGAGATATCTAGGCCATTATTACCGTACGAGTGATTCTTCACGCTGATAATTGGTGTTCAACGTCTTTTCTGATTCATAAACATTTTAGTATTTGTGGCAATTTTGTTGAGTATGGATGTATATTTTGTTAATCAGATAGGTCTGCATTTTATTTTTGCGTTCGGAATTAGGCAGTCTGACGGTATACAAACTCTGGATTCTAGTTTTTGAAAATTTTATTCATAAACACCTTTAACCATTGAAAAAGAACAATTAAAACTCAATGAATGAATGAAGGTATTTTTGTTATTTGTGGTCGTTGATGTACGACTTTTAGATAAGCAATGCCCATACTAAATTTTCGAAAGATTGTGTATTTTTTCAAAACAGCTGTTATTAGAATAGACTTTGGATAATAATCTCAAAATTCGAACACATACAAATTAGGCCATTCTAAAGATCTTAGTACCCCGGATTAAAGCATAAGAACTTAGCCTCGTAATGGTAACCACGTAAGTAAAAGAGCCAATTTTTACCCAAGCATGTATTTTTTTAACCTTGATTATAAATTAACTTTGTAATAGTTATATATAAAAAGCATGTTAATGAAGCTCTGTAAATATTGGAAGATTTTGTATGTTTCTCAAATGAATATTTTGGCCAAACTTTCACAAATATGCCAAAAAATTGCTAATTCAGTAAAGTTTCCCTAGCGAAAGTTTCTCCGATTGAATTATTATATTGCTAAAATTACGCAAAGTGTTTACATAGTGCGTTTATATGGAATTTACCATTATTTGTTACAAGTATTCCTATGAAATGTCTAAATTGAAATCATATAAAGGATCTTTTAGGTGTATGTGATCTTCATAAGCCTATGAAAGTGGACCGAACTAAATTCTGCAATTCAAGCAAGTTAAAGGAGTGGTGTCATGAAAATTGGAAAAAACTTTTTTCCTCATATTCTCCTTGTTTTAATGTAGATAAACCAAAAAATATTTAATTTTGAGAAGAAAAAAAATATTTTTGCGTTGTAAAATGCCACTTTAATACATAGCTTTGAGACTTGCGTAACGCTGAATAACTTAATCGTAATTAAGTGACGTCATTGAAGAAGCTATGTCGAGTGTTGTTGCTATGTTTTATATTCAAATCGAGTGAGCGTTCTTCGAAAGTTCAAGCAACAACTAAATACTGTTTTCAAAATTTAACGAAAACCATGGTTATTTGTGCTGCTGTTGGATGTGACAGTGATTCAACCAAAGGACAGAACGTCAGTTTGTTTAGATTACCTAAAGACAGATATTTAAAAAAAATATGGATTTCAAAGTTGAAGCGAGCCAATCTTCTATCTGAAAAAAATATACGGATATGTCACATTTTGAAGAATCGTGTTTTGAAAGAGATTTGAAGGTATATATTTTATATATTTATTTTATATATTTATTTAATATATTATATATTTTATAAGAAATTTTCGCAAATGTTGTCCCAGGGAAGATGAGTCTACTATGCAAGAGGTATCTTTTTACATTAATCCGCTTGTTCTGCTTATCATGAAGTCTAAACGGGAGTATTCCAATTTTATTAGGATGTTGCTTGTGCGCTGGAAACAAGTGCAAAGCGGTTTCACGAAGAATGAGAGAGAAACACTGTGGCTGTCCAATGTGATGTTGCTGCTGCGGAAACAAAATGTGTAGCTGTAACTTCTGTAGAATACCGTGACCAAGTTGTACAAACTGAATTGTCGATAAAACCATGTGGAGATATACTTTACGATAAAGAAACTCAGACTGATTTCAATGCCACATATTCTGATAAACACTTCTAGCAGATATGAAACATTTGACAAATTTTTCACACACGGGTAGCCTGGAAGTTTATCATGCTCTTTACAAGAAGTGGGTGGAAAAAAGTAATCATTTTTCATATCGCGGCATGATCGCTCGCAGTCAGTTAGCTGCTATTGATTTCAATAGTGGTAGCATGTTGGGTCAAGCAAAGACAAAGCAAGGTAGTGATCGTTACAATCTAGTTTTTTCAAAAGTAACGAAGAACTGGTCTGCCAAGCCCATTAAAGAACAAAAAGACCGAGTGTATTTCGAGACATGGTATCCCGTACACAAGAAATTATAGAAAGAAACATTGAACTTCCCCTTCCCGCGTTACCCCTTTCCTCCTGGACGTATTGCCCCTGGTAAAATAATCGAACAACAAAAATCTAGGTTCAAACTTTCCTAGACAAAAAAGAAAAGAAAAGAAAAATGGCTTTTTGTTATATTGGCAGCATACGTATTAATCTTTTTCTCCTTGTTGAAATAAAACATAAACACCATTCTCTTCTGGAAATTTGGTTCGAATTTTTGACACCACACAGGATGGTATAACTCTTCGGTTTCCTTCCCCTAAACGTCTAAATATCCACCATATAAACTGCTTGTAGGCAGCATATCGAAAAGATCTATTCGATGTCTCGTTTTCCATTGGATCGCCTCTTATTTCGTGAAAACTCACCAAAAATTGCGGAGGACAGCAGTATTCATGCATAAAATGTTGAATTCTCTGTGAGATCCTTGATTAAAGACTCATAACTACATTCATCATCTTCACTGAGAAAAACTGATTCCTCTTCACTCGAACTCTCACTCATGATTTATAAAACTGAAACAAACTAATACGCTCTTTTGCATTTCCACTAACAAATCAAAATAAATGAAACTTCCTCAATGATGTCACACGTTCTTTATCGGAAATAAAGACGGGGGGTTATAAAAGAATTAAAAACTTAATCTCTTCGGAAGTAAAAAATTTCAACGCAGGCTAACTATATATTTTTCTTAACTAAAAGTTGTTATAAAATTTGTAATGACGATACTACTCCTTTAATGTTATTGGTCTTGGATAAAGAGCTTTTGGAGTTTGGAGAAACCGCATTATTGCTGTAAACGAGATGCAGCTATTATTTGCAATGAAGTCAGCCTTAAATGTGACTAACCTAAAATATCTGTTATGTTTAGAAAAACATTTCTTAACATTCCCAATCAACTTCTTGCATTATCTAATATTTGTGTTGGTATCCAACCTTGATGATGATGGGTGTCAAGGCAATTAACGTTTGATTAGTGGAGTAGTAAAGAACTTAAATGCTTGAGTCAAATTTGATGATTTTTTGCCATACGTCAATAGTCGTGGGTAGAATGTTGTAGTAGAATGTTACATCTCAATTTCACAAAGAAAGGTATTGTTGTTGAAAGACTATTATTCGCAAGAACAAGAAGTGGTGCTTGATGTATAGAATAACACTTCAGAGGCTTCAACCACTCAAGTGAAGCCCCAAAAACTTGAATGATTTATTTCTTTATGTTATATTTTCTTTATGATATATTGAAATATAGAATAAATTGGATAGAATGAAATTCTTTGATTTTTTTATTTCTTTATTCGACAAGATGTAGGGAAACAGTGAATGTTTAATGGAAGAGTTGATGGTGTGCTGTGCCAAAAAAATTTATTCAAGGCTACTATTTTCTATTTGATTTGAAGCCTGTCTGTTCTATAGCCTGTCTCTGCCCAGTCTATTGCGTCCAGTCTATTGCGGGGCATTCATAGCGAGAGCTACTTGCTAGTTCATTAATGAACTCGATCATCCAAAAATATTTGCTGATCTGCATTCCCTGCAACGACCTGTGCCCTGCAAATAAGATAAATCGCACGATGCTGGGGTAAGAGTTCATGCCGGCATGAAACTCAAACCTATCTGGTGGTCAAATCTTTCACAGCTCGAGCGTTAATTTCATGAAATAAGGTATCTTGTAAAATGTGAACACTTTCAACGTTATGAAAATGGGAACATGTTCTAATTTCGGCCAAGAAGAACTAGGCAAGTGTAGGCGTATCAGGCATCATATGTTTAGTCTGAGTAGATGAGACATGTCGCTGTCAAAACAGTTCCACTCAAGATGTTGTTAAACCTATTGGTATGGCTGTAGCTCTTGGCAAATGTGCATTACAATTATTCTTCTGTTCGGAGGGGACTTGGACACTCTTGGGGATGGTCATTTGAAAGAAATTGTCCTGCTTAGCCAGAATAGGACATTGTAACGAGATCTCCTCATTGCATTCATTTCTTTTGTTTTTTGTTACATGATAGAAAATCATCCCACTTAAACAGGATCTTGCTTTCATAGAACCGAGACGAGAGGGGTACTTTAAAGCAGTTCCCCTACCCCTCTCCTAACATAACTTTTGAAGATCGATTCAATTGGCAGAAAAAAAACCCCGATTGAATCTGGAATTTGTGACTGTTTCGTTTTTCTTTATCCGTATTCAAAATCCATTCCTTCATTCTAATGTTTGTTGGTGAAAGTTTCTTTTAAGCAATGTCAAAAGAAGCAAAGCACCTCTACTAAAATTGATGAAAATGAAATTTCTCTTCCGAAAGTCATTTCTTATTTGTCGTGCCAAACTGAAAGAAAACTTTCCTAAAACTTAACTGTGCTATAGTCACGTATTTCTCTATGTAAAACACAGCCTTAAGAAGTATGGAAACCAATTTTCGATCAGCCATGACAGGCTCATTCATCTTATGATTCTTCATGCATGTATATAATATATTTGGACGGATATATGAGGTCGCCAACCGATTTGTAGTAATCACAACAGAAAAAGAATGGTCAGCACGTTCAGTCAACACAAATTGGCCGAAGGAAAGAGTTTTAGTGTTTACTAGCACGCAAACTGTTTTTTCTGTGATGTATGAAAGTTTTCACATGTATTTGTAAACATGTGATGGTGTAGTGGATAGTACCTTTGAGTGCGGCTGCTGAGGCCCGTGTTCGAATCCCAGTAATGTCGCATTTCGATACTTCACTCCGATGCGCTTTAAAAGCAGACTATCAGCCCCATTTGGAGCCATCGACTGACTGCACACTGGTCTTCCTGCAAGTTAGAGAAATGCTATTCGTAATCTCTGGTGGTAACTCAACTTCCTAGTTGCAAGTCAGCAGGAAGATTAACCAACCGCTAATGATGGAAGCCCAAGAACTTAAAACTCCCCGTTACTTTACTTCACGATAACCTGGAACAACCCATACTTTGAAGAATGAAATGTTAAATCCTGTTTCAATTTCTTTAGTCTTTCATTTCCGTGCATTTGAAGCTGGTATCCAAGTTATTTTTGGTTTAAAGATGTATAAAAATATTCACCACGAAGTAGCTTAAATTTAACTCAAATTCATTTTAAGGTCGTTTAAGAGAGTCTTGAATTCAACATTTTCTTCGTCGCAACCATGGCGACAAGATTAGGCATTATTACATATTTCGTTTTTTTCATATTGTGAAATTCGCATACACCAGGGAAGAATAAAATGTAGAAAAATAAAGATATCTATATACTAGGTACAATTACAAATTGAGACTCGCGCTGTAGCCTTGTCGAAATAGTAAGCTTTGTGTTGAATCTTGTGTTGAATTTGTCAGGATTTTCAATCCTTTTCACATGTCCAGGATCAAATCATTTTCAAATGTTTTCAACAAATTAATCAATCAAACAAACAAACAAACAAACAAACAAACAAACAAACAAACAAACAAACAAACAAACAAACAAACAAGAGAAAATGTTAGGAGAGAACAACATATACTTTTTTTTCATATACAGTTGACTCTCGATAAGTGGAACCTCAACGGGACCGAAGAAAATGGTTCCACTTAGCAAATGTTCCACTTATCCGAAGCTGGCCTTTGTTAAGGCAAATCCAAGGGACCGACGAAAATAGTTCCACATATCGAAAGTTCCACTTATCCGGGGTTCCACTTATCCGGGGTTCCACTTATCGAGAGTCACCTGTATATGTTTTCTTTTTCATCAATCTCTTCAATACCAATCGTGTCTTCTGTGACGTCAGAAAGGGGATTATCTGATGTGCAGTATCGAGCAATGATATGACCATATATGGTAAGAACTTTGTGAGGCTTTGTGAGTAACTATATGACTTATTGCCAAAGGTTATGTCAATATTTGAAGGAAAAAAATCTATATTTGCTAAACTCTTTCACAGAATTTTGTCTCGATTGGGTTGTCACCTTTTTGTGTGAAAGGGAGGATTGATAATGATTTAGTTAACCGACTTGAAAACCTCAGTCGCGATGTACAACACCTAATGTTTGTGGGAGCAATATAAATGATCATAATAGTGCTTTAGCCATTAGCTGGTTTGAAAGCAATTAAATGAAACTGAATACAGATGTATATTACTAGTTGCTAGAAATAAGAACGAGAATTTTTGGACTAAGGTATGGGAAAGTAGTGAAGGGAAACTACTTGATGTTGCAATTGATAATCAGTTAAAATTTAATAACCATATCACACAAATTTGCTATAAAGCTAGTAGATAATCAAATGCCTCACAGAGGCGGATTTAGAACCTAGTCGAAATTTATGGAGAAGAGCACGGTCATTTAGTGTATAAAAGAAAAACTTGCTAATAACCTTATCAACACATGTTTTTACAGAAAATTCATGACTCTGTACTCCTCCACTTTCTTTGACTAACTATAGATCCGATGGATGGCCAAATTTCTTAACTGTCAAAAAGAGGTTAATTTCTTGAATCTCAATTCGAATACTGTCCACTTGTGTGGATGTTTTGGGTAGAAAATCTAACAATAGAATAAATCGATTTCATGAGAGGAAATTAAGAATTGTTTATAACGACTACACGTCTACATTAGTTGATGATAAGGATGGCTCCATACAACATAATAACATACATTTTTTAGCAATTGAGATGTACAAGGATGTACAACATGGACTATCAAATGTATTGATGACTAATATGTTTTTACAACCGGCTAGTGGCTACAGCCTACGCTCAAGAGACAACAATAATTATATTCGACCTCAAGTGAGAACTGAATGTTACGGTAAACAATCTCTTCGTTATTTTGGTCCGATAGTCTGGAGTATAATTCCCAATGAAATAAAAGATTCAGTGTCCTTGAGTATTTTCAAAACATCTATCAAGAAATGGAAGCCTACTGACTGCCCCTGCGGGCTATGTAAAAAATTGTATATGCCTTTTATTTATAATTGTATATTATATAATATATTGTAAATATAATTTTAACATTTTTGTTATGAATAATATACATACTTTTTAACTTTGTATATTATTCATGATATTTTATTCTTTTTTATTCTTTCTATTTTTTGAATTCAGTGAAATATTCGGTTTAAATAGCTCGTTTTTATTATTTACGGTTGCAATGAACAACGTTGCAATGAACAATGTATAGATAAACAAAACATTTCATTTTTCATTTTTAAGATTTCCCCGTAAAGGGAGAAATCTTATTTATTTAGGCTTTCTGTCTATCGACTAAGAGTTGCACTCCAACCGTTTTTCTGCCCATTCCGAATCGGTTTTCAAATGGCGGAAGTCCGTGTCGAGGTGAAGCGTATTTTTTTCCAATAACGTTTTTTTATATCCATGGTTTCGATGATGATGTGTAAAATTACGTTAAATTTTAAAAAAGCTAAAGAATTATTTTCTTATATTATTTAAGTGTGTACATTATGGAGCAGTTGATCGTCTTCCAACAGCTTTTGAATTGTTTATATATTTTTTATATATCTTTAAAAGTAGACTGCAATGTAAGCGTAGATGGCCAAGTGGCCTAAAGCTTTGCATTTCTTTTCGAGAACATAGTGGTTCAAATCCGATGACATGCGTTTTTCGGGTATTTTTTAAATAAGTTACAATAAGTAAATGTATGTTAAAACTATTCTCCTAGGTTACAGTAAACATAATTAGAGACAGATTTAGTGCTAAACGATTGTTTGAAATAATCCGCCATCAGATTTGAAAACACTATTGATTGATACAAGACATGTTTCACAATACCATATAAATTAGCCCTTTTTGGCCGGCTCTTTTTAGGCCAAGGCAAAAATCGTGATTTGGCCATTTAGGACGTATTTGAAAAGGAGACACACATTAATTTCCATTGGTAATTTCCATTGGTTTGTTAGTTTCTTTTGTTTCATACATTTTTGGTATTTTTGGCAGAATAAATAGCACAGACTGGCTATTGTGTTCGCGCCTCTCGGCTCTTGTTATATTTCTAAAGCAACCGTGGCTTCAGTTTTTAGTTATTTGTATACAGTCGAATCTCGATAAATCCGTATTTCTATGATAGGGGAGTAGAAATCAGTTCGTTATATCGAGAGTTCGTTTAATCAAGAGTTCGTTAAATCGAGAGATTTGTTAAGGGAAAAAAAGGGTTTCGTTAGATCTTGTAATTTTTTTACCGAATTGAAATAAAGGATTATTAATAATAATAACTTCATATGCTTGATTTTTTTGTTAGGACGACCCTTAGAACAAAACATCCATATTAGTGGACAGTGGCGAAAGCTAGAGAAAATAAAGGCATTAGAGATCACAGAGGCCTTTTGAACATCTACTTCAAATATCACTCTGAAATATAACCTTTTAAGTTCATTTTTAACTGCCCACTAAAAACGATTTTCGGGTATTATAAGTATTTCATAGGAACGACCCAATTTCAATATGAAGACCAAAAACATGTTTTTTAAAGATGTGTGGTTTTTGTGGCTCAACCACCTACTAAATTTCTTCTCCACAGAAATTTGTCCCAGTAGTAAACTGTGATAACCTCAATCTTCTTAAACCAGGAGATGCACAATCAAATTCAACGATACCAAAATCTCAGAATTTTTTTTACCTCCACATGTTCGTTTTTCAAAATCGCAAAACTTCGCAAGAGTATATATTTTGAACAGCATAAACTGAATTTTCTACCGTGTGTGTGAATAAAGAATTACAGATGAACCAACAGTTTGAATAAACACGAACCCTTGTCTAGAGGCTAATTTTGATCACATGTTTTAGACTCCATTCTTTTATTCACTTTAATAGAAGAAGAAAATGAAAAAATCAGACATAATGTTCCAAAAAAAAAACAGTACTTCTGCTTGACATGTTTTGCTATTTTCATGATTATATATATAGATTTTGCATTGACATTCGATACATATATTTTTTATCACGATAAAATATGTCTTCGTTGTTTTCTTTCAGGTAACATCCGTTTGTGTATTAAAAAGAACTACATGCCTGGTTCACACTCAGTTGACAATAAAAGATAGAACAGTTAGTTCGAAAATTACTTCAAATAGAAACCGTCCACTTCGATTTTTTTTTCAGATGTTCGACCAAGATTGCTTTTTTCGTAAATCCCATGAGAAGGTTTACATTTATTTTAATAATAAGCTGTATTTCCACTCAGGGAAAGTCCATAGAAAATGGAAAAATTTGACCGA
Organism: Turritopsis rubra; assembly: GCA_039566895.2. Lineage (NCBI taxonomy): Eukaryota > Metazoa > Cnidaria > Hydrozoa > Anthoathecata > Oceaniidae > Turritopsis > Turritopsis rubra. Next base: position 17,315,435 of record CM077625.1, on the reverse strand, counting down.
AATTTCATACAATTAGTCAGTTTTCTTCATTTCTCTGTTCTTATTAAAGATAAAGAATTTTCTGTAGTAAAAACTTTTTTTGTTTGAAATTTTCTTTTTCAACAGACATTTCTTTAAGTGGAAATGTACCCTTAATAAATTGATGATATTGCAATGTTTTCAGCGATTTTTCATTGAATTCTGTAAACTCTGTCCGATAAAGTTCTAGGTTCAATATTTAGATGAAGATGCTTGAAATTATTTAACTTTAATAGTGTATACATTTGAATTCTAATACTTTCGAATCAATGTTAGATTTCACAATTCATAAAAATCAAAACAGAGTGAGAAAATGATTGAGCATTAAAAAAAAAGAAAGAAAAATAAGTGTATGATAAAAGAGATACATATAACAACTTACCAAGAACAGATATCAAATTTATTCCATCTCTGCTACACATCGTCGGATATTCCTTTGACTTGATGAAATAAATTATTTTCAATATCTGCCCTTGTCAAATATCTGTTTACTGAGTGTCCCTTATTTTGATCCCTGTACTGTGTTGCCTAATGATGTACTTGTGTGGGATCATAGTAATAAGAAAGAGACTATGTGTGGATACACTCTTGTCTTAGCGAGTAAATTACTTACTAACTTACTTATCTATATACTTCCTGTAAAGCTATTTGATGGTCTTTGTTTGAACACTCTCTTCAGGTTGATATGATAGATATCATTTGGGGGAAAACAGAACACTTTACCTACCTAAATGCATCTGATTGTGTAGAAAAATGTTTTAGAATGTTTGATAAATTGGTGTTTGTTTTCCCCAACAATACAACAAATTCATTGGCTACATGTCTTTCTGACCAAAAGAATGTACCCAAGCTAAAAAGCACACTGTAATTTCAAATTGCAATTCTAAAATGTTTGCATGAAAAAGATTTCTGTTATAAAAAAATGTACCTTACACTCGCAACACTAATTCTTATATTACTAATTTTGTTATTTAGTATTGAAAATTAGAACGTTGAAATTGTATAAAAAAATTTCAACTAAGCATAATAAAATACAGCTTTGGTTGATGTTCTACATGGACCCACATGCTGGGCTAGTCCATGGACAAGCTCTCAAAAGGTGGCTAATATACAAGGGACCATATATTTGAATTGAATGGACATGCATAAGTAAGTTGTTTCTTTTCATGGTTCAGTTTTTAGTTGAATCTCATGATTTATATTTAAAATGCTTAGTTTTTAATGTATTATAATGAAAGGTCAATGGTCAGTGGTCAGGAGGGGTGTTAGCAACAGGTTTGATGAAATGTCTATATCTGGATCTGTCAAGTTTGACATGGTATGGCAATGTGGTAATGTCTTCGCAGTACCATTTGTACTAATCTTGGATGTTGTTCAAGGATGGTGGGAAGGACTTGTATGTCTGTGGAGAGAACCTATTGAAACTTTCAATATTTTTATGGAAATGTTGTTAAGTTGAGCATGGAAATTTTATTAGCAAGTTTGCTTACAATCTGTTCTAAATTTGTGGAACTGGGGAATTATGGTAATATCTGAGATCAACTTTCATAGTTTTAGTGCGAGTACTTTCATAAACAGTGATTTTCTTTTGGAACCCATCATCAAAACATCAAAAGAAAGTCCCTGTCTGAAGATGTCTTTCAAAAGTTGGTCAATTCCAATGCTACATGAACTGTTGTCTATTTCTTAATTCATTATGTCGGTTATTCATTTTAGTAAACTACTTCTCTAATTAGATAGATATTTTAAATCTGCTTCTGACCTTATCCTTGTTTTAAATTTAACCAAGGAAGCATCAGAGAGGGGATGTTTACAAGATACTTGCTGGTTAGTTTTACCTACTATTCATTTGAAAAACATTTCACAGTTTCAGTTTACTAGCAACCTTTTTTTAATACGTTTAAAAAAATACTTTAATACTCATTGTATTTGTTAGAGCATATGGAACATTTTTCAGTACTCCTTTTTTTACATTGTGAGATGTTTCCAGACTTCTCCTTATCTTTTGTTCCATTGATAACGAAATCTGTCCTTGAAGTAAAAAAAACACTGGTTGCTCTACTGTTTTCTTTACATATATATATATGCCAAAATCCAGAAACATAAATAGTCTAGATGTATGTATTGAATTTTTACTGGGATCGTAGTTTTCAAGTATTGTCAATTTTCAAGTATTGTCAATTGTTTTCTGAAAGTTGATTATTATTAATTATCAGTAATGTGTCAATATTCTACTTTCCATTATAGGTGAACAACATTATGGCTTTGTAGTGCAAAAGTATTGTAATAATTCAAAGAACTCCTGAAGCTGTATGTATTTAATAATGCGACCTGCAAACTTACAGGTAATATTGAACTTCAGACTTGTAAACATGCTTCATGCAACACCCGATTTTCATGGTAATGACTTCATTTTTTTTATTAGTAATACATAAATTGATAATACTTTTCACTTTTACAGGTGACATTGAAGGAATACAATCAATTTTATTTACGTTCAGCAATTAGCAGGTTGGTTGGCATGTGCTTCTTGGTAATTTAATTCTACTGTTTTTGTAGGATAACAGCTAAAGTGGCTAAAAGTTGTTTTTAAATCTTTTTAAAGAAATTTTCTCCCTCTGCTTCAAGATGTTTCTATTTAACATAATTTTATGCTTCTAGGACGTTTTAATGTCCTTAGTGCATATCCTTTTATTTCATTGACCCTTTAACTGCTCTGACAGTCACGTAGAATCATGTAGAATTACTTTTAACATTGCTCTAACTTGAACAATGACCATCATTGATTCAGTTGATGCCTCCAAATGGGATTCGATTTCTGCTGTAGTGGTGTATCTACTTCACCATTGCTGCATTTGAAATTTTTTCAATGAATTTTATGACTTCAAGTAAAATTCAAGTAATTAAAGTAATGTTATTTACTTCACAACATTCTCCTTCATTTGATCATCAAAGGAAAATGGAGTCTCTTCAGCATTCATGATTTTTCAGGAATTCTTATCGAAATTAGTTTCGCATTTCAATGTTTTATAATTACGGGTACTATCTATAAGTTAATGTAACAAAATGCGATCATCACTAGTTTGCGGTGAAAACCTTGTTATTTCTGTCTGGGTTAAACAAGGTTCTTTCAAACAAAAAAGAGAGACTTTCACCCAAAAAGTTTAATGATCACATCTTGTTAGATTAACACACTCTTAGTTCCACCTTAGTTCTAACCTTGTGGAATTTTCTGTGAAAATTGATCCGCTCGAAATATTTGGATTTTCAGTTGTCTGTGAAAATAAATCTGCGCGAAAAATCCAATTTTTTCAACCCAGGAAAATTAATCTGTAAGAGAGTTCTTGAAAATCCAGGTTAAATAAGGAAAAAAAAGAAATTTAGAAGGGAAAACAGGTTTTTTCAAACGAAAATGGAAGTACAGTTGAACTACCTTTGTTTTTCAACGAAGTTATAATTTTCATTTTTATCAGTCAAACATTTAGCTGGTAAAAATTTTGATACCCCGTGAAAATTAATCCCCACGAAAAACATGAAATCCAGAATAATCGGTGCAAAATTAGATAATTATGGGCATCCCGACTGCTCCACTCGAAAATTAATCCATGTATGGTATAAAAACCAAGACTATTATTTATTACAGTCCCTGAGTTTTAATAACAAGTAAATCACCAGGAATAACATGACCGTTGTATATCCTTCTCACTGAATATAATAATCTTGAAAAGGAGAGAAAGAGATAGTAAAAGTTGAAGATATGAAATATGAAGAGCACTTGCCTCATATCATACAAAAATTCAAATGTAAACAAACTCCCAACCTCTTGAAAAAAGTGTGATGTTGTTATTCTGTTGAAGTGTAGATTCGTTATGAACTCAAATCCAATCATAATGTAAACAAAAAGAAAATGTTTTTTATGCAATCGGCTTGTATACTCAACAGAGACATTTCAATTAAAAAATGTTATTGTTTTTCTAAAAGATTTCCTGCCATGGCAACTTTACCTTTTAACACTCAAATATTTGTTCACTCATTTTTTTTGTAATAAAAGTCAAGTTTAAATTTCATTTTAAGTTTTGTCACTGCATGCAAAGTTAGCAAGCTGGAAAGAGAGAAAAAAAAAGAAATTAATTTGTGGAGCAGGTGAACTATCATACAAGTGGATTTTTTTTATATATTTTCTTTATATTTATATTCCTTTATGTAATTCTTACAATGAAAAAGTGCAATTTTTTAAAGAAAACACATGTGCTAAAAAAAAACAGAATGCTGGAATAATCTCAAAGTATGAATAAATATAAAAAAATACTTTTCATGCTATTTGTATTTTTTCGTTCCCATTTTAATTTTTTGCTTTATTTAATGGTTAAAGAAATGGTAAAGCTAATGTTAGAATTTTGAGTGAATGGATAGAGATTTTTAAATTTTAAGAGGAGACATTTTGTAGATCATTTTCATCGAAATCCAGTTGATAATCAACAAGAATGTATATGGCTGTGATTAACTCATGGGGTTTGTTTTGTTCCCTTTTAATGATGACATTTTGTTCTCATTTAATGATGACAAAATTATGGAAAAAAGAATCTTAAAAAACCCTTTGTTATTTTAAAAGATCAAAGATTTCGAAAAACAGTTTCTATTTCTATTTCAAACTCAGAAATGAATATTTTATTTGTTCTTCACAATCAATAATGCAGTATAGAATATTATGAAAAATTTAGAAACATCCATAGCAATTCCTCGGAAAAAGAAAAAAAAGCTGAATGTTTGATTGATAACTATTTATATCTACATTCTGTCTTTTTTTATTGTAGTTAAATTTTTAACAACAAATATACTATGACAATAAAATGAAAAAGGATTGAAATTTGAAATATGTGGTTTTAAAGAACCTTTTTTTTTTTTAAATAATAAGTTTGGTGGAAAAATATCTGCAACAGACTTACTCTTCCTTTTTTCTTCTTCCCCTTTGCTTAAATTCAACATTTGAACCTAATTTTTTAATAATTTTTGTTGACATGTGACATTTTTGTCTTTTTGAACCACTCGATTTTATATTCTACCCTTCTTTGAAGTTACTTTATAATTGTCAAACAACTAAAAATGAATTCCAGTTCTAATATTACTTTTCTCCATGTGACATAAAGGTTTATTATAAAAGGAGAATGTGTTCTTTAATATATTAGTATTTGTAAAATTGTTGAATGTATTTCATTGGGAATGATTATATCATTGAATATGTGTTATTTGGAAGTTAAAATTTGCTGTAAGTTATCAATATTGACTTGTCTACAATGTTATATCTACTAAGTACATGATAGAACTTACTATATTCCCTATTTTAAATGCCCAAACACTTATGAAAACTTCCATTAAAGACAAAAGGCTCTACATATATGATCTCTTCCATATTTTTCGCAAAAGAGATTATGCTGTTTTTCCTGCAGTTTTTGAGTAAAAAGGTATTAATCATCTTAGTTAACATGTTTATCGTGTGCTTTTGATTTTCATCTGTTTATCGTGTGCTTTTGATTTTCATACTTTTGACCTGTTTCAGAATCAAATTTTTGGTTCAAAATAATTTGTCAAAGCATACTAATGCAATATAGAAGGCAAAAGACATTACTCACAGTTTTAAATCAGACTTTCAGGTGGCGCACTTATTTGAGAGAGGTGCTTATTCAAGAGAGGCACTTATTCAAGGAAAGACAGAAACTGAATCATGCGATTTAAGATTGTATTTGAACCAAATAATTGGATTATAAGGCAGAAAGTAGAATGTATAACAGACATCGTCAGTACAGGATCATCTGGAAATGTCCAAAAGAACATCAAATGGAACTCAGGTACAAAAAACAGCCTGTGTAGCTAAGCAAGGGAAAAAGGAGGAAGTTGTTTTTTGATTTGACGTTCATCCATCCTTGATCAGCTATCATTTTGTAACAAGGTTGTGTTACAGACCATGAAAATAAGTGCCATCCTCTACACATGTTGTTTTAAGGAGACGCTGGTGTATTTATCATCTCATTATATGCTGTACAACAGACATCCACAAATTGATTTTTTACCACACAAATAAAAAGGATTTTGCATGTTCAATTTCTCCCTTGATTCCATGCTTTCATAGATGTATGATATTGTTTATTTTTGATGTACACAAATAAAAAATTGATATTAAATACATTTCCATAGTGTCTTCTGTTCTATTTCATATTAAAGCTCATTTTGGGAAGAGGTAAGTGGCTGTACTTAAGGTATTGCAATGGGGCAATGTTTACTTGAATGAGCAGCCCTCTTTGCTCGAAAGATCAGCCCTCTCTACTCTCAAAACAGCTTATTTGATAAATAGTGCATGGATGAAAGAACAGCTTTTGGAACAGCTTATTGAACAGCTAGATATACTTAAGGAGCCTGGTGTTAACCCATTTAACCTTTTGTATGAAGCCCTCGTTCAAGTGCTCAAAATAATGCTCAAAATAATGATATTCATTAAAAACATTTGACTTTTTGTCCTACAATCCAATTATTTTGTTGAAATACGATTATTTTTTGCAAAATATCGTTTATTCAGACAATGAATTACTTGATACACTGGAAAAAGAATAAAAAATTGACATTTACCTTCTAAATTGTGTTAGTAAGATATGAGTAAAGGGCTCGTTACTGTTCAATATTTTTATAAACAACCTAGTATTTTTCATTGAGAAAACTGCATTGTGTAACTTTGGGGACTATTTACACGATCATTAGATCGGGTAATTTCGTTTCTCCAACATGATGTAAATGTTGGTTTGTAGTAACCAACTTGTTGTTAATCCAGATAAATTTAATGGTAATGTTTCTCAGCTTGCCTGACCAAGCAAGTTGTAAACTTAAAATTGCAGGAAAACTTCTGAACCCGAGCAATGGGGTAAAGCTGCTTGGCATCTGGATTAACAACAAGTTAAACTTCCATCAACATATAAGCAATATTTGCATTACAGCTAACAGAAAGATTACTTGTCTTTACCATATTATTATTTTCTTGAATGATACTCATGCACCATTTCTGAATAACGTTTACATCTTATCTCACTTTCTCTATTGCTCTCTAATTTGGTTGTTTTGCAGCAAAACAGCAGAACATCTCATAAAATGAATATGCTGAATAGACTTAATCCATAATTTTTGACCGGCTATTTCAAATCGAAAAGTCTCTCATATTCACTTCGCACATATAACCCTGTTTTTATTCCACCTGCAAAGTCAGTCATATATGGCACAAATTCGGTCCACTTCCGATGCTGTTCTACTTGGAATAGGTTGCCTGACAGTGTCAAAAATGCTTCAAACGTCATCACATTTTAACGCTTGCTATCAACTGTTGATCTTGTTTGTGACTGTCGACTCATTAATGCTTTTAGATTTTAATTTTATTATGGTATAGTTGGTTTGATTTAGTTTTACTACTGTTGCACCAACTTCAAACAAATTGAAATAAATATATGATAAATAAAGTACGCTAACTAAAATTATTATTATTACTTTTTTACTCAAAATCTACAGGATTAAGATGAGGGACATTATTTGCTTTGAATGCAGGGAGTTTTAAATATATCAGAAGTCCGCAAGAAAACTTAGATCAGAGAGGTGCACCGTGGAGTGACACAGTGAAGTGTAACTATATCATAATAAACTGGATTGTAGTCTGAGAGGGGTGTGCTTAAAAGAGGGAGTTAGGGAAGGGGGCTAGATAGAGGAATTACAATATTTCTATTTGATTATAGTTATAAATGTTTTTTCTTGATATTGGATAATAGTTATGAGAATTATATGTTGGCTTTGGCTCTCTTATATGAAGAATGAAAAATTATTTCTTTTATAATCAACAGCTTTAATGAAATAAATATATCCATGAAATACATTTTTTCATGATGTGGATGAAATCTGCTTTTACCATTAGTTTTTCCACACAGTGCTTTTTGAGATGTTTTAGAAATTTCCTCCCAATTATTGCATAATTTCGATATCGTGTAAGTTTGACATCGCATGCCAACTGCTAATGCTTTAAATGAAATGAATTAAGCACTTTAAACACTTTTCCCTTCAGGTTCTGCTAATGTTTCTATAATAATACCATGCATGTGGATGGCTGGATTCTTATTGATTTAATAGGGAAACTTTCTTATCAGAAGGAAGATATCATTATGTGCTATTCTTGGCTATAGCAATTAATTGTTTACCAACGTAAGGAAGAAGCATTCCTTGTGGGTTGATATTGATTTTCTTTTGATATTGATCTGCAACTCAACGCAAAATTACAGTCAACGCAACGCAAAACCCTAAATTTAATTGTCTTATTAAAATCATGCCTCCAACTCTTGTGTAAATTTCTTTTTTGTTTGACACATACTTTATTATTTTATAAAAACAATGACAAAAGAAACAGAAACTCAGTGAATTGTTTCATGTTGGCTTGTGTCTCATTAATGTTCTATTCCTATTATTCAATATCACACTGTAGCAATTACTGTTAATTACAAAACCTTTATTGTTCCTTGTGTCCAATTGTTAATCTCATGAGTAAAATCAATTCAAATTGTTGGCCATTAAATTCATGCATCAAATCATGATGGATAATAACTGAGATTTTTGTTTATATATTCACTTGGTTTTTGAATTTTAAATACACTCTTATAATAATGTTCTTTAGTGAATACAAAAAAATTACATGAAAACTGTTTTGACAAATAATTGCAACACTTGCCTTCTTATTGATGAATTTTTGTTACAATTGAAAATTGGCTATTTCCATAAAATACAGTAAGTGTTTTGTAGGTTTTTTTATCAACATTAAAAAAATGAGACCATATCTACATTGAAGTTTTATGTCATTTGATCTCAGTATTGTAATCATATCATTTTGGAATCCATAGGTTATATAGATAATGTGTCTTTTCAGCTTAGTATTTTGTATGAGATATCTTTTCGTTTAGATTCCTAGTTCTTCAGTTGTGTGAAAGGCTATGTTCATTCAAATATTTTAAGGCTGATTATAGAAATCCACCTTATATATGATACTAAAGATTAAAATATGTTTACCTAAGCATGTTTGTGTACTCTGGCCCACTTTAGTTTTTAAGTACAATGTGGTAAATCAAATTCTAATGTGCTTCGATAGGCGTTTGCTATATGTTTTGAACAAGGAGTGAACCAAGTTATCTTGTTATAAAATGAAAATTATTAAAAATTTAAAGAATCCATAATGATGATTGTGTAATCGTCCTGATAAGGCATGCCAGAAGTTTTAAACTTTCAAGCGCTTCAGTTTGGAATTCAGCCTTTTGTTGTTGTTTTTTTTTTAGTACATCAGAATAACTGTTTAAGAAATGAGAAATGCGTTATGAGTTTTAAGTTTGGATTCCACTTCTGACACACCTTCCTTATTCATCTTCCTGTTTTCCACAAAAATTTAAACATTATTTCCAATTGAAAAAGGTTTTGATTGTCAAGTACAAAAAAGAAATACTGCATCCAATGTTATTTTGTATTGTGATTTCAGTTGTTCAAAAGATTTTTTTGTCTACATGCCAAGTTTTTCCTGATCTTAAATAATTATGGTTATTCTTATTGAGTGGAAATAAGCAATTGAAAACATTGCAACAACATTTTTTTTTTCTTATCAACTGATTCTATGGTACAGTTTTTATTTGTTGATAAGTAATCCCATTTTCAAGGCCATTTATAATGAACATTGTATTAAGAAAAGCACATATTCATAATTTTTATCTTCCTTTTCATCCACAGACAGATTACTGTGCATAAGCACATCAACAAAGGCTGTCATCAACTAAAACTTCAAAAGAAAACTGTAATCTTATTTCAGTAAGAAAATTGAGTTGTTTCTACGGATTATATCGAAATGTTGAGATGGCAGTCTTATCATATCACATTTTGATGCTCATTGATTTATTTGGTGACAAGTGGATTTAAAAAGTGAAGCATAAGCACTCTATGTGAAGAATACACTAAATTTCACTATTTCAAAAGGTTTACAGAAAACTCGAAAGAGGCAGCTGTTTTTGCTTTTGTATTCATGAAATCGTTTGATAAGCAGAGGTTTCTTCACAACCTAAATACCCAAGAAGTTGAATGTATAGCATACCGAAACAAGTAAGAAGTGTCGGATAACTGACGGTAGATTTGATTTATTAAGTATGTTGCAGGTAACAAGGTTTTTCTTTAATTATAACATCAATCAAGAAATATCACTTCCATTAATTTGGTTTGTGTTTTTTTTTGTTTCTTTTTCATTGTTTGTTTACAAATGCAGGTGTTATTTTTTCCTTTTCAACATTTTGTTTTCATTTTTCTTTATTTTCGTCTATTTTGTTGGCTTTATTTTCATTGCTTGTTGTTAGGTATTAATAATTAAAAATTCTGTTTCGAAAGACAAAGAAGGTGTTCTAGAGAAAGTCAGTTTGTGGAAAAAAGAAAGATATTTCCTGTAATGATATTATCAGGGAAATCTTGTTTTTACTTTTTTAAGTCTTTTTTTAAAAAATTTTTACCTGAAGAATTTTTTAACTGGAATTTATTGATAGAAAGTTTTCACTCTTTCGTTACTTTTCTTAGCATTTTACATTTTCTGTCACATGACATAAAAAATATTTTTGTTTATCTTTACAAAAGTTTTACATGGTGTTGTATTACCAATTCGTAATAGTTGTCTTTGCATTTCTTAACATCTTTGTTTTTGTATAAGTATTTATTTTCTGTTACTATGATAAGTATTGAAAAAGTTGAATTCCAAAATGTTTTTTATTTCCAGAAGGAAAGAGCAAAGTAATTTCAATAGTTCATAAAGATGATATTTGAAGAAAAGAAGAATATTTTTTGATTTGAAGAAACTTAATGGTTAATCAAAAAATAATCAATGATTGATTTCCAGTGTTTTTGTCCTCATTTTGTATCACAAAACAAGCTTTGGTTTGACCAGACAGATTCTATACACTTATTACAGCTTTTGGTCTACAAATTAATCAGTTTTTCTCACCATTATTCATTCTGTAATTTTTTCTGATTTGATTTTACATTCATTGAGGTTTATAATTTGTTAATAATGGCTAACATAGTTTTCTGTATGAACTTGTGTGGGGCTTTGTTTTTGCCATAAAATCATAACATGTGAAATCTCACTTTCTATCCTTTCTATTTCCTTCATCTTGCTCCATTATCTAATTATAATACTGGAGTTTTCTTGGGTTTTTTCTTCATTTTTCTTGTTTTTAAGAAAATGCTATGTGTGCTATGTTCTAAAATAATAGATAATTTATTGAAACTAAATCATCCATTTTCCTCTGTTTAGAACAACTGAAATTTCAACTATGGTATTGATACTAAAATAATGGTTACTCAGCAAACAAAAGAAACCCCTGAATCGCCACAAATCATTTTGTCTGATGAAGCGACAGTATTCAATGCTGATAGCAAAAACAATAACTGTGATACAGTTTCAATATTAATCACAACTCCCAACTTCAGCAAATCTGTGGAGGTGACATTTTAATTGTTTGCACATATATTCTATAATTTTATATAACATTTTGGTTGGATTTGCGTTTTTTTTTAAAGATTTTGTTTCTCCTTTTAAAATCTACGTTTAATTGGTGTTCCTTTCTATTTTGTATAAAGCATGTCACAAAAATACACCTAAAGCATGTTCTTAATTACCCATTCATTAGCAGTCATTCTAGCTTAACTTTTGTTTGATGTCAGAACAGTTTTGTTGCTAAGCAATCAGAAAGAAACCCAGCCAATCACCAACTCACAAAGATAACATTAGTAATGTTGCTTGACCTCTTGTTAGTTTTGTTTGTCATGGCGATATTGTTCAGTTTGGAAAGCGTTTTGACATTGTTGTGATATCGCATTTTTTAAATAGTTTGTCTAGTGACTTATTCAAGTGATTTCTTTTTTCCGAATATTTTTCTTCTCTTTCTTTGTAACCTGTCATTTGAACATAATTAGAAGACATGATTGTCGGGAAACCTTATATCCTCCTGGGCGGGATATGCTATTTACTATAATGCTCTCAAAAATAAAAAATAAAAACAAACACAGCAAAACATTTTTCAGTAAAATTAAGCTGCGGAATCTGTTTCCCTCTGTTTTGAATTTCAAAAGAAAACTCAACAGACGGATCTTCACGACCTTCAACCTGCTAATGAAAGATTTGAATTCGATGCTTGTTTTTTTAAATAGATATATTTGCATAGAAATGTTATTTGTGACGCATAATGCTACTTGGTAGTACCGATTAACGATCTTCCATATGAGTGAAACATTGCGTTGTTGACAACGAACGTTGTTACTAAAGCAACGCCAGAAAGAACAGCAAACATATATCATTGGTTTTTGGTTCTTTTTTCTAACAAAACATCTCTTAAGTGAAGGAAATTTTTGTGATTCCAACCTTTCTTGATTCGAAAAACCTTGACCTTTATAAAGACACTCGTGTCTATGTTGCATGCTTATTGTGTTTCCGTGTAACGTTCTCACCAAGTCTATCGCTTATTTCATTATAGAAAACGTTTGAGTTTAGTTTAGACGAAAAGGTATGGCGAGCCAAGCAAACGGTCCTAATCGAATTTGCAAACCATCCGGATCTCAAAGATCCATTAAATTTTGGGTTTTATATGCCGCCATTTTCTGGGCGTGCTGGCAAGTTTCTTGATGAAGAAAGACTTCTGCGAGAGTATCCAATGTGCACTAACAATTATAAACTTGAGGTATGTGGCCTAAAAATGCTCCAACTACTTGTTCAAAAATTTTTTAAGATAATTCGTGGTGCCGGTATTTTGAATGAAGTATTTTGTTTCAACCACCTGATTCGTGTTTTAGTTTCGATACAAGAGACGCATCTTTCGACATATTCAACTTCAAGATGAACGAAAATTGCAGAAGATAAACACGAAGGTGTGGAGGAGATTTTTTGTTTATTTCAAATACTAAAATAATGATACACTGTTTTTTGACTTGATTTTGGTTTAGTTTAGTCGCCTCTCCTATATCTCAAGATTTTTGGCGTTTTTCCATTGATCAACAAAATGATTTTTCTATTACGCTATAAGTAGAACTAAAAACTCGATAGCATTCCTTCTTTTGTAAGAAAGTGTCTTAATTTTGTTTGGTTAAAGAAGGTCTCGTTCTGTTCTATTGATAGAGTTTTGAACATGAATCTAAAGTGCTTAACATTTCGTTTGACATTCCAATGAAAAACAATTTGTCAATTAATGTTTTTGTGGGTTTGGCATTTTGTTCTCATGGAAATATAAAAATTGTTATCAGAAAGCATCGTTTTCCTAACTCAATAGTGTTGTGTAATTTTGTACATGGTTTAGTCATATTGACGTACTGGGCCTATATCGACTTTGTATAAAAATTACTTTCATTTGCTGACTTAATTAGATTTTAGCAACTGTACGATCCTAATGGAAAAGTACCAATGTTTTTTGTGTTTCTTAGAAATATCGCAAAAAGTTTATCGAGGCTATTTTATCTCGAAATCTATCATCATTGGAGAAAGCACTAAACAAAGGCCTGGACCCGAATTTTCATGACGAGAAATCTGGGGGTGAGAAAGAGTTTTGATTTATACCACACATAAACATAATTGCATTCAAAAGAACAACCAATAACTCGTGGGTTCGTTTTGGTCTGATGTTGAACAATGTTCATCATGTGAACGTCACGATCTTTTCAAGTCTATATGTCGTCCATCTGACGTCTATACTTTGATCTGTCTGACCTGTGAATATGAACGAAGTCCTTTACTATTTCTTTGTTGCCATAGAAACTCCCATTAACACGGCTGCGAAATTGGACAACTGCTTGGAGTTGTTAAAACTTCTCGTGCAGTATGGTGCATACTTGGATTTTCGTTCTAGAGATGGGCGTACAGCTTTGCACACAGTCGCGGTGATTGGTAAAATAGACGCCCTAAAGGTTAGCAACTTTTGTTTGTTGTATTTTCAATGGCGGCGGGTTTCCATATGTACTGTGGTTTCTAATATAGACACATTATTACCCGCAGATTTTATGGCAAGCATGTTTTTTGATGGAGATTGGTTAAAGCAATTATTTGTGTAAACAAGATGACGTCATCGGATATAATTGTTGTTTGTTTGTTTTGATTGGTGTTGTAAGGGATTCCAATCTGAGTATGACAACCGAAAAACGTTATATAAACCTGTCTTTTTTTGAACGGAAAGTGATGGATACCATTTTTGTGAAAATGTTAAATGTTTTTAAAAGCAACCAGGATGATAATGCGGCTGTTCTGTCACAATCATTGTGAACTCATATGAAAATTAATATGTAATAATATTAAAGCTGTCTCGCTATAATGAGGTGCAGTATTTTTGGAATTAATGCTTTGATTGATACAAATTATTGCTTGATTACATTTAACAGTCATTAAGGCCGTCAACAAATTGTTATTAACATTACATTTTATTAGGTAGTAGACTGTTAGTGAATGACAAAAAAGGTTTTGTTCACAGATGAATTACTAGAGGGACGGTTTATTTCAGATTTTCAATTTTTAATTATTTATTAATGCTCGCGCGTACTACATTTTTTATTTTACAAATAAATCTTTCTCTTATTTTTTCATTGATTTCTTATTCCTCATTTTTTTTTTTTAATAATTTAAAATGTGCGTTTTTCCCTTCAACATCTTTGCTGTTTTTTTTAAATCAAATTTCGTTTTCGTGTAAGTAGATTTCTCAATCTTCTATTTGTGTTCAGGTTTTGAATTCTTTCAATAATGCACCAGATTATTATTTAAAAAATATTTGAAGAAACGTCAGTGAAACTTATTTCTTCTGGAAAAAGGACGTTTAGTTATCTTCTTTGGAAATTATGATTTTTCACAATTACGTATGTGTGCGTGAAAGTATTTTTTATTATTGTTGTAGTTTTCGACGTAAGTACTGTAGAATCTCGATAACTCGTACCATCGATAACTCGAACTTTCAGTGACTTCAACTTGTTTAATAATCCCCTTGACGTAATACTCTCTCATAAAAGACTTTCTGGATCTCGAAAGATGTTCATCGGTCGTTCGAGTTATCGGGAGTTTACTGTATATGTAGAGTACCGCTCAATTTAGCGCCCCCACTCGAATAAGTCGCTCCCTTCCCCTTCTTGGCGAAATAACTTTTCTGGAACCGAAAAAGGCGATATAATATCTTTAACCTTGGTATTGTGACTCTTCTCCCTGTCAGCATAGAAAAATGATACATGATTTCAGATGATTTCATCTTGACCATCTGCTATCACGTGACGTAGTTATTACGTCATAATTATGATTTTCGTTTAATCACAGTTTTTTTGGTGTTTTCTTTCGTAGCATACACCTGGCTTGGTAACCCCTCAAAATTTAATTTCAAAATAAAATCTATTCCATACCTATGTTTTCACTTCGTCGCTGATTTTAACTCATCGTTCTTTTCTATGTCTAGTTCCTGTTCCGAAATATATACCCACTTATCAACCTTGATCCTAGACCTCTACCTTTGTTCCTCGGCAACTTCTGACGTAAACCCTTACTCTTTTAATAGCAACCGTTAACAATAAAGCAAATGCAATTAGTTTTACTAATTACCCGATGCCGTGTCCTTATCACCGTTTTGAGGTGGTTGGGAAGTTATTATGTAATACGTCTTGTTTTAGTTGATTTAATTAATGAATCTGATTATACCGTGTTCAGATTTATCTCACAGCAAAACAACCAAAATTAAAGTTTTAAGTGATCGTGTCGTAGGAATCTGGTGAACCCATCTTTCTTGTATGAAGTGAATAATTAGGATTGGTACACTATTATAAAGCATGGTTAGGTAAGGTTATTATTTGTTACTGTTTTTATCACGAGTAACAACAGTTAAGTTAAGCGGTTTGTTTGGAATATGTGGATTGCTATTTCTTGGAAATTCCCGAACGATTTAAGTATGAAAACAGACAAAGGGAGTTGGTTTGCAGTCTGTTCAAAAGCAAATGAGGAACAAACATTTTCTAGTATGAAAGTCAACTTTACAGAGAATACAAATACGATTTCTCGGCAAGTAAGAAATGTAATTCGTTTTTATCGTGTGTGTTTACTCCAACCTAATTTAAAAGCACAAAAACAATTTTAAGATGTAAACAATCTCATGGATCGATTTCACATTCGTTTTCTGAACTGGTATTTGAATCTGATTGGTCAAAACATTGTCCAGATTTCTTCTCTGATTTGCTTTTTACTGACTACGAACTGGAATGTATATGGGGAAATATTAAGGGTTTGTGGTTTCCACAAAGATTTTGAAAAGATTCTTAACTTCTAAAACCAATTCTTTGTTTCTACAAAAAAAAAATGAAAAATTTGTTGATTTTGTTTTCTTATACTTTTCCAATCGTTTATTGTTTAATAAAAATGGTGGGCGGAGAAGTGATATTTTTTATTCTCTCTATTCCTATATATTTTCGTTTTATTTGAAACGAATGACTCAACTTCAATCATTCGTCCATGAAAGTGTTGTTGTTTTTTCTGTTCGTAGTGAGTTTTCTTAATCAGTTTATCAGGAGATGGTTTTCTTTACCCATAGTATATTTCGTGCTGTGTTTGCAAGGAAAAAAACATTTATATGAAAAAAGTGGAGGAACTCTCACCCGCTTTTTAACAACTTCACAATTCCCGATTAGTCATGGTTATCTGTTTAACATAACCAAACGCGGCGGAGGAGTGTTTTCGTTTTCTTGTTTCAGATTTATGGTATTCGAATGAGTAATCATTGTCGTTAATGCAACCATATTTATCTCTCCTTTTTTTTGACATGATGTAATTATACGAAGCGCTGGTTCTGTGATTTCGTCTTGAAATATTTATTAGTTTTCCATTGTTCGTTTAAAATTACTTTGGTACAATGGAATTCCCATTATAATGAAAAAAATTTACTTTTTATTTATTTGTTTGAAACAATCTTTGAAGTAAACGCAGAAAAACATAGAATAGAAGTTTTACCATCTGTACAGTAAAAAAAAAATTCCTTCAACTTAAAGTAGCGTAACCTTGTGTTTATTTTTTAGAATTTATTAGACCTTGGAGCATCACCAAATTGCAAAGACGAAAAGGTAAGTTTCACACTGTAATTTTTTTACGATAAACCTTGCTATAGGTTAATGTAAGAAGATGCGATCATCACTAGTTATTTCAGTCTGGTTAAACGAGGTAATAGTTATGTAATGCCTCGTTCTTTCAAACGAAAAAAGGTTAATGATTGCATCTCGCTAGATTAACACACTCCTTGTACAGGGATTTGTATCGGAAATCACCAGTGATCCGAATCCAAATCGGGACAATACGGAAATCTTTTTTGCTTACGATTTTTTAAATGTTTCCTTAAATTTTAAGAAGTCGGTTCTGAATTTTGCAATACTTTCTGACATGGTGAATTCTGTAAAAAGCAACAACCTATACGTGAGTGGCAAACCACAGTCGCCAACTAGACAGTTAAACGTCAATTCTCAATTTTCATCATTATTCCACGTGACCATCTCGAAAGTTGAAACTTTTTATTATATCATTGCTCAAGTTCCACTGACCTAATTCAGAAAGGTTTTTCACTTGATGTTAATTCAGAAAGGTTTTTCACTTGATGTTAAACAAAGATTAAAAACACATTTTGTTGATTTGATTTTACGATTTCTTTCGACGCTTATCGACATCGACAGCGTTATTTTCGTCAGGCTATTTGTATCTCGCGTATTATCTGCCCTTATAGAATATTCTTTTGCAAATTTTAATTAAGCTGAGAATGGTAAAGCCAGCAAAAGTATGTCGATCTTCAGATAAGTATAATAGTATATGTATCACTTATACAAACGTGATAGTATCGCTATCACTCAGACGTTTTGTCGAAATCAGTAAAGTAGGCTTGTCATAGTTTCATAGAACATTATAAATATAGACCTCTGGTACACCTCACTTATTTTGTCAATAAAGCATTTTCCTTTAGTTTCGTCACGCCTCCAACTTCGTTTTTAATTAGAATTGACCAAAATTGTATTTTGCTAATGTTTTTACCGACATCCTAGAAGTTCTGTTTTGTAAAAAGTTTTAATTACTAAGAAAATCCGACTAGACGACAGATGTACACTCACCTAATCCTCTGGACAGCTTTAAAAGGCAGGTTTAGACAGTAATATAATGTTGCACATATACTTATTAGCTTTCACTGTGATTCGATTGAGCTCTCTGCTTAGTTACGTAATATCGCTAGTTGTAAACTATGTGAAAGAATGTACTGATCAAATTCAGAAGTCATGGCTGGAAATATTTCTATCGAATGATAAAATAACATTTTTTTTAGTAATATAATTTAATTGGTTTAATTTTATCGACTTTTCTCTTTCTATTCGTAATGTAAACTGACCTTTAAATGGTCCATTTCATTAGTGTTACACAACGAACGTTAATTTCAGGATATTTAAAAAAAAATTCAATATATATATATATATATACATTCATTTTATTATTTCTGTTTCTTTTCTTACCGATGGAAAGAAATCCGTTTCCATACTGTTGATAAGATCATGTACAGAGTTGTATTGTTTTAGCTAATTTGCGTTCGTATTCACAACATTTCTATTGTGTCGTCGATTTCAATTAATTTTTGTGTCAAATCGTCCTTTTTTATTTTTCGTTTTTATTAATTGTTTTAGTAACTTTCTTTAAACCAGATTACTACTTGCGTAAGATTTCAATTATCTAAAATGACTCAAAACATGACAATGTTTATTTATGTTTTGTACAAAACAGGCCACAGTCTCAACTAGACTGGATACTGTTTCTACTCTTTTTATCAGTAGAAGAGAATATATTTGTCAATGTTTTTGATGTTTTGAATTTTAACTTGGATAATTTTCAGTACTTAATTATAAATTAATGAATCAAGAATACGTCTTGGAAGACATTAAAATAGAGAAAAAGTCGTTTTAACATCTCAGCATGACTTTACATGTTCTTTATGCCAAAATGTTTCAATCATTTTGATAAACAGTTTCATTAACATACAGAACTGTCTTCCGGATGTGATGACGGATTTTACACTTGTGTAACGGGCAATTCATATATGTTTACATTGATATTTTTACCAGCAACATATTGCGTTTACGAACTTAAATTATATAGAAAGTAAAATTTTAAAATCAATTAGGTTTTATCAAAAGTTTTTGATATGGTATTCCAGCTTAACCATCGATAATACTAACAAGATTTTAAATTTTTCAAATAATTTTTCTTTTTCCATATTGTTTTGCTACAATCACCACGTATTTTAAGATGATATCACTTTTCTGTGTTCTCCATAATCTTTACTTATTTTATTTTTGCAAAAACTATAATTCTACCATGGTTATATTCTGAAAAATGTATTTCATAATAAATAATGGTTGATTTATTTTTCGGATGGTGTAATTCTTCAAAAAACGAAATTGTGTTTTTGGAGCATTTTTCTTAGAAACTGTTGTTTGTTTTGTAGGGTTTAACATCGCTGTATTCCAGTATAACAGCCGGTTCCAATCCGGTCATTTGTGAAATTTTGCTCAAAGAGCGTGCAGAGATTGGCATATCTGATCTTCACGGTAGTACGGAAATACATCAAGCCTGTCGACTCGGTCATGTGCAACATCTGGAGCATTTGATTTTCTACGGTGCTAACGTTAACTCAGCCAACGCATCAGGGAACACACCATTACATATCTGTGGGTTGGAAAACCGAGAGAGTTGTGCAAGAGTTTTATTATTTCGTGGCGCTAAACGATCGTTAACAAATTACGCCCAACAGAGTGCTTATGACGTTGCTATACTTGCCAATCACTTCGAGGTTGCTCAGTTGATTAATGAATTTAATGAAAACGAAGTAAAGGAATTCACTGACCAGCCGGAATTCAGTAACCGCCGTCATTCAAAAAAATCTTTGAAAAATAAGGAGAATTTGTCTTCGTTGCCTTCATCACCCGTTTCATCTGGCCGATTGTTTCACGCCATCTCGACGCCCAACATGCATACACTTGGTTTACAACG
This sequence comes from Turritopsis rubra, assembly GCA_039566895.2. Lineage (NCBI taxonomy): Eukaryota > Metazoa > Cnidaria > Hydrozoa > Anthoathecata > Oceaniidae > Turritopsis > Turritopsis rubra. The sequence goes on along the minus strand of CM077625.1, from coordinate 17,295,310 downwards.
TCAAAGAAGACAATCAGCAACAAGCTTACCCGATATGTTGGAGGAATATTCCGATTCTGAATCCGATTCGGATGAAGATGAAAATTTAAAGCCGGTTTCCAAAGGACGTACGTTTTCTGCTGCAGGTATTGGCACAAAAAGGTCACCAGCTCCGATTAAAATCAACCCAAACGGTGTGGCTACCCTGCGAACACGATTATATCCAAGTGTACCAGGAAGAGAGTTCGTTGCCATTAGTGATTATGAACCTGTCCAACCAGGAGAACTTATGATTAAAAAGGGTGATATTGTAGAAGTACTATACGTAGGAGAAAGTGGTTTCTGGGAGGGTCGTATAAAGGGACGTGCTGGATGGTTTCCTAGTTATTGTGTGCAAGAACTGAAGAGGGGTGATACATTACGACCCAAACAACGCTCGTGGTTTGGTAAAAAGAATTCACCACTTGATGTTATTGATAAAGCGCTTCATTCTGAAGCCTCTAAAGCAAGACAAGTGACACTAAAACGTTCTGACAAAGGGTTCGGTTTCCAGTTACGCGGTGCAAGTTCCCACGTGCCACATATGGATTTCAATCCGACGCCACAGTTTCCTGCGCTACAATATATAGGGGAAGTTGATAAAAATGGCGTTGCAGAAAAAGCTGGCTTACGTGCAGGTGATTTTGTGCTGGAGATTAATAGTGAAAATGTCAGAAACGCCACACATACCTATGCTGTCTCTTTAATCAGTAAAGGTGGTAAATCATTATCGATTAAAGTGATTACCGTCGCCCCTGAATCTGTAAGTCCAGAGCTGGCCGTGTTAAATGGAATTAAAAACAATGATACACATGGTGTGGACAACACGAGTGTAAAAGAGATAGAGGGTGTACAGAAAGCTCCTCCACCACCACCACCTGCTCGCTCTAATTCTACTGTCTTATCGAAGTTCAATCAAGAAAAAAGCGACCATTCTGTTTTTTCAGAAGGGGCCGTAACAGTCACTGCCGAAACCGTCGTCTTGAATAAACAGACCAGTAAAAAGAATAGTGCGGCGGGTATGTGGGCTGGAAGTGCATATAGACTGCAAGGTGGTAATGATGACCTAGCAGTCCAAGAAGATAACATTGCTGTTGCTATTGGAAGAAAAGAAAAAGGAACTACACATGCCTTTGCGGCGGAATTCGATGAACGATTTAAAGTTATTACTAAACAAGTGAATGTTGATACCTCGCGTTATCCACCTGTCAACCCTAAACTACAGAGAGCATCGAGGGGGAACAGTAGCAGCTCGTTAAGTAGTAGCAGCGCCAGTTCTGCATCGAACGACACGCCTAAAGTGGCGAGAAAAGCAACACCACCAGGATACGACTACACGTTAGATAGTTTACGAAGGGGAAGGGCAAATTCCCTTGGAAGGGGTGATAATGATAGGCCAAAAAGTATGATTATACCGAATGCCAAAACTGTAGTATTCGAGAATCATTATGATCAAAAGTTCCAAGCGGAGCTTAACCGTCGCAATTCGAGAAATAGTGATCCACGTTATGGTTCCGATCCCAGATTGGCAGATCCGCGTTTGAAAGACGTGCGATTACGAGATCCTCGGTTAAACGATCCTAGACTAGCTCCAGACCGTCGATTGCAAGATCCTAGGCTGGGTGATCCGCGTTTGCAGGACCCAAGACTGTGTGATCCGCGTTTCATGGATCCACGTTTTGGTGGTAAACTCAACAAACAGATTATGTTTACGAACGGTGATGATATGGTAGCTTACCAGCATAGGCGAAATACAATGATTGCCAATTATATCGAAGACCAGCGATTTAATAGTTTACGTCGAACGTCAAGAGGAAGTAGCGGTAATTTTCCACTGTATCAAACGCATCCACGAGATCCACGTTTGGCACGACCTCAATCCGAATACTTTGATCGTGAGTTTTCTGGCCAACAGCGAAGTAATTTCGATTTTCTGAGAGGTCAGAGCGAACCTTTCGGTCCAATGTCAAATCGACCATCTAACAATGCTTCAGATATTCAGAGGAAAGCAAATATCCCACCCGAATATCGCGTCATTCAAGAATTCCCTGTAAATGACATGCGACGTGTCGATCAGACAATGCCGAGACCAGATGGACTTACGTTACAAACAAAGGCCACATCTGATGGATTGATACGTTCGCAGAATCAACGACAAAGAGACGCTCAACATAAGAATATGAGCGCCATGCCACCACCACCACCTCCCCCTCCACCTCCCCCACCGCTTCCTTCAGAGGAGAAAACACATTTAGCATCGCCATTACCGCCGCCGCCACCCGATTACTTTGACGACGATCTTGTTCCTATGCCGACAGTACCTGCTCCATCAACCAAAGCAAATAACTTCCTCGGAGATTCAATTCTGAATGCAGTTGCTGCAAGATCGACTAGAATGAAAAATATTGAAGCGGAAAAAAATAAAGTTAAAAAAGATGGTGATTCCGATTCTGTTGGAAGTATTGGAAAGAGCAGTCTGCAAAGTACTGATAGTTCACTTGGATCAGACTGTCCAGGCTTGTACAATTCCAGTTCAAGTGTTAGCCTGGATAGCGCCGGCTCAAAAGATTCAGGTTTCGACAACGATGGAGTAATTGATCATTCTTCTGCGTTGTCACAAGCCATCGCCTTAAGGGCGGCTAAAATGGCAGCCAAAGAAGCGAATACCACACCTACATTCCATCTGCCTACAACAAAAGAATTACCGGAACCGCAAAAGAATGTTATCGAAGAAACTAACTTGCTTAAACCAAGTCAATGGAAATGTAAAGATTTGAACCCTGCTGATTCTGATAAGGGTTATGAATCACCGACGTGTAGACTGAGAACGAAATCCGATATTCCCCCGCCTACAACAAAACCCAAACCGAAACGATCAGGAACCATAAATTCACTAAACGCACTGAAATCTCCCGATAAAAATAACAATCGTACACAACTGTCGGAACAGTCTGCCACTTCATACTTGGACGGTGTAATTGCGGACGCTGAAGCAAGCATCGATTATGATTTGATCTCTATAACATCAAATGGTGATGAGAAGACCAACTCTTGGAGAATTAAACATTTGGAGAAGCCAGTTATACAAGTTGAACAAAACAAATCCAAAGAATATGTGGACTTACCTGACGAACTACCACCTCCTCCATTGGAATTTTTGGATGATGACTCAAAGGTATGTGTTTTAGAAATGAATGTAAAAAAAGAAAAAAAGAAATACAAATAAAAAGTGGACTCTCGGAACAAAACGAAAACGAAAGTATATTTTATGTCAATTTTCTTTTTGAGATGGTTCCTATATGTTTATGGTCAATTTTTAGGATACGACCAAAACTGAAACCAATGACCAAAGTCCCCACTCTGTCACGTGAGTAACTACGTTGAATAGTAATCAGTTTTTTGTTCATACTCGTTTTATAGTTTTGTCTCTCAGCAACATCAGAAAGAACGTTACGTTATATCGTGTATAGAGAAGTGCTATATTGTGTATATTATGTGTTCTTTCGCCATCCTCGCTCTTCATCGTTGAAGTTTGACGTAGTTCAACTGGTGGTTTTTAATCCGGTTCTTTTGTTATTTTTCAGAGGTGTAAAGACTGTTGAAAACGTCAATGTTCCCGACTATTTGACGGCAAAATTATTACTGGATTGGACGAGTGAAGATGTTTGCTGTTGGTTGGATCATTTGAATTTATCACAGTACAAATCAACTTTCACTGAAAACGACATTGAAGGAAAACATTTGCCAGAACTAAGTAAGGACGAACTCAAGGAATTGGGCGTGACCAAACTTGGCCATAGAATGACGCTGCACGATGCTATCGCCAGGTTAAATGACAAAAATTGATGTCTAGATTATTGTAAATAGCTGTTTTGTTATATATACTTGAGAAAAACATTTCTTGACAATTTTGTAATGAGGGCAAATGCATCATATTTTTCGTCAAAAGTAGCATTATGATCTTTGTAACTAACACTTTTGGCATGTTAAAGGGGCTACGACGCGAATCACGTGTCTTGATTATCAATTTGAGTCGAGATGTGCTTGAGGCTGAGGGTAAAAAAAGTAAACAAACAACAATTTTGATTCATGTCGTAGCCCCTTTAAAGAACAGCTAACTAGTCAGAACAGTCGTACACTATAACGTTCATGACCAAGGCTTAAAACGTTTTTTTGTTTTAGTGACCTTTGAATCTCTGAAATCATAGCTTTTAATATATCTTCCCCGAATTTCTGTTTAAACTCGTATTATCGTTGCATTATTGAGTTCCGCCTCGTTCCTGCGCATTTTATTGTTTTTCTGATTTCATAACTTTAATATTTAGTATTAGTCACGTATTTACCTCGGTGGGGTAGTTCAATGCAATTGACTTGTTGATTAGACCATAACACAAGCGTTTCAACTGAAACTCAGGAAAGGTCTATTTGTTAAAAGAAATTTTTCTGTCATCTGGCAAGAGAATCTCCCATATAGATATAGATATATTTTCTTTTAGATTTTTTTAATTTTTTTTTTCATCGGAAAGATGACAGATATTTCTATCTTTACTATACCAAAAATTTGTGAGATAAACTAGCGTGTGAGTGAACCTTGGATGACCGAAGTTTTCAAAACATTCTTAAAGTAATTAAACTATTTCTAATCATCAGTTTCGTGGCGTTTTTTTCGGGATCTTTTCGTAGTCCTGTCATATAAACAATCCTTTCGGAAATGACTTTTCCCGGATTTTAGCCGGTCGAAGATGCTAAATATCATATACACATCCGAGCTGGATCTTTTTTTTTTTTTTTTTTTAAAGAAAAAACAAATGATTATATTTATAGAATGAAAAAATATTGTAATAATTATCATAATAATGAAGATAGAACGACAAGCATAATTTATGCTTGTTGTTGTCTAATTATTTTACAGTGGGTGGAATCGCAGAAAACTAATTTTATATTTTTGTAGGATTCAACAGGTGTTGGTCAGGTTTATACATAACAAAGAAATACAAAGAAATCAACACTGCGTTTTTTTTATTCTTTTAAGATTTTCGAGGCGAACAACATGAGATAAGTCACTCTATACAAAATAAAGACGCATTCAGCGTGCCAATAACTAGATGTACAACAGTTCATTTGTGGAATCCAAAATTGACAAACTTTAGTATGTGACAAGTTTACAAAAAGCATTGAAAAAGTCAGAAATCCAGATTATAGCAGACAATCGGAATCGGAATCAGAAAAAGATAGACCAACAAAACAAATGGGACAACAAGAAGATCGCAGTTTCAGTATAAAAGTAAAACAAGAAAATGCTGTGCATATTTACAAATCGCTCGGAGAAGAGAACCAAAAAGGGATTAGAATACCTATCTGGTGTTTATTTATAAATCGGAGGCGAAGAAATAACCTGATACAACAAATCTCTATCGGATAGCTTTTGATTCTTATTAACAAGTCTTATTTTATAAGCCTAATCGAACTTACAGCATTTCCGTTTGAAGGGACACAGAAGGGAGAAATCAGCATCCTTTTCGATTCAGCAAGTGTATGATAATTTCCTTCATACTAAACATTTAGCATTTAGCAAGATTTAAATGCATCTTCGTTGCGGAAGGGAAAAAACATAAAGAGCAAATGATGGGCATATTCCTCTGGATATTTATTTTTGTTTGGCACATGATAATGCAAAACCGCTTTAACCTTTCTGCATTGTAGGTTTTCTTTAGAAGACATCAGAGGGATCATTTGGGGGTAGCCACATTCTGCATGATTTGATTCCATCAATTCATCATTGAGGACAACAGGCTGAAAATCATTTTCATTTTCTTGGTGAGATAGTAATGGGACAAAAATTGGGCAAAACAAATGTGTTCCGGAATTCTAAATTTGCCATTTTGAAAGAATTGATTTGGCCTGTCTATATAACGTTCAATCATGTTTCGTTGAAATATTTCTGTGCAGTCTTCAGGCAACTCATCTATTTCCTCTTTGCTTCTACATATTCTATAACGTTTTTCAGGTAGATTGTTATTAGCAAAAATTACACCTGGAAACGTTTTCCTAAGCCATAACTCTGGCATAATTAAGTAAATAGCTTCCTGAACAGAACATTCTCGTTTTGTAGTATATGCCGAGCTATAGCTTTCATTTGCTCAAAATGGTTTTTATTAGAACTAATAGCCTCTTTTGCAGCTTGTTTCATAGCCTGTGAGGTTTCATCTTCTGCTTTAGAAAAATAAGCACACATATAAGTTACGGCCTTGAAATGATTGAAAACTGGTTGAATATCAATGTTAGCCTCCAAGCTTGCAATCCTTCACTAAAATAATTGTTTACAAAACAGGAATCTGGTGGTCGTTTTAAATGGATTTGAAAGTCTGAGTCGCAGGAAATGCTAAGTGCATCATAGTAATCTGTTTCGGATACTTGCATTTGCTCTAAAAAATTTGAAATACATGGAATGTTTTCAAAATTTTCTTTTGCAGGATCAAGAATATTTCGCTTCTTTGGGTTCAAGTATGTGTCTATATATTCTTTAACAGTTGTGAGGTTCACCTCATCTCACTTAATGGCCAATCTCATTGAGTGCGAGACATTTATGGTTTTCAAACAGATCAGTATCATTGGAAAAAAGACTATTTTGCATCCCAAGAAAATAAATTTGAATTAGCTGACTTTCGATCATTATGTTAAGAGGCATTTCATCAACTGCTAGAGGTCCTGTAGCTTTCAATATCTTAAACAATGTGTCACCTTGATTTAAAATATAGTCTAACTCCCATGATTTCCATTTAGATACTTTCTTAATAGCACTGAAGCATATGGCAAGAAAATAATTACCAGTGCATTGGAAGCCAGCTGTCTCACCAAATTTGGAATCGCCGGCGATTTCAAATTTTCATCAAGGCGCGCCTTGGATGAAAGGATCCTTGAACTACTTTTGAAAAAGTTGGACCTGTATTACTTTCGATACCATGTACAAGTAATAAAATAAAATTCAACACAGAAAAATGAAGATCAGAGTAAAACACAGTTGAACTAAGTATAACTTGCCAATATTTATTATAAATATAAATATATGTATAACAAAATTATACAGTGCTGGAAGGAGTGTGTTGAGTAATGTTGATTAGGTTAGGTAATGCTGCGTATTTTTTCTGAATTAACAGTTTCATAAAAAAGAATAATAGATAAGTAGAAACGATAGAAACTTACTAAATTCCAGAAATATCCAAAAGTTCCACCAGATACACGGTTAAATACACACGTTGTGAAAGGTCACTTTGATGAATGCTTAGCCTAGAACCCTAAGCTCTGTATCGAGGAACATTGAGTACTACCGGTACGGATAAATAATCAAAGTCTAATTCTTTTAGACTGGTTTTTAGTTGTTCGTACTTATAGAGGCTATTTTTTTGTCCAGTCGACGAGCGCTTTGCATTCCAAACACCTCGCGTATACGCGATTTGAAAAAATCGGTATTTCAAAGTTTTTGCGATGTGGATATTCGTGGAAAAAAAAACAACTCCTAAGTGGAAGTTTATAACGAGTCCGCGCATTGTACAGATAAGTAACATATCAAACATGCGTGAGTGAGTATGTATGTATGTATGTATGTATGTATGTATGTATGTATGTATGTATGTATGTATGTATGTATGTATGTATGTATGTATGTATGTATGTATGTATGTATGTATGTATGTATGTATGTATGTATGTATGTATGTATGTATGTATGTATGTATGTATGTATGTATGTATGTATGTATGTATGTGAGGAGAATCCAAAGGGTAGCATAAAAATGAAAAACAGGTGTTGCTGACGACGTTTTGCTAAAACAAAATTATTTACAGCTATAATTGAGTGTGGATAAAAATTAATAAGTGAATCTTGATTTGATTTGATTCTAATTGATTCTAATTTGAGCTAAAATATAAGAAAAGATTTTAAAAGAGTTCTCAAATTTACTAGAAATGACATTTTATCGAGATTTAAGAAGTGATAAAACTTTTGTGAGATATAAAATATTGGATTACATAATAGTGCTTAATTAGATAATAGAATGTCTTTTAGATTATATATCACATTCTGTTAAAGTTGCGGAATGTTTATCAACATATTATTATCAAAAGATGGAAAGAACCTTTTTGTTGTAAAAAAATGTGAACTAACAATCATAAAATAAATTTGGTAAATTTTAAGACAAGTGCTGTAAAAAAATACCAATCAGAACTACACAGTGCTGTCAATCAAAACAGTACTTGTTTGTAGTAGTGTGTGTTCAGGAAGACTGAAAAAACGCTTCCATTGTGTGACCACCATTTTAATGAAATTTTATCAATTTAACAAGGGGCTCAATCGGGAATGGGTTGTGGGGCACTCACTGGAGAAAATAATGTATCGAAAAAACTGCTCCCAAGAGAAGAGTTTTATTTGCAAACAATTTTTTTTCTATTTTTGGTCAGCGCCGCGAGACAGCTGATCTTTCATTTACCCGTGTCTGTCTGTCGGTCATTCTGTAATGCTGCAGTTCTCTCCGCCCGTGTGTGGCCCGTGTGTGGCCCTCCACACTTTCATGTTTCCAATTCAAATAATAAACTTTTAAGCACGTTTCCCAATGAATAAAAGTCCAAGTTCAACCATGCTCGTCATGCGAAATTTTCTAAACAATTTAGAGATAACACGGAACAGTAGAATAACAAAATAGATACCATAAAAACCACGTGCCGAAATAGTCCCAAAGGAAACACTAGAGAAGATATTACTTTTCTTACCCCTAATTACCCTAAAAGCTACTCGTAACATTTTCATAACTATTACATCCTGGGATTTAGACTGCATATTTACACGGGCGTATGGGCGAAATAATTCAAGAAATATGCAGACTTAAATAATTATTTCATTCCGTCCCCTCATTCACTTCAACCATCTGTTTTAGATACCTTAATGTACACAGACGAGGGCATTTCATCTTCAAAATACTTCAACTCCTGTATGAGTAAATTTTCGAACCCAGTGGTTTATAGTTTTATTTTGTACAGCTAAACTGATAACAACACATGGAAAAAGTAATCTTTTATTCCAAAAATTATGTACATCAACAATAAGTAGTACTATTTTATGAATCCGTTATATTATGCATTACATAATTTGGGTGTCTTTAACACAGGGTGGCCACCTTGAATTGTTTTGTTTACAGCATTTCTGGTTGCCCCCTATTTGAGATTCGTAAGAAAATGACATTTCAGTTTGTGCAATTATTTACCCTAGATATTTGAGTTCTTAGTCACGGTTAGTGGCTGACCGAAGATGTAAAATTATTAAAAACTTCCTTCAGGTGTATGTTTGTTATTAGTTTTTATCTCATGTCCAACGTCTGATAGGGCGATCCACATGTTCTTGAATTGTTCTTGAATTTTTTTAAAATTCTGGTGGCCACCCTGTTTAAGAGTGCGTTTACATGAGAGCCGTTCTGAAGTCTCAAACCGGCTTGAGTTCAATACGGCTCCCATGTAAACGAACTCTTCTACTGATTACTAAGTTCCGACTTTCACGAAGAAATTAATAATAATTTGAAAAGCATTTTCATTTGAATGAAAGTAAATAAAAGTATCCGTAATAGCATTCAAGTTCATCTGACCCTACAAAAACTGCCCTAAGAAACCAGCTTCGAACCCAGGGATTCTTGCCTTTCCGATATCTGGTCCGTATCAGACAGTGGTCTCTAGGTTGCTAAAAACTCATCGGTACATGGCAGGTGCAATAGTTATGCAGAAATTATCGTTTAAACTTGACACGTCTAAACGCGCTGACCGTCAAACCCCCCGGCTTCTAGGGTTTTTTTCAAATAGACGCCTCCCTGTATTTAACGTCCCTCTCTCAAACGCTATTTTAAGATTCTGATATACGACCACGGCGTTTATTCCAGGGGAATTTTTTACTCTGGGAGGAAAATTTTGTGATTTTCAAAGACTCTATCGCCGGAAAAAGCATTGCTTTTTTAAGAAAAGTGTATAAAAGACAAACGGACAAATATTTTTACAAGACAAGACAATTTTTAATAATACTACGTGCTTTTATTTGTGTTCATAAGATATTTTATGCAATTAAGGATGATGCACAATTGGCAAAAACCAATAATGATAGAAGACTTGGAAGTGAGAAGGTGTGTTTTGCTTTAGTAACTGCTCCACACACCACCACGCCCACAAATACTTTACTTTACTTACCTGTCGCCAGCGAAATTATTAAAAACTCAATAGGCAAGCATTTAAAATCAACTAGAAACTACTGCTTTCGGAAACTGAAAAATCTCGAATTTCTGTTTAACCTCGTTTTCAACAGCAAAATTGCTTTTTTACTATTCTACTGGGAATCGAAATAATAGAGAATTACTAAGTTATAAAATTATGAAGTCAGTAAAACAGTGAATTACTAGGTTAAAGATGTTGATATTCTCACTTTCTGGCTTTTATTTATTACCTTCTTACTAAAAGCTGCAGAGGCGTAGCCAGAGCTCAGTCAAAATTTGTGGAGGAGAGTTTAGTCATTTAAAGTAGAAAAGAAAAAAGTGACCTAATCGACACTTAAGACTGAAAAGAAATATCATAACGTTGGACTCCTCCACATTTGTTTGACTGACCTTGAATACGCATATGAGCTGTGTTGTGGTTATAATAGAGGGGTGTGTCTGTTGGAGAGCAACTTAAACTTCTACAAACTATTTCGAGATTACGAACCAGACAAGAAGTGATATCATCTACATAGGCGGATCTAGAGGGTACATCGAAATTTGTATAATGTAAGCTATTAAAGCATAAAAGAAAAACGTGCAAATAAGCCCATTGGTGAAAGAGACTGAAAACAGAAATTATATTAATGTGCTCCTCCACAATGTTCGACATATCCTGGATCCGCCGTCCATTTTAATGGATATGTTTATTTTTATAGCTTGGGCCCTAAAGTCGGCGTTTTTTCAATAAAATGGAAAATTCTGGTCTGTATAATTGTCATACAGGTTGTCAAAATTGAAAATATTTACTCAAAATGTCAAGCTCTTACCGATTTTTGGCCGTATAGTTAAGGTGTCTTTCACATTTTTGAAATTTAAAAATTAGATTAGTCTTCTGGTCTGTAAAATACACACCTATCACGTGACAGATATTTGGAATATCTGGTCCATGCGGATTATGGCTGCAAAGTTTCAAAAATGTAACATTATTATTAATTGAGTTCTATTAAAATAAAGTACCTTACCCCGGACTAGATTTTAAACTGAATTTTACTTACCCCTTAATATTTAGGCATGTAGTTTCTATCGCCAGCTGATTACCTAAAAGTCCATCCCGATTCTTGAAGTCTAGGTACATAGGAACCCAAAAATAGCTTTCCCTTTCTCAATTTTGTTAATTTTTCTACAGATTTTACACAAAGTGTATTGCAAACCCCAGTTCTCTTTCCCCTCCCTTAACAAACCCATCTCTCGATATTACTAACTCTCGATATTATCAACTCTCGATAATAAACTGGTTTCCACCTCCTTTCAGGGTTCGTTAAAACGTTTGAAGATGTTGGATGGAAAAGTTGAATCGATTCCAAAATTCATCCAACATGTTTTTGGGGAAAATTGGATCAAAATGTTTGACACGTAAGTTTTGAATTATTAAGTAGCTCCCTCTCTCTCTCTGGAATCTTACAAACTTCTCAACATACGGAACAAGTTTTCCGACAATACTTCTGAACATATGATTCAGCAGACGCACATTCCAATAGTGGCTTCTTGTTTCCATTTGATTTGAAGTATTTCTGACAGATTCTTTTATTTCGATCAAAACATTCAGGAACAGAAATCTTTTTGGTTTTTTGCGCCTGGATAATTTGAAATATTTTTCTCCGTTTGATTTGGTGTATTCTTTTTGCCTCATTTGCGTTATATTTACATTGAACGGGATCTCCCCTCAGTGTCGGATCGACGAGTCGATAAATGTTTCCAAATTTCATGTTCGGATGCGGTTGCAGAGTACTTAGGATAAACAGCTCGCTGGATTCACTTTCTGCGAACGACAAGATATTTCGGTGATAGTGACCTTGCAAACCATTATTACACAGGCTGTCGTTACCCATAATGACATGCTTAGTTAACCACGTTCCATTTTTTTCTTCAGCGGCAAATAATTTCCCGTTCATTGTATCTGCGTAAAAATACTTCCCCAAAAGATTTGGGTTTGCACATCCTCTATAGACATAACCACCGACAATAGATTGACCGATACTGTGGTTATAAGAAAGAATAGGATAACTTGAGCTGCTTCTCAAATTCTCACACAGATCCTTGTCGTAACAGAACTTTCCTTCGAACGCCCGCCAACCATAGTTTCCTCCTTTTTCGATGATATTAATTTCTTCTATACGCCCTTGACCAACATCCCCACAAAATATACGCCCTGTACCACGTCCTTTTTGTAAACCGCCATCAACAGAACATCTCCAGGCGTTGCGTAATCCATACGCATATATTTCCGGTCTTACCTTAGGAATCCTGACGAAGGGGTTCGTAGAAGGAACTGAATACAAGCGTTTTTGGGTATTTACATCAATACGTAGGGCCTTTCCTAAAAGTGTAGACATATTAAGTCCATTTCCAATTTCAAAATGTTCATCCCCTACACCACCACCGTCTCCTGGGAAAACGTACAAATAACCATCACGGCCGAATAACAACATTCCACCATTATGATTGGGTTCTGGTTGATTGATTTCGAGAAGAACTAATTCAGACGATTCGTCCGCTTTGTTTGGATCACGTGACGATACTGTGAACTCGCTTATTCGTGTTTTATGGTCGAATTCGTCATTATTACTAAAACAAGAGAAGTTAGCTGAAACAAAAACAAAAAACAGTAGAATCCCGATATAACGAACTCTCGACATAACCTATAATCTCTCGATGATTTAACGAACTCTCGATAAAACTGATTTTTTTCTTCAACCTCGTTCCCAGGGCTTCTTGCCTTTTTGACGAATTTTGACATCAAGATTATACACTGTATTACTATGAACCTAGTTAATTTCATAACGTCATGATTGAACGTGTTTTCTCTTTTCTTATCATGACTGTTTTCTTTTTACTACCCCATAAACATCGAAAGAGAAGTAAGCATTACCTGTCAAGAAATGAATATTGAAGATAAAACCTTCCATTTTCACGGTAATCAGGATGGAAAGCTAAGCCAAGTAAACCTCTTTCGTCCCAAGGTGAACCAGAATTCAAAACTCTTTCTCTGATATTGAGAAAAGGAGTTTTTAATTTCCTGCCCGCATGATTAATTACATAAACAATGCCCTGTTGCTCAGCAACAAACATTCTATGGGTGCCATCGTTCGAATGAACACCTGCCAACGGATTTGCGAAATTGTCAGGGATTTGTTCGACGCACATTGTCAATGTTTCTTTTGACTCCAAGGAAACTGGACGCTGTTTGTTCTGTTTTAGGATATTCGGATAACAATAAGCGTTATCGACTACAGCTGCCCAATCACAAAACTCTACAGAACTGGCATTTTGCATGAAGTTAAAAAAACGTGTATACCGAACAATCTTTAGCAAATGAGATTTACAACGTTCGAATAATTTCAGACATGTCACTTTACATACACCAGGGAAATGTATAGTACGCTTTGAAAATGTAATATTTGAGGCCTCAGGTCGTTCAGCATCAAAAGCATGCGCGGCATATGGATGACACTCCAAACACATCAAGTCTTGAACAAACTGTAAACAATCCTCATCAGAACCACTAACACTTTCCAAAATGTATTGAAAATCGTGACGTAAAGCAGTAACTTTTTCTACTGTGCAGCAGCTGTAACTACTGTAGTTATCACAGAAAGGTAAAACATTGGTTGGTTTAAACGGCGCACGAAAATCAAGACACTGTGGGTGGCATGTATATCCAGTGAACTGAGGTAAAAGTAGAATTATAAATATCAGCATGACTCTTACAAATGTAAGAGAAAAAAAAAATGAAAATCTCTATTTCTTGTGCTATTTCTTCTGTAATGTAGTTTTCAACTCAAAATTATTTCAACAGAGAATCAAATTACAAAATGACCGAACAATAATGACGTTAACACTCCGTTGCAGAGGTTATTTAATCAGTAAACAGAAATGTATTTGTGACGTAACCCTTGATAGAAAAGACAAACTGCAAGGAAGTGAAATTTGGTGAAAAGTTTTGATATCTACTGTCTAAAATAGGATATTGTCTTTGAGGCGATTAAGTTTTGTTGTGTGAAAAATAGGTTTTCAAGAAAAATTTAAATTTCCTTCGTTCTTCGGTAAAGGTAAAAGGGTAAAGAAAGTCAACATTATGAGCTAACTTAAGCTTGGTTTCCAAGAACTGAAATTGGTCTTGCGACAATCGGCAACAAGCATTTCAAATTATTCGACAAAATAGCCACGCAAAACAAAATTATGACGGCTGTATCAAGCATGGAACCGAAGTGCAGCGAGCAACCATATTTCCACAAGCATTTCCATTATAGAAACAACTTCATTTATTGAAAACAAAGTAGTCGCAAGATAGTCGTGCAACACAGAAAGCATGATAATCGCAAGAGAAATTTCAGTTATTGGAAACCAAGCTTAACTAGAAATATACATTTACATCGATAACCGATTAAGTGTCCACAGGACCCACTGAAATACATGATCAATTTTTCAAAACACTTTGTTATTATTATTATTATTATTATTATTGGCGACTTTTACAGAGGATATACATTTTGTTATCAACATGTGTCCTCCTCTATAGTGTGTGCATGAAAGTAAAACCATTTAAAACCCACAAAGTAAAATATTAAAACCTCAATGTATGATTATTGAAAAATGCAGCCATGCGAAAAGCTTTTGCAAATATATAGTTTTTAAATAAACAAGTTTTGTTTCATATTCACTACATCTTAATGTATGAACTTTAAACAAAAAATTTATTCAATAAACCATAATCTTTTTCTTACCTTATATTGATATAGGATATTTCGCTCCCATGAAATAGAAAGAGCGTTTCGAATATTCGAACCACATTTAGGAAGCCTGAAACTTTTGTTCTTGTTTCGTATATCTTTTCGTGTTGTTGTATTTCGAAATAATTTTCGAAGTTGGAGCATACAAATACCATTATTCAAACATTTCCACACACAAACACACACATCACACAACTTTAGAAAAGTGAGAAGGACAATAAAAATTAAGAATTACAACAGAAAATTATGATTTTTAAATTTGGGTGTATTTCAGCCTATAGGACAGGTGCTTTTGGGTAATGCGTACTGAATCGGTCAGTTCGGGTCATTTATAAATTATTCTATAAAAATCAAGAAAACATCTTAAAATAAACAATCTTTTTAATATTGGTTAAAATCATTGAATTTCCTGGTTTGCCACTTATAATTTATTTTGATCACATGACTACAACCAATGAAAAGTAGTTATTTACTATCATGTGATCATATGATCAAAGTGAGTGCAAAATCAACTAAAGTATCCAGGGAATTTTCTAATATCTATGATAGACACAAGGTCAACAACTTTTCCCTGAAATAAACTTCACATTGTTTGTGGCAATCCGTATCCGATTATAAACAAAGCTGGACCTTCGGTTCCATTTGTAGACTGTGTGGACAGGTATGCTCCATACTCCCAAAATTCTCCTAACCTGGGTCAGCATAAAGAATACTTGTAGTACATTTCTTAATGATCTTGGGAGACAAAATGCTATGGGCAGTGTGCATAACATAATATTCAAATCACAAAAGACGGTTTCAAGTTTGAATTTGAATGTACAGGAATCTCCACTGTCATCTTGCGCATCTATATTGTTTATTTTGAGGTACTCTGTCATCTCTGTCATTACATGAACTCCAATTTTTCTCAGTTTTTCTTTTTCTTATATTATTGCTCTGTTCTTTTTCATGA
This sequence comes from Turritopsis rubra, assembly GCA_039566895.2. Classification (NCBI taxonomy): domain Eukaryota; kingdom Metazoa; phylum Cnidaria; class Hydrozoa; order Anthoathecata; family Oceaniidae; genus Turritopsis; species Turritopsis rubra. The sequence goes on along the minus strand of CM077625.1, from coordinate 17,279,324 downwards.
GAACCTTCTAGTTCATCTTTATTATGACCAGTCTTTTTTTTATTTGTAGATTTCTTAGTAGCATTCTCTTCACTTTTTCTTGTTTCTCTAGAATGATTCTTTGATGTTAGAGGCATTTTCACTGCATCACCCTTCTTTGCAGATGTGGAGGGTTTAACTGAATTTTTGTTAGATACGATTCTTTGATTTGTCTGTAAGGCACCAATTATTGTATTATTCAAATAGGCTTTGTTAATGCGAGGTTTGTCATGTGCATACCTAAATATAATTTAAACAATTAAGAGTGAAACAAAATAAACCTGATTCTAAATAACTCATAAATTCAGTTGATATTTTGATAATTGGGGTTACTTGGGCCATTTTTTCATTTTTCTCAACTTTCGCTTAAAATGCCAGTTGATGCAAGTTGATATTTTTTCTATAAAGATAAAATGTCAAATGAGACTTCATACTTTATGACCCAATCAGTTTTTGGACTCAAATTTAACCAGTTCCCAAATTTCAAGAAAAAAACTTCGTGGTCCAAGTAACCATAGCTTGAAGTAGCTTGGACGCAGTAACTAGGTTACATTACTCAAGCTGTAATAATTGACAGGTATACCTCTCAAAAAGTGTTTGATATAACTCAGAGAAAAAAACGCAATAAAAACGCACAAAAAAGGGCCACATAATTTTATTCAAATCATTTCCTCAATCAACAGAGACTATGTTTCTCTTATGCAATTCAGGTTTATGTTTTTTTATTCCTGAATGCCATTTGTTACTTTTACAATGACTTGTAAACATAAACATTAGCAAATGTGGGTGATTTCCTCAGTTTGTGCCAAGGGGGAAAATTCGCCTCTCCAGGTTGGCCGAAATGGCCCTTCCCAGGTGCATATTTGGTAACACTTGTTGTTGGGTAGAATCTTAGCAAAGCCTCATTCCAACGCATCGATTTTTGTTTGTTAACAGCAAGTTGACATTTGAGAGTGAGTAAAGGAAGCCACTTTCCTTAGGTACAAACTTTCTACTTTGCAAAAGTGAAAGCAAAAAATTGGATTGATTTTTGTACATTTCCATGAGATCAACCTCACTTTCAAGTTTACATAATCAAATTTTGTGTGATTTTGAATGGAAATAATCTTTATTTCTTTCGTTTGGTACTACGAATTTGGATATATGTAATCCCTACCTACTCTGCCGTTACAGCTCTAGAAGTGTAGAATCGTACACAGTGAACCACCAATAATTCACGGAACCACCAGTGAGCCAGCAGTATTTCTTGTAACGATCAGCGAACTACAAACCTGCGAACCAACAGGAGATATTGTGAACCAGCAATCAAAATTCTTATTTTTTTTATTTAGAAAAGGTCAAAAGAAACAGACTGCATCTTGTGAATTTTCTATCTAAAATTTTATTTTTGACTGACTTACTCCAAGTGGAAATATCTTAATTCAAAATTTTTTCCAAAGATCGAAACTGATTTCCCAGGTGAATTAAGCCATCGAACAATCCTATTTAAAAAAGATTCAAATGGATGGTTTCTACTTTAAGTAAATATATAAAGTAACTTTACATAGAGTTTAACTAACAATTTAGTCAAGTTATATAACACTTTTCACCACAGCAAATTTATGAGGAGAAATTCTCAGTAAGTTGAAAACAAAACATTCTCTATTTGTCTTTTCAAGCATGCATATTTCTTTGGGGGTCAGCAGGGGCTGTTGTACAATTGGGAAACAAGGTCCATATACAAGAAAAGCTACGTTCTCAAAAACAAAGTTTCATGTTTCATTTCAATGACAGTTCGTTCTGTTTTTATTCGCTGGTGGTTCCACAAAATACTGCTGGTGTGTTGTTGGTTCAGTGAATTATTGGTGGTTCTGAGAATTACTGGTGGCTTACTGTTTTAGTATGTATGGCGGTGTAGAGAGAATAATAAAAAATCCAACAAAACACAAACACAAACACAATTTTATTTTACCATCCAAGAGCACCCATAGTTTCCGTTCTTTCTCTTCCTCTTTTGGCATCCTTTGTCAGCTCTTCTATTGCCATCCTTCAAAAATAGACAAAACTCACAAGTCAGTCTCATCAGAGAGGAGTGTATAGTAGTGTGTTATGTTATGTGAAATTGTATTTTTTCATCTTCCTTTTTTTCCTCCTTTCCTTCTCAAAATAGCAAGAACAAAATAGAAAACTTCGTGAATATCATAGTTTTTAAATAACCATTTACCTCGTCAATTCATCATCTTCTGCAGAATTCGTCATTTATTGCAAATTTTGTAACCACAACTTTTTTTTCAGTACTGCTCTAACTACCATCTTTGTTCAAAAACTGCTTTTTGTTTTGGAGTTTTGAACGAAGGCTAAATATACACACGCCACACAACCACACCGCAGAAAGAGATCGTCAAACTTCAGCGGACTTGGCTTGAAAAAAGGTTGTGTACATATAACTCCAGCGTTATCGTTTCGTACTACCACTCTGAAAGGAATCATAAAAATTATCATTTTGGCTGGTCGTTAGATAGTTTGTAGGTAGTTTGAGTGATTGAAGGGTGGAACCTGTATTTTTTTTGCGTCATTGAACAATATTTTTGGGTGGTTGGAGCTGGTTAGGTAGTGTCTGGTGGTTGGGGGTTACAGGGTTTAGTACTACCCGTATTTATAGATGTCAAAAAAATACTTAGCTAAGAACACGTGATTACATAACCAACTGCCAAGTTTCGTGAAATGACAATAATGAACCGAAAAGTTTACTTTTTACCAAAGCACTGGTTATACTGACACCATCTGCCAAGTTTCGTGTTGTAATGATTTTTTTCATTCAGAGGGACATTTTCAGCAATAAAACAGCGTGAAGGGGAATTGTTTTTTAGGATTTGTGATAATTGTTTAAACTTCGATATATGAAATTCAGAATTTCAAATTTTTCCTTTTCAATATCTTTTATCGCATTGCATTTATCTAGTAAAGTCTTGACGACCAATTTTCTCTAGCTGCTTTCTAAACGTATTTTTGACCACACAACGAAAACATGCCAAAGTCTTTACTTGGCTAAATGTTGCTTTATGAACGAAAAACTGCGCAACAGATATCTGTGCGTGAGCCTACTCGGACGTCGGCGGTTTGATTGGAAGTTAGCCTTAAATGCTGAAGAAACGGAGAACCTTGTTCCCAGGACAATACAGTAGCAGGAGTTAACACCGTACACTCTTTTAAAAAGCTGATTCGATTCATCTAAAATCCAATTCAGGTAAAAAAGAATTTGTTCACTAAAAGAATTCATCTTTATCTATATGTTTGTTAGCTATACATAATAAAATTGAATGTGCATGAAGATTCTATTGATTTCTAAAAAAGTTCGTACTGTAAACCTTAGAAACATCAAGACGAACTTTCAAATGATATTGTGACTTACCGCTGGTTGGAAGTCCGTTGATGTGTATACCCTTATTTTTTGTTCATCGAAAGATCACTCATCGGACATTTTTTGTGTCAGCCATGTTTCACTTCATGTATGCTTTATTTTTGATACAATTTTCGAATGCATTTCTAACGTTATCAAACATTATCAAGCCATTCAAAAAAGCATTTCAAACGTACCTCGTAGCATGCTACATCAAATAATTACAAACATGTTTGATGTAATGCAAAAAAAAATATTTTAGCATGTAGCATTAAAAGCTGTTGTAGCACCTTTTATGTAAAATATTTTACAAAAATTGTATGTGATCGAGAAATAACAAAACGTTCCACCAAAAAGTCTTTTTTATCAATTTACAAAAAGGGGTATAAATGTTCTGTTAGACATGGTAAACTATAATCCTCATCAAAATAGAAACTTTTATTTCATCATTAGAATATCATAGAATATAATCGCTTTTAAAATTCTTACAGTGTAGAAAATTCACAACACAAAGATTACGAATCTATATATTAATACTATAAAATTCAATGCCAAAGAAGTCAGCCAAACAAGGAACTGTGAACGTTCATATCGAAATCAAAAATCATGTTACAAAAGAGAATCACTGCGGAGGAGCCATTTTCAAGCATTGCTATATGGGTGTGGCAGTGCCCTTGTCATGCAAACAACACATGATCAAGACGAACATCAAAGTCGTCCACAGGAACAGTATCTAAAATTTGTACGCTATAAGCAAGGCCTATTAGGTAAGGCCGTTTATGAAACTTTTTTTCGTATTTTCTGAAATAGTTATCGTAATAACCCTTCCCTCGTCCAAGGCGATCTCCATCTTTGTTGAAACCAAGTGCAGGTACAATGATCAGATCCAGGCCATCGGCACTGATGGCTGCCTCCCGTTCCTCATCGTCACGTGGTTGTTTGATGTTCCAGGACGTCAACGGGAGAGTGTCGAAATCATCTCGGTTCTTAAGCAACACCATCTTCATATCATCTCCAACGTAGTGGGGAATGTAGCACTTCTTCTGGGTGCGAAAAACATCATCGAGGATTTCATTGGTAAATACTTCAGTTGGCATGCTCAGGTACAGACCGAGTGTTTTGGCATCTTTGTAAAAATCTAACGAAAACAATTTTTTAGCAATAGCTTGGGACTGTTGAAGTTTCTCTTCGTGAGTGAGTTGCTTTAGCTTCGATCGTAAGTCTTTGCGAACTAATTGTTTTGCAGCACGCAATGTACGTCGGGTAGACATGTTATTCTATTGTTTCTTAGTGATACATGTGCATTAACAAACTAGAAAAGAGCAAATCAGAATAGTGACACTTCCTCTATCTGCAACATAAAAACAACAAAAACAAAAACATCCCTGGAGAAGTCTTTTGCAAGGGGTTTCACCAATAGACTTTTCTTAAATTTATTTGTTTATTATAGACGACTTTCTAGATTTACCATATCAAAATATACAGCTGGAATCGCATAATAAAAATTCCCAAAAAGTAATGAAAAATGACGAATGAGGGCGCAATACGTATTTTAAACAGAAATGCAGGAAAAGTTTATAACACTCAAAACGAAACACGATCTTTTAGTTAAAAACACAGGACCAAAACTTTACTGATTAGATGTAGGGACGGGGGTACACACAATAACTTCAAACAAAATATAAATATAAATCGTTTGTGAAGAAAATATTCCTCAAATTCGTTTCAAGACTCGACGTAAAAAGTCTTCGTATGACGTCATGAATCCAGCTTCGTCTTCGAGTTGAGGGTAATGTCCGATATTCTGTAACACCGTGTACGTGGATTGTTTGACCAACAATTTATAAGCCTTTAAGAATCCATCTGGTGTGTTTATTGGGTCCATGGGTCCGTAAATTAAATGTAAAGGAACGCGTGTGTCTTGCAACGCACGAACCCATCTTTCTTTATTAGCATGTCTTTCCGGGATATATTGCAATATATCGGGTAGGCTCAGATGACCTTCTTTATGAAGAATAATGGCCCAAAAATCGTTCAAAAGTTCTTTTGACGGTCGAGTCTCAGGACCAAATATAGATGGAAATCTTGAATCGAACAAAAATTTATTTATAAAAATTGTCAAAAACGATTTTATTACGGGAATCATCAAAATCCTCTGTATAAGCAGTGGATGATGCTGACTGGGCAAAATGCCTCCATTCGACAGACAAAGACTTCTAACCCGAATAGTCATGTTGTAAGCCGGGTCATTATACCTTGCAATCAATTCCTGTGCAACTGTATCTCCATAATTGTGTGACAAGATGTGAACTTCACTGATATTTAAATTATCCAATAGCTTTTCCTGTATGGTGGCTTGTTCCATAATAGAATAGGAATGTCCAACAGGCTTATCACTAAAACCCAGGCCGAGCATGTCGGGGATAATAATGCGCGGGAAATTCTTGTGAAGTTTCGGAATCAAATTCTTCCAATCGTAACTGCTAGTCGGGAACCCGTGAAGAATAAGCAAGACCGGATTTGTTTTAATTGAATTTGATAAATAAAAAATATCTTGGTAGAAAATTTCGTGTTGCTTGTATTTAAACATGTACCCACTATCCCGCCAGTTTCTTGCATGTGCGGAGAGTTTGGGAGAAGGCCACAAAACGACGACCAATAACAGAACGGAGAAGGTTATACCAATCAGATACAACTTTTTTTCATAGATCTTCGCCAGGAACCAATTATCTTCGTGGATTGGTTTTATTACGTCATCTGCAAACGATACGCGTTTTTGTTGAGTTCCGTGTCGTTTTCGTGGTCGACTCATGTCGATTCAATCGTTTAATATATTCATGTATTTCGCTTGCGTATGCGTGTTTATGGGTGTTCTTCTATTACTGAATCTAGAAAGACAAAATCCCAAATAGTCGGTCTTTATTAAAGTATGTGTAGCAACGTTCTTCATGAAATAAACAACAGAGCACAAACTAAAGCTTGAGTTAACAACTACTAAGATGCCATTGAAAACCACTTGAGTTTTCAGTTGAAAGAGTATACAAAAACAGCTGGAATATAAATTCGTTTGAATGTTTAATGCTTAATCTCTGCTTCACAAGAAAAGTATAAGAAGTATGATACTGACCAGAAGTTTTTTTTAAAATGGCATGCAGATTGATTATAGAAATACGAGAAGAGGTAGAATAACATCAAGTATGAGTCAAATTTCATTTCCATTTTCAAACAATGCAGCTGATGCGCGTTGACTCGCCTCATTGATCTACAATTAGGGATTGGATTGCTCCACAAAATCTTACACTGTTAAAACTCGTTTAAAAAAGAACACGACAACGTAAATATTCAATGCAGTACGTTTGAACACGATGATGGCTGACCACTGTTTTTGTTCAATACAAATTTACTTATTTTTCAAACAACCAGCCAAAACTTTTCGTTTGTAATAATCTCTTCTTCTTTGATCTCTTCAAAAAACATGTACAGTCTGTAGATAAACATACACCAAACAATTAAATATATTATATATTACATATGTAACTATAGAAATATATTAAAAATTCGCAATATATACACAAGAAAAAATGAGTTACACTTCTTCTAGCAGAGGCTAGAGAAAGATCTGTCGGTAATTCGATTCAGAAATATACATTGTAGTTAATGTAAACACTATGAGAGGCCAAAACCCAGCCACTAAAATAAATTATTAATTAAAACAGAACGATCAAATACAGAATGTTATTAATAGAACTGAAGAGACTTCGATAGACGTCTGCAAAAGAGCTTTACCTATTCAGTGGGAACCCAATAGGCATTGCATTCTCGATTATTCAGTATACAGTAAGTTTATGGTGAATAGATTTTGTTTGGATAATCAAATGTCTTGATTGTGAGTAAAAAAAAAAACACACTGATTTTGTGAAACTACTCCCTCCACACAATGCAAAATGAAAACATTTTGGTAAAAACTCGTTCAAACTACAAAAAGAACCATCAGGAGGAGGATAATACCAGTTCGATACTTTCCATCATTTCCGACAAACAAGAGTAAGCCTAAAACACAGTAAAAAAAAATTAAGAAAAATAAATTAAGAAAAATAAATAGCAAGAGTTTCCATCTCGAATGAACTCGAATGAACTCGAATGAACTCGATAACAAAACCACAGAAAATGAACACTTTATTAGCACACGTTATTTTTGTAACCACGGTAAAATTTTATTCACATTGATGGAATTTTTTACCATGATCATTAGAGAATGAATGAACCTTTGGTCCTTATGTAAAAAAGTACATAAATGTGAATGATTTTTTTTGTTACGTTGATAACAACTTTATATAAGATACTTGCATCTCACCTGTATATGCATTTTATATAAGATACTTGCATCTCACCTGTATATGCATTTTATATAAGATACTTGCATCTCACCTGTATATGCATTTTATATAAGATACTTGCATCTCACCTGTATATGCATTTTATATAAGATACTTGCATCTCACCTGTATATGCATTTTATATAAGATACTTGCATCTCACCTGTATATGCATTTTTTCCAGATATTTCAGGTAGTTTGGATCGTTTCTATCGACAGCATCAGTTTTCGTTTCATTAAACTGAAGTTAAAAATAAAGAAAATAAATAAAAAAAACATACTTCCTTTTCCAAGGGAAATAAATCGACGTCAATCAAAGAAAAACCCCTTTTCAAAGAAAATACCACAAAAGCACTTAAGTAAAAAATGTTACCTCGTCAGGGGGGGCATTGGTGGTCGTTTCGGCTAGTGAATAAAAAAAATACAAGCCAATCATAACAGAAATGCCGATTACTGATTCCAAAGAAAATCTACAGCTTCAACATTGACTGGGAAAATATTCGACAGCCTAATTGAATTCCGAAGACAAATTTAGAGTATTTTGAGCATGCACAACACATACTTTTACTTTTTTCTTTGATTGGGGATTTGTTCCTTCCAACTGGACTTTCTTTCTTTGTCATTCTAGATTCGGTTCTCGGTTGTTTTTCCGAATGAAGCTTCTTTTTATTTTTTGGACTGGGTTCAGGTTTAATGATAAGAGGACGCTCAGGTATGCTGTAATCCAACTGTAACTTAATGGCTTGGCAAGATATCTTATCTATACTTTCGCAGATAAGTTGATAACTAGAACATAGATCGTACGAATGATACATGATGGAGTGCATTGTGGGTACAATCATCCTCCAATCACAAGCAAGATAAACAAAATGAAGTGCAGAAATCAACCAATCAGATTATTATCATCGATACGTTAACTTTTAATACACTTGGTCACATCACATGACGTCGTGACTCAAAACCTTTTCAGCATCGCCCACCTAATGGTCCGTCATGTTTTCGTCGGGATATTCATTCTCAGAATCTTCCACACAGTGCAACATGCAGCAACATCGTGTCTTTGTATTTACATAGACTTATTATCATTTGGTGGTATTACCGATATGAAATTTACCAGGATACATTTCGCCTACAATACTTCCATTTATAGATGATTTTCCCGACATGAGTTTCACATCGGTCTTAATTCCATATCGCCCAAATATTGTGGATATATACGCAGAATCTGGTTTCTATGACTCCACTGCACATGTGTTTATCCAGCCACGATATGAAATATTATTCAAACACATGTGCAGCATCATCATCAAGAATATTATGAAACCCTGCCATCAACTATTTAATAAATTATGAAACCCTGCCATCAACTATTTAATAAATTGTTCATAAAAATCGATTAAATCGTGATAGAGAAATACTAACAGAAGATAAATGGTTGATTTATAAAAAGGTTTTCCATTTCTTTCTTTTGTGACACAGCTGATCTTTTTTAATAAAAAGACACAAAGAATACTAATAAAGATTTCTTGCTTGAAGCTAAAAACCGTTTATCTAAAGTCTAAATTTCGTTGTATGTGAGCCGAACGAATATGAAGTAGAATGTATATATTATATATATATATATAAAAACAAATCAAACGGACAAACAAGTGATCAACAAGACATCAACCAGACATACCATATATTACATATCAACCAATCAAACATACCAATATATTATATATCAACCAATCAGACATACCAATATATTATATATCAACCAATCAGACATACCACATATTACATATCAACCAGACATACCATATATAACACATCAACCAATCAGACATACCACATATTACATATCAACCAATCAAACATACCAATATATTATATATCAACCAATCAGACATACCAATATACTACATATCAACCAATCAGACATACCATATATTATAACGCTGTTCGAAGACAGGTGTTTGTACAGGATTGTGTAAATCTTGAACGTATGCATTCAATTTCTGCAGTGCGCTTTCTTTTTCTTCTTCACTTTGTATTGTGAGAGCATCCTATCAAAATCAAGCGGAAGGAAGTTATGCAAGAGTAGAAGTCTTTTGAGTAGTAACATTTTTGAAGTGTAGAATGTGGAATACAAAGAATAGTTTTTGATGACATAACCTTCTTGGTAATTTCGAGGCAGTAAAGAGGAAGCAGAAGTAGTGAATCCGTTTACTCATTTCTTGTTACCTTCAAAATAGTGTTCACACACAAATCCCACTGCCGACTTGGTTGAATGTCTTCATAGAAACATTTTAATTCGTTGATAATTCTGTTTTTGTAGACCATCTAAAAAGATTAGATTATAAGCTGATGACTTTTTCTTTGTGTATTGAAAGAGGAGAAATGAACACCAGGAAGGAGAGAAATGAGCTCGGATTGAAAATGAGCTCTACGAGGGAGGGTTGTACGAGGAATACGTTGAACAAACGGATATAGAAACAGAAATATACAGGCTTTTGATAAAGTATTTATAAAACCTGACCTTATCATTTTTATTCACAAAAAGCTCTTCTTCCTAAAAGTAAATATGTTTTTTTCTAATATCTTCATTCAATTAGCTCGTGCCTCGTTTTAAATATGACATTAAGATTTTCCCCCAACCCCAAAATATTAACATTCCTAGCGTTGAAAAGTGATACAAAAATATTAAGCCAAAAATAATGGTAACAGACATGGTTTCTATGGTAACAACGACGTCAAACGAAGTTTGCTTTAATTAACATAACCACGGAAACTGTTTTTGAAGCTTTCTAAGTACAATCATCAGGATAATACTATAATTAACTTACTGTAGAGTAAAAACCTTCCGGTGTACTTGGCCGAGGTGGAGTGTTTATCCCTACAAGCAGATCATTAATGATTCGTCTCACCATCCTGTCATTTTGACTGCTTTGCAATTTCACCTGTGAAGGAATAAACTGACTTAGACTGAATCTAAAGAATCGTTGGAACCACCATGATCAATCAACACAAGCCAAAATAGCTGGTACAACAACTTTTGTTCTCTGCTAGGCCATCTCACCTGCAATTATCGCTAACAACATAGTAAGAACTATCATCACTAGTAACCTTCCGAAAAGAAAACGTCTTGGATTCTGTGCTTCAACACTCATTTTAAAACATTTCTTTCAGATAAGATATTTTGTAGAAAAAGACCTATTGCAAACTTATTTACTTATTTAAGACCTATTTATAAAACACTCACCTGTAAAACATTCACCTATAAAATGTTCAAAAACGTTTCTTTGATACTAAGAAAGGAAAATCGAAAAACATACTTTTAAAAGTTGCCTTTGACTTTCGTAAGGATCTTCTTTAGTAGCAATGCCTTTCAATATCATCTTAATGGCAGCACCTCCTAATAAGACCGGTTTTGTATCAAGTTGCCACGTTTCCATGAATATCCCAGTGTTAGGTGATTTGAAAAAAATTGCAATGTTTACAGTGCCACCAGGTAATATTGTACCTAGACAAAATTCAGTGAATGTGTTAGTATCAAGAAGATGTCTCAAAAAGCAAATGCAAAAATAATAACAAAACAATACCATCATCGACATCAAAATAAAATCTTTTAATTCGTTGGACTGGTGCCATGTTAAACAAGTTCTTTTTCGGAATTTTCTTTAAAAACAAAACAACATATTCTTATAGTTCATCTATTTTCTATTATTGAGCTGAAACAACATAGAAACAATGAACATGATAATGAGTAACAACCTTCCAATGATAATGAATAGCTGTTGTTCCGTCATTTGTCAATTTAATGCTGCTGCTCGTATTCGAACCAGTTTCTGTTTCAAAAAACAGTCGAACAGACAAACCAGTAACATTGTTTTCTGGTATTTCACTACCTTCCCAAGATGCTGTTTGGCCATTTATAATCAGCGACGGCCCAAATATAGGTTGCTGTATGACATCAGGATATGCAGATAGTGGATCATAGCTAGCAAGAAATATGCGAACAAACAGTTCAGAAGTATCAATCATTAAAGAAATAACTGAAAACACATTTTAGACAGTATACATCGATCAACAGAGATGACGGCTTCATTTTCACAATATTGCTTGAATCGTTTGGCCCTATACATTGATAATAACACGAAAGCTTATGCCAGTCACCCTTAAATGAGTTAAATTTTGACCACAAAAATAAAGAATATCTTACCTGTCTTCTTGTTCATCATCTTCTTCTTCCTTTTTCTCATCCTGCAAACCATTAATATCGTTTCTTTCATCATGGTCAACACCAGGATCTACACAAATCTTTATTGATTTACCAACGACTTCTAAACCATCTATGTACTGCAATAAAAATACCAAACTTTTGTTTATTAACAACAAAGAAAATCTATCACTGCCTAAGAAGCAGCAAACATCATTCAAAATCATCTACATGTTTATTTATAGTTCCTATTAATTCTCCGTAACAGTTTAGTTTTGAAGATTTGATGTGACCAGTAGTTATGCTAGTTAAATGGGTAAAACGTTTGGCTTCATATACAAAAAATGTCCACAAAGATTAATTATTATTTTCTTAAAAAGGTTACTTTGAAAACAAAGATTGGCCACATCTACAGGTTCAGTATTGAATTCTGCTTTTATTAGCTTTTGTAAAAGATTTAAATAATACGGGTGGGAAGCCAATCATACCGGCAAGTGTGGGTCAATTTCATTGATAACATCTTGCAGATGTTCTTTACGTTCTTTCAAGTATGAAGACTTGAACCAAGGATAGTGCACATTTTTCATGCGCGTTGTGTAACCCCAGTTTTGACCCATTTCTTCTTTTACATGAGCTGGATGGCCGACATGTTCAATCGGAGGTGCCAAACCTTTCTCTGTCTTGTTCAAGGTAATGCTATACAAAGAAAAATATACATCTACCACTGAGTTTCAAAGCAAAATAAAAACGTATGAAAAGTAACATGAAACCTTTTATAAACTTATGATCTGTTATAAAAGAAAAGTAATATTTTTAACAAAGAAAAACACTCACGCCTATCACTAGCAAAGATATATCAACAAAATGCTATCACAATGACATAGACCAAAAACAATTACCTGATACCATCTTCGCAACCAACAGCTTCAACTTGCTTCCAAAATTCACTTCCAACACGATCTATACAATTGTATAACTTGTATGTCAATCACAACAGAAAATTGAAATTCCACAAGCAATGACGTACAAAGTTGTTTACTCACATCCTTTTCCATAGTCTTTTGTTGGTATTGCTCTATCAACAAGCAACCTGCAAAGCAAAAAACCTCACCTCATGTGCTCAAAACTTTCTTTTAGATGTGGCAACAAAATTTGTAATATATATTAAAATAAAGAAGAAATGAATAAGAAATAAGAAAAAAAAAGGAGGTTACCGTTCTTCTTGTACAGATCTGAATGCATCGCTTTGATTCATTATGAGCATATCTTTCGAGACCAACATGTATTCTACGAAATTAAAGAAATAGGCAAATAATCAGACCTCATTATCATCATTATTCATACTAGATTATAACAAAAACAAATTATTTACTTGATAGATAATCTTGTTGTCTCCTTCGTTCTGCCATCTGCTTTTTCCAATTTTTTAAGGCATTAGTTTCATTGATCTGAAAAATATAAGAAAGATAACACTGAATGACAAGTTAATGGAAAAAACACCAAAATAATGTAAAGAGGTAAATTTCAGATGGAGTAACTACTACAGAACTTTGAAAAGGTCAATCTTTATGATCCTTACCTTGATATTGTATTCTGTTGAAGTATTGCTTGATGAAGATTTTGGTAAATTGTCATCTTGTACACTAGAATCATCAACTGATGTAAAATTCATAGAAAAGCCTGTTTTTAAAGCTTCTTCACAAAATTCTTCTAGTGTTCCAAGAATATGATAATCTTTAAGGGTGTCTTGTTCTGATAAGTTGGGCACTGGAACATCAGAAGAATAACTTTCATATTTTATAATCAAAAACATAAGTATAACTTTAACTATATACAGATATAGTACAGCCCAAACAAAACTTTAAAGATGGCCAAGGAATGAACTTTATTGTTTTATTCAACAGCATGTAGAAGTACACCTAGGGGCAACAAACAACGTATTATTACTAATGTAAACGGCTCTTTGATTTTATCTGCTCTGAACATGAAACCTCTTTCAGTCTTAATATTGAGTTCAAATTTGCTGCTTCAGCAAAAATGCATAATACGACGATGACCCGATTAAAGCCACCCTGTAATATGTGCCCATCTTAGGCTATGATTTCCACAAGCCTTTTGCATTTCCAATCCACTCCTCCTAGAATAGATCAACTTACTTCTCAGGTTGCTTTACAATAAAGGATATACCTGAACTTGGTGGTAACACTTGATCAATTTCGTATGGCACTTCTGGAGACAGTGGATGAGCAACCATTACTCTAAATAAAATTAAAATAAACGGTCAAATAAGAAGAAGTGTGCAAAGAAAAAAGACAGGCGAAGATGGCGAGCAAGCTTGTTAAACAAATTTGAAAGGAAATTGAGGTCAAAAAGTATTTTTCTAAAAAATTATGTATTCTAAAAAATGACATAAATGTTTAAAATGAGGTATAAATAATGTTCTTAGTTTAGAAGACTTTAAAGGTGCCTTTTAATTTTGTGATGTCATTGACGTAACCGATGTTTTGAATCATGAGTGCATCTGTGATGATTTGGTTGATTACAGTAACCTTATATCTGAAACACCGGTTTATCAAACAGGTGTTGAATAGAACCATCCAATCCATGTCATTACAATTATTCTAGAAATTTTAATTTTTTAACCATAGTTGTTGTAGAGACGTGATCATGTGGTATGCCCCCAAAAGCTGCATTTGTTATGAATCAGTTGTGGCCGTCTCTTCTTCGTTATATATTTTATATATATTTTCGAAATAATGCAAAAATTTGAAACCAAACCTTACTTTAATTTTGATCTGTTATTTTTTGAACTTCCAGGCAAGATAGGTTTTCTCACCCTAATGGAGGTTTTCGGCTTATCCAGTGGAGGCTGTGGCACATGCTTCTAAAAGATAAACCCATTACAACATGAATCACATATGAGATTTGTTTTTGATATGGTCGAGAGGTTCGTAAACTGAATAACTATGTATCCACGAAGAAATGTCACGTATATTTTTTAATATATAAGAATATAAGAATATATTTTCCTAGGAATTGATAATCAAAAGCTTAAAAAAAATCTAAATCTGATTGAATCAAAATGTGAAAAAAACTTCCCAATCCATCAAAATAAATTCAAGACTAGCCAGAAGTCCTGATTTTAATTAAAATATCTTTGACACAGAGACTAGTTTGAAACTTGATTAATTAAAAGAGGAAACAAATCATTTATAATAAAACCTAAGTAATCAAATTCTGATCTTATTTCCAAATTAGCCCCTGCAAATCTACAAAGTTTGTCCACCTGAAAATTAATACACTCAACTAAGTCATGATTATTGAAAGTGTTGGTCTGCTGAATTTGAGAAATGCTTTCATAAAATAAATAGGCTGCTATGAAACTTTCGTAATCATTTCCAAAATTGATGAAAAATGGACACACACACTAGTTTCAAATAGCATCACTCAAACACATACACTTATCAACTTTTCACGATCAATTTTCAATGGTTTGTATTTGTCAACTGGAGTAATAAATTGTGTTGAAGAAGTCAATTCATCCACATCTTCTTCAATCGTTTCATTCGATTTCTTTGCTGTAACTAGTTTCACTTTATCTAAAAAGGATATTATATGTCAACAGAAAAGATCCTATAATAATACTATGTATATTTTTTGAGAACATTAATGGCTTTGAATATATGGTGACTTTTAGAAACTACTAAATAAATACCACAATATATTATTTAAATCTTTTCACATATTACCCCTGTTTAGTTGTTATTCCAATGTTTTTCCCTTGTTTTTTTTCATAGTGTGTACATTGATCCAGATAGTTTACACCAAAATGTTTTGTTAAACATGTTTTCTGATTTTCTATATTTCTCCATTTCTTCAACTCTTCTCCTGTATATTAAATTCGTAGCTTCCAGTCACTCTATCATTTAGACTTTCCAAATTACTATCTGTACGAACTGCTGTAGTTGTTAGAAAAACTCGAAGAATTGCTCTTAGACCTGTTTGCTTTTATTCAATCTCATAACAACAATCCGCAGCAATGACATCAAAAATGCTAAAAGCATGACAACAAGAGTAATTTTTAAAAAGACTATAAATTGGTATTGAGTGTGATAATTTTTTCTTATTCGCTCTATACTATCCAAATTAAAAAAAAATTACATGTCTCAAAATGTTCTCTGTACCTAGTGGAAAATTTTGTCAGAAAGAAAAATATCAATATCAGTTTATTGAACTAATGAAACTGAAAATAATTTGATTTTGTTTCTGCCCAATTACAAAACAATACTTATTGTCATTAAAGTACAATTTGTGTGTTGATTCAGTCACTTTCATATAACCCGCACAGCACAATACCTCTCCATAGAACAAAATATAGAAAACAGATTTAAACTGTTTATGTTGACAAAAAATCTACTTCAAGTAAAAATGCTTACCAGGCGATTTTGGTCTGTTTTTTTCTTTTGATGTTTTGTTGGTTAAACGATTAGTATTCATTATCAATATTTATGTGTAATAATCTTCTCTTGATTCAATCTAAATAATATAAGAATGTCCAAAGACTTAATATATAACCTCACCTTGTTGAAACAAATAATAAACCAAAATTCAGCAACAAGATGAATGAATATTGATCCAGCATTTTTAGAAAGGTCAACTCAATAAGACCTGTGTTTAGAAAGGTCAACTCAATAAGACCTGTGTTTCAATTTTCAGTGAATAAAACTCAAAAATGATTTCTAAATCCTTGGAGTGCATTTTCATGAGGGCATTACCAAACTGAGATTGGTTTGAGATCTCAGTAACATACCTACATAAAACCACACCTAGTTGTGAATGTTTTCCTATTCCTGTTCCAACCGTTCTGAAATTTCAAACAGTATTAAAGTCAAACCTTCACAAATAGGTTTGAAATCACAGTACAGCTTGAAAAAGTGTAAAAACTTTTGCATTCTATTGTTTTGTGATAAAACGCAATAATAATAACAACCATGGACATAATTACGTATTAAATTTTGTTGACACATATAGGAATAATAATATAGAATGTACTAAATTTATTCCATGTAAACAAAATATATTTCTATCTGTACTGGGAATATCATGTGAACCTACTCGAAATAGTTCTAACAAACCATAAAATGATTTTATACACTTACTACTTTTTTTCATTAGTTGCAATGATTTCTGGAAAGGCTAATTAATCTTACCATTATTTTCACTCAGTTTGAGAGTGGAGACAAATAATGATATGATGTGGATTAAACAATAATAGATTCCATATTTCCAAAATATTAAGAATAATTTGAAAGCATATTCAATTAAGGTATTATCTGAGAATGCTCTTAAATTTTACAAAGGCAAGATTTAGGGGGGTAGCTAACAAGCATGGCTGAAATTTGTGAATGGCATACCAATATCATCAAAACATAAACAACTTGCAGTGAAAAGAATCTACAGTATTGTTTACCTAAAAAGTAACGAGCTGCTTTGCAGATGGAGCACATTTGGCAAGATCCAATATATATTATGTCATAGAAATTTCTACTATCAAGAGCATTTTTTTCAGATGGATTTTATGTACTTTTTAACAGACTACACTTTTTTTATAAGAACAACTTTATAAAAACAACCAGGCTGAAATTTTGCTCAACTTTTTCAGAAGGTCCTTAAGAACAATTCCAGGCTGACTACTTTTAGTATGCAATAACGACAAAACGTGCCTTTAATGAACTATCAATATGAGAAAGTTTGGTCAAGAAGCACTATCAATTCTAAAAACAAACACAAAATTTTCTGTTTGACACAAAAAATAAGAACAAATTGAGGCTGAAACTTAAAAAAAAATAAGAAAAATTATGCTGAATCAATAATTACTGGTTCTAATAAAATAAAAAAGTGTATGTTTTTGAGTTATGAAAAAGTAATTATCGCAGCACAGTCATTACTAAATTTTCTAAAAACAGTCAAACCTGTGTAAGATGGCCACTTCTGGGACCAAAATATTCTGGTCATTTTAGGGAGGTGGCCTTCACATGGAAAACCTGTGTGTAACGGTCATTGTCTTCAGATTAACATATTGACTGTTTTCTGCAGGTTATTAACCAACTTTTAAGTTAATAAAGTAATAAAATGAACAGCCACAAAAACCGCTACGCAATAATCGTCAACTACTGTGAATATCTTAATGAGTCCCTATGTTGTAAATCAAAGAGCCCAACATCACAATGTCGTCAAAAGTTTATAGTGTTTTCTCTGGAAACGTGGAGAGAATGAGATATAGCCAATTTTTATGTAGGTATTTCTTAAAACTCCTTATTCGTTATTTTATTATGATGTAAAAAATGTTTCTTTTCGTCAGGAGAAAAAAATTAGAAATTAGAGTAGCTGCTTTATAGAGGTGGCTGTTATAGCAGGTTTGACTATAATGGCTATGATCACTAATTATTTTAATATGCGTTTATTTTTCAGATCAGTGAGTCAAACTTTAACTAACCACCCACTCATGTGTGACAAAACCCCGAATAGTAAAGTATGGTGTAATTCCTATAGATTTTCCTCGAAATCGAAGATATGGAAAACAAAAAAGGGACTACATTGATAACGAACAGTTACTGAGATATCATCGATCAAAGATTTCGCTTATATCATAAGATAAGTTCACATATCCTCAACATGCTTTTATAATCAACACACGTTAATATTAAAACGATTAATCAATGAAAAAATTTGAAAAACATTTAAAATGTAAGCTTACAGTAAGTACTGTTGACCCAATAGTTTAAACTTGAAATATCACTTAATAATTGATGTCCAGATCATTGATGCTTAAAAAAAAAGTTTTCATTTGTATTTGTACACATTCTTTACTTCACAATAACCTGGAACAACCCATACTTTGAAGAAGAATATGTTAAAACTTGTCTCTTTAGTCTTTCATCTTCCATGCATTTTAAGCAGCCAAAGTTATTTTTGGTTTAAAGATATATAAAAGTATTTGCCATGAAGCAGCTTATATTTAATGTTTAAGAGACCCTAGAATTCCAAATTTTCTTCGTCACTATGATGGGTGACAAAGTGAGGCATTATTAATTTTTTTTTTAATTTTGATTGTGTTTCTTGCCATGAAATTGACGAAATATAATATTTAGAAGGTATGACTAGTTTCAAAATTTATGAAAAAATGTCTGATATATTGATATATTTAATGTATAGCCAATTATTGTATTATCAATTTGAAGACTTTAACGCTGTCATGCTTTTGAAAAATTGTCTTTGAACGGCTTTGGTATTGACGGCATTGAAAAAACTGTTCGATTTATTGCTTTTATCCGTGCCTTTCATTAGGAAGAGAGGAAAAACACACAAAGACTTTGTGAAAAAAAAAAGAATTTTGCATAAGATGAAACATGAAAAAAATCAGCACATTAGCTACTATCAACTAATTATGTGAAATGAAATACAAACGATAATGTATGATAATGTACTAAGAGCCACTCACATATAGATTTTTCTTTGAATTGTATTGAAAATATCAGTTTTCTACAACATTTATCATCTACCACAAACATCCGCAGCCAAGTTTGGAGGTATCCATGCAGACCAAAGTACTCATACGGAACCAATTACGCCATTATGGAATAAAAAGCCATTTATTTTCACGTATGCCGAGAAAAGCTTCCTCCTCTTTTAAGGCCGGTCTCCAGTTGAGCGCGCGCTCGTAGCGCCCGCTGTGCGTTTTAAGACCAGTCTCCACTTGAGCGCGCGCTCAGATAGCATAGACCTTTGCTCCCTTGGGAATGAGTTTGTGCAATGTTTTGTAATTGTTGAGTTTGTGTAATGTTTTGTTATTGTTTTCGACGAATTTGATTGGAGCGCTTGAAATTTGTGCGCTCGGGAGTAGACCATAGTTCTACTCCCTCTGGCGAACATATTTTGGTTGCTGGCGAACGGAATTTGACGCAACATCTCATTTGCATAACAACATTATAAATATATAGTTAACATATTTGTTAACATATAAAAGAATATCTGACAATGATTGGTACACACTTGAGAAATAATGTCATGCCAGTAATCCAGTTTTTCAAAAAATCTACAAAGATATTTATTAGATCATGCCTATACCTTATATTTGCAGAAGCATTAGTTTTGTAATTTAACTATTAATTTGGTAATTATCTAAGAAGTATACATACCACATTTTTTTATTGTTCGATTGAACTCCTCCACTTTTTTGACTGACACTGCATACGCCTCCTATGTACGCCTCCTATGAATACGCCTCCTACGTACAGATTAAGGTGGTTCCAGGGGAAATAAAGGCCATTTTTAGACTTTTTTTCAAAATTGAGTATTATATACCGTTGGAAAGCTTAATCTTTCAGCTTTAAGCTGATATAATTAGTTTTTGCAAGTTTTTCCAATATTTTGCAAATTTTACCCAAGAATCAATGCATTCAGAAGTCCAGTTTGCATAGCAACGGCCCTTAGCAACCGATTTATAGCTATATCTCCCTTAAAAAAAAGCCGTATGGGCGTGGAAATTTCGTCATTCGATGCCCGAAGAGCTATTTTATCTCACACGGCTTTTTTCTCTATAAGATATATACCAAAACCTCAAAACAACGTTCTCAAGTTAGAGCTCCTGGTGGAAGGCTGCAAATTCTTCCTCCAGTTTTCCAGTATCATAATCTTGTTACCTGTATTTGATCATTATCATGGGTGCCCAAGGAAGATATAAAAAGACGAGATCAAGGAAAAGAAAAGGTTTTCATGGTAAAAGTAGCTGGTTTGATAAAGGCAATGACAAAGCAACACCACCGCCTGAACAAGTACCTACGTCGTCAACAACAATTGGAGCATCGGCTGCAAAGTTGAACTCAAGTTCTCTTTGTGAAGAGACAAATGAAGAAGAGAAAGAAGTTGTGACCAATTGCAACTTCATAATGGAGAGTGACCTTTTCATGTCATTGATTTTGATGATCGGAAAGTGTCCTGATTGTGCGGCATCAGTCAACATTGAACATTTATTGAACGCTAAAATGGGAATGGCACAATTTTTTGAAATTTCTTGCGCAGATTGCTCATGGAAAATGAGGTTTTGTTCCTCAAAACAGTGTGAAAAATCAAACCCAGCTCATGGTCGAGCTGGATATGAATCAATAGAAGGGCAATACTTGCTTTTAGAGAGAACGGAATCGGATTCAGCGGTATTGAAAGCTTTTGCCGATGCATGAACATGCCAAAGCCCATGTCGAAAATAACATTTGACGATATAAGCTGCCTGGTCCACAACGCATACGTTCAGACATCACAAGAGTCCATGACTAGAGCTGCAAGTGAAGTGCATAGTAAAATGATAAACAATGACAACAGTAGTGCTGACAAGGATGGTGTCGTTAATATATCTGTCAGCGGTGACCAACGAGGCCCTCAATAATATTATTTGGTCGCGTTGCCCGAAAAGGGTCTATGTTGGAAATGCTACCTTCAAGACAGCTGTAGCATCTGCAGTTATTTCTTACAATGATGGGAAGACTGGATTATTACCCGTGTTTATGAAACTTGGTTTAGAACCAGGACATTACACTGAAACTGGTTTTCGAAATGCAGACTTGAAGCGAGTGAAGGAATCCAACCGCAAGTCAACGGACCAAGTCAAACAAAGGCGAAAGAAGCTGAGAGCTACCAGAAAAGGATATGAAGATAAGAACTTACTTGAGGAAGGAGAAACCTATGGATATGGTGCATTTTAA
This sequence comes from Turritopsis rubra, assembly GCA_039566895.2. Classification (NCBI taxonomy): domain Eukaryota; kingdom Metazoa; phylum Cnidaria; class Hydrozoa; order Anthoathecata; family Oceaniidae; genus Turritopsis; species Turritopsis rubra. Next base: position 17,257,592 of record CM077625.1, on the reverse strand, counting down.
GGGACTTTATTTTAGTTGTTTTATAATTTTTCTTTTATTATTTTCTTCTTTTGCTGATATCTCAAAACTAGATTTTCGCAAATTTTCAAGCTCTCAACAAAGATAACTTTTGATTGGAAAGAGGTTTTGACATGAAATTTTGAACACAGATTCTTCATTCTATGTAGCAGGGTCTGAATGAATTACTTTTCCTAAATAAGCTATTTTCTCATGTATTGAAATTGTTATGTAGCCGAAGGTATTCTACTTTTCCGCTTTTTCAAGATTGACCGCCAACCCGGTGTGAATAAGAAAACAAATAAAAAAACTAATTCATTCAGACCCTGCCTCTATCTTATGAGAACACACTCACAAAGTTTCAGCTTGATTGAATGAGTCTTTCTAGAGATATCCTTGTTGAAAAATAGGGCCTATTTTGGGCCTAAAAACCTTTAATTATGTGCATAATTAGTGACGTCATAGGTATTTTTTTTTTTTAAATATTTTTTTCTTTCTATTTTGATGGTATACAACTTTGTACCAAAGCATTTTGAAAAATTCCCATTTTTCAGAAGAAAAAGCTTATTTCCCCTGGAACCACCTACAAAGTTGCATTTACCCATAGCTGATCTTTTATCATTTATTTTAAGGTAAGTCAGATAATCCAAAAAAGAGAAGATTAAGAAAATCCAAGTGTCTGTAATTTACTAATGATTTTACTATATTGAACGGTGTCAAATACTTTTGAATAATCACTGAAAACAGCTACCGTTTACTTCTTCTTTAGCCATTAATTTAAGAATATCATCCTGTATTTTTAACAGTATCCCTTTTGAATAACTTTCATAACGTACCTGCGGCGAAACGTCCACATCATCCGTAAAAATACATTTTAAGCAACACCACAACGTTTACATATTATGAAATTTAAACATTTTGAATCAATGACAAATAGTTCACGCACGTATTTGTAGTAGGTCATTTGGAGCTATCGACTGACAGAAAAATGTTGCGTATCTCTAGTCGTTATAGTTGACAAGTTTGGATATGCAGAAGTAACTTTGCTAAGATTTGTAGATATACTACTCCAATTGCTGATATATTATATATATATATACATATAGTCAAGATGAACTAAAATGTTAAAAGCTTAAAATATGTGAACAAAAATTAAAAGTGGCAACTTCTTTATTGTAAACGAATTTTCGTATCCTTGCGAGTCTAGATATCTGTATATCTGCCATGATGGAAAAGACAGATGGGAAAGAAAAGAGAAAATAAGTAAAAGGTAAAAGATATACACAAACCATCCTACTTACCTATCTTTTAACTTAGAGAAGGAGAGAAGGACTACCTGTCTCTTTAAGGCAGAAAAAGTACGGAAAAGGGAAAACATGTTTTCGTCGATATCATTTTGAGCCTTGCGTGGTGCGAAGACGTTGAATTTGTGCTTATAAAAAAAACCGTATATTTAAAAAAAAAAAAATATATATATATATATATATAGTTGTTTGGAGGTTGACAAATTAAATACTCATTTGTACACGACACTGTGTTTCATGGTATTAACCAATCTTCAGGTATACATTTTTAACTAAAATGATACAATATAAATAACAAATTTAATACATACATACAGAAAAAAAAAATCGCAAACAAATTTTTGAAAAGTTCAATCCATGCTATCTGATTTCACATTGCTTAATAAATACTTGTTTTGATGTCTACATTTAGATACAAGTTCATTTCTTTTATTCAATAAATCACCATCAGTAAATTTATTAATTATAAATAACTTCTCGCTTAAACACAATATACATGACTTTGATCGCAATGGACTTTTAATTGTTTTCAATATGCTCCATTTTAATAATGGCTCTTTATTATCGTCTTTCAACTCCCAAATGTATTTAGAAAGTTCTGTTTCTTTAGAGTATTTTCTATTTTTAAAAGATTTGACATGGTTTCGATACCGGTCCTTAAAAGGTGTTTCCGCTAATCCGATATAAACTTTCTTTTCCTGATCTTTGTCGTTCGATATATCTGCTCTGTAAACTATTTTTGGCGTTAGGCATTTGTTTTCAAGAGGACATGTAATCTTTTTTCTGCAATTACAACCGTATACTTCTTCATCATTTTTGCTTAGCAACGCTTTGTTATGAGATGATATTATAGAAGAGATGTTTCTCATACAACTATAACTGATCTTAACTGTATTACGATTGAATATTTTATGCAGTGCATTTTGCTTTGGAAAATGTTTATTTAACAATTTAAAAAATATTCTACCAATGTTGGTTTTCACATTTGCTGAGTAAGGAGGATTGAACCAGATTATTTTACGTTTGCGTTGTCTTCCTTCTTCTTCGTCTTCGTTTCGAGCTACATGTATATTGTAAGTAAGCACTTCATTGAAGCCACTGGCTTTTAATGCCTTTTCATAGGTCGGAATGGCGTTGTTAAAGATGTTTTCATTTGAAGAAATATCAGAAATACGTTTGTTGATAGATTTAGGTATTTCTTTAATAATGTTTGGAGGATGGTTGGATAAACGGTTGATATAAATTGGTTCGTTGTTAGGTTTGCGGTAAGGTTTATACGTACCGTCTTTGATATTAAGTTGTACATCTAGATAGTTTACTGTGTTAAGGTTGATATCAATAGTAATCGTTAGATTGCATTCTTTAAATAGTTTAACTATCTGTTTTTTCTTCCGTTCTTTTTGGGGTCCAGATAAATTTCGAAATAAACCTAACCCATCGTCTCTATACAAACCGATGTCTTCTTTATTGATAATACTAGAAAGTTTCTTTAAAATATAGGAACCGACTAACTCGCAGACTTCAGCGCCGTCAAAGCATCCCATTGGAACGTCAAAATTCTCATTGCCAGATTTTTTTACCCACGGTTCGCTGTTCAAGAAATAGAGAGTCTTTCTTGCTTGCATGATAATAGATATGTCATCGTATATGTCATCACGTAACATTTACAGACTTACTTCAACTGAATACAATAAATTACTTCAAGAAAACGTCACGAAAACATACCGTAAAAGTACAAACGACAAAGTAAAAGTAATTAATGGCGAAACAAAAAGTATTGTTACTAAATTGAAAATCCTGGATAGAGTTGAAAAATTACAGGAATCAGAAACTTACTTCACAATCAAAGACCACAAAGAAGGATTCCCTAACACAATATCTTGTCGATTGATCAATCCATCAAAAACTGATATTGGAAAAATTAGCAAACAAATATTAGACATCATAAACAAGAAGATTTTAGATAAATTTAAAATAAACCAATGGAAGAATACAACATCGGTATTAGAATGGTTCAAAGCCATTGAAAGAAAAGACGAATGCTCGTTTATAATGTTTGATATTGAAAGTTTCTATCCTTCAATTTCAGAAAAACTTTTCAAAGACTCGTTAAACTTTGCAAAATCAGTCTGCGAGATCTCTAACGATGACATATCTATTATCATGCAAGCAAGAAAGACTCTCTATTTCTTGAACAGCGAACCGTGGGTAAAAAAATCTGGCAATGAGAATTTTGACGTTCCAATGGGATGCTTTGACGGCGCTGAAGTCTGCGAGTTAGTCGGTTCCTATATTTTAAAGAAACTTTCTAGTATTATCAATAAAGAAGACATCGGTTTGTATAGAGACGATGGGTTAGGTTTATTTCGAAATTTATCTGGACCCCAAAAAGAACGGAAGAAAAAACAGATAGTTAAACTATTTAAAGAATGCAATCTAACGATTACTATTGATATCAACCTTAACACAGTAAACTATCTAGATGTACAACTTAATATCAAAGACGGTACGTATAAACCTTACCGCAAACCTAACAACGAACCAATTTATATCAACCGTTTATCCAACCATCCTCCAAACATTATTAAAGAAATACCTAAATCTATCAACAAACGTATTTCTGATATTTCTTCAAATGAAAACATCTTTAACAACGCCATTCCGACCTATGAAAAGGCATTAAAAGCCAGTGGCTTCAATGAAGTGCTTACTTACAATATACATGTAGCTCGAAACGAAGACGAAGAAGAAGGAAGACAACGCAAACGTAAAATAATCTGGTTCAATCCTCCTTACTCAGCAAATGTGAAAACCAACATTGGTAGAATATTTTTTAAATTGTTAAATAAACATTTTCCAAAGCAAAATGCACTGCATAAAATATTCAATCGTAATACAGTTAAGATCAGTTATAGTTGTATGAGAAACATCTCTTCTATAATATCATCTCATAACAAAGCGTTGCTAAGCAAAAATGATGAAGAAGTATACGGTTGTAATTGCAGAAAAAAGATTACATGTCCTCTTGAAAACAAATGCCTAACGCCAAAAATAGTTTACAGAGCAGATATATCGAACGACAAAGATCAGGAAAAGAAAGTTTATATCGGATTAGCGGAAACACCTTTTAAGGACCGGTATCGAAACCATGTCAAATCTTTTAAAAATAGAAAATACTCTAAAGAAATAGAACTTTCTAAATACATTTGGGAGTTGAAAGACGATAATAAAGAGCCATTATTAAAATGGAGCATATTGAAAACAATTAAAAGTCCATTGCGATCAAAGTCATGTATATTGTGTTTAAGCGAGAAGTTATTTATAATTAATAAATTTACTGATGGTGATTTATTGAATAAAAGAAATGAACTTGTATCTAAATGTAGACATCAAAACAAGTATTTATTAAGCAATGTGAAATCAGATAGCATGGATTGAACTTTTCAAAAATTTGTTTGCGATTTTTTTTTTTTTCTGTATGTATGTATTAAATTTGTTATTTATATTGTATCATTTTAGTTAAAAATGTATACCTGAAGATTGGTTAATACCATGAAACACAGTGTCGTGTACAAATGAATATTTAATTTATCAACCTCCAAACAACTATAATCGCTCCTACATGTTGAGCACTTTTAATGAAATCATTCATTTAAATTATACATATATATATATATATATATACAAATTTTTGCAATTATTTTATGAGGATTTTAGAATATTGTTTCAATTTTTTTGTTATTTTTATAGCTAACTGTTCCAGTCGAAACACGTGGAAGATGTCCTGAAAAACCATAAACCACCATTAACTAGTAGATTGAAGTATAAACAGTTTGAGTGAATTATGTGTATAAAATAATGTTAAACGCATTTAAAACATGTATGGTCAAATTTGCTTTGGCACCCCAGCAGGATCGACCAAGTACCACCGCAGAGAATATTATTTGAACGATTATTATACTTGTTTAAGTATAATGGTGAAGAAAGAGTGTGCAAAATATTTTATCTATCAAATTATGACATTCACAGAAGAAATATTATTGAATCATGTTAAATATTCATCGGACATAATCATATAATTTTGAAATTCTGAAAGGGTTCCCACATGAAATTTTAATGATTGCTACAATCTGAAGGTTTAAGGGATTGCAAGCGAATAAAAAAGATAAATATATCAGATTTCGCTTTTGATAGAATGTAAACAAAAACAAGGGATGTAGCAAGAGAAGCCTATGTTTTTTCACAAGCCTTCAACATGCCCCATACCTCCACTAGGGATCCTATACTAATGCAAAGCAAAAGCTTTTACATTGAACGGTTCGCAGCAAAAACAAAATAAAAAAATATCTCAGGTCATGAAGGGTTTTGATTTTGTATTAAGAAATATCTGGCAGTGTTGGGCGGATCAAATGTAGTTTCATTAGATTGATGTTGTAGAAATAGCTATATTTACTAAAGTTCCATATAATATATTTGTTATCATTAGTACTTTAAATTTGATGAAAAACGTTCTTTCGTGATCAGTTGTGGTGGCTTTTGTTCTTCACTATACTTGAAAATGAAAAAGTTTTCTATTTGGTCACCACAGCACTTCCACGAGTAACATAAAAATAATTTCAGTCCTATGTTTTGATTGGATAATACTAATTTTAACTTAAATCTGATTGGATAATTCAACCTCATTCGTAAACCAATATGAATGACTAAATATCTAACTCTGAATATGAACACCGGAAGTATTCAATAAAGAAAATAGAAAAAGAAACGACTACGTCAGGGAAATATAAAAAAGTAGCACTTGGGAAAACGAGATGTTGTGATGTAATTTGGATAAATTAACCTTGATGAAAAAATCTAGTCTGTGCATTACGAAAAATAAGGAGAACGAGAAGAACTTGTTGCGCAAAGAAGAACTTGTGAAAAAATGTCATCGACTTTACACCGATACTTAGATAGCCTTGCGTCGGACGATGCTTCTCTACCGCCATCTTCTCGCAGTAGCAGTGAAAGTATTCATCAAGATTCACCAGTTCGTAGACCTGCCAGTATTAGAAGGGACTCGGGAGTAACAGTCCTGAGTGATGTCAGCTACAGACCACAGGTTCCAAAAGTGTATTACCCTCCTGATAATTATGATGTGAGTCCTACTTTCTCTTTACATATAAACTTGAACTTTTTTGTTAACGTATGAAGAATCTCGGCCACATTTTGTTGAATTTGTTTTCTTTGAAGAACGAAGTTCATTTATGGTGCTGTTGTCGTTCCATTCTCGACTTCATAAATTGATGTCGTTTTCGCACAAGGTTTGAAAACTTGTGTATGATTCATGGGGCCATTATGTAACGAAGATTAACATTCCTTTTCAAAACTAGATAATGACTCTATCATGGTTCTACAATGAAAGAGAAAGATAAAACAAATATAGAATACCGTACGAGCTTCAAAGTTCAACGGACGAGAACTGAGTAAATCTAAGTGTAGCTAATATATCTCGAAGACGTGAAAGTAACTTCTCATCAATTTACATAACCTTTTCGTTGCCTTCTTACGTGACTTTAGTGATCGAAAAAAATAAACGAGAAAATTTTTCCTCAATTTGTAATTATGGAAGCTCATTTCTGTGTTGAAAGTTGTCTAACTACGATTTGCAGTTGAACAAAGTATTATAACTAAGTAATTACTAATTAATATAATCCCCTAAAATGTCTAAAAACAATTTCTTAAGCGCTTCGACTGGCAGTCGAATCTTAACCACAAATATTAAACGACAAGAAGTTTCAGAGTTTTTTTCAAATCCTTCACACAGGAAAGAAAACATCTGAGTTTTTAGTTGACATTTTGGATTATAGTGACATAATGAAGAATTGGAAGTATTATATAATGAATCATCAATTCAACAGATTCAGATTGTCTGTTATTCAAGACTGAATGAGCAATACAGTTAAATATAGGGGAAAAAATTTATTCATGCAACACGTATGTTAGGTTGTTTGCTTCTAATCGTTCCATTGTTTGAAAAACAAATTGTTTTCATGAAACATTCACGAAAAAGTTGTCTCCGAAAGTTTATCGTCCGAATTTTACAAAATTTGTGCGAAAGTTTATGAAATTTTTATGAACAGTTAAATAAGAAGAATTATTGGATGAGCAAGAGCCATCTGCCTGAAAGCTTCATCTTCATCTTTTGTTGCAATTTCATTCCGAGAAATTTTTCACAAATGTGTGTCAAAAATTAACTCTATCGATAACTAAACATTCCATCTAAATTTCATACGAATACTCACAAAGACCTTATCCTTTTTGTTGTTGCTTATTTTTCTATGTTTTCGTTATTTATAAAAATATCTAATGAACAGAAAAATATGAAGTGAGGGGTTCTTTAGATAGAAATTAGTATAGTCCGTGTTGTTTATGATCAAAAATGAAAAACACCGATGTGGAATTGCCCCAACATTCTGCTCCGAAGAACGTAAAAAATCATGAAAACGTAGAAAAAACGGAAGCTTTAGAAACCAAAATAATTACATTCGTTAGGAATAAGAATTGGAAAGGAGCTAATGTTTTGCTGTCGCGAGCCAAGAAAGATGGCTTAGTGTTGAACCTCAAAGGGAAATATGATGTATATATATGAATATGGTTTACTGGTTTTGTTTTTCTCTTTTTTTGTTGAAACCTCATGTTTCGTTGATACTTTCTTGTTTGTTTTTATTAGGATGAAGGGATAACGCCTTTGATGATTGCTGCAAGACAAAATCAGATTGACACCGTCCAGAGATTATTGAAGACTGGAATACCGTTAGACGATATTGATTCAGTGAGTCTTTCAGTTTGATTATTTATGAATTTGGTTGAAGAAAGAATGTGATGATAGCTATGAAGTTATAATATGAAGGAGAGAAAAAAATGTTTGATTATCTGTATTTAATTTCTATTTTCCTGTATATAAAACTTCATGCGTCTTTTAGAGTTAGTCGGATTTAGTGGCATTCTTTTTTTCAGGATGGACGTACTGCTTTATTTCATGCAGCAACGCACGCATCGGCTGAAATGGTCAAAACACTACTAAATGCGGGAGCTGATCCGTTCATGGTGGCAGGGGTAAATCATTATCATAAGTTATTTAAAGAGTCTGTTTGGTTCATGTTCTGTTTGGTAAACCTTTTCTTGAGACTGGGTTAAAGGATAATTTTAACTTATTTAGGATTACGAAAGAACATGCTTGCATCAGGCTAGTTCCAGAACATCTGGTGCGCTAGAAGTTGTGCAGCTCTTGTTGGAGACTATGGATGAGGAGGCAAAACTCGAGCAAGACAAAGTATGTCATTTGATTATAGATAATAGTAATGATGCTTATCATAAAATAGAGATATGAAGGAGATAGAGCAACATTCTATTCAAATTTTAAACAACTGATGCGTGTTTACTCGTAGCATTCTCTTTTCTGCAGTAAAAATATTTTGAATACTCGGGAAAAAACCGATAATCTCAAAGTAAAAACGAGTTTATTTCGCGTGGATATCTTCATCAGATATTAGGTGCTCCTTATAAGGATTTCCCTTATATATTTTTCAAAAAACCCGAACCGAATCAAAGGTTTCGTTCTTTCAATATGTTACAAAGTATATTTTCGGTTGTACGCTGACATTTGCTTTTATATCTCGTAAATTACTGGAAAAGGATCCAAGATGTCGAAACCCATTATCAAACACCTTACTTTTATAGGCTGGATTGATTCCAATCCACTTAGCAATCAACAAAGGCAACATCAACATTGTACACGTGTTATTGCAAAGCCTCGTGCCAGAACAATTACGGGCTATCACCAAAGACTATCACGATTGTGCGTTACATCTGGCGGCAAGAAGGAGTGATTACAACATAGTGAAAGTGCTGGTAGACCATGAAGCCGAGGTTAATCTCACAAATGTAAGATATTTGTATTATAGTTTTTCCATTCAGTCCTTCAACGGTAGTGTAATCCAACAGTACAAAGTCCTGAGAAAATTCTGTTTTTGAAAGATATCCGTGGGTATAAGTACGCGGTCATTTGTTTTATAGATCTTTTTTTATTGTACCTTTTACTCTCTGTGACATCACGTCATATAAATCATCATCAACATTCACATGGTATCGTTAATAGAAACTGATTTCATGTAATGATATTGCACACCACAAGTCTAGCTCAAGTCTAGCGCAAGTCTATGCGATTTCAAACAAGTGATTTCGGTAAACCGTGTGCTTAGGATTGTTTACACTTTCGATTTCCTTAAAGATGGCAGATTAAAGCACAGCAGTTTTTCACAAGTTTTTTTCGCATGACAATGCACAAAGAAATAAACGGACGAATATTTGGTAAATTGTCAGAAGCAATATTCCAATTGAAATCAAGGATTCAAACTCTACACCCAGGAATGCCATTAGCTGACGAGAAGGTTCTTTTTGAAGTGATCAGCGCTGCTTTTTTCCTATATGAAATCCTTTATATTTTAACCTACTTTGCTGTAAAAGCAGCGATGGAGAGCAGTCAATAAAAGAAGATGCCAAGGTGTTATGTCGTGGTAGTGTTTATATGTATACATAACCCTTTTTATGGATAGTTATCAAAAATGAAGTTGATTTACTGAAATTGAGAGCTATTTTAAGGTCAGGATGGATTACCTATATATATTGCTTTGGTATATTGCTTTTCGTCATCTCAAAAAAAAATCGATTGTCTTTCACGAATGTTAAAATGCATGCTTTATAAAAGTTTTCACTGTTTTCACTGCCTCTTTCATAAAAAAACTGGGTGTATATACATTTTTTCATTCGCTTTATTTTATGATTTATTTTGTTTAAGATTTATTTATTCTCATTTTGCGACTTAAATCTAAAAAATCTGTTTTGACTATGGTCAAAGGTCTCTTTAAATTTATTTTTTTACCTCCGAAATGCTATGAGAAAGAGTGTTACGGTGTTACTTTCTCATAAAATGCAAGATGGTGAAAAGGTGCTAATTTCTTTAGTTTTATTGGCATTTTATAAGAAAAGGGAGATGTTTATAACAGAAGTTAGATGTATATGATGTCTGTTAAAAGATGACAAGAGAAAATGTCTATAATGATGCTTTCTTTTTTTTTTTAGCTGGAAGGTCAAACACCTTTACATATTGCTTGTGCTGAATCAGATGAACAAATTGTGAAGTTTTTACATGAATCTAATGCCTCTGCAAGTATAAAGGACAGGGTAAGTATGTTATATTTTATGTCCACATATCTATTTAATAATTTAATTTATTTTTCATTTACATCTATTCTTTGTTTAAACTTACAAGAGGATGTAAAATTTAACCATTTGGTTACATACTTAAAATAGTTTTATGATTTCATTGTTTTATAATCAAATCAAATGTTTTATTATCAAATGATGTTTAATGTTTAGCGTAATCGAACTGCATTACATGTTGCTACAGAGGCTGGAAGCAAAGAGATAATTGAAATGTTAATTGATAGGTTTCATGCTGATATGAACATCAGATCCAAGGTATATTTTTGAATCACCTATTTCCTTTCATTTAAGATTACGATATTAATTTACGATGTTATGTAACAGGTTAGTTGTTAATAATTTTTTAGGATGGAAGTACATTAGTTCATTTAGCTGCTAAATGTGGTCATGTTGAGGTGGCTCTGTATTTCATGAAAAGAGGTGTGCAGGTGCAAATGCCAAACAGAGTAAGTCAAAACTATAAACCAATATGAATATTTACATAAAGTTTAGCTACAGCATGATTATTTAAAATGTTTATACAGAGTGATCATTCTTTCAATGCATACAAATACACTGATATAAACAGAAGCCCTGTTCACCTATGCAATTAAAAATATTATATTAGAAACTGAGTGAAACTGATGTAAGTAGTTTATTAGCTCACTTGGAATGGTTACCAAAGAAAAGAAAATGTAAAAGTTTGGTTGCAGTTGTTGTGAAATGCCACTTGACAAAGCATGTTAGAAGTAATGCACTGATAGTAAAACCGTCCACAACACTGAAAAAAAAAATCTCATCTTGCACAAATAATAAAATGGAAATTATGGGGAAAAAGAACATTGCCTTGTTGTTCCTTGGAGATATAATAACTTTTTTTATTAATTTTTGTTTTTTCTTCTTTCACAGGATGGCGCAGTTGCATTACACGAAGCAGCCAAACAAGGACATGTGCATGTTGTAAAAGCATTAATATCTAAGGGTGCTATGATCAATTTAACAACAAAGGTTAACTTTCTTTCTTGAAAAATCATACACTGTGTAACTAGCATTTCCTTTCTTTGATATTTATGTAAACATGTAAAGGCATGTCAAAATATCAGGAAAATAATGTGTTTTTACTTGCTAGTTTAATTATCCTAATTTTTAGGACAAATTTACACCACTCCACACTGCAGTGAGATATGGCAAACATTTAGTAGTACAAATTTTGCTTGGCATGGGAGCAAATGTTAATGACAAAGGAGGAACGGTACATAATATTATTGTCAAATTTTTAAAGAAGTTCTGTTTAAGTTGGATGCCTGATTCCCAAGATAAATGGTTATCCAGTTCATTCAGTGCTCATTTAAGGAATTTTCCCTTATGCGAAATAAGTGCAAAAAAGTGAATTTAGGGTAGCATCTTATATACATATTTTAAAGTTAGTGATATAGATTTATATATTCTTTTAAAGAAAAATGAAACAGCTCTTCACTTGGCAGCTAAGTTGCAACGTTACTCAGAGCATGTTGTGGAAATGTTGACAAAAAGTGGTGCACGTGTAAATGAAGTCAATTCAGTAAGCAGATTTATCAATGAATTTGTGAACAATTTGTTGTAGCCTCATCATAAAAATGTTATTTTAAATCTTTCTCCTAGGAAGGGGATACAGCAATGCACACTGCCATAAAACATCGTAATTATCCTGTCGTAAAGATGCTGATTGCTAATAGAACACTAGTTGATGTGAAAAATGAAGTATTTGATCAGCTTTGTCTTCCATTTTTTATTATAAACCCCAATTGATGCTTACTAAGTGGATTTCAAAATTCTATTCTAGAAAGGAGACACGCCTCTTCATTTGGCTGTGCGGTATATGACTGTAGCAATAACATTGGAAATTATTGATGACATGAAGAGGGATATGACCAAAGGAGACTTCATCGTGGCTGTCAATGCAAAAAACAATGTAAGGAAGGTTTTTTGAAGTAGTGGTTCTAGGTTCTTATTATTAAAAACGTTAGATTAGAATTAATCACATCAATGAAAATGTCCAGACAACTCTCATTACAGATTTTGGTTTGAATGTAACTGACTATTTTTCACCCTTCAATTGGAAAACTCTCCCTGTTGGAGCTAATCATCTGTTGTATTTTTGACTTGTTGTTGTTGTTGTTGTTGTTGTTGTACATTGTGCAATTTATGTTTACCTTGGTGTGTGTGAACAAAATGTTTCAATTTTTGCTAGGTAAGAAATTTCTTGTTTACATTTCAGACCGGTGAAACTGCTATGCATATTTGTGCAAGCATTAGACCAAAAGTGGAAAATAAAAGAACCTATACAGATTTGTGTAAAATACTTGTTGATAACCACGCAGAACTTAATCCAGTGACAAGTGAGGTATGTCTCCTTCCTTGTTAGAATATTTTAGATTGGTACAGTGAGAAAAAATCTGACCATCATAACCGAAAAAGCCTAATTACGCTTCGAACTTCTCTGTACACATTACTTATCACTTTTACTTGCTTTCTTTTATTGCAATATTTTATAAAAATATATAAAAACTGATATTTTGTCATTTTCCTAGACAATTAGAATTTTTCCTGAGGATTACATCTTCTGGCTTCAACATGAATGTTTTCTTATTTAAACAACTGTGAAATTCGTTTGGCATTTTAGACTGAAGAAACAGCACTACATTATTGCTGTCGTGCTGGTAACGCAGATGTGTTACGTATGATCTTAAAAAGTATGACCGCTAAAGAAGCTAGCAAAGCATCTAATCAACCGAATAAAAACGCCTGGTCACCTTTGCTTATAGCTTGTCAACTGGGTTATACAAGCGTTGTAAGAACACTGCTGGAAAACCATGCAAGAGTTGATGTTTTTGATGAGGTATGCTACAGCGACTCTACCAAAACAAATTTTTTTTGTCTCTCTATCACGACTAGCACAAACAGTCTGTATATAATTTCATTTATCAATTTTTTGTAGTATGGAAAAGCTTCATTACATATCGCTTGTGAGAATGGTCATCTTGAATGTGCAGAACTTCTACTCCAGCAAAAAGCATATGTTAATGCTAAAACGAAGGTGAGCTGAAAACACTTTTACTGTTTGTGGAAAATTATGAATGCACAATCTGTTGGTTATTGTTAATAACATATATGATCAAAAAAGAAATAGTAATTTTTTTCTATAAAATTCAATAACATCTTTATTGATTCCTGTTTAGCTTGGACTTACTGCAGTTAGCTTAGCAGCTGCTAATGGCCATAATCAGTTGGTTGAATTGCTTATAAACAAATATGGTGCATCACATGAAATCCTTGCATTAGTATGTAGTTTCATTATTTATTTTTTCATCATTTATTTTCAACTGGACTGGTATGATATCAATCTTTTTTGTTTCTTTTTCTTTATAGAACAAAAGATCAGCACTACATCTTGCTGCTGAAAGAGGTCACTTGCATGCTTGTAAATGTTTGCTCGAACTTGGTGCAGATCCAATGATACTTGATTTGGTAAGGTTACCAATAAAAACAGTTTTGCATTTTACTACATTCTACATTACTGTAGGGCGAGAGGCAATTCTTCATAACCTTTTTCTTCAGAATGAACAAACACCCATTCATGGCGCCGCTGAAAATGATCATCCAGAAATAGTGAGAATGTTTTTAAATCAATTTCCTGAGTTGGCGGGATTAATCAATAAAGACGGTAATAACTGTGCACATATTGCTGCATCAAAGGGAAGTCGTGAAGTAATGAAAGCCCTCATAAAAGCTGATCCTGCAATGGCATCAATGAAAAATAAGGTAAATTCGACAGTCAAACTTCTCCAAGCTGTTCAATGGAGATTGACTGTATTTGTCAATGGTATTGTATAATCTTTCTAGAGTACTGGACAAATGCCGATTCATTTGGCAGCAGCTGGTGGCCACACTGAAGTACTACAATTGCTTATTGAAGAGGGTGTTCCTATGGGTGAGGAAGATAAAGATGGTATGACACCTCTTCATTTAGCTGCTAAATATGGACAAAGAAACAGTTTGGATTTATTAAGAGGAAAAATACAATTTTCGGTAGTTAGTGTCAAGGTAAAGTTTATTTTTCTTTCAATTCAAAAATAATGTGTCAAAGTTGTGTTTTATTCCTAAAGCGTATAATCTAATTGTATATAGAATGGATATACCCCGCTCCATATTGCTGCAGAGAATGATCAAACTGGCTGCATGATAGACTTTCTACAGAAGGTGCCTGGTGGTATTCAAAGTGAGGTGAGAAATCTACTCTGTTTGTAACTTTAGGTTTACTCTAGCTAAATAGATATTATTTTATTATCAATAAACTTTGTAGTGTCCTTATGGAAAAGTTCCTGAAGAAACTGAGGTAATTGTATATGATCATCAACTTTTTTGAATTGAGTTTCTCATCATTTCCATGTACTTTACATACATACTGCCTTTTGTTGCGTTAGTATGGTTTTACAAGTTTGCACCTTGCATCAAAGAACGGCCACGTAGCTGCAGTTCGGCAATTAATTAATTCTGATGGTGTACAGGTTGATATGCCAACTACCAAAAAGGTAATATTTTGGCAGAGGAAAATAACTTTTACCATTCATGTTACGATATTGATCAAGTATCGACAAGTATCGACAATTACTTCATGTTTGATATATCTTTTCTAGAAAGTTATTCCATTACACATTGCAATAATTGAAGGTCATATGGAAGTCACCAGTCTTTTATTAAGTAGATCAGCCGATCAGATCATGTTTAAGTGCGTGCAGGGAAGGACCCCATTACACTTTGCTGCAGCACACGGACACTTACAATTGGTGCAATTACTACTTGGACAAGGAGCCGAAATTAATGATCAAGATCTTGTACGAATACCTTTTAACCTTTAATCTTTTATCGTATGTTCAAAAGCATTATATGCAGTATACTTTATTAGATTTTCATGATATTTTTTCTACTTAGAACGGATGGACGCCATTGCATTATGCAGCTGATGCTGGGTACTTGGATGTAGTGAAGTATCTTGTACAGATGGGTGCAATATCAACCATCGAAGATAAAGTATGTTTCAGTCATTTTTTAAAGACCAGGAGAAAACAACTTGTTGAATCTAATAATGACATTTGTTTGTGTTTTGTTTTGTTTCATAGGAAGGGAAAGCCTCGTTGGCATTTGCTGCTAAAAATCATCATCTGGATGTGATGAAGTTTCTGCTGTTGAACGAATACGATGTCGAAGAACTTTTACAAGACAAAAAGGTGATATTTTCATTATATAAAGAAGAAGGTATCGTCAGCATTTCTCTTTCTAATGATTTTTTGACCGGATTTCAGGTATAAACCTATTAACCATTATTAATTTCTTTTCGTTTTGTTTAGTTTCTCGCCCATTTGATGATTTGCTGTAAATTAAACAATAACGTATCTGCTCAAGACTTCATCTTAAATTCTCCCGCGCCTATTTATACGGCCATCAAACTGACTTTAATGTACCGTGAAGAGTCCTTAAGGGTGAAAGATAAAAGTCAAGACTACTTGGAAATTGCCCAGTTCTGTGAAGTAAGTTTCAATACAGTTGTGTTATGTAAGACATATACTTGCTGTTCATTGGCTCTAAAATCTTGGTTTCCAAATAAATGGTATATTTGAAACACCGAATTGGCGACTAGTTTTACGAAAGAGTTTTGTAGCCGATGCAATCAGTACGTTTCGACAGTTACTTTTCAAACTATCATTCCAACGTTGTTTTTTTTAGGAAATGACGTACGACATTCTACATATAGCCACGACTTATGGTTGTGAGAATCTACTTAACGCTATCGATGACGCCAAACAACCTCTTCTCGATATTTTGATTGATAACGAGTTCAAAGATTGTGTCGCGCATGCGAATGTACAAGGCTATTTGTCGGACCTTTGGCGAGGTATTTAAAGCATATTAACTCTGGGAAAGAAAATCAAATATTAATTAACCTTGTTTATACGATGTTATTCGGAATGGTTAACAAAAACTTGACATCTCTTTTAGGTAACGACATTCATATTGAAGGCATCGGTGCCATATTTGTTGCCATCATATGTTTTATCTTCCCTCCATTATGGTTCTTCCTCTGCCTGCCATTCCATCGTTGGAACAAGATTCCCACGCTTAAATTCATCTGTCACATTGTATCGCATATGTATTTCATTATTGTACTCACCCTGGTAATTGTAGTGCCTTGGGATCGGTCGTATCTAGAGGTATGTTGGACCAGTCAATTATTAATTTTACCAACTTGTTTGTTTTTAATCAGCACACACTCACACACATTTACACATATTATAATATACACATATACACGAATTATTTCAAATATTACGTAAAACCATGCACATACACATGCAATGGCCAGAAGCATCTTCTCTTACCTAAAGTTAAAAGTAAATTCATCTTAACAAAATGACTTTAAAAATTTAAAAGAATTAAATCTTTAATTACTATACGCGGAAATTCAGTCAAATGAAATGAAATGTGCTTCTGAGCGATAATCTTCAGTGCGAACTAGTCATAGAAGATATTACACAAGAAGAAATGCATACTCATCATACATTCATTCAAAAAGGAACATACACATACAAAATGGATACGTTGAACAATAAGTAAGTGATACATTGATGTTGATTAATTATCTCTATTGAAGTAGACACTTGAGTCAAACCGCGAGGTTGAGTAAACTCAAGCGTTCCCTCAACCTTTGTTTGACCAACGTCTACCAAACGCGGTAAAAAGTACCCAACATCCATAAATCTGCAATTTTCCCTTAATTTACTTTATACCGTTTGTGTTTCTTCTAGGTATTCCCGACGCCGTGGGAATGGCTCTCTCTTATTTGGATTACCGGTCATTTACTATCGGAAATTACCGAGCCAGATTCAAAAACAATCCGTGTGATAGAACTAGTTATAGCCGCCCTGGGCATTGGCGTGCATTTTGCATCCACTGCTTTTGAAGGAAGGGAAAGGGAAGATCTCATGTATGCTCGTGACAACGTACTAGCCTTTCTTCTGTTGGCTTTAGTTGTACAAATCATGGATTTTCTGTCGTTATTTCAAATGTTCGGGCCATGGTCGGTCATTATCCTCAGTTTGATCGTTGATGTCATTAAATTTCTGATTATCATGCTTCTGTTCATGATCGGCTTCACGTTGCATTTCGCCGTCATATACAAACCTATATATGGCAAAAAACTGATTGAAATCCCTGATGCCATTACGTCTTACATGGGCCAAAAAGATGGCATCCTTACCATCTTTGATATGCTTTTTTTCTCAATATTTGGGCTAAGCAATCGGCCAGCATTGTTAACAGAGCAGGATCTGGAAACGAACTCGGAGATGACGTATATCATCGCGACCATGGTGTTTGCGTTGTACCAACTGTTGGCAGTGATTGTGCTTGTGAATCTACTCATTGCTATGATGAGTAATACGTACGCCATTTTGGATGAACGCTCTGATATTGAATGGAAATATGGTCGAGCTGGTATCATACGGATGATGATCAATTCCTATTCAATGCCAGTTCCAGCGAATGTTTTCGCTACTTTCATCACCATTATGTGGATCTCCATCAGGTACTCTTGTTGTTGTTGCTTCGTCATCGTCGACCATTATGCCAAAAAGAAGCCTCCCAAAAACCCCGATGAGGTAAGCAACGCTGAGAGTCAATCCACCGAGTCAAGTACAGAAGATGTATACGACCCGAGTGATACTTCTGCTCCTGTGCCTATCCTACACGTGGTGCCATGGGAACATATCGTAGAAGAATTCCGAATGACTCATGGGATTGAATTTGAGGAACCAAATGAAATCGAGTCAATAATCTGATGAGCGCAATGGATTATTGAATTCTGAATTTGCAGAAAGCAAAAAAAAATTATTATTAAAAAATTTTTAGTTTTTATAGATATCCGTTATATTGAAATCTACGTGTATGTTTCGCTACACCACTTTAATCGGTGCCGGCAAGTTTTCACGATTGCCTATGTTACTAAGGATGGTTATTGTATGTATTCGTCACCAGTAAGTGCGCCGTTTTTTACGTCACCAGTAAGTGCGCCATATTATAAGAGAATGTCGTGTTTTATACTGATTTGACAACATTGTAAATCAGGGCCGTACCAGAGTCAATATTTCAGGGGGAAGGCATAATACCAAAAAACAAAAAATGTAATAATGCTAAATCTTGTCTGGTTGGGCGACGAAGAAAATTTTGAATTCTAGGATCTCTTAAACGGGCTAAAAATGAATTTCAGAGTTAAATTTAAGCTATACTTAATGGTGAATATTTTTATATATCTTTAAACCAAAAATAACTTTGACATCTTAAAATGCACGGAAGATGAAAGACTAAAGAAACATGTTTTAATTTTATTCTTCAGGTTTTCGTGTAGTAAGGAATACTCTTTGTTTAAGCAACGACGATCTGGATCATTTATTACATCACAGATGCTAGTAGACACTATAACTCTCTTCTTTGGCAATTTTTGTTGACTGGGTATGTCAGATATTCTCTTCCTGCCGTGATCAATGCCTACAAATCGGTTGGAGACCTCAGTAAAATCGAAAATACCAGTCATATGCTAATGGACATGCATGAAGAATCTTAAGATTCGTCTGCTTCCATGTCATCGCGTATGGCTGATCGCAGATAGGTTTCCCATCTTTTCAAGGCTGTGTTTTACATAGAGACCGCAGCACGGGAAAGTTTAGGAAAACTTTCTCTCAGTTTGGCAAGACAAATAAGAAATGGTTTTCGGAAAAGAAATTTTTATTTAATGTTACCTTGATTTCTTTTTGATCAGTTTTCAAGTAGAGTGCTCCGCTTACTCCCATTGCACCCGCCTGGTACGGCACTATAAAAACATGTTCTGTTCTTTTGAGTAATTACTGATTTTCAATGAAATTAATGTTTTGAAATCAGAGAAAGCAACTATTAAATTAACTTGATTAGCGTTAACTTCAAGAGTAGACATCGATGGATTTTTCATTTTTCCAACGTTAAACCATAACATACTCCATAACAGTCTTTTTTTCCGACATTAAGTGAAAAGCTGTTTTTTTAATAAGGAAGTGAAAACAGTGAAAAAAAAAACAAGCTTAAAACCAAATGTTTTGTGAATGGCGTATGCTACAGTTACCATCTCACATAATCTATTTAAAATGTGTGGATTGATGACTGCTTGAGACCCCAACAGGCGAGACCTAACAATTTGCCCCCATACACCCGCCATTAATCAGTATTACTTGTTCAGATGAAAAGACGTCTTCAACAACTTGCACTTTGGATATGAATGTCAACAGATGACTGCTCATTTCTATGTTCTTCCCGCTGATAACAAAAATCAATATGGCGAAAATGATGCGTTATAAATTCTGATGAAACAAACACTTATAAGTAAACCATTAAAATTTAAAAACACTAACATCGTCGATAAAAAAATAAACGAATTCATTCCACAGTTAACCATCACACCATAAAACAAATGTTTTTCTCCGATGATTCTCCTCTTTTATTTGCATTCGTCAGGTGTATCCGCTACCATGGGAGTGTCTTCTATTGTTATGGCTAACTGCTTTGTTCCTTTCCGAAATCCAAGATTCCGAATCTAATATAATTCGCTCGCTTATTGTTATTATATCTGCAGCAGCGATTGGTGTAAACGTATACGCATTGTTTGCGGATGGCCAATCGCGCGAGCTTCTGATGTACGCACGTGATAACATTTTGGCATTTGTGTCGTTACTACTCGTCATGCAGATATTAGAGTTTCTAACAATGCACGAATTGTTTGGACCATGGTCCATCATCATCAAAAATCTGGTTTTTGATGTTGTTCGATTTTTATGCGTCATGTTGCTGTTTATCGGCGGTTTCGGTATGCATATGGTCGTCATATACAAGCCGGTTTACAATAAAAAACGTACGTACATGCCGTCTAGTTTAACGCCTATTGGGAAGAAAAATGACTTCACTACCATCATATACGAATTGTTTTTTGCACTGTTTGGTTTGACGCCCAGACCAACGCAATTAACACCCGACGAAGAAAACGACAGTCCAAAGGTGACGTATCAATTGGCGACGTTCGTGTTTGCGTTATACGAAATTATAACAATCATAGTTCTGGTGAACTTATTAATAGCGATGATGAGTAGTACGTATACCCGAATTGAAGAAAGATCGGAAATTGAATGGAAATACGAAAGGTCTAGAGTAATCCGAAAAATGACCCGATCAAGTTCTGTTCCGATTCCGATGACATTGTTCACCGTTTCGCTTCTCATTTTGAAATCGATTTGGAAAACTAAATGCCAATGTTGTAAACCTGCAACTATACATTACATATTTAGTGGATTAAATGAGTTTGAAAACGCCAGTATATCCAGTGAAACGAGTAATGATGGTGACGTAGAAGAAAAGGGAGCATTTGTGCACTTACATAACGTTGTGCCATGGAAATCCGTTATTAAGGATTATTGGGAAACAAAAGGGATCGAAATTAATGATAACTAAAAGAAAAAAAGAAACATGACATATTACTATTTATTTTGAAAAACAAAGACAATGTAGGTATTTGAAAGTCAATGATTTCTCCTCATATAGTAGAAGAACTAACACACTCCGCCTGATAAACATCTGGATGAAAAGGTTAAAGCGTATCCCTATCCAGAAAAACTCAAGTAAAAGTTTTCAGCTTGTTGATTTTATCGACGTCTGATTGCGTCTCGTTTAAATGTATTTTATTGCTTCATTTTTAAACGATAATGATGGATAACCTTCTAAATGTTTATTAGTAGATGGCTGGGGCGTATTTATAAGCGATCTTCGGCACAGAAAGGAGACCTTTTAAAACAACAACGAAAATATATGACAGATAACCAAAATTCGACGAAGATATAATTGTTGACATACACAAATATGCCTGCAAGAGGGAAATCAATGTAGTACTAAAATAGCTCTTGTGATCCTTTTAAAAAAGATCATTGTGAATTATAGATTTATAGTTAGTTACTATTGGGATGCCGATTTTATTGCCGGGGTTAATCAGGTGTCCTTGTGTCCTTAGTTATAATGCATTGTAGCGCCCTGTCAAGAAGTTCTAGTCCCCTTTTTAAAGGTTTCGATATTTTTGTAGCTACTGAAGCCGTTCCTTCGCGTGAGAAAAAAAACAAAACAATTGGCAATCTACCTCTATTATACAAATCTTCCGTCGAATTCAATTGCTTCATTTTATAGATCTTTTGATCAACAAATATACAACGAAAAATGCCTTAGGGCGTGTGAACGCACTAAAAACGCCATTTGAAGCACTTTAAATGGCGTGGAAGGGTGGCACTTACCGCCACCAGAACTTGAATTTCAAGTGGATTTATAACCAAAAAACAAAAAAATAATACAATAACCAAAAACTTTCAAAGGACGAAAATAATCTGAAAACTTGTAAGAAAGTTTTTTGTTTTCCTTTTTTTGCCGCCATTTCACAACCATCTCTTTTGTTTTGCTTTCATTCATATCACCATGGGTTACCAGCAGCGTGATCGTAGAAATGTTTTTTCTGAGGAACCTTATTCAGCATTATTTCATAACGTAACCGCCAGTCAACACATAAGTGCACATCCTCCAAATAGTACAGGGGTGGATCAAGTTTAGTCCAAAGAAAATATTTTGAGACGAATGATTCTTTTATACTGAGTTGTTTCAGATGAATGTCCAGTGCTAGTGTATCTAGCTAATGGATTGGTACCTGAAATTTTTCGCTTGAAAGTCTCTTTTTGGTGTTTGAAAGAACGAGGGTTTATTCCAGACCAAAATATCAGAACTAGTGAGATACCAATCCGTTTCCACAATTTTTCCGGCTAAGCCCTAGTTCACACCTGTACTTTTGAATCGAGCACGGAAGCAAACAGTTCTTATTATTACAGAATGATTTCCTCGTTTCAACCTCACGACCAAAAGGAGAGAAAAAACGCATCACGAATTATATTGCCTTTAGATTTATCCATTGCCATGGGAATGCATTTTATTAATTTGGTTGTGTGGACTGTATCTCCATCAGATTGCCGAACATGAATTTCGGATTTTAAGATTAGTAAACTGTATGTTATCGGGCGCTGCAATTGCTTGTAATTTAGTGGCAATTTATGTCGACAATCGTATGAGAGAAAACTTGATGTACGCCAGAGATAACATCTTTGCGTTCGTATTGCTTGTACTTGTGGTGCAGCTATTCGATTTCTTGAGTATGCACCAGCTGTTTGGACCATGGTCTGTCATTATCCAGAGTTTAGTCATGGATGTGGTGAAATTTATTTTCGTTTTATTTATGTTTATTGGCACCTTCACAGCTCACATGTCGGTCGTTTACAAGCCTGTATATAACAAAGCCAGGGTTGATTTACCAGTAGATACACTTCAGCTGACCAATGAAGGCGGTATCGAAGAAGTTTTTGAAGAACTATTTTTTGCTTGTTTTGGCATCACGAAATTTCCAGGCGTAAAATTTTCGACAATGAAGAGTCCTCGCCAAGTTGACCATATCACAGCGTTTGTTTTCGCTATCTATGAAATCATCGTCATCATCGTTTTGATTAACTTATTGATCGCCATGATGAGTGATACGTTCGCCAAGATCGAAAAACGATCGGAAATCGAATGGAAGTACGGGCGTGGTAGTGTCATCTGGCAAATGACCAAAACGAAATCGGTCCCAATCCCTCTCAATTTGTTCACATTTTTAATAATAATCTTAAGGGTGATCCTTACGTCGAAGGTTTTGTGTTGCTGCACAAACGTCCGGAAAATGTATCAAGAAATGACGAGCAATTCTCATGGTATTGAAGAAGCGGAGGAGGTGCAAGAAAAAGAGAAACAAGATGGCGGCGAAGACGAAGAGAAGAAAGTCTTTAAAAGAAAACATTTGAATAAAGTGGTACCGTGGAAGGAGGTTGTGAGTGAATATTATGTTTACATACATTCTGTGGAAGAAGAAGGTGAATAACGGAAATTGAAAATATAAATTTGTGAGAAAAGTTTTTTATCAGAATACAACAGTATATAATTAACTTTATACTTGCTTGCTTTCTCGTTGTTGGATATTATCTCATAAATGACAGGAATACATTGATTTAATAAAAGAAGAATGCTGAAGGATTCATTCTGGAAATACGCACCCCTTAATTAAGTTAATCAAGTTAATATTTTCATTGTGATAATCATTGTTTGGTTGTGCCATGCTATGTCACATAAATAATGAAATGATTCAATTAAGATAAGCTCGTCAATTCTTGCATAAAGATACTTAAAAATACGGTTCCCTCAATATTTAAAGGCGGTCCTACTTTCAATCCATCAACAGCCAGAATAACTCGGTTCTACTCTCCTTTAAATAGTTCTTTATAAAGAGCGCTGATTCAAATTGCTTTAGTCACACCATGGCAGTGCTACCCCATATCGCCTTATCTGCAAAACGAAATTGAATACTAATGATGAAATTTTCTTTGGTCAATTTTATTGTGAGTTCATGTTGACATAAGACGCAATAAAGGAAGGTAACTTCAGTTCTTTTTTATTGTCCCTTTCTTACACTCGTACCTTTAATGCGACACCGTGCACTTTATTGCATTTATAATAGCATGAAACCATGTCCATATTTTAGATGCTTCTATGTTATCTGTATTTCATTTTCTTATTTATTACTTTACTGTCTCTAAAATGCAGAGTTTACGTTTTTCAGCTTTATCCAACGCCCTGGGAATGCGCCTTGTTTATCTGGATTTGCGCCCTGTTCTTGAGTCAAATAACTGATAACGAGTACAAAATGCTTCGACTGATCAATTGTATATTAGCCAGTGTCGCCCTAGGATTCAATATTGTGTCCGTATTTGCTGAAGGTGAAACCAGAGAGCACTTGATGTACACCAGAGACAATTTCCTTGCATTTGTTCTCCTCCTGCTTGTCTTGCAAATATTCGATTTTTTGAATATGCACGAGTTATTTGGTCCATGGTCTGTGATCATCAAAAGCCTTGTTATGGATGTGGCCAAATTCATTTTTGTCCTCTTCATGTTCATCGCTGTATTCTCATGTCACATGGCTGTCATATACAAACCAGTGTATAATAAAGCGAGAGTGGACTTTCCAAACGGTATCACTTACATCAATGTAAAAGAAGACTTTCTTACCATATTCAAAGAGCTGTTCTTTGCATGTTTTGGCCTGACAGATAGACCACGAAAATTAACAGCCATCGAGAGAAATGACAATCCAGCGGAAACGTATTTAATCGCCACATTGGTGTTTGCCATCTATCAAATAATTGCCATCATCGTTTTGATTAACTTATTGATCGCCATGATGAGTGGTACGTATGCCAAGATCGAAGAGCGATCGGAAATCGAATGGAAGTACGGACGTGGTAGTGTCATCTGGCAAATGACCAAAACGGAATCGGTTCCAATCCCTGTTAATATAATGACAACAGTGATAATTATTTGTAAAGTCGTATGGAGTTCGAGGTTTCAATGCTGCTGCGCCAATGCTGGAAAGTTGTATCGAGAGATGGCCAGTAAAATGCACGGAATAGGTGATGAGGATAATGAAGAGATTGATCCTGAAGATCCCGAGGAAGGCAAAAAACATAAAAAACAACGGAAACATTTAACTAAAGTGGTGCCTTGGCCAAAAGTAGTTAGCGAGTACATGTTATTTAAAGGAATTGAAGGTGGAGAAAGTGATGTTTAAATGTGCCATATTTGTAAATAATTTTATACAGCTCGTTTCGGCCTCATATATCAACATGTGTGTGGGACAGAGATAAGTGTGTTTATTGTATATACTTTAGAAAAAGAAAAAAACACCGTCAAACGACAAGATATATATTAGCAAACATGCTTTCATCAGTTGATATATAAGAAACCTACGAAAGACCTACCTAGGACCCAATTCCAAGAGTTGCTTATTTTGGGGAGCTATCCCGTCATGCTTTATAATTTTAAAAGTTTCGTTCTTTCTTCGGTTCTTAATTTTTTATTTGCAAAAAAAATATAAAGGACAAATGCACCAGAAAGCTTTTAAGCTTTTGTATTTTATATTAACAATACTTTCCTGAAAATTGGCAGGTGTGATCAATGCTATTAGTTCTGTGTCTTCAGAGTAAAATGTTTGACTACACCTATTTATGACTTCACAATTCAGATAAATTTGGTACTGGTGGTAGTCTATGTTTACTATCCCCTCAAGTTTATATCGATCTGCCATCAAAATTGGTAGCTGACATCAATATCAGACTTCTTTTATCAAACAAGTTAAATTTCGAGACCACGCCCATTAACAGTGCTGCTGTTTTTGATATGTAATTTTTCATTTTGTAAAAGGTAGAACCAATAGATGTTCGTAGAAAGTCTTATGAGGCAGTTTTTGAGTTCTGAATATCTACCTTCAAATGACTTGACATTTAGCCAAGGAATTTGTTGTTTTTGGGAAAAAAGAAGCACCCATGCGAAAATTGTTTAGCAATAATCTCAAATACTTGGTGAAGTTACTGAAAATCATCTTCTACAGTGAAATCCTTAACTGACGCAGTCGTTTTTGCTTCTTGTTATAATTAAACAAGATCAACATTGTTGATTAAAAAGATTTCCCTAGACAGTGTTCCAGAAAACCGGTTTTATCAATGTTTAAGATAATATTTACTCAAGAGGAAATAGAAGCTTTATATAGCCTTTTTCTCAATAATATTTTTTTTTAATTACACGGTCCTAAATGTCCAAATCACGATTTTGCCGGGTCGGCCAAAAGGGCCAGTATAAGATATTGTGAAAACATGTTATTGTGTCAATCACTAGTGGTTCAAATCTGATGGCGGATTATTTCAAACATATTTATCGTTTAGCACTAAATCTGTCTCTTATCATGTTTACTGTAACCTAGGAGGATAGCTGTAACCTACATTTACTTATTGTTACGAAAGACGCCTGTTATCGGATTGTTATCGGATTGTTATCGGGTTTGAACCACTATGGACTTTTACGTTGCTTTTAAAGTGCATCGGAGTGAAGAATCGAGATACGAAATAACTGAGACTCGAACACGGGTCTCAGCGGTCGCACTCGAAGGTACTGTCCACTACACGATCGCTGCACGAATTGATAGGATAGCTAAACCTTTTCTAGAATTACAAAATATTGAAAAATTGTGTAAAAGTTTAAAAAAATTTCCAATCTTGAAATTAGTCATAACAGAAAAGTGAGGAAACTGCTGAAAAATAAACAAATCAAGGAGAAATCATAGAAAGCTTGGAAATTTAACCTAAAACATAATATCTAAACTTTCTTTATTGTGGCTCCTTTTTGTGCTGGTTTTTCTGTAAAATTCCGGCAGCTATACATTATAAAGATATAAATGTATAATTATAACATATTGAAAGCATCCAAAATTAGTCGCGGACATTCAACAGAGATGGACCGTGTCATATATACATTCAACAGAGATGGACCGTGTCATATATACATTTATTTGTATAGTTATTTATTTTTTATTTTTCACAAAAATTTTCACAAAATAATCAGGTGAAATATGACAAATTCACTTGAAGCCCTTGTAGCATGCAGGCTAATACCCCTAAACAAGAATCCAGAGGTACGACCTATAGGAGTGGGAGGTAAGCTGGAGGTTAAAGAAAGATAACCAAGAAGCCGGTGGACCATTGCGGACCGCAACTGGTCTACAGGGAGGAGCCGAGGCTGCAATTCATTCAATGAAAACATTTTTGAATGTGATAATACTGAAGAAGTTATACTAGTGGATGCAAGTAACGCCTTTAATTCAATGAATCGCCATGCCGCATTACATGACATCAGATTACTTTTTCAGGTTTATTTATCAATACCTAACGAAAAAAAATTCGTATGGTCGTTCTCTGTGGGAGGGATATAATGTCAGTTGAAGGTACAACACAAGAGGACAATTTAGTCATGGCGTTTAAAGCACTTGGTAGTTACAAGTACGTTGCTTAATGTATTTAGAGCATCTTCGCCTGCTGTAGTCAAGTGTGTTTGGCTGATGACATAACTGGAGCAGGAAAGTTGGAAAATCTGAGAACATGGTGGAATACTGTCATAACCGAGGGTTTAAAATGTGAGTATTACGTGAATGAAAGTAAAAGCTGGTAAATAGTAAAAGATGATATAAATGGAGGTATGGACATAAAGTTTACATCAGAAGGTAAAAGAAACCTTGGTGCTTCGATTGGTAGTCACCATTTTAAAACACAATATGCAACCGAAAAAGTTAAAACCTGGTTAACTGAGTAAAATGAAAGGTTAACTGAGTATGCTAAACCGGAACCGCAATTCAAGGTATGAGTCTTATTTAAAACCATTAGGTGATATTATTAGTATCAAGTTTATACCAACATTACTTGAAACTATTATCAAGGAGCAAGATCGTCAACTGTACTCATTACCAGTCCGTTTAGGATGATTGGGAATCCCGTTACGCTCAGAAATAGCTGAAATGCATTACGAAAGTTCAGTTAAAGCCAATGCTCCTTTAGTCTTCAATCATGGTCATTCAAGAAACTGTTTTGCCTAATGATAAGAAAGTACAAAAGTTAAAAACTTAATGCATAATGTCGTTTTAAATGAAAAATCGAAAAATATCGAAAATGGTCTTTCACTAGCCGTTTTGAAAAGTGTAAATGAGGCTAGGAGCCTGGTATCAAGCTGGCTCAATGCTTTGCCCTTGTGGAAGAATATGGGTATACATTTAATGAAAGTGAATTAAGAGATGTTATTAACTTGAGATACGGCAAATCCTGGATTACCATCGAAATGCCCTTGTGGACACCAATATAACGTTACTCATGCATTGAATTGCAGAAAAGGTGGATTTATAATTATTCGACATAATAGGATCCGTGATTTTGAAGCATTTTTTTATGACGACGAAATTGAACCGTAACTTCAAAAACTCGATGGTGAGAATATACATGGTCTAACAGGGGACAATGCAAAACCTGATGTTCGTGCTATAGGCTTTTGGCGAGATGCTCAAAACGCTTATTTCGACGTTAGAATAACAAACACTAACTCTATTTCCCAATGTAACCTTTCTTCGGATAAAGTATTAGAAAAACACGAAAAAGAGAAAAAGCGACAACTATCGTATTATGAATGTTGAGCATGGTACATTTACCCCATTAGTTTTCTCATACACCCAGTATGGGTAAAGAATGCTACACAAACATGTCGCTTAAAAGATTGCGAACAAGACAGGTGATAGATACGAAGAAGTACTCTCTGTTCTTAGATGTCAACTTTCATACCTCCTATTGCGATCCACTATTATGTGTGTAAGAGGAAGCCACTCGTTGAACACAAACATAAATGTTATGGATGACTTTGAACTTATTTGCCATTCAGTGAGACTCTGATTCGAACCAGAATGACTGTATGAACCAACATCCTGTAATGGCTTCATACATTTTAATATTACTTATAGTTGGATGTTTATTTATTTATTTATTTTATTTATTTATTTATTTATTTATTTTTTATTTGTAACCATATTAAATTTCAAAGGGCTTTTAAAAATTTTGAACGTTTTATTGAAAATATATTTAATACTGTTCCGACTAAACTAATACTTTTCAAGTTTTGGGTTTCATCTTTACAAACAATAAAAAACACGAGTTTTACTTCTGTTATAATAATGGCATATTCTCTTACTCAAGCGCAAATTTCCCGACAAAGACGATCCAAATGTTATAATCGTCTTTCTTTTTGTTAGAACCTAGTTTTATAAAAACCTTTTGACTGAGATTTTTCCGAGGTTCGGAATTTATTTTGAAAAACTTTGATGTAAGTTCGTCTTTTTTCACTTTTTGATAACATGGTTTACAAAAGATATGAGTTGAAAGAACTTAATATTTTATCCACATCACCTTATCAACTTTTTCGGCACCCATGGGAATTCTGTTTCCTTCTTGAAGGAAAAAGGGTTCAGAGCGCAAATAAGAACAATTTTCCTCTTAAGTACATCCAGCCTCAATCAAAATTTTAGATGTTCTTATATAAACCGAAGGGAAAAAACAACAAACAAAGAAATAAAATAAAATATTTTGGTGTGTATTATACCACCAATACTATTGTCAGTGAAATAAAAAGTTATTTTTTTATCGTTTGGTGGATTGTTGACCGTGTTGTCATCCCAAGAGAGGTTTTCGGCAAATTGTTTTTACCTTTTGCAATCTTCATCACTTCTACCCTTACATTTGGACGCGACAACGAATAGAGTATCGGATCGAGGAAGCAGTGACCATACGAAAGCAGCTTGAGCCATCGAAATACCGGGATAGCGGCAGTATCGACAGTGTCGCTTTCGTCATAGCGATCCCTGTGGTACAAAAGCAAAGCGAAGTATGGTATCCAGCAGAACAAAAAGATGACAACAAGTACGAGTAAGTTTAACGTCACTTTTTGTTCGGTTTTCCGTCTTTGTTGTGCCGCCACACTGTCGTCGTGATTAAGATTCGTTGATTTTTTGATTGTCAAAATGATGAGTACATAAAAGACGATTATTATTGTGGTTGGTATGGCGAAGCCTGTCAAGAAATTGAACCATATCTTGTGAAAGGCGTAATAATACAGAAGGGATATCATCAATGTGTACAGCCAAACTACCGGTATCGATAAGGCAACCATTTTTATTGTTATTCGTTTCATATGCCAGAACGGCTTGTAAACGACAATGAATCGTTCGAGGGACATCAGAGCAAGATTGGTGAAGGAGGCCATCAAGAATAATAAATCAAATCTATTGAACCATTCATCCAATGCTCGAAATGCCTCATCAGTGAGAACAACATCCCCTTTGTAAAAATATCGATTTTGACTGTAGACTATTGTTGCATACATTGGTAAACAAACAAAGCCGACTAATAAGTCCAAACAAGTCATGTGTGAACCAAAAATCATTGTTTTTGATGCACGCCACTGCCTTGATTTGTAAATTATCCATATGTTTAGAGTATTCAGCGATAGTGTCAGAAGACAAGTGATGAAACACAGCGCCACATAAAACATAGCCATCGAATAACTACTAAAATCTGCTAACTGTGGGTAGAACTTCCAATGCTGTGACGTAGCCTCGCATTGATACAAGTGAGGACGGCCTAGTGGGTCCAAGCATGACGCGTTGAACGAATTTAACGTTATTTCATTAGGAAAACAATTCGACCGGCCGTAAAGTGGTGACGATACATTCGCGCAAAACGGATAGGGACCATAATACGTGGGCCTTATGGGGATCGGTAAAACCGGCCCACCTTTACATGTGGCATTTTGGCCATCCAGTGTTTTTGTTGTTTTCGTCTGATAGCGCACATTGCAAAAGAAGCTTCCTGTCTTGTAGCCGATATAACAATAGTTGCAAAATACTCCAAATACTGTTGGAAGAGTTGCAGGATGACTCATTTTTGAATATCTTCGTGCCTTCTCTTCTGTTTTTTTCTTTCCGTTTGCTTTTTCCTTTTTAAATCTAAAGAAGTTGAATATTTCCTGAAATAAAATTACAATTCAATAACGTTTTTTATGAAATAGTTCGTAGTAGATATTTGTTGTCTAAGAAATTAAAAATCGAATCTTTCGTTCTTTTGATTAAATTTTGGCAGGCATTTAATTTCGGAGATGACGAAAAAAAGTAATTTTTTCATGGAATTTAATTTTCAGGCGGAGGACGATTTTCATTAGATTTTGTTGATTTTGGCAAAACCCTTGGAATCCGAATAAATACTTTAAAACCGAATTCAGTTTTAAGACATATATGGAAAAAAAATATGTTAATAAAAATCCGGTGAAACATTCCCTATAGTGGACATATTTTTGGGTCCCAATGGTGTCCGCTATAGGGCTGATGTTTGACTGTAACCCGGTGGCGTTCCGTGTGGGTGCAAGTACTCCACATGATAAATTTGGTTATAAATTAAACAGGACACAAGTAGCATCATACCTCTGTAATACCTTCACAATTATTTTTACCTACATACCAATTTATTCCAGTAAAAGCATTATATTCCAGTACTAATAATGGTAATATTTTCTCCACACAGAATAAACCTATCGTAATATCGACAATCAGTAGCTAACATACGTTGTGTGATTTGTTGTTTTGAACGAAGCTGTCAAACGCTCTCTGTTATTTAAACATAATGATTCGATTAATAATATTATATGTTCGAATTGAAAAGGAGTTGAAAAGGAACTTTCAAATTACCAAATTTAGTCTGTAATAAATTCATTCCCCGTTCTCTAGAATTAGTTGTAAGTTGTATTAGTTGTATTAGTTGTATTTATAATGAACCTTTTGATGAATTCTATACTTGCCTGCTTTATAAATAAGGCATATAATTTAATAAATAAAAGTTGTTAACAAACTGGAATTTTCGTGAGCTATCTCTTTGTGAAAGATAGAAAACATCTGCACTGCGGAAATATATTTCAATAACTCAAACAAAGGATGATGTAAATCCCTTTCGTTAATGTTTCGTTAAAGATAATGAACTGTTATAAATAGGATTGAGGGTTGCAGTGTGCTGATGTCAGCAGTGGGAATCCCTTATTTAATTTTTAACAGATGTCTCATATCATGGGTTGACTTTCTCACTTTTAATAGAAAATTTCCTGATATGCGCATTTGACAAAGTCATTAAGGTGTTGTCTTGCGTTGCTTAACCCCATCCATCTTTTTCGAACAACAACCAGTGGGGGGAAGTAAGAAAGAAGCAATTATGGGTGTCAAAGTTTCCCCAACCTGATAAGAAAAATCTTGCCCGGATGTAATCCATTACCTATTGTCTAGTCGGAGAGTTACGAGACTTGAATGTTAGCCAATGAATCTTTATAAATCAAATTAAGGGTGGAAATTTTTGCATGTACAAATTTTCGCGGTTTTCGCGGATTTTACCAGCGAATTACCTTTAAGATACGATTCGCGAAAATTAATACCCGCAAACAAATCTGGAAAGTCAACGAAAGAGAACAATGACATTTTAATCAGAAGAAGAACTTTCTTATTTTTTTATGTTTTCACCCAAATATGTTGTCAACCCACCTGAAGAAATGCTCTCAGAAAAGTTATAGATATATTTTCAGAAATTGAATTGATTACTAAAAACAAAAACAAAAACTCACTGGTTTAGAAATGCGAATCTCGTTCACCTTGTATCTTTAATGTGAAAAGTAAAATATCTTCTATATTATATGGGCCCTGTTATCAAAGAACCGCGCCAATTCAGACAGCAAACACAAACGGTTCTTTTTACAGCAATTAATTAGTTTATAAATGAAATATCGAATTTCAAAAATTTACATGTCCTGTTCTAAGGCCATTTAGTTTTTACCGTGGTCATACGAAGATTCGCATGTCGTTCTCAAAGGATACTGACACCGACCGGGACAATTTCTGTGAATTATTCTTAATCCTGGCAACTAACTACCTTGTCAAGAAATCATATGCCAATAAATATCATCCGACAAAAAGTGTCTCTATCAATCAATTACTAAGACTTTTAAGTCTCCTACTAAAATATCAGCAAGTAATCTTTTAGTCATCTATGTTAAATATAACACATAAAACATAATGCTTCACTATTTTGAAAACTTTTCGCCATGAAATGAGAATTTTGATCAAAAGCAAACAATGCGGAAACTAAAGATGTAAACAATACGATCAGACGATAAAAAAAACGAGTACCTGCATGAAATATTGAGTTTGTCCACTTTGAAACTCTTTGAATTTATATTTTTTTATTTGATATGCTGTTTTATATATAAAAAAATAATTTGATAACTCCAACCTTCGGGGCCGATGTCGATATACCGATGTTCGATTTTTCGAGATATTTTTGCGGGTACGAAAGATTCTTAGTTGAAGGGAAATGCTAAAACAGATCGAATTACTGAAAGTTCAAGTTATCGAGTTTTACTTACTTCTTGTACTATCTGATTTTCTTCTGATAATTTGGAATAAAAAGCTTTGTGTTGCACTTCGTATCGGAGACTAACTTATAATTTTTTACACACTGTTGTTATGTTAACGCACTCACTCTTTGGAATGTTTTTCGACTTTTACGACTTATGGATGTCTTGATTGGTGAGGTTCATGTGTCCTGGGTACAAGGTTGACCTAGTGTAGGTAGAACGAAAATGGATATCATAATGAGGACGGCAGATATAATAACAATCATGAGGTTTATACTTTATACGTTTACTACTTCAACTTAATTCTTTTCGGAAATTGTCTTAAGGCGTTTCAATTTCAAAAGTCAGAAAGGATGAGAGAAATAAGCCATTCGTAATAAAGTCATTCTAAAATTCGTCTGACTGGAAAATATACTAATATATTTACATTAGCCGTCCATTTGATTACAGTTGAATCTGTTGGAGTCTCTTGCCTTGAATCGCGTATTCCCCTGCTTAACACAGGAATTAAAGCTTCGAATGATTCACAATAGATTTAACTAAGAGTCACATCTTTCCTTTTGTATTGCATTTATCGTTTAGATTATACATATATGTATATTCTAGATTTTAAGCTGTATACCTTACTTATTTCGAAATTCGCGCGGGTGAATAATTCGCTCATGCTTAATTTCGCGCGTTTCAATTTCGCGCATCTAAAGTGGACCTTTTCGCGCAGTTTCAAATTCGCTCATGTGAAAATAACTGAATGGAGAAATTAAATACCCAAATTTCATGAAACTACTCTACAAAAAGTTCTTTTTTAACATACTTTTCAAACGAACTACAAATATAGAATCCTAAAAATATTTTTAGCATAGTCTACTCCTCAAATGGATCTTCTTTCTCAATTGGTTTGGCAACAGCATCGGAGATTCCAGATCTTTTCCATCCGTTCAAAATTAGGTCAACGTCGTTTTGCATGTTGTCGTAGAAAGATGTGACCCATGCCGCATGTAGAGGTTTAAGAATACTAATTTTCACGTCTACCTTAATTTCATGTGCGCGTGTGCCTTTTTCCATTTGTTTTCTGATCTCGTTTGAGTACCAGTCTTGCGAATTTTTTCGTAGGAATGCTTTGCTTGCTCTGTTCACTGTCAGGTCCAGTGGTTGAAAAATAT
Source organism: Turritopsis rubra (assembly GCA_039566895.2). Classification (NCBI taxonomy): domain Eukaryota; kingdom Metazoa; phylum Cnidaria; class Hydrozoa; order Anthoathecata; family Oceaniidae; genus Turritopsis; species Turritopsis rubra. The sequence continues at coordinate 17,222,857 of CM077625.1, read as the reverse complement.
GCGTCATGTTCGCTGGTACCGGTACCACTTTGCCGTTACTTTCCTCGATTATCTTTTTGACTCCATCGGTCCATTGTCCTTTAAAGACGTCTGCGATTAAAAGCCATTCTTTGTCATTACGCAACTGCAAGGTTTTTCTAGCTGTCTTAACATAAGGAATGATAACTTTGAGTAAAATCTCCTTTGCTTTTTCTTCATTGGACCAATGATTGCTGCTATGCGTCACATTAAATCCCTTTGGAAATGCAAACTTTGGGTGGCACCTCTCTGTTGTCCCCTGATAAATTAACTGCATGGGCAGAAATTTTCCAGATAAGGTAACAGAAAAAGTACCAGTGATTTGTCGGTGGTCAGTGCTTCCAGCAATGGCTACTTGTTTAGATCCTTTTTTCGCCATTGTATATTGATTAACCAGACAGTAAGGCAAGGGTGTTTGATCCAGATTTATAATGAGATCGTATGGAATGTCAAAAGTATCAACAATACGCTTAATGCTTTGATAAAAAGTAAAACCAATTTCCTTAACAAACCCAGGTGAGATAGGAACTTTTGCTGTAGTGGCTTTTCGTTTCACAAACCCTATTCGTTTAAAGAGAGACTGTGCCCATGTGAATGAAAATTCAATATTTCCACCATTTTCCTTAAGAAGAGTGCGATCATTGGCACTTACAATACCCTTCGCTATACCAATAAGAATGTTATATGACATTGCAGCACCAGATGACTGCATTTCTTTAACTAACTTGATCACTTTTTGATCTATTTCTTCAGGCAATAACTTATAGCCTCCGCGTCTTTTACGCGGAATTGATTCAAGGTTGTCGTCGTTTCCATCAGCAAGCTGGCCTTCTTTATATGACTTGATAAATCCACGAATAGTGGACTCGGCAATTTCGTACTTCTTTGCAGTTGGTCGAATTCCATTAGCTATTGCCCACTTTGCTATTTCAGCTCTCATATGGCCGTCATAATCTCCATATCTAGATTAGAATGGAAAGTTATGTTTCAGTTAATGTAAATTCAAAATACTAAAAATTTGCAGCATCCCCCCCCCCCCCCCCCCCCCCCCCCCCCCCTAACGTCTGTCCTTATATCTTAGAAAATACTGTAATCAACAAAAAAATTACAAACCATACCGTTTTTCAAAACCTAAACTCTATTTCTGCCAGCAAAAAATCTTAAAAGTTTAGATTAAGTAATTGTTGATATAGAAGGATGCTTTTATGTCCATATCCATGTCCTGATTTCTCGTTTTATCTCAAACAGATAGCTTGGGTAAGTAAAACTCATCTTTAGTTAATAAAAAAATGAATAACCCTACAGTGTATAAAAAAGGATAAAAAAGCGCAAGCCTACTTCTTTCTTTTCTTTGTAACTTCTTTTGATGTTTGACTAACTTGTTTTAAAATTTCAACTTCTTCAGCCGTCGACAAACCTGCAGCACTGGCACTAACTGCAAAAGCAGTAGCTTCAGGTTTAAAATATGCTTTAATAGACATTTTATTGGCAATCAGAAGCGAGAATTTATATGTTAACTAGTGTTCGTGTGACAAAATTCAAACGTTTTATTTTCACAACAAATTCGAACATATAAAAATGGAACTTACAAATGGAACGTTTTAAGTTCTACGCTGATTCGAAGAAAATGATTCGAAAACAAACCTCTAAAAAGTTCAGGCAGTTCAGCCGTGTAGGTAAAAACAACATTAATCATGAGTATAGTTTGTGTTGTATGTGACAGTTCAACAAAGTATAAGTGTATAAAATGCCACACTCCTGTTTGCAACAAATCATTAAATTGCTCAATTCCAGTGTCTGAAGATTTTCCGGGATGGAAAGCGTTTCAACAGATTTCGCTCTGCAAACAATGTGACTCAGAAGCATTTACTACAGCTGAAAAAACTGAACCAACTACTACAAAAGATGATGAAGTTGTTATTGTCCAAGTACGTGAAGGAGAATTGAAAGAAAAAAAGAATGAACTATCAAACACAAAAGATATGAAAGTAGAAGAAGCTAGGGAACCAGAAGGAGAGTTTGTGAAAGTGTTTTGTGCAAGCAGAGGGTATCATGTTTACAGAGAGATCTGGCGACCAAAAATAAATCAATATTTACGTATACGCCCCGAGAAAAAGAATTTGCACGATCCTTATGCGATGGGCATACACGCAAATTTGCCTGGAAAAATAACAGAAGAAACCTTGGTGGGTCATGTTCCTAGAGAGATTTCGCGTTTTTGTTGCTTTTACTCTAAATATGGTGGTGATTTGTCAGCAATTGTAAGGGAAGCAAAATTTCGTCGAAGTCCCCTGCCACAAGGGGGACTTGAAATACCGATAACTCTATACATAAGTAAAGGTGACTGCAGTGACAAGATCTACAATCAAATGAAAGATTTCGTTAATGAATATTATTTAGAGCCGGAACGAATTCCCATAAAGGATGAATTCCAAGAACAATTTGATGAAATTGAATTGTAAAAACTTATCTACTGTATATATATAGCATATGTAGCAGGAAAAATAGGTATTTTCGGACAAAAATAATGATTTTTCTATTTCATCTTTCTTTTTGGTTAAACCTTTTCGCGCAGTCTGAAATTCGCGCGGATTCAAATTCCCGCAGCTAGGCTCTGCGCGAATTTTAGATTGCGCGAATTTAAGACTGAGTAAGGTATTTTAATTTCCTGACGATAATTTTGTATATAAATCGAAAATACGAAATCCCTTTATTAATTACCCGAAATTTTCTGTTATTTTTAAGAATGCGGCTATTCGGTGCACTGCATTTTAAACTTGTCGGCTGGAAGGTGTACTCGAATTACTTTTTCTTATATACCAAATGTTTGATAGCAAACACAAACGAATATGAAAATACTTTCACATATGAAAATTATTTTGTTAGTCTCTCTGAAGATTTCAGTTTATCAAAAGTATAACAACACTTCGCCGTTTTACACCGCATCTGGGCGAAAAAGTTGACATTTTTCAACTTCTTCGCTGATTGCAGCAACCCAGAGAATTATGATGAAATAAACAATATATTTCGTTCGCGCAAACTGTTAACCGGCCTTTACAAACGTGTTTACCACTCACCCGTTGAGCTTTAAGAGTTGAACTGATGTAAACAAACTCACGTGTGTATGCTGAAAGAGTGTTTCACTGTAAGAAGGGAAGAAACAAAAAGAAGATGAAGTTTCTCTTTTAACAGACATAAATTGATAAATTTCATTATTCCGATTCATAAAATTTTAAGGATATGTTATTTGTTTTCTTCTTACGCAAAATGTACAGTTTCCTTACTAAGCCGATAAGAAAAGCGGGTCAAAAAAGAAAATCACCCAAGAAAAAAACAAAACATGAGAAAAAAAATCTAAAGTTAATCGACTGGACTTGAAACATAAAACAAAGAAAAACAACAAGAAAAATTAATTGGAATACGGAGTGGAGTCACGTGATTTTCATTTCAACAGCTTTCGAGTCCAGTTTTCGAATAGTAATTTTCAAGAAGATATTTTATATATCAGTAATATTTTAATTCGAATTTCTTTCCAAATTTTATAAAATGAAAGAGATACATTATAATTTCAACATAAAATTCAGAAACAATCTAGCTTGGAGCCACAACACACCCCGGTCTCCCTCCATCCATCCATCCATCATAAGAACACTTCATTAGTACAAAAATCACATGCACTTCTTATAGGAAGTATAATAGTTTTTGGATTCAGTGAAAACACCACGACTTTCTAACACATAATTCGAACTAACGGTTCAACTTGACTTGATACGGCCCAACCATGTTTATGTCGTTTCCGTCATTTTTAACATGCCGATGTTGTCGTTGTTAACCTCCGACGGCTTGTTCTCAACCGTTTAACTGTCTTTGAATATGTTGTAAAAACTCGTGATATGACATTGAAGATTCGGTTCTATCGTCGATTAATTTATTCAAAAATAAAAGTCGGTTTCTTGTGTCTTCCCTATAATAACAATAGCACTGAAGCTGAGCTCAAAACTAATACACAATACATCTCTAGATAAACCACGTGATTTTCACCAGTCTTCTTTCATGCTACAACCTAAGATGCTTTCAGGGCAATTGACTTGATAATCAAACTGTGGTAACAAACGTGTGTAGAAGTAACTGGCGAAATTATGCAAATGGAACCTCGTTTTCAAGATTTTCATAATTTCTGTGGTAACAAACGTGTGTAAAAGTAATTGGCGAAATTATGCAAATGGGACCTCGTTTTCAAGATTTTCATAATTTCTGTGGTAACAAACGTGTGTAAAACTGACGAAAAGTTGGCATTAAGGAAAGTCGTGATGACGTACTTTGAGTTTCTTATCGCCACCCACTTTATATCCAACATTAAGACATAATGGATAATTTAAATTTTAAAATACATGCTAGCGTGTTAATAGTCATTTTTACTCCCTGTGTCTTAACAGACGGCGTGCAGATTTTAACAGGTAAACAATGCCTAGTGGTGAAGAAGGAGAACTCGTACCTTATAACTTCAAGGGTTGCAAAGAATGGACGATCACTTCGTAACTTCAAGATGAATTTTCTAGCTTCACTATTTAAAGGTGTTTGAAGTTCAGGTAAAGAATTCTAGAATAAAGATACGATATTACAAATCATTAAATAAAATAACAGGCAAATAACACTCGATATGGATATTTACCATTTGTTCAGGCAATGCATTATAATCAGATACACCGAACAATTCTTGAATGGCTTGCTCGGGAACATTACGGCCGACGAATAAATACAAAACCTTAAAATGAAGGATATGAAAATAGATATATAAATTGAAATATAAATTGCTAGATAAAAAATCCCAAAAAAAACAAACAACAAATTGTTTTTCTCACCTTCCCTGTATCCATTAAATAGATTCCCTGTCGACTAAGTTTTTCAGCTGAGGCTTGCAGTATTGGGAGGTTTTGACTAGACCGGTCCTAAACAAAATCAAACTTACAAATTGAAAAAGCAAAACGTTTTAACATATCATGTACAGGAAGAAATTCAATTGGTCGTTCCTACTATCTTCAGTTACCTCTTTAACAAATCATACAACTACCACAATGCAATGCTCTTATTACGCTTTTGGGGGTTTGTTTAAGCATGTCCCTGAATTTTAGTTACAGAATTAGTTTTTGTTTGTGAAACCCTTTTCGCATTCCATTGTGGTAGTTGTATGTTGCATTAAAGAGATAAGTGAATAATTCTTTCAAGGCCAATTTCCATTCAACGCTGATGTCCTCGCGGACATTGAAAATTTACGTCTAGTTACTTCACACGCGTGCGCCATTGGGTATTTATTAGCATCGAAAGTTCCATAAAAAAAATGCTTTCTCACTTCTTCCAGAAGATCCAATATTGAATATAAACGGGGATATATTTTCAACATCATATCATTCCAAGGTTGCCATTTGTATTCGAGAAGACCAAACACGCGAGAATCTAACGTCACACCACTACCAAGTTTGAAAGCGTCCTAAATAACCACAATGTAAAGAAATCAGTTTAGACAAAACAGATAGATGAAAAAAAAAAAAGAGAAAAGATTAATATACTTACGCTTTTCATCAAGGCTAACACATATAACGGAAATAGGCGGAGATTAAAGGGCGCTAGGACAGCTCGACTGCTTCTTTGATTGGCCACTTCACTACGGTAAACTTTTAAGCAATCAATGCAGGCATTCATCAACGCCTAAAAACAAATGGAAATTAGTTGGATTGATGATGAAAAAAAATATAAAAAATTCACAAATACGTAATTTCAGATATCAAGAATGACACTATGATATCGATCGAAAGCTATGGACGAACATGTGGGCCATAGCCTCGTTGGTCGCAACACCGTTTTGAATTTCCCAAGGAATCATATCAACCTGGTCGGTTAAATTTCAGAGACCTAATTCGAAATCGTTTGCAGAGACTATTAACATAGTATTTTTAGGTTGAAAGTCTCTTGTTTTCATTTGAAACAACCAGGTATTACGCAACAATGTTCTCGTTAACTCAGACAGAAATAACAAAGATTAGACTGAAACCTAGGGATGATTCCCACTAGATAAACGGCAATGCACAGGATTAAAAAGTGACAGCACAGACGATACAAAAGGAAGAAGAAATTACAACCTCTCTTGCATCACCAAGTGATGACCCCAACGTCCTGTCAACAGCTGTAAAAATGAAAAAGAAAGAAATATAACTGGACATTCCCATACATGTCCAGGGAATATCAAATGAATAAGGAAGTTTTCCGTACCAAGTTTGGATATTGAAGAAATGATTGCCTCCTGGTCGGCATAAGCGTAAACATCGCTGAGTTTTGATGTGACAGGCAGTGCTAAAGTATGGACTCTTATGCGACGTTCCCCTAAAAAACAAACAACATTGTTAGAGGATGTTTACTCAAGTTAAAAACATCATTGCGATCTCGATATATTCAATACTTCATGCAGAATTAGACGAAGAAGCGATTGGCTTACCTTTCGTTGTTGTGTATAAAAGAGCAGCTTGGAAACTGACTAAATTGGAATCTGTAAGAGACTCTTCGATTGCCATTTGCATACTGAAGCTATGATCTGGATTAACATTAGGGAGTGATAAAAGGTCAGTGGATCGAACAAAGAAATTTCCATGGAATGCTTGAATGCTGAGCCCTAAAAGATAACAAAAACGAAAACAAAATGATTAGGGGTATCCAATGAAACTGAATTTTTTGAAAGTTCAATATACATTTGTAATAAAATTATGTAGACAGGGTAACTGTTAGACAAAATAAGTTTTTTTACTAACCTTTAGAGCAGCGAAGCCGCATGACTGCCTCAAAACCAATAGGTCTTGTCAAATAACGTCTAAAATTTAGAAATTTTGAGCAATATGATCGTTTTCTAAAAACATCCATTTTTTCACATAATCAATCTAATAACAATACGACTTACTTAAAGTCATAACAAAATTTCTGCAACTGTCCAGGATTGTCTTGTACATGAAATTTTGGATAGAAATGTACTGCACCACTGGAATATCTCGATATGCCAGCTATAAATCCGCAAAGAACATTCACAAAAGGAAGAAAGATTAAAAAAAGCAAATCTAGTCAGTGGCTGTAGACAATTAAAGATAATGGGAACTAACTTACATAGGGAAGCTATGTCACAATACTGTCCAGCCAGGAAAAACAAATCCACTGCTATTTGTTCTCCGGCACAATCAAGCGAAAGTTTCTTGTAGAAGTCAGTCACTGGGTTAAGGTTTTGAGCATCGTTACTATTTCCAGTCATATTATTTGTTTCACGATGAACAAGTCGTCCAGGACCAACAGATGGTAAGCAGGTTTGAAATATGGTAATACGTCCACCACTAGAAGTCTAGTGTCAACGTACAAAAAAAGAACTAAATGATTATAATGAAGATAGTTTGGCTATCAAAATAAATAATAAATACATTGAAAAATGATGACGTTAGTCCCAATCAATCATAATCAGATAAGTTCCTTTCAAACTTTGCAACCATTGTCAGTAATTGAAAATGTCATTTTTATATATATGCTGAACTAAGCAGTACTTAAATAGCAACTAACATACCACTAATTTCCGAGCTGACAATACAGCAGCACCAGTAGCTGAGTGTGTGTCTTGCACAGATTGAAATGACAAAGGCAATGATTCCAACAACTGTAGGATCATGTCTTTATTTTCTTTTAAATTGACCAGCAGGCCATCAGGAACTGGTAAATACACATCTAAACAATTTAAGGTATTTATTTAAAATGGTCTATGTACTAATCATGTGATTTTTTTTACCATTTATGGTGCACCACCTAAAGTCAATCGATTGGAGGGGAGGAGATTACAATTTGACAGGAAAAAAGTAACCAAACACAACAGTCATGTGATCGTACAAGACAATGATGCCAACATCACTGAAACTCCTACTTACCTTCTAATTCAGGCATAACAAACATTTGAGGTTGATTTTGTGAAGCCTAAATAAAAGTTCAGAACGTAAGTAATCTTCATTCATCATCTTGCTCGAAAATGACTGAAAACCCAAAAAATACCTTAATACTGTAGAAATGAACAGAGCTATTGAATGTTATAAAACCAATCATTGTTCTGGAATCACCAGGTAGTTTTTCAAGGTTCTGTGCAATCGTTTGACATGTGTGGTACAGGTAACCTATGAGAGAGATAAACATTCCAATAAAATGTTCAAAAGAAACTCCAAATTTCCATTTCATTCCATTCTATTTCACAAAATGCTTACCGGTGCTTATTGCACTAAATGACACGTCTAATACAAACACAAACACAGACGGTTGTGGAGGTCGTAGCTAAATATTTTGAAATACAATTTAACCATTAAGAATTACTCAGAGGAATTACAAAAAAATACTTCAAAAAAACAATTTTTAATAGCATACCATATATTCTGATGGTGCGATAAATTCAATAGAAGATGACATTAATTCAGGGCGTTTCCGAACATCCATGTATTGTCGTGTTGAGTAGTCATAACTTAATTCTTCTGGTACTAATTTGAAAACAATTTCAAACTCAGTGTTTGTTATTTATAAAACACAGATAGACATAAGTAATAGGCTTCTTACTGCACTTACATTCGTTTATTCGAAAACACATGTTACATTGCCATTTCCTGTGATCCAAGATGGAAGCAAATGGATTCAAATATGACCGGCAACCCCGACATCGGGTTATAACTGAAGTTATTATAGGAATATCCTAAAAGAAAAACCGATACCAGCTACTTTCCATTCATCATTCCTATTTTGTAAACATTGTTATAGGTTTTCTGGGTATTTTCTTCTGAAAGAGCCATTGTAGAACACAAAAGATCTGTTTACACATGAAATGGCATCAAATGATTAGTAAAACCAGTGGTGAAAAATCACACCACCATTGATCTTAAATTTGAAATCCTTATTTTTCTTTAGCAGTACAACAAGGAGTTTCAGAAATCTATACATGTCCGTTTCATCTATACACATCCGTTTGAAGTTTGACTTCATGAAAGGGTTAAAAAACATTAGTCTTACTTCTATAATATTGCTTGAATGTTAGTGAATTCCTTACCATGTTTTCTTTAAAAGGTTGCACATATATACCAAACGGTAGCTTGCATTTACTCAATAAGGACGAAGTCTGCGGAATTGCATTTAGTGAGCAACGCAATATTCTAAAAAATATGATTTTTTACGATTTGAAACAGAAGAGACTCGAACAAATAAAGTCATTGAGCATCAATCAATAGTAACTTACTGTGGGTTAGCATTCTTTTTAAGTGCATCCTAGATTTAAAATCAAAATTTAAAAAACAATATATAAAGATGATGAAGATTGTGTATTACATTTCCTTACAAAGAAAACAAGAAGCCTTAGGCTTGAAGATTTCTGCCGAGATGTGAATTGTATATCGTATGGGAGAACAGAATACTTATTGAAACGTTCACAAATTTTAGCTTAATTGATCAAATTTTTAACTGCAATAGACTAAGGAAAAACTTCCTCTTAATATTCTGCTTTTAGTGCTCTATCATTGCAACCACATAATTAAATTTTGTCTGAATCCTACTTTTTTTGGCACAGATAAGAAAAACGATTCACAAACTTGAAACCATCACTATTGAATCGTTCTATGTGAAAATTAAAACAGTTTTGAAATTTAGTCCAAATTGTGCCCCAATTGCCTTTTTGGCCAAAATATGAAAACCAATTCACAAATTTGAAAGCAGCACTATTGAATGGAGGTTTTCATGATTTCTCATATTTCTAGAAAGGTATATAATTGCGCCATCTTGGCAGAACTTGGTAGTAAAGGACCACTGCGGACTACGAACTCAGTTGTAAAATATCCCTGCTTTGTGTCGTTGGTTGTGGCCAAAGAACCGAATATGAACTTTTAAGACTACCAAAGACTCAAGACCAAGGAGAACTAAAATAGGAGGATTATTGGCTTTGCTGCTTTCTTTTCCAATATTGGGAGACAATTCAAGAGTATTGTAGAATAATAATTGATAGGAGGGTAGTTCTGTGTTCCGACTTATGTCACTAATTATTTGGAAATAATTAAATCTCGCTACTTCTGATATCCCCTTTCGCACAATCTTAGTTTTGTTAGATGGTTCCAGTCGTTAAAAGTTGTGACGAAATGCCGGAACACAGAATAGATCTATTCTGCAGCAGTTCAACATAACAGGAGGGTAGCAGGTGGGGCTACGGAGACTTTTCATCATAAAATTATTTAAAGGGTTTAGCATTTTTTGTGCTTTGTTGTGTTTTAACCTTTTTTGTTTGCATTATTTACATATCATTATGTTTGAGCATCAAAAGGGAACCAGGAAATCCCAGCTACCCTTTCTAGGTTGAGAGTTATTATCCATTGATTGAATACCACATGTTTATTCACTAAAAGGTATTTCTCAGCAAAACCTTCAAAATTGTACTGTTCCTTGCAAATTCTTTGGTTATCTTTGAAGCTGTGATTTGTTGTCCTTTCAACCTGCAGAATGGAGCAAGCTGCCTTGTCAGAAAAACAACAACACTTTCTCTTAAAACAATACTTGGCTATATGTCTACCTAACGGATTGGTATCTAAATAGTTTGTGGTGAAAACTTTATAATTTTGGTCTGGGATAGCAAGATCATTGTTACATCATGGAGGAGGGCTTTTTGTCAATCCAAAAACAACTATGTTTTCCAAAGATCTAGCGTTGGTCTACCTCGTTTTTTACTTACATTTCCCTATTGAGTAATATACTTCCATTGTAAAAGACTCGCCTTCTTCCTGTCTTTTTTAGAAACGTCTTTTTGAGCCATTATTGTTTTAAAACTCCGGAAAAGTAGTAAATATTTGTTTATATTCGTAATCAGGAAAGTTTAAGAATACCAAAAAAAGTTATGTAGGTTGTATAGAAAAAAAGTTCATTTCCTTCTTCTTCATTTTTCTTCTTCTATTTCACATTTTTCTTTCTTTATTTTTCACATTTTTACGAAAGCACAATATTCCACTTCCACTGAAATATCTTTCAAACAAGGGTAAATTTGTTGGCATTTATCAAGACAACGCTTAGAAATTTTAAAATATATGCCAAGTGCACAAACTTTTGAGAGACTGTAGTGTCACTGATTCTGATACACAATTACAAAAATGAGTCACATATAAATTACTTTTAAACTAAAACTTCTGCTATGAACAGCACACACTACTCAGCGTTTGTTTACATTCAGAAGACTACCAATATGGCAGATTTTCAGAGCTGCAATGCATTATGGTCCAAATCGTGAAAACCTCTATTGTTCTACATGAAATTTGAAGCACTTTCAAAATCACCTTAGGTTAAAGTATATTTTATCAAACTTCGTAAACTGAAGGCTATGCCCTCCAACATTGTTCATCAAAAATACATTCCCCACAATGGTAAACCAAAGATTTCTCCCAGCCGAAAATAAAAATGGGCAGTAACCAAGAAGAATATTTTTTTTACCTGTGACATAGGTGGCACTGGAGGAATTAATGGCTGTGGAAGAACAACTTGTTTCTGTTCCAAAAGGTTTACGGGATATGTTGGTGATTGCTGAAAAGAACGATAAATTAAATCCAAACATTTGTGTGGAAACTAAATCTTCAAAGATCTTAAAAAATGTATAAGAAAAAACAAAACAAAATGAAAGTTCCAAGAAAATGATAATGTTGATGTTTGTATATTATAAGAATGGAGATACATACTTCGACAGATAATCGACCCATTAACTGATTTACTTGCCCAGTTTGCTGGTGTTGCTGAAGATGAATAATTTTGTAAGAAATATAAAACACTTGGAACACTTTGTTAAATGATACATCAACAATATTTCTAATCCAAAGACTTTGAAGGAAAAAATCTCAGACAAAATAAACAAAATCTTTCTTTTAATAATTTAAGATGGAAAGCTGAATAGATAAAGTTTCTTTTCAAACTTGTGTTAATGTAATTACATGGCACAGGAAAGAGTCGTTGTAGTATGCTAATAACTACCCAACTTGTGATTCAGATCACTTTTTTATCAATTGCATTTCTTGACATGTTAGTTTACTGCAAAAAAATTTGAGGTGATACTTTCAATAAGTGTATAAAAGAGTTTAAAGAATTCTGCATTTGTATTATATTATATTATATTATATTTGTATTATAAAACACTTATTTATACTCACATTCGTCACTGAAGAAGAAACATTCTGTTGGTATTGATTATACATTGCGTTGGTCGATGGTTGTTGTGGTCCATTCGTATGTTGTTGAGAATGAGTCGGCTGTGAAGTTGGTACACTTGGGGCAACCTAAAAAATGTATATAATTTGTAAAAGTTAAAAGGAAAGAATTGTTTTGATATTACTGTAGAATATGGATAAGGGAGTTCACAGATTCATACCTGTTTGGGATAGGGTCTCCTCTTTCCTTAAAAGTGAAGAAAATTAAAAAATACAAAAGTAGTTGGAAAATAATTTTGAGACATTATAATAACACTTGGATACGTTATAATACTGTAGAGATGATCTCCTACCATTGTCACATGCAGGAGCAATTCTAGAATACAGGAGAGATAAATGCAGTTCTAAACTCTAGGCTGATACTGATACTGTCTTAAAATTCTCATACTTCGTTGATTACGTATCAGCATATCAAGGATAGTTTATGGTTTGTAGCAGTATAACTAGTGTATACATACTATACATACTGCGTATCAATGTATCAATTGTTACTATCGGATATTCCATGCTGTATTCTAGAATCAAGCCCACATGCATATTGGTATTTTGTGTAAAACACTTTTAAAAGTCTTTCCACGTTATTTTCCCTCTACATGTGCTCTATAACCAAACATCATCCACTCAAGAAACACACCATGTCCCCTGTGTAAAGTGGTACCATGTTATAGATCTTGAAGCGCTGCTCAAAATATATATGTGTGCTTTTGATGAAGTGTGAGAGATATATTAATTCAAGATTTTACTGACACATTTTACTCATCCCCAGAATGTTTTGCCACAGCTTGTGGCCACTATAGACCGTAGCAAAAGTATTATACAACAATTTTTTTCATGGTCCATTTTACCACTCTTACTAGGCTATAAAGGTGAATGCACAATGCATATATTATACAGATAATCTTTTATTACAAATATAAAAATGTTTAACCAGAAGTATTTTTAGAAGTATGTTAAGCGAATTTTTCACTTACCTGATTGATAAGAAGGATGATTGGATCGATCTTGATTCACAGATGTTTGTGGTGAGAAATCAAGAGGATTTGCTGCACTTGGGTGCCTTACAGTTGACATGTTACTTGACACAAGAGTTGGGCCAGCGGACGATATAATTGGCTGTTGAGGTCTTACATTGGTTGCCATTCCCACTGGAACATTATTACCATTTATGCCAGGGCCATTTCCAACATTTTGGTTTGTTGGGGTATATCCAGGGCTAGTCTTTGCATGTAAATTTGAAGACACTGCAGCATTTTGTATGTGACCAATATTAGGGTTCATTCTAGCGGGTTGTTTAAAAAACTGAGGGGTGGGTCTATTGGGTATATATCCATTCGACATACCTATAAATGTACAAATAATCCCATGTGAAGAAATTTACTTTAAAGGGATCCTACCATCTAAAACAATATTCAGCCAACATTACATTTTCATATTGCATACTCTCTTTCCAAGAATTCCCTTCTTCCTAATCAAAACAAATTTCAGGGTAGCCCCTAGTCCTGCCTGGTTTGTAAATCAGTACTACTAAGTTGGTCTATCATACCAAAGAGCTCACCTTTGGTGTGAATAAATATAGACAAGCACGGTGAGCACTTCCAGGATGTTTGAATCGTAATCTCTTTAAATGAATCAATGAACTTAAAAAGGTTTATATTGCTAATTTGGGTTGAATCTTTCAATTTGGGTTGTGAAGACAAATGTTTGATCATAAGATGAATATAAGTGTTCAATGTGTCCTTAAAAAGGTCAAAACAAGTGGATCTCCACTGGTGAGAACAGTCCTTCTATATTCATTTACTTTTCTATTATGTCACATGGTGCGTGCGACTGGATGCTATAACTGAATTTTCGGAACAAAGGAGCAAATTTTCATTTTAGATGGTAGGATCCCTTTAAGTTTTCCCATCGGCAGTAATAATGTTCATTGAACAACAAACTCCTACTGAAGTAAGAATCAAAGATATTAAATCAGCTTTTAGACTATCGAAATGTTCGGAATAGACTGTTCAGAGTTTGACAAGGTTAGATAATTGTTGGTTTTCGTCTTCAGTGATTTTCATAACCTTACTATGTGAACCCTTGGGCGCGTTGTTACCATCACAGGAAATTTCCATCATTACAAATCGTTTCTCCTTGATTTTCAATGAAGACATTGTCTTAAGCAAGCTGAAGAACATTAAAGTTAACAGCCATCTTCAAGAAAGGTGATCCAAGTCTATGTAGTAACTATCAACCCGCAAGGCTTACTAGTGTAACCTGCAACGTTATGGAGTCTTTTTTAAAAGATTCTATATATATGGAAGAATATATATGGAATGTATATGGAAGAAAACTGTCAGTTATAACAGGAAATATGTTTTTTTAAGCAGAAGTTCTACTGTCCTGTAGCTTTTAACCGTATCACTGGACAGAAACTATTGACAAGAGCAAATCCATTGATGTGATCTATCTCGACTTCATGAAGGCATTCGACAAGTCTCTTCTAAATGACATTCAATCTAGTTGGAAGAAAGTCCTTATTGGTGTGCCGCAGGGTTCAGTATTAGGCCCAATCCTGTTTCAAATAAATATCAAGATCTTTATGTTGATGTTATTTACCTTTTGATATCTACTTGTTTGCCAATGACTGTAAAAGCTGTTTAAAGATATTTTCAATGACAAGGATAGGCTGTTGTTTCAAACTGACATAAAGCATAACGTATACATGGTTGAAGAATTCTTTGTTAAAATTCTACCCTGGTAAATGCATAACCACGAGTATCTGCAAACCACCATATTCTACTGTGGATAAGAGCAAATACCACCTAAATGATATTCCAATTGCATCACTGTCTGAAACAACAGATCTGAGAGTCCTTGTCAACAATCAATTGACATTCACTCAATATATTTCAAACAAAGTAAAGCTAACTAGATGATGGGACTGAAATTATAGATCGTACGTAACTGAGTTGTGATTATATTAGCGATTAATATTATAGGAGTAGCACGACGTCAGTGGGCACATAAATAGAACTAAATAGAACTGCTAATTACACTTGAAGCTACTCGTAACATTTTCATAACTATTACATCGCGATGCAAACAAACTCTGATAATCAGCTGGTAATTAAGCATGTAGAAAACAAAATATCGCACCAGGGAAGGGAACCCCCCCCCCCCCCCCTCCCCCATATGGAAATCTGTTTTTAAAACGGGGATTTAAAAGTTATAGATAGATAGATAGATTTGAAGTCCCATGGCCAATCTTTCTGTTCCAGTAGTAAACAAGATGTGCCGATAACAGCACGCGTGAATATCAACAACTTCATTTCGGTCGTGTTTTTTGTGTTTGGATTTGTTTAAAGAGGTTTCAGACTCATCTTGAATTTACCCCCAATTATAAAGCGATATTTCAAATTTAAACTATTGGGTCCAAAGTACTGTAAGCTTCCTTTTTAAATGTTTTTCATTTTTTTTTGTTGATTAATCGCTTCAATATTAACGTTTGTCGAAAATAGAAGCATGTCGAACATGTTTTGTCCGGACTTTAACTATATACAGTGGTGCTTAAAATCGCTAATATTTAAATGTCTTTGTTTTTTGCATTTTTATAGTAATAAATTAATCTATTCTATCCTTAACTTTATCTTTAGTTAGCTAATAATAATTCGTAATAAAATTAATAATAAACTTTTGATAAACACTTTCGAGAAATGTGTGCACCACACGAAAATTATAGAGGAATATATACATAAATCAAATATGATCAACCTTGATTTGTATTTGGATGACCAGGAATTCGGGTTGCTGAAAACATTCGTTGTTGATATCCACCAACTGCCGCTGCTGTTGTTGATGGTGGCTGTTGTGGCGACTGTGGTTGAGTTAAGTGACGCTGGTTGTTGTAATTCTGATGAAACGCCATATTTGAACAATATCTTATCTATTCAAACCGAAATCTAAATTGACAAAGGCTCTATGTCAGGAAAGCCTGAGTTGTTTATATTCGTACTTGTTTGAATTGACGTTTCGTACAGCGACACAGTCAGCCATTTTTTTCGTAATTTTATTGCTGTTTTATTTCAACTCGTACCCAGTTCCAACGTGGCAAAAACTAGTCTGTGCATTATTATTTCTATCCTAGTTTGTGTGTGTCGCTGCGGTTATATACTACTTATATATATAAGATAAATGTCAGGGAAATGATAATGATGATAACAATAATTTTATAATAAAAGAAACAAACTATAATTATAAAGTGACGATATTTTCTTTGATTTTCTTTCCCCCACAGAGCTCTTCTTTTCGCGGACGGAGAGGGAAATGACTAGTTCAACGCAGGATGATGCATACATTTGTGTGTCCATGACCTGATTAGACAGTATCTAACTGTATCTGCAGGAAAGAAATCCGGTCCTCATAGAATTCCGTTCCTCTTTATGATTTTATAAATAATGTGTTATGTCGCGCGCAATAATCCAGCAGTGGTGTATCCCAAAGAATGATACGTTTTTTTATAAGAACAAAGGATATAAGAACATAAGGCTTCGAAGATCTAAAAGTTAAGGACATGCTATGAACATTCGAGGCTTTGGAACGTTTGTTCTTAAGAAAATATTTTTACATTTTACAGGAAAACTTCATTTATAATAGTCTATCATCATGTTGTTTACAACAGTATCAATTCAACTCCATTAAAATCGGAAATGTCAACCTAGTCCGTTGAATTTCGAATTTTAGATATTCAATACTGTATAACTTAAAAACATAGAACATTTTTAGGCTTCAAAGTTGATGAAATTCGAAGGAAACTCATCAAATCAAATTTGAGTGTTCTTATTTATAATAAAAAAACGTGTACTTTGTTGCAGATCTCCACATATTACTTTTTATGCAAAATGCAAAATTTATATTTTCTATTTTTTCTATTTTTCAATATATTTTTTTTAGATCTGGCAGTGGTGGCTAAAGGAGGGGCGAAGGGGTCGTTCTCTCTGGGTTGTGTAGTGTAGCTTTTAAGTAGGTTATCGGTTCCGGCGCAGAAGAAATTTAAAATATGGCTGCAGGTAGCTTCAGCAACAACGTGCTAGATCGTGCGATAAAGTACAATTCTCTAGCATAGAGTTTCGGAGGTAAAAAAGGAGCTTTGAGCAATAGTAAAAATAGATTTTTTAGAATTTAGTTGAAAAATGATAACAAAATAAAAATACGTTTTTGAAAAGTTAGTTTGATCACACCAAAACAACTTTTTTTCGAAAAGTGAGCTGAACTGACAGAGTAATAGTACCCTTACGTGTGCGTAAAACTCCATTTCTAGGATCTCTTAACATAAAGCAAAATAATTACAAGATCATAATACAATATAAACATTTTAGTATTTGATGTTGGATGGAGTGGGTGTGAGAGAAGATGTGTTTTTGATAACTTTTCAAAGAACATCTTGTTCTTCTTATTGAAATCAATTGAATATCCAGCATTAGCAATGACATCTAAAAAGAATCATTTGTCATAAAATAGAAAAAACTCAAAATTTCTGGTTTTTGAACATTGTGTATGTATGGACTACTAATTTTCACATGATGCAATAATTTCTTCTTAATCTGGGGGGAGTCTCTATTAGTGAAAAAAGTGGATAAAGAAGTAATAAATAACAACATTTTTGCAGAGAGCTCATCTTTATAACTCAACATAATGTTTTGTTTCTACACATTCCATTTTACACTTTTCATAAGCAAAATTATTTCAAGAATACCGGTAAACAAAACACCTTTATAAAAATGTGTGAAAATCACGTTTTGAACGACGTTCATGCATAATTAAAAATTCTTTTCTCAGAACAAAATTTCCTGTCACTCATCTAACCAAAAAGAGACTTTCCCACGTGATCATTTAACATAGCTTAACAATTGCGTGTCAGCGTTTTTAAAACAATTATTCCGTTCAAAAATTATTATGCAATAAAGCACAATGGTTGAAGGAATTTATGTGAGTAAAGAAAAAATGGATTTATCTTTTGAACAACATAATTATTTAATAAACGATTTTAGTTTAAAGTATCAACTTCTGAAAAAAGTAATTTTTAAAGTAAAAACATTAGTAGCTGTGTGACAGGAACTCATTGAGTGAAAATGGCAGCCTTATAAATTAAGCTCAATTTTCCAAAAATTGGTAATTTTTACATGAAAATTTTGATTCCAATATTTTTTTAGAGTAAGAAAAAAGCTTTCCAAAAATATGTACTTTTATATATATATTTGTTTCAAAGATTTAATGAAGTATTGAGTGATAAAGAAAACACTGTTTTTACTTCCCAGTAACCTTAAGTTTGTTGTTGAGGTTTTCTTTATTCTGTCACCAACTGTTCTATTTCCTCCATCCTGAAAGTACTCACAACTCTTTATCATCCAATTCTTTTTTAGGTTGTAAAAGAGTATGCTAGGGAGAATAAGGAAAAAGAGATTATTACTTTGTGTGTGTTTAACTTGGTTTATCTTCTGGTTATACTACCTTAAATATGATCACAACTTTGAAAAATTCAGTAAATATATTCCTAACATTAACTATTCTGAGATTGTTGATACTGCAACTATACAGTATAGGGGTAATTTCCTCCAGGAAGAAGAGAGAAAAACAAAGATCATTCTCTTATTCACTACACATTTTCACAGTGATATTTGGAAAGGACTTCACCCTAATTTATTAGATGGTTATACAAGAAAAGCAAAATGTATGATCAAAGAGTGTGAAATTACTTACGACAAAACTAAGATATCTACTGCTGATGTTGTCGTTTTTCATGGTGTTGATTTTGGGTTCAGGAATTTTACTTCAGAGCATTTTCATGCCCTACGAAAATCAAGTCCACCATATCAGCGTTGGCTATTTTGGATGCACAAGTCCCCTGCTTTTTATTCAGAAGCTGCAGAATATGACAACTTATTCAACTGGACAATGACATTCTCTCGTCAGTCCGATATCTATCATCCCTACTATTCATATGCCTCTATACCTCAAGACGAAATGCCACAAAAACATAACTATGCCTTGGGCAAAACTAAAAAGATAGCTTGGGTGGTAAACCATTGTGGTATGATGAGAGAAGAGTATGTGATGGAGTTGCAACGATACGCAGATGTAACTGTTTATGGATTGTGTGGGGCCTCCTTCAATAACATGGGAGGTATTTGTTCAAAAGTAGAACCTGAATGTGTGGAAGAGTTGAGCCAATATAAATTTTACTTATCATTTGAAAAAACTTTTTGTGAGGATTATGTCACAGAGAAATATTACAAGTTTGGTTTATTATATGGTCTGGTACCTATTGTAATGGGCACTAGATACGATTCACTTAACTCTGTCCCAGGATCTTACATTGATACTTCTGATTTTTCATCTATTGAAGAACTTGGTCATTATATTAATTATTTGGACAGCCATGATGATGCATACAATAAGTATTTCGAATGGAAGAACCATTTCAAAGTGACCGATGGTATTGACAAGATATGTCTAATTTGTCATGCTGTTCACAATACTGATAAAGGAACACATAATTATCCAAACTTTAATCTGTTTTGGAGCACTAAAAATATGTGTTCCTCTTATGAAAAGGTCCGTGAAGAGTTGAACAGACAGATTGCAGTATCCAGAGCGAAGATAGATACAGTTGATGGAGATTAATCATGAAGATCTATTTTGTTTTTTTATACAAATGGGTTTAAGCATTTTATCTCAAGATCACTGTTTAGTGTTTGACACCTGTTGAGGTGACATTTTCAGATCACAAAAAGATTTTGACACAAATTTAAACAATGTTATTGTAAAATAGTAGATTATATACTTTAGTCGTACAAACTTTCGCGAGCAGAAACTTTCGCGATTTTCGCGAATTTTGGCCCAATTCGCGAAAGTTAATGTCTTCAAAAATTCTTGACTAAGCGATTCGCGAAAGTTTATGCTCGGGAAATAAATGTTTTTCCTTGATTCGCTAAAGTTTATGCTCGCGAAAAAAAATTAAAAAAGCTCATTTTTTTCAAGGTTCGAGAAGAATTTTCAGATACTGATTTTATTCTTCAAAACGAAACATCTCAATATAAACAAATTTACACTAATCTAGTCATTTTGAATAACATCAGCAACTTTCTCTGTATCGTTCGCGTGATTTTGGTTTCGGGGTCTTGGTAAAGCAGGACCAAACATAGTTCTGATATCCGTTTGTTTTGCACATTTTTTGGGAGGAACCTTGTTCTTTGGAGGATTCTTGTTTTTTTGAGGATTCCTAATTTCTTCTTGCTCGACATCGAGAAACACCTTTTTTTAAAAGCATCATGTATTTTGAGTTCAGCCTCGGCCATGCTAAAAAATCTTAAGAGGCAAACCTCAAACATGCTTATAAATTTAACTATTCAAATACCATTAACTACTCAACTATTTTGGTTGGTAAAATTTACTTCTTTATGCTAACTTCTTAGCCTCAAAATATCCTTAATATATGCTTAAGATATTCTGCCTCTGTATGCCTATAAAACACTGGTGTAACACGCAACTGTTGTATATACATTTTTTATTCTTGAAAATCCATGCATTTAAAATTTCAGTTTGGTCTTGATTCGCGAAAGTTTATGCTCGCGAAATTTTCTAAAATGCTCGATTCGCGAAAATTTATGCTCGCGAAATAAATTTTTCTGCCTCATTCGCGAAAGTTTATGCCAAAAATTTCGCGAGTTTTGACACTCGCAAAAGTTTGTACGACTAAAGTAGATTATTTATTCTTTTAATCGTGATATTGAATAAAGTGCCTTCATAGACATAACTTTAAAGGTTTCACTATTTTGTCTTAATGACGGGGAAAAACTAAGTTATGCTAAAGTGCTCATCAATTGTAGTTTTTCCTTCAGATGCTCAAGTCATTTATCTTTGTCATTTTTGTCTCTTTTTCAGCATAATCACGATTTGTTGTTAATGTTTTTTAGGTTGTCATTGTTCATTCTGAACACTTTTTTGCTGATTGTTCGAGTCCTTGAATTCGTGTAGTACCTTATTATATCACTTGTTATTAACAAATCTGGAAATCAATGTGAAGAAAAATTACCATGAACTTAAAATAAAATTGAGTAACAGAAAATTAATAGGAAATACAAAATGTCATTGTAATGTCATTGTAATTGTGGTGGAAGAAAATTCATGTAAGGCAAAAAACGAAGAAATCAGACAATACTAAATAAATAAAACAGAGTGCATACGTCTCATGGAAACTCTTGGCGACTCCTTGATTCCCAATTTTATTTTTTTAACTGCTGTAATTGTTTTATTCATTCTCAATAGATTTGGAAAATGAGAATTCGTTAAGAGTATGCATCTGGGCAAAATTAACATTGATATGAAATTATTGTATAACTTAATTTACATGGATCTAAAATTAACATGGAAGAGATTTTCTTTTGAAACGACACTGATTTGCCAACCTTTTGTTTTGTGGACTCCCTAAAAATGTCTACCACCATGGTTGAAGTTTAAATTCTACTTCCTCTAAGACTCTGCATCGAATTCTAGCTTATTTATCAATCCTTTTGCTCTTTCAGCCAACTTGCAGAACCACTGCAGCAAAGTGGACTGTAACAAGAATAATAATAATAGAGAGAAGTGTACAGTCATAGTGTGTCATTAGAACAAGATGGACAAATAGAGTAGCAATATCTTGAAAATGCGTGACATTTACCAAATTTTCAAAATACAGGTGTGACGATAGGATACTGAAAAATGCGTGAATTTCACGCCAAATGTGTGAAGGCTGGTAGGCCTGCATAAATGAGTTAACACCTAGACATTGTTGTTGAAAAAATACAATTCTTTTGTTTACAAATTTTCAATTACATATTTAGAAAAAATGAAAAGTATAAATAATTTCAAATTTTTTTGGTTAATAAATTTTGAACCAAAAACCAAAAAGCTTTATAAACCAAAAGCTTTATGACTTGAAATATTGCATGGTTACCCAACTGAAAATATAGAATCTTTTTCGGTAAATAAAAATATGAGCCAGTCAACCCCTTCAAATAATGACAAATAAGACAATTTTTTAAAATGATTTTATTATATTTACAAAAAGCTTTCACTTACATAAAATTTCACTTACGTTGTCGGGTTATTTATTTCTAGATGTTTGAAGAATAATGACTACCTCAAAAACTAAGAGTGATTCAGTTAATTGGAGACTTCCAGATCAGAAAAAAAGAACTAGTTTTCAGTTCGAGGATATTGACAAGTCTGAGTTTTCATGTGTATTGCCTGCATCCGCTAATTGGTATTGTAGCAGTATTATATCTTGTCTGAATGGTTACTGTGCTGTAGGATGCAAAAATGCTGTCTCTGTTGTGAACTTGCAAAAGAATCCTCCAGTCTTCGAGTGGGATATTTGTGCATCAACAAGCATTAGTACCAAAGTCACAGCTGTTGCACTTATCTCAGCCGTTGGTTCTAGTGATAATGCAAATCCAGATTATGTAGCAGTCGGTATGGAAGATGGACTGACGAGAATATTCAGTTATAGCGAGAAAAAAATTTACAAGGAACATAGGAAGCACATGGTAAGACTAAATATTCTAATATTTTGACAATAACTTTTTTATTTGATATGATATGTTTATTATAATTTATGTCTTATGTTGATTGAAATTCACAACAAACGTTTTGTTAACCAGAAAAAAAGAGCATTGGTTGTGTTACATAATCGATTATTAAATTTGGTTTCATTATAGAGTAAAGTAACTGCAATCGCCTGGTCTCAGATATCTCCCGGATCATTGTGGTCAGGTAATAATGAAAAGTTGTAACACATTATTGATAAATTTTTTTCAAGGGGTATAGGTTGAAGTCAAAATAAATAACGTAGGCCAGGACACTAAGAAAGAAACTTGTTCTATTTTAAGCCTCCATAGGTGGGTGAAATTGATGTAATAACAGTCTGACATGTAAATAAATATCAATAAAGAAAATGTAATGAGTATTACAGACCATGTGATGAGATAAAATTTAAAATTATAGCTGATGATAAAGGTAATTTATCAAATTGTAATTATGAAGAACATTCGATGAATGTTTGGGTGCCCCTGCAAGTACAAGTTGTTGCGATAGAGTTGTGTGATGTTGATCATTTGATTGTGATTGGGTAAGAATGTTTTGTTTTTTGATGTTTTCAGAATTGAAAAAAAAAGATACTTGAACCACTGGAAACAGCCATATTTTCAATTAATTCTTGACACCTTTTGATATCACAGTTTCATCTTTCTTGTTAGTGCTAATTCTCTTTTTTCAGGTATATCAATGGAAATATAGTAGTGGGTGACACAAATAAAATGGAAGTAATCAAGACTTATAAAAGCCATATTGATGAAGTTTGTTCATTGTCATGGTGTCCTTATACTACACATGGAAGTATGAAACCTATAAATTTTCTTTTAAGTTTCGTAAAAAAGGCTTATTATGGTTTTCGAACCACAATGTAACCCATACTTTACCAGTTTGCACGATTTACTGGAATAAATTTGTAGTTAAGGAATATTCTATTGTCACAGCTATAATGGAGATTCATCTTCAAATTTAGTCTATGATCAGTATCAGCAAAGTTTTTATATTAATGGAAAAATCATAAAATATTTCAAGCAAACCTTTTTTTATAGCTATTCCTCAGTTTGTCTCTGGAGCCAAAGATCGAACATTAAGAATATGGGATATCACCTTAGATAAGCCTACTGCAACTTACTCCGTTCCCAGAAAGTTAGGAGGATCGAAAAACAACGATGCAACAAGAGGAAAAACATTTCATGCTGTTTTATGGATTGATGAACATCAGATTTTATCTGGTTATCCTAGGTAAGGATGATCGAGCTCATAATCATTAATGGTCTTGCAATATTTTTAAGTTAATCCCTTTTTATACTGCAGACAATGATTAAGTAAGTAACTGAGAATTTTAAGTCCTTGGGTGGTTGGTTCTTCCTTGTGACTCTCAGCTAGATAGATGACTTATCACCAAGAGATGTACATAAACATTATGTTCTATCTTGCCTGTGAATGTCTGTGTGCAATCAGTTAATGGGTGCAAATGGACTGGTATGCTGGTTTAAAGTGAATCGAAGTAAAGTATCAAAATACAACCAAGCCAGGGAATTTCTACAGTGTTTAGTTTACATTTTTGAAGTTTGCATTGCTATTGAAGCCTTCTGTTATGGCGGGGCTTGATATATTCTAATTTTCTCTTTAGTGGGGAAATACTATGTTGGGATATAAGGAATGGAAATCGCCACGTCTTGAAAAATGCACACAACCGACTCATATTTCAAATGAGTCGTGATGTATTAACAAACCAATTTGTTAGTGTGTCCATGGACAGAATGGTAGGAGATTTATTTTATCAAATCATCCCGATTCTATCAACATTTAATCATATAAGATCAATTTCAATGCCACAGCTTGTTAAAATGAAATGAGATTATGACCTTGTTGCCATAGTGATGTTGTCTTTTTTTAGATAAGAATTTGGAATATACAGTCTTTAAAACAAGTTCATGGAATTCCATCATTTGGTGGGTTTGTGTATTCCTTGTCATCGACTCCACTTGATCCTAGCACGATTGCTGTTGGTGTTGGGGACAACATTGTAAGAACTTGGTCTACAAATGATCCAAAGAACAGATATGAATCTACTAACTTTTGGCAGGGAATCAAGACCAAAGTGTTGGTTGTTTCATTTCATCCTTGCAAGGAAGGTATCGTTGGTATCGGAACTGATGACGGCCATGTTTTATGTACAAATGTACTTTCCCACAAGTACGATGTATCTGCATCCTATCACAAAAAGTCTGTGTATTCTCTTTCATGGGGACCAAGTTATAATAATACAGAAGAAAATAACGATGGTATTATAGCTTATGTTGATCTTAGTTTTGTTTACAACTGTGTGTCCAGCTTCTTCTTTCCCTATCGATACGGTGATTTATTGTGAAATATTGTTGACAACATCAGGGAAAAAAAGGTATTGACTAAGTGTTGGTGTCTTAAGAAGGGTCATGTAAACGTTGTTATTTTTTCCTTTGATTAGAGAACTACCGTATAAATTCCTTGTACAGTGTTGGTGGGGAAGGAAGTATTCTGATGCACAAGCTAGGTTCCTTTAACCAAGATGCAATCAATATCACGAAGATAATAAAAAAACACAACGAACGCAAAGTAGTGCACCATCGAAGTGAATTATGCTGGAGAACTGATTACAAATTTGTTGCTGTTGGTAACGAAGATGGTACCATTGATATCTTTAAACCACCTGGATTCCTTCATGTCTGCTATGTGAACATTCACAAAAAAATCATTAATTGTTTGGCATGGCATCATGATTTTGG
Organism: Turritopsis rubra; assembly: GCA_039566895.2. NCBI lineage: Eukaryota > Metazoa > Cnidaria > Hydrozoa > Anthoathecata > Oceaniidae > Turritopsis > Turritopsis rubra. The sequence continues at coordinate 17,197,185 of CM077625.1, read as the reverse complement.
AGCAACTGATGGAGGTGAGATTTTTTGGGATGGACGTGTTTTCGTTTCATCCATAAATCAAAGTTTTGTTCTATATGATGTCATTTTATTTGTGAAGGCGATGAATACACATGCTGGTTAGCTTCTGGGTCAGATGAAGATTCAGTCTGTGTGCATAACTTACATGATGCTCTGCTAAAAACGACAGACGAGTACAATGTTTCAGTAGTCTCCAATGTTTTTCGGAAATTCTCAAATCACAGTGGAAGAATTACACGAGTTGTGTGGAGCCCACATAAAAACGGCCTTCTAGCGAGCTCTTCATATGATGGGTCCGTCCAAATCTGGGATGTTATCAATGATTGCCCGATAGCTAATTTTCGTGGCCATATTGGACGTGTGCAGTGTGTTTTATGGAGTTATAATGATTCAGATATAGTGTATTCTGGAGGTGAAGATTTTACTCTGAGGAGGTGGAAGATTTCTGAACAAACTCATGTTACTCCGCCTACAGGTAATACTGTTTATAATTAGTAGAATCAGGCGGATTGGTCAGGCTTGCACAGATACTATAACTCTATCATAAACTATTTGTTTTGAAGAGCGTGTGGCGAGTTGTAGTACGTTAATGATGCATGTCGAGCGTTCCATTCATTTTTTTAACTCACAAACATGTAATCATTTATAATGGAGTTAAGTTTTGTTGAGTACGATGAAAAATTCTTTTTATCGGTGTTTCAGCCAAGAAAAACAAATCCAAAAAAAAGAAGAAAGGAAACACATCTGTCAACAACAGCGGCAACGTCACTCCTGTTCAAGATGCATCGTCTTCGGTGCCGGCTAAAGAACCTCTTAAAGAAAGCTTGTCTATTAACGACACAGTACCTGATCTCAAAATAATATCAGCTGAACACAAAGGTAGGAAAAGAAAAAAGAAAAAAAAAATTATTTGCCTTTACGTTGACTTTTTATGTTAGCATGTGTGTTTCGCCTTTTTCGTTTTTTTATGATCCATTTTGTTATTTTCCTACACGAGTTGAAATATCAATGGCCAGCTTGAATGGAAGTTGTTACTTCATCGAAACAATTAGTTGTTCTGTTTCAGATGAAAAAAAAAGAAGACGAGGCAAGTCTCTATTTAAAACATCAGCGGTATCCGACTCCAAAAAGAAGGAGCTGAAACAGATTGACTCCATCAATTTGGCACAGTATTTACAAGGTAAATATGAAATATACTTTTCCAAGCGATGTCTTTTATTTTGTTGACGACTGACTTAACTGGTTTATGGTTAAAAATTGGTATTTGTTTTGATTTTTACCGTCTTTACTCTTTAGAAAAAAGTCTTGGAAAAACGACTGAAAGTATTCAGCCTGGAGCTGATGAGCATTCAAACTTAGGTTTTTATGGGACACGAAAAGATATTTTCCAATTGGTTAACACGGAATGTAAGTTCAGTTTTGTGTTACTTGATTGCATCAATGTTCTAAACCTTGTAAGAAGATCTTCTAAAAGAAAAAGGGAGAAAAAAAGATTGATACAACGAGGCTGGGTTAAAAAGCACTTGTATGTTATGATCGGGAATCAGTTCTATTTTGTGAGCAACCATTTTCATCATAGGTGATGCTCACAAACACGGATCTGCATTTGAACAGTTAATGCAGTTGGAAGTCTGGCGAAATAACATAGGTGGACTGCTGGACGAAGCGCATAAAGAAAAATCAATAACCGATACGATGGTTGCGCTGAGCCCATTGGGTAGTAAACTTTTTATGTGGCATTTTATGTTTTTTGGTTACTTTAAACATATGTATATATATATTTATATATATTTATATATATTTGATTACAGTTTCTGTTGGGAACTTTTGAACATTTTTAAAGAACAGTCTTATATAGGGTTTTAAAAGAGGTCTGGACGTTGTGATGGTACAGTCATTATTGTTTTTTGGTGGAATAGGGGTGGTCAGTTATGTTGAAGACTTACCAATAAATAGATAAAACAGCAATGACTATCATTTCATACCAACTCTTGCTTGCTTTTTACAAGGTGGATATGATATGTGGAAAGCTACTTGTCTGGCTTATGCGGAACAATTAGAAAGCAAAAGAAACTTCACCCAAGCTTCACTGTATTACTTGGCTATTGGTGATGTCTACAAAGCTGTTGATGTCTTCCAAACTAATGCCATGTACAGGTATCATGAATTACGTTGAACCCATTTTGTGTCTTATAAAACTGGGTACGAAATTTATGTCGGAATTATAAAGACATTAACCGACGACTACAATCTACCTTAACTCAGTTTCACATGGAACAGTTCACGGTCTTGCCACAAGTGATATGTTCATCTTTTAGGGAAGCAATAACTTTGGCAAAACTTCAACTAACAAGCACTGATCCCCTTATCAATGAGATCTACATGAAGTGGGCTGCAAAATTAACCGATGAACATAGTTATGAAAATGCAGCTGAATGGTATGTAGGAACAGTTCATTCCTTTACCTGCGTTTTTTATCTTTCATTTTTAATTCTTTATGACAGACAATTTACCTTTCAATGTATACTTGGGGTATGTTATGTTTTCTAAACTGTGATATCAACCATTATATGTAGACCAAAACCCAATGTTGCTTGATTTAAAAACCATTTATCGATTCAATAATTTGAAGAGCGAGTAGTTTTTCAGTTTTAATAATTTCTTTTCGTTCAGTTACCTGGCGGCTGGTTATATTGAAGACGCAGTTACTATTCTTGCTAAAAGAGCTGACTCATCATCGTTGTTGACAGCCATCAAAGTATGTTAAAAGATAATTGCAGATTAGATAAGAAGAAAGTTCGATGAATCTATGCTTGTTATCCGATGTTAACCTTCTCCACGTTTTTTAGAAGTAGAAGCAACATTTCGTGAGATCTTACACGTTTTTACCTTTTAAACAAATTTTTGTTAGGTTGCTGACATTCATACGCTGGAAAATCGTTCGGCTGAATATTTGGCGCCTTGTATCAAGTTGTTATTGGAGGAACACACTTGGGACGTCTGTCACGATTTGCTATCAAGATATCCTACAATCAATGTAAGTAATTCTTCTTGTTGTTGTTTTTTGTTGTTTTTTGTTGTTTTTGTGGGATGAGTGTATTGATTCACTGATGTCACTATCTATCTATCTATCTATCTATCTATCTATCTATCTATCTATCTATCTATCTATCTATCTATCTATCTATCTATCTATCTATCTATCTATCTATCTATCTATCTATCTATCTATCTATCTATCTATCTATCTATCTATCTATCTATCTATCTATCTATCTATCTATCTATCTATCTATCTATCTATCTAGATAAACCTCAAAACCTCAACTTGTTCAAGCGTGAAAACAAAAGGCGCGTTTCTGCGCTGTTAAGTACAGTGAAATCTCTATTAAGCGAACAGCATTGATACATCAAAACGGTGTCCTTTATAAAAACTTTACCAATGATAATTTGACAGTAAATTCATCCATCTGTACACGGAGTATGTGTACGTTATACGGAGATGTCTGCTTTATAGATATAGATAACGTATATATAGGGTGAATGCTTCATAGAGATACCGCTGTTAGCCTAAATAATATGGAAATCTTCGAAACATGAATTACTTGATTGTTATAGTTGTTTCACATGCAAGCTGTTGTCGGAGAGATGGTGGCACATTACATGATCGGATCGGATTTAGTTTTATCGGCCAACACGAACCATGTTACTCATCGGCATTACGAGAAGTCAAAAAAAGGTATGTATGTCAGAATTGAGTAATGCTGTTGTTTATCGTTTTGTTTCTATCCGGTAAAACAGTTAATACCTTGGATTCCCCGGAATGGGTTTTGTGCTCGATTTTGGTTGGACGTTTCCAAATTTCTAGCAAAAACCAACAAAGATCACGTGTTTTCCATTAACGGCTTTCTTATGTCTTTTCACTTTGAACTCACTGAATATTCACAGTTTTTGTATTGGTGAGAACAAGACTTTTTTTGAGAGAGAAGCACCATTTACACTTCCTAATCGGGGAAAAAAAAGTTTTTGCTAAATTTTTCCCCGACAATTTTTAAACCCGACTTTTATTTCCCTGACAGATATTTTTCCTTTTCCCCGACAAATACTTTTTAACCGATTTTTTTCCCAACAAACATTTTTGTTTTTTGCCTGACTCTTCACGCGAGAAAATAATCCAGAACTTATGTAGTTCGGCTGTAGCTTGGTTGTTTTCTTCCCCTTACATCCATCATGTCAAATACAAATTAAAAAAGAACAAACAAACAAGTATAACTATCTTTAAATTAAGAAGCTAATAATCAGGGATGCGATAGGACTGTTTTTAGAAAACCGAAAATGCCATATCCATATAGGAATGATCCACGCAGTTCGCGTAATTGCATGTAGCGACCGGCTGAAATTGGTCGGGCTGAAATGACTAATGTTGGAAAAGTGACTAAATTTTTTTCCGACCTTTTTTATCCCTGATAAGGTATACATTTTTTCCCGTTTCTTATTTAGATTTTTCTGATACGTTTTTAAATGTAACTTTATCAACTCTGAAAAACGATCTTCATATCACAGAACACAGTGTGAAAAATTTTGAATTTCTATCTCCGCAATCCATCAATATTTTGATAGGTGATCAAAGAAGAGGGGGTATCTCTCCTAACCAGGTAAGTCGATCTTATTGTTGAAGTTCAATTATCTTTTGAAATTTTGCTACCTTTCGATTTGAGTTTTGGTAATGATTTACTTGGATGGTTTCGTTTAGGTTTTTCACCGTATCTCAAACTTTATATTAGCCGGCATAGTTGGATTATTATCACATGATTTGAAATATGCCTTCAAAGCATGGCTTCAAGCGTTCGACTTTCTTGTGATTACTGGCAACCATTTATCTTTAGTTCGACTTTTTCAAGTTTTATTTCCAAGAAACAATTCATTTGATAGTCTTTTGCGGAAATTCAAAGGACACAACCAAGATGATATAAGAAGTGTTTATACAAATTTCCTTGCTTACTCAAACCTTGGTACTTTGTATTTTACATGGTGGGATTGTGGAAATAAAGACGATCGATTGGATAAAAGCGAACTTCCATGCACCCAGAGTGGTCACTGTGGTACGATCACTACCTCAGAAACCGAATGTTCTCACCACAATCCTCCCATGACAGAAGAAACATTTTCGTGCAACTCTGGGATAATATACGAGAGGTTTTCAATAATTGCCTTTAGCGCTTGGACATTACTCTCGCAAAGTCATGCAAGATATTTTCATTTGCGAAAAAAACTAGCAAAAGTTGAAGAAAAACTTCTTGAGATCGACATTAAGAAACGGTTAAAGCAGCATTTGTTGAAGGAAGAAAACACGAAGCCGAAAATAGAGACAATTAATGTTGTACAGCATTGCTTAGATGATATTGTTACCAAGGTTACGGACTATTTCCGCGATGATGATTTGCACGACACGTGTAACACAAATGATACGATGTCAAATATGGAGATTTTGAAGCAAAAGTTAACGAATGAACTCCTCGATATTCCTGACTTTATAAAGGTGAATGAATCTTTTCAGATAAATATGTTTAATTGATTGCTTCTATATTTCTCATAAGCAAACTAAAACAGCAACAATGCACTGTTATAGTACACGCTTGTTTATAATCACCATGCATTTACCAACGCTCAAAATCATAATTTTCTGTCATTATCATATCAAAAGGTAGGCGATCCTTTGGAAGTTTTGAGGCTGTAAAGTCTAATTTCTTGATAGGAAATAAGCACCATTAAAAGGCATACCGAACTACCCAGGGTCTATTTATTTACTCAAAATAGGTGATACCCTGGGTAGTTCTGTATGCCTTTAAGCACCAATTGGAATAAACGCCAATAAGCAGTTCTTTTTTACTGGTGCTTACTAAATAAAAGGGTGTGTTGTTGGGAGTGAATTCCCGCCCGTGGGAAAACGCCTTTCTGTTTAAGACCTCTTTTCTGGGTTGATAATTACTAAAAATTGCCCCACAGTGGTTTGCAGTTAAAATATGCAAGTAAATAATTACTATCAAACAATAACATCAAAACGAGACTTCAGAAAAGGCAATTAATCAGCACATCATTCTCGATGAAGTGTAAACGAGTCTTTCGAAACTTATTATTTTTACAGGATTATTGCTTTCCTGGTCCGGAGGAAACCATACTGGTTCTACTCACGTTTGCCATCCAACTAGTGCGAAACAAAGCTGATGAACGTGCAAAGGGTTTGATAAAAGAAATTCGAAGATGGGGTGTTTCGAACGGTTGTTATGTGGGTGAAGGTTACGCAGAAAGAGTTCTTTGTAAATACATGACATTCTAAACCTTAGAACCCATTGTGCAATTTTTTCGCGCGCATACAATGCAACGTCCTGCAATGCAAGCGCATGAAAAATGTGCAGTGGTCATACATTAAATTTCTTGCAATGCAACAAGGATAAATATCCAATCGATTTTTTATTTTTTCACGCTTTTTCTGACTTATATCCCGAACTAACCAGGATCTATTTTTAATTTAGTGGGTCCTACGAAATTACAACTTAAGCAAGAGAATATACAAACCTGTTTTCACCATAAATTTTCTTCTTAAACAACAATAATGGTTCAATGGCTAACTATTTAACAGAATTATAAGTTCAAAATAAAAAGATTATTTCTGGTCCGCATAACTCAAGGGCATCAAACTTCAAGAGCGTGACTTGTTCCGAGTGTTCGAATTCGAACTCCAAATGTGTGATACTCTGGGTAGTCCGGTATGCCTTTAACAGGAGTGTTACTGTTATTATTATTCTAGATTGTGTTTTTTTATATTGTGTTTTTCCAGTATTTTTGTAAACATCTATTAAAAACGATCAAACCAGTTTATATACAAAAATATTTGAGTAGTTATTTACACGGTATAAACAGTTAAAAAAACTTCTAGTGATGTGAATTCCTCACAACAATTCATTTTTCAAAGATTACTATTCACTTGCGTAGAGGATCTAGCAACGATTCATAATGATCAGCCAAATACCTATCGAAATTGATTTGATAAATTCTCTTATGGCAAAGAACGAGAAACATATCACTAAAAAACCCATATATCCAAGCAAGATGAAACAGCATCGGCTTGATGTTGCCGACAGATGGACTATTAGTCGCGACATAGCACAGTATCGTCGAACAGTATTCACAACTACAGGGACTCGTCTTGTGATTCTTCAGTAGCAGGTACACTTTTTGTGGCGCCAGGTGGAACATATGGTTGCTGTACAGTGGCTGGCTCCGAATCATAACCAAGTTTTTTCATGTTACGAGTGACGATATTGAATCGTACTTTTACGGTTCCTTGTGAACGTATTCGCGTAACTTAAATTACAATGTTACACAGAAAATAAAAATAAAAACTTGGTAATAAATGGAGACATACCAGAAAGCGCAAGGTTTATACTTTTCTCCATATTCCATACCTTCTCTTCCCTCCCCTTGAGCAACAACTTTAGGATCAACGAATTCTGGTCGTCTCCCAAAGAACCAACTAGAAATGAAAAAGTATTAGGAGTGCTTGATTTTGCTTCAGACAAATAACATGAATTCCGAAAATCCAGCCATACTTACGCCGTAAATTTTTGCAACAGAGAAGATGACTCCGGTACGAACATTGGTATCTCTCGAGTATGACTAACGAAAGAGAAGAATATAAGTAAACATGAATATGAAATCAATTCAGGGATCGAAAAAATGCATTTGTAGAACACATAATAATATTTCGCATGAGATTTTCTAAATAAATAGTCATACCATCCTGGTGTAATAGGCACGTGAAGCGCTCCATATCCTCTCACTACATCAGTGCCAAAAGCATCAGGTCCATAACAGCTGACCACTAACTGCGGCCCTAAATAACAAGTATTTCCGAAGGATTTCTTTATATAAGGAAAATTAACTCAGACCAAAATTAAAAAATCCTCAAATCCATCCTGTCAATTTTCATCAATGCAAGAGATTTTACATTCATATTTACTTTTACTTTTTATTTTTACAGGACTTATGTGAAAAACAGTAATATAACTGATATGTTTACCTGTATAAACATTATCAGAAAAATAATTAAAAATGATTAAAATACCTTAAGGGAAGAAATTTTTGTGTTTTTGCCTTTATCCGCAAAATAAATTCCACAAGAAACGTTTTTCTGTCAGTATAATGTGAGTCATTTCTGGAATCACTGAAAATACCAATTTTTCTCCACCCTTAGGGCCAATAAAAGATTAAGAACACGCCCCCACAAAATAAAGTGAGACAAGGTCATTTTTCGAATAAAAACTCCACCACATATTGATTTTCAATTAAAAAACCTCCGATTCCATCAAGAGAACTACACGTTTTTTTATAACCAACACCAAATTTTGGCTGAAAGTGGGGGGAATTGGTGGAAATCATGTGCTGTTAATAATCAGACCATGTTTCGTACAACAAATTTTATCAGTTTTTTGTGCTCTTTCGAATGGTATATGCAGTTTTTCAAAATTTTGAAACAAATGTTTCGTTCCTGTGGGACTGGAATGGTTTGCTATTTTGATATCAAAATGGTAGCTACAATATTCCTTTGAAAACAAATAATACATTTTTGAATAAGTAATTGATTTTGTAAATAAACACCCATTCCGAATAAAAGCCCGTAAAAGTTAGATTTTTAAATCAATGTCCAGGGCCTTTAATAGGTTATTTACCGTATCATATAAAAACCGTGTAGACAGAATAACAAACCTACTTGCAATTTCTAACAAGGAACTAATAAAGAACATCGCTATAAGACAGATCCATCTATCACCTGTCCTACCTTGAGCTACTTATACCTCAGAATGATACATAATACTTACATCCGAATGGGCTTGTACTTTTAAAGGTAACATCTAGAGGAAAATTCCATACAAATAACTGGCGTTTATCTACACCTCTTGCTGTCACTTGTGATAGTCCTTCTTCAGAGCCCTATCAAAGAAAAGTATAAAGACATTTTTTTCTATGTCACAAAACTTGGAGTACATTTAATATTCTTATTCTACTCACTGATGTTATGACCCAGTCTTGTCCATATACAAAACTACACTTGCAATATAATTCATCAAATGTCGGGAACTAAATACAATCAAAGAGCTTTTAATCATTTCCCCGCAACAACTGACTAACAAAAGGTTGGATAGATGAATACAGGAAAAAAAGCAAATTTCACATTTTGAGGAAAATAAGTGAACAAGGAGTTTTAGTGTTTTGACTTCCAACTGCCCTGTAATGGTTGGTTGTCCAACCTGGAGCTTGATAATTGACTTATATACGACCAGAGATAACTATAGCATTGCTCTAAGTTGCCTGCAGTTTTTGTCAGTGTGTTCTTCAAAATCCCCAGGGTTTTCATATCCCATGCTTTTCGAAATAAAAATACTCACAGATGCTGATTCAATTTGGCCAGATACCATCACTAAAAATACAGAATTATGAAGTCCTGAACTTGCCATAATACTGTAGCTTTGATTGATGTGATTTTTATATAATTTGGTCTAAAAACATACATGCATCACTACATTTTTGATGATAAACGTTGTTTGTTACACAATAGCAGATTTTTATTAAATCTATAACAAAATCTGGGAATTTTAAGTGTTATGGGTACGATCTGCCATCGAAAGATGGGTATTGTGACATTAAGCTTCAAGATTAATTCTAATTGGACGTTTTGCGTGGAAAAGTGAAATGGATGTGTCCCTCCTATTTCGAGTTCTTTATTTACAAACCCAATTGTTAGGCAACTTGCGTATACATATATGGCATATATATATATAGTTTATCCTGGCAGGAAAGCATGCAGGAAAACAAATCGACCATGATATTAGAATACTTTAACATGGAACATTAGACAGTTAATTAATAATCATTGAGGCATATCAAAACAGTATACATCATTTATAAGTAGAAGTATTAGTTGCCCCTCTTGCAGTCAGGGAAATCCCTTAAATAAGCTGTAACCTCTTAATTTAACTGCTACCTTCAACTGCTACCTTCAGTTTTAGTCTATGTGCACAATATCAGCAACTTCGATCCCAGCACATGTGTCCACTGAAATGTTTGTTTCAAATTCCCATGAAAGAAACATCCACATAAAGTAGACATCCACCCACAAAAGTCCATTAGATGTTTCTCGTGGCAATATGAGTATGATGGCCCCTCTTTTTAGACCAAGGAACTGTGATATAATTTCCCTCAACGGCCTTATAAGGATATTATATATAGAGCAAACATATTATTTGATGGCATGTAGTAGAAGTGGTATAAATAAAAGCATTTGTAAACATGAGATTCTTCTACAGAAATTTCTTACCTTGATTTAAATAGTTTTCTTTTTCTGAATGATAAAAAAGACAGTTCCATAACTTTTTTTTAAATGTTTTCGATTCTCCTCTCCTCTCTATATATCATCCTCTAAGGGGGTAGCCACAATCAGGAAGCCGCTCTTATCGAGACACGACAATGGCATTACATGTTTTCATAGCACTATTTCCTTAGGGGTGGCATCCATACTCATAGTGCTAGGGGTTAGGGGTTAGGGGGTTGTGGGGGTTTCTCACCACCTGACGTTTTTTTTGTTGAACTGCTCTTTTTTCTTTTGGAGTTAATTAAGTGTGACACCTTGTCGCGATAGCCGATTCACTGTAAGAAAAAATATGGCAGCTAGAGGAAAAAATACTGTTCCTTATAAGCAAGAGATTATCGAACCACGAAATAACTACAAGCAAAAAAAATAACCAGAGTCTTTTTGCCAAAGTAACTCCCGCCATTATTTCTCCTTTTGAATTCGTGTTAAATCACACGAAATTTACTTGTTTGATTTCCGCCATTTCCGTCCAACAAAAGTTGTCTTTTGCGCCAAATCACCACACCACCACATGAGCTCTGGGCGCTGGGAAAACGCTCTCCATCGCAGTTGGAACCGGTCCATAGTGTTGGTTGTTGTTTCTGAGTTGTCTAACATCTTGTTTAATTTCAAGTTTCATATTAGGAGCAACCTTTTCGTGGATTGATTGGTAGGCCAGGACAGCAATCGAGTAGTGAAATCGTTCTTCAACAAGAAGCCATGACAAACTTATGATGTCTTTCATCTCTGCTCGCTTATTAAGCACGAAACCAACCGCTGCATTTTGCAACTGTGGCTAACTGTTTTCGGATGGGAAGTGGCAATAAACGTTTTAGCAGTCTCAAAGTTCTAAGGGCACTATGGCATTCTTTTGCGATTTTGTTGACATGCTCAACCCAGTCCAGGTTTATTGAATACCAAGCCAAGTATTTTCATCTCATTTGCGTAATCAATTGATCAATAGATATTTTCCATATATCATACTGGTCCATTTGATGGATCCTGCGGAGGGCCTTTGTGGAGATTAAAAATAGATTTTGTTTTTTCAGGATTAAGTACGAGTTTTGATGTCGATGACCACTTTTTCTTCAAGCTGTTCAAGGGGATCTTCAAGCCCGTATATTACATTTAACGGGAGTGTCTTGAAATCTTCGATGTATGCAGAAAGGTCAAAGTTTTTATAATTACGAATCATTTTGCTTCTTGGTTGGAAATGATGAGATGGAAATCGGATTTTAACAAAAAGAGCATCGTGGTCACTGATAGTTTCCCACGGGACTACACCTGTTGATATTATCTTCTCTGGGATATTTGTTATTATGTGGTCAATTAGACTGGTTCCTTTTCTAGTAGCAGTTTGATGACATTTTCCATATCAAAGAGTTGGAGAGTCTCTATGCATCTTTGACTGATAGGATTACTTTTCAGGATATTGATATTGGGGTCCCCTGTGATGACAATTGGTCCATCCCATGTATCGTTAATTTTTGACAGGAGAGTTTCTAGTTTATCAATCCATTCATTTTTCGAAGTAATGTCATGTTTTGGTTGATATATCGTACCAAGGAGTATGTTGCCATTCTTGCTTTTCCCGATCATTTCGAGCCAGATTTGTTCAAAAGAGGAATCCAGTTTTCCAATGTCTTTTCGCAGTTTGAAATTGTGTTCGTTTTTTATGTATAGGCCAACACCTCCTCCTGTTCTTGCACTTTACTGTTTTGTTACACAGTTGACAAAATGTAGGTCCTGGGTTACTTACAATGTCACAAGAAATCTGAAGGCGAAAATTTGCGACATGGTTGTCGTAGTATTTGATCGGTGAAGACCAGCGAGTTTTCTTGCTCGTTGACGGGTGTTGGAACATTGTGGAAGTTCATACGTCATCAATTACGTCATCATACGTCATCATACGTGTTTAACGTTCTGGCCGTTTATGATATTTCTGTCGCAATCATTCTCCAAAAATACACTTGAAACTTATACCAGTAGTAACATCAGTTTTCTTTTAACTTTAAATTTTTTTAAATTACTTTAATCACAAAGTTTTGGCATAGATTTGGAAGACGCTTCTTAAAACACTTCCGTTATCTAAGGAAGCCAAAATTTATGCACAGATCTTCGTTCGCGTTCAAAATCAACTTCGACAAGGGTCCAATTAACTCCCGCCCCAGTCTCGATTGAAAATTGAAGCGAAAGTTAAATTATTTTGATGATTTATAACAAATTTTAAAAGAAAATTAGCAGAGATATCCAACGTCGTCAAAAAACGCGTCCGTTGCGGATCCATATACATCCATATACAATGTGTAATATGGATCCCTTGTCGCAGAAAAGAGTATGTGATAGGTGTATGCGTGTCACCTGTGTGTAGCTACAAAAAAAAATAAACTAAAAAAAAGAACTAGAAGCTCGGTATAGCGATTGGACAATAAGAATCACCGCAGCTCGAAATATTATTTTTTGACGTTCTCTTCAGGCTTTTTTTAATAATTTTTGTTTTCTTCTTTGAAAGGTACACAGCGAAATAGTGAAAATATGGAAATGTTAATATGAATGAAACAATGCTTGTAACAAACGCTAGGAAAGAAATTTTCGCGAGAATTAAATTTCGTGGATTTCCTTCAATAAAATTTTTAGCAGGAATTTAAACTCGCGAAATTTCTTCCTTTAAACTATCTACTCACTGTGAGACAATTAAAGAAACCTGTATTTAGTGGTCATGATAGATACTAATTTCCCAGGTGGATATACCATCAGATGGCTGACAAAAAAATTATTTTTGGAGAACAAATTAAAAAGTTCTGCAGCAGACACCCTGAATAATTTAAATTTTTCTTTAAAATGACCATATTTGGGTATAAATAATATTTCCAATTTTAAATAATTCAAGTTCACCACAAACAAAGAAAGTGCGTGTTCGCAGCCACAATTTTTCGTCATGCCAGTATGATGTAACATCTTGATGTCACAATGTGGGAAAATGTCTGATTTGAAGGATGTATTGGAGAAACATTTTTGTATGATACGAAATGATACATAGCTTAATATAGTTTGAACATGTGGTGCTGCCAGTTTTCGGTTGGTTGAGACCAAACTAACCCTGTGATCACAACTCTATAGAGTTTGAAAGAACGAGCCATCTCCCAAAACTTGCCTTCTTTAACCAAACCAAATTAAAAGACTTTTCTACCAAAGAACAGTGTTTAATATTGTCAGATATCTTACCTAAACGACATTGTCAAAACACTTGAAATCTCATTTGGTTTATTACGGTAGCAACGAATGCGAATACCGTATAAAAACACCCTTAGACTACTACTGGTACACCGGCCGAAATGGCAATTTTTAGCCTGCGCTTAAGACTCTACGAATCTCCCTCCTGAAACGATATAAATTAAGCCATGATTTTGCTGTTAGTATTGCTTCGTGCTTCCATAGTCTGTAGAAGCCTATCAACAACCAGTTAGTAAGAAATTTCATCAGTTTTCAACTTAACTCTTTCAAACCTTCTTATTATCTTTCTCGTTTGTTATTTACACGTTTCGTTTACTTGTATTTGTAAAGATCTAGTTTAAAAAGTAGTATTTCATATAGCAGTTTTTCTCCTTAGCTTAGGACTATTTTTTTTTTTTCGATTTAAAAAAAATATTTTATGTATCTAATGGTTACAGCTCATGCATGTATATTTCTTTTGTTTTAAACCAGTTCCTGGTGTTTCTTAATTAAACCTATCACACTTAAGAATCTTTTTTAAATACAATTGTTTTGTCAGTTGTAACTTAGGCTTTTTGGAAGACGATGGTTTGATATGGCTTTAAAACTTTTTGCCGCCTTTGATGAAATTTTTGTTGTGCTCACTGACGTTTGGTAAATTTTCTAAAACAGTTTCTGTGTTACAGAACAACTGGTGTGCATAGTATATTTTAATTTTTAGTGACGTCAAGTACGTCTGCTGCTACCGTTTTGCGTTATTTGTTTATATTGTAATAATCATAATAAAAACAAATTGTGTTATGAGAAACAAATATGGCAGACAAAATTAGGAGAGAAATTCTTGCGAAAGGTTATATATCACAAGAGCGAGTATTTGTTGACAATTATGATATATCAAGGCAACCCATCATACATAGTTCAGACACCAAAAAATGATTTTAAAGCACTTCAGATTAGAGAAAATGTGACTGATAATTCTATTTTGAATTCTTCAGCAAACCATTAAGGCATAAAAGTCATTTTAAAGTCCATTTAAAGAGCAACGGTGGAGGAGTTTACCATCACAAACAACTTGTGGAGAAAGAGTGTGCGAAAGTGATTTAATTAAATAGTAAGAAAACTATAGAAACATTCATTAACAGCTTAAGATTCTGCTTTCCATGCGTTGGTTCAGTAATATTTGAAAACATGTTAACTTATCGTCACGTATAGAAACAATAAGAACTTTCCGTTTTGCACATCTGTTTATGTAGATAAAGACGTCAGCATCGTGTGAAAGTAATTATTGAACGTGTTGGATCATAAAAGTGATTTATTACAGGAGGAAATCAACGATTATTGGATGTCTATTCGTCAAGCATGTAAGGAGGAATAAAGGAGATGTTTTGGGTTTCTAAAGGGTGAAGTAAGAGCATGTCTGGTTTCCTTTCATTGCCTTTTTATTAAAATTTCAACATGACATTACAGCCCTGTTCTCTTGATCTATGGTATATATGTACAAATAGCATAGTCTATATATGAGCATCGAAATCCTATTCACATACCGAATGTGAGCATATATACAAATAAGTGGAAAATTCATACTATGTACATTTTTAAGGGAATAAATTTCGTTTACAATTCTTATAGAAAAATAAAACGATATTTTTCTGTGGTTTAGAATCGTCTTTCAAGTGCAAAAACAAGATGAACAAATGGACAATCGGTGATGTTCTTTCTGTAAATCTCACGCTCTTTAGACAACACTTTAATTTTAAGAAGAGTAAGAAAACTTTTGCCTTTGGTAAGAGTGCACTGCAGATATTGATTAAATATGACTTTCCTCTCAGTGTTAAAGAAATATAAGAAATTAAATTTCCTGTACAACCTTGCCAAAAATAAATGAAATGTAACAGGAGATTTAAATGGAGGTGCAAAAAAATTAAATTTATAAAGGTACATACACACCAAGATGAAATTGGCTCTTAATATTTTATACATATTTAAAAGATCTAATGTACAATAATATCGTTAAAATTTGTAAATACAACACTGTAAAATCCTTTGCACATACTAACAGGGATAAAAGGTGAGGAAAAAGTGAATTTGTGGGTCTGACTTTTTTGGGGTGTGTGTATCTATAAAAATTATTTTGTGGGAAATAAAGCAATCTTATGGAAAAATTATCATATTAATTGATTTTGGCAAACTTATTTTACCATATTAGTTGATGCACTGAAAAACAGATAACCAATTTGTGCCATTTTTTGTTTGTCTTACAGTATCCTCTATTATTTATATCGGTGAGCAGTATGAAAGAATTTTCTGTCATATGAATCAAAAACAAAAAAAAAACACTACAAATAGAAAAGCAAACATAGTACCAACAACAACAACAAAAAAGGATCAATGAAGCAGGGAGTAAATTTTTAGTATGAAGGTAAAGGCATCTTGTTTATTTCAAAATTTGTTATTATTGATCTTCCTGTTATAATGTAGACAAATGGATCCTTCCTCGCCAATTCTGTACGACACCTCGCCAGGATCAATCCAGATTGTTAACTCTTGCGGTAGACAATTTGTTACCCACCCAAAGCCAGATAAACGAGCTGATTTTTGTATCAATGATTCACTACCATTTTGATTTATTCTCAAACATCTAAAAGCACTGCCTTTTTCTGGTCGCTCTGGATACCAATGTCCAGTATACTCAGATCTTAAATCATTAACTAAGTTCTTCTCAAAGTCCTCAAGATCCATATTCTGTTTTGCAATTCTGGATTTTTGTATAAAGGACGTAATCAAACTTACACCAGCCTCGAGGTCATGATCCATGGATAAAGGATCATATACTTTTTCGTTGTTTTCCTTATTATCTTCTGTTGATGCCAGAGATTTATTCTTTGGTTTTGCACGCTTTTTGGTTTTCATTTGAGTTGATGTTGGGATGATATTTTTTCTTGCTATCTGAATATTTGGTGTCATAACGCTTCTTTCTTCTCCGTATCTTGAGTGTTTTCTGACACTGTTTTACTTTTTTTTTGTATGGATTTTTTTATAGGAAAATCTAAACTAGAAGTAAGTAAGAGAGTAAGTAAACAAAACAAAATAATAGTAAAGTTTACAAAAGCTTAGAAAAAGTTTTTCGTTTACAAGAAAACACGAAAAAAGAAAAAATATAGAAAAATCACTTTTTTTACATGATTAATATTGATAAATTATATCTTGTCTCCACATTAAAAAACTTGCCATAATCAACTGAGTTTTTTTTATGCATCATTTTCTATATTTTTCAATGTTTTTATCGTCTCTTTGTTGATCGTATTAAAAACGATAAATTACTGATGTCCATTTAATTTTTCTTTGCTTTTTTTTATAAAAAAAAGATAAAAAAAGACAGAAAGGAACAAAAGAAATGAGAACAAAAGAATTTAAAGAGACAAAAAACTTTGTTCACCATTATTTTATAACAGTCATGTTAGAAAGGAACAATTTTGTAATTAACAAACATAGCTACAACAACAAAAGAGATAAAAGAGATAAGTTAATAACATTATTTTCATTGGTGATGTTTTTTCAAAACACTTTGAGCTCTCCTTTGTAATGGTTAATAAAATACAATTATCTCTCTTCACGAAAAGTAAAATATACACTGTGAAGGAGGGATGACAGTGATGATTAGTCACGTTGTGTGAATGACGTTTTCATAACGATAACGTGTCATTGATATTGATTTGGATATTTTCAATTGACGAGCCCACATCCTTTTTTTAATGCACGGAAAGTAATTTGCAATCAGAATCATGATTCAAACATCCCACACCTTAGGCTATTAAAGTTACGACAACCCCACCAATCGAAACAATAACTTGAAGCAATACACCAATCACAATAAGATTTGAAAATATTCTGACCAATCATCATAAAGATTCCTGCAACAATTATTTATTACAAGTAATTATGACATTAATGAATTTTTACTCTTTAATTAACTGATCAATTTTTCTGTCAATAAAATTGAAACAGAAAAATATTCATACAATCACAAAACAAAGTATTCCCTAACATCTAAAGAACTCGCTTTTACATATACTTCAACTAGTTAAAATTATTTTTTTGTTTATTGCGAAAGAGGATTTTTGAAAATCAACACCAACCGACTATTTGCGCAAGAAATCAAGTTTGATGCAATACTCAGTGTTCTCAAACAACACTGCTCAAAAAGAAGAAAATTTAAAGGGGAAACAAATATCACATCAAAAGATGCAGGTGGAAAAATAAAATTCAATGATAAAAAAAAAACAATAATGAAAAAGAAATAAAAATGAAAGCAAAATGAAATAAATAAAAAATATAAATGGCGAATTCTTCTTCTCTCGTTTTTCTTCTTTTTTTGTAGATAAGAATTTTCTCTATTCTTCCTCGTAAAACTTTTTCACATATATATATATCTTCATTTATTATTTACTTTCTCAAGAATTCATTTAGTTGAAAAGAAAAAAATTTATTCAACTTTTAAGCATAACATATGATATTGAATACGAAAACGAATTTACGCTGAAGAAGAAAAACTAGACCCAGATCTCTATAATTTCTGACATATCTGCCGAAACATTTTCACTTCGTTTTTTATATTCTTCCTTTTATTGATTAAAAATCCTTTAGTAAATAATTAACAAGGAAACTTACCTTTTCATAAACGTGTTAAGAAGGTAATATTATAAAAACGGAAAATCAACCGACGTTTAACTCTTTTTTACTGTAACCCAAGCTTTTGAATATCTACTTGTTGAAAAACCATTGCGAAGTATTATCGTGTCAATTCAATAAAGAAAATAGAAAAAATGATAGCGCTAAAAGAATCGATTTTCTATCTTCAATATATATAAGAAATCACGAAATTCACATAATAAGTTTTAAAGATCAGAGAAGTTCTTCAGAAACTGAATAATCACGCAGTGATTGAACACTTCTCCCCGTCTAACTTTGAATAATGTATTCTTGCGTAGAATTCAACCGGTGGCTCAAAAATCATGCAGAAGAATAAACTTAAATTTTATGGTTGGCCAAAAAAAATTTAATTAAACATTTTGGTTAATTCTTTCTAATTCTTTCTAATTAGATCCAAAAGAAAAAGAAAAAGAAAAAAGAGCTTGAATTTGGGGATTTGCGTCTTGAAAGGAACGTAAAGAACAAAACAATAAAATAAATGAAAAAAAACAAACAAACCAAAATTCTGGTAACGTAACAACAACAAACTGAAAACACAGTAAGGTAATAGTAAGGTAATCAAAGCAAATTGCAATAAAAGACAAAACATTTCTTACTTTCTTACGAAATGTAGTTTATCAACATGAAAATTAGGTTTTAGTAAAAGGATAACTACATTAAAATAGACAAACGTTGGTAAAACAACAAAGCGATGGAAGCTTTCAAAATTACGTAAAAAAACTATCTTCCAATAAATGTGAACTAAGATGCAAAATCATGAGAAAAGGTAAGGTTAGAGAAGGGTTTTGTTTTCCCATCACGTTGTGTTTTAAGAAGCTCTGATTGGCATTATATATAAGAGCGTTGGTGAGATAAAGCAAAATAATTTGCAAATCCATATATTGCTTCCATGTGATGTATTATCAGCAACTACGAAATCATGAGACCAATCATACAAAGCAACCACACTATTTCACAATAAGTAAAACTTAACAATCAAAAGTGAAAAATTAACATACCTTCAATTACTAACTAACTTTAAAAGCATTATATGCCTTGTATATTCAGACACAATTTATTTCTTTTATATTGTGAACTGCTATCGACTTCGTACTGTCAATCCTATTTAACAATGTTGAATTTACAGACAAAACGCTCTTATTAATGATTCATATTCCATCCAGAAATACCCTTTAGCCTACACGCTTTATAAAAGCTTTCGATTTGTAACTGAGGAAGAAAAGGGTATTTCCCATAGTTCTCAATAATTGCAGCCGGTCAAAATGAAATTTTCCCCTTATCATTTTGTTCACCTCAAATTAATCCCCTTTTAATCAATGTTACTCAAATAAGTTTTTTAGTTTTAACGTTCCCTCCTTATATTTATAATTTGGAAATAAATTTATGTTCTTTTTCAATTATTCTCGCTTCCGCCAATCGATAATTAATAAACGATGACTTTAAGTGATATCAACTTGAAGGGTAGTGGAAACGCAATTAAGTTCAATGACATCCGCCATTTTCGATTGAAAACAATTGAAAATTGTCAATGAAAACATCCGGAGGTGAATTTATCAGCTGTTATCCAGGTGATCAGGATACTTAGCGGTTCCTTTTAGTATAGTTTTATTTTAGAGGCAACCATCCAGCAAAAGACAAATGTTTTCCCTTTTTTGTGAACTCTTGAATAATGACATTTTTATATCCGGAAGTGTTAAAATCTCTTGTCGCCTGTGTTCATTTTGAATATTTGATCAACTTCAACATTAATAACAAACCTTACGTCATTATTTGTTTACGCATTAAATGTCACGTGATGTAAACAAAGCAGATGGCGTTGTGTGTGAGGATACTTCATATAGATTTCTTCACCTAGTGATCCATGTATATTTTTTTTTATAATGTATAACCAACATGAATACCAACGGGCTTATGAAAGATTAAAATCTAATTATATTCGTCAAAAACTCATAAAAGAACTCTCAAAACAAAATGGACGACTAGCACTGACAGATAAGGCATCACTATAGTTTCACAAATGAACAGCACAGTCGAATTCTGATTAACCCAAAACAATACATAAAAACTAGCCACGAGCCAAACTAATTAAGAGTCTAATTCGTCGCTAAAGGTGAATAAATTGAAACTGGAAAAAAAGTACAAATAATGAAAACAGTTATATTCATTTTCAGAAAATGCGATGTTTTGATTAATTGAAGTTAAGTAACAACACGCTAGAAACTCCAACACTATATTGATTATGGTGATGGGGCCATGGGCATTACGACAACATTTCCACCCTTGCCTATTAAAAAAATAAATGAGAAACCCTTGAGAAAACATTCTCATCTTTAAAAATCATGATGAAACTTCCATGGTGGAACATAATACCAAGCTCGTTTCCGTGTGTGCAACACGAGGCCATCCAGGGAAAAAAAACCAAAACTAGGAATGATTCCTTTTTCCTTTTTTGACATCTACAGTCACTCCTATCAACACTTTTTTTCCACCATCCAAATAAATACATACAGTTAACTCCCGGTAACTCGAACTCCCACGGGACCCAAGAAAATAGTTCGAGATAACGAATGTTCGAGTTAAGCGGAGCTCCCGTTAAGTCGAAATCAGACAAAAATAAGATAATAGTTCGAGTTATCGCGATTTTTTCTTATGTCATCATATCAAACTACAGTACATATTGTAGCATATACATATTAAACACTACTGAAAGAAGTTTCGTATGTCAGTTTGTTTTAGTTTTTCTGTGAGATCACATTCTACGAGTGAACTGATTTGATTGACATGAAATCTAAATAAATTTTTATAAATCGAGTCTTTTCTGTTTACTCTTTTTCTGAAAGTTCGAGTTATCCGAAGAAATTTGCCTCAGGGGGACAAAAAAAAGGGTTCGAGATAACGAATGTTCGACTTATCCGAGGTTCGAGTTACTGGGAGTTCACTGTAAATAAATGAACAAATTGAAATAACCAAATATCTAATATCCATACTTTCGAACGACTGGTTAATGTCATAGATTAATAATTAGAAAGAGTAATTTTGCTCAAAATAACAAGGCTTGTTATGAATTCAAATCACATAGTCTCCAGAGTTTTAATTGAAACAGCATGATTAATCTGATCTAAACAAGAATCTTGACAAATGCCACATGAATTTTTTAACAAGAGGTCCGTAGTTCTTTTTAAAAAAATGATAGAAAAAGATGTTCTATTAACTGCGTTATGATTTAGTAGACGAGAAAACCAATATTTTAGTAAGAAAAAAAAAGATAACTTTACGGGAATGATATGTAGGCTTCCGTTTTTCGTAGTTTGCTGGAACATTACATTATAATTTTGTTTCATCAACTACTATCATGAATGAAAAGGAAACTGCCATCAGACAAAACAAGTCTACCACAATTAAAACATATATACAACCATATCCAACGTAGATATTAAAACCGTACTGGTACCATTCATAGAGAAGATTTCATTTAAATCCAGCAAGTTGGATGATGCAAGATTTCTTTGCGATATTGTATTTTCTGCTTACAAAGCTCGAATGACTTTTCTGCTTACAAAGCTGGTTGATAAATGTTTAAATCGACTCCTATAACTAGAGTAAAAGCTAGTTCTCACACAAACCTCTTAAATTTTTTTAAAGGTTTTCTATATTAAGCGTTTCTTCAATAAGATTTATATTCAACCAAAACATGAGATATAGTCGAGTTGGATAGTCACAACATTTTACAAAAAGCGTAACACTAGCGAACAGAAAGAAATATAAAACTTCAGTTCATACTTTCGGCCAGTTCAAAATAAAAGCTTTTTTCGTTTTGGGAGCTTCCTTCTTTGTCAAATTAAGTTACGAATCAATATTTACTTATAAAACTTACTGCCCTATCAAGTCAAATTGATCACGTTCTGGACTCCTTCATAATCTGAACACAAATTGTATGTTATTTTTTTCATAATACCTTCCTTCAAAACTGTTATTACAAACCTTAAACATTATGTCATTTGCGTCACGCCACGAAATCAAATTTCAAGACAACTGTATGTGAAAAAGCTATTCGATCTACCACATAATATATTAATAGGTGATATATGAGATATATACAGGTCTTACTTTTAAGAAGTTGTATAAATAATCGCTGTCAGTGAAATCAACAACCTTTTGAAAAGTGTTGAGTAGTTTAAGATACATAAAATTCCCTCAAAAAATAAAGTAATAAGTTTTGAATTTCGAGGATATTGAAGTTGGATCTAAATATATTAAAAAAAACATAACCATGGCTTCGTTCAGTTGCTATCCTCTAAGTTGCCATTGAGACGTGACTCACATCACATTATGTCGAGCAATTAACCCCCATCGCCTGACTGAAATTCTATTTTCAAGAAAAGTATTGAATCTATGATAAACAGAATTTCACACAAAACAAATAAATGTGTTGAATTAATTAAGTAATTTTAATTTCCATAATAATATCAAAGATGATGATGAGATTGCAGAACAGAAAATAATCCTTCACAAAGACACAACCAGAAATATGCATGTTAATATTTCCAACAAAATATTGATCAGCTATTCTGTTTTTAATTTTTAAATTTTAATTACTCAATAATAGTCTCCATTATTCCCATTCCCAGTAGAATAGTCAGGACCAATTCTGATATTGAAAACAAGGTTTAAATTTAAACGAAGGAAATGCCTATTGTTCCTGATTTCTTCTTAACTAAAAATAAATAAATAAATAAATCATTGTGGTTCTCCCTCCTCCTGATCAAAACATGGGATTCAAGATAAAGAAAAATTTGGTGAATTGTCTCTTCCTTAGCAACCATAATCAACATAAACAGTTCTGATAAGAATCCCCCATTTTTGTTGTAATTCATATTTGTTTTTCTTATATTTAATTTCTATGAATCGATAACAAAGTTATTGAAGTTGTCTTCTGTAAATATTGATAAATAAATAAAAGAATAGAAATGAATTGAAAAAAATTGTTAAGAAGAAAACTCAATATTGACTTTGGATAACGTGTTCAAACGTAGAGAGATTAATTATCTCCAAATCTAAAGAGTTCTATAAACGTAGGTGTGAATAAGTCCTTTGTTGATACAAAAGGTTTTTAATGACATCACACGCGTTTCTAATACAGACAGATGAAATTCAACAAACGCAATGTGTTGTGATTAAAACGAATATCCCTTTTGTTTTGTTTTTTCTTATTGCTTCTTCCCCGCACAATTCCTCCGACACCTGAGTATGTGATTTTCCAATTGCTGCTGATGTTTTGTTGGCTTGGAATGAATTAAATCCTGCCTTAAAAAATTAACCTTAACTGTTAAGGCTTTGTATGAAAAATCCATTATTCAATATGAAGACCATATGAAGATAATATAACGTCTAAGAACCAATGAGAAATAACATGGCTTATGATGTCAGAGTTAAACGAACGCTTATAACGAAGTTAATTATAGAAAGAAAACACAGTAATGTGAAGTGAAAAACGAAATGTGGGAAAATTTAGGAACTTTTAAAACTACATTGTTTTTACTAATTTTAGGATCAGAAACTTGTTTTTAATTTAACCTTCATAAACTTTTTAACATTATCATGAAAATATAACGTGACCAGCAGAAATTTTATCAAAAATAAAAAATAAAAACATAAAAACTTTTAGAACTGAAAATTACATTTTCGCGTGGCAACAACAAGCCCTTAACAGAAAAGGCCAGCGCAAGTTAGCTTTTCATTTTAATACTTTCAAAAAAAAAAAAAAAAGACAGCGAGAATCAATATTATAAAGGATACGGCAACTCACTTATGAATTATTACTGTTCAAAACGAATAAAATGGGCATTGAACATCAAACGTGAGCGCTCTATACTATACAACTTTGACGACATTTACATCGGCTCTTCTGTGGTTTATTAGATTAACGACGTCATTCACCTTCAGCATGAGCAGCCTGCCTTCTCATAATATAACAAACTAATACACTTTTACGGGAAAAAAATAACCAAGTATTTTTAGAAGGAATTCCGTAGAAGTACTGAGATCAAGATGAGAACAGTGGATGTTTCCTTTAAGAACAAAAATACAACAAAGAATTACTTATCTATTCTGGTGTGAAATTCTATTCAGCAGCAGTATATATCATCACAAAGACATGGCTTATATTATAAGTTTCATAAAACCATGAAGTTTTGAACTGTTTTAATGGCCTCCACATTGTTTGCTTTCACTTTACTGAATGAAATTTAGTCCCTAATAATTATGTAAACCTTAATGTAGTCTACACTTAATATTGGTAGTCATGTATAAGAGTTTGGCTTGGTTGTTGAATTGGAAATTTTCTTTCATAAAAGAGTCAAACACAATCCAAAAAAGCATTTCTATCAAAACGACACATTGGAACTTTTAAATAACAACTTTCACTGAATTAAACTTTCACTGAATTCAAACCATGGAGTATTGAACTTTCAGCATAATTGTTTGGATCTATGTAACAAATGCACGGAATGGTGAATGATTTATTGAAAGGCTCTATATAACAGGTGTGAATTATTTCACACACGGTCCCTTTTGATAAGCCAATTTCTTGTCACACAAAAGTTTCTGTTTCGTGTTATTTAATAACAAGCATTTAGGAAACATGTTCGCGATAGAAAAGCTGTTAAGACATTACAATCAAACAATAGCATCATAAAACATTTAGGACGAGAAGGTTCTGAACTTAATGGCCTGTATGGCGGCAATGACTTCAGTTTGAGCTATACTTATAAAATAAAACACATTGAAAAACAGAAAAACACGAAAATATCGCATTGATATAAAAAAACATTGTGAAAAGAACTTATATTCTCCTTTTGTATTTGGAGTGAAAAAAAACACGATAGAAATATATAAAAAGATATAATAAAGGTTTATGTAAAAACGATAGATACGTTTTTTATAAAAAAAATAAGGAAAGGATAACAGTTTTTCTCGTTGATCTTATGCACAATTTTTTTGAAACCATAGAATGACGTACGCACAGAAACGTTTAAAAGCGAATTATTTGACCAGTTTAAGACTACTTGGAACATGTAAATTTCTCAACGTAACACGCATAATATCAATGTTAATTTCAGTAAACACATAAGTGAAAAGAAGTTTCGTCAGCATGAATTAAAAACATATACACAGAAAATATGCACTAGAAATTATATATTTATAAAAAATAAAAATAACTTACGTTTCGAACAAAACTTCAGTCTTCAAATCCTTTTTACTTCACAACTGCAATAAAAATAGTAACGCTACAGTTTTTCACGCGAAAAAAACAACAATCGTGTCACGATATACAGGATTTTATTGTGTAAATGTGTTATGATAAATTTTCTATTGTTGATAAATTTTTTAAAGAGCTTCTTACCATAATAATAAAGTAACGAGTGTTCAGCGCATGCGCCATGTTTTATAATGTTATGAACATGCGCACTAGATAGATAAACACTGAATTAAACATGACTTCTTTAATGCATTGAAACTTGTTTTGAACACGATACTTTTTAATTTTCAGCATAATTGGGAAGATCAGAGAGTCAAAAAATTGCGCGCCACTTAAATAGATCAGTAATTTGGCGGGAATGTTTCTAATCTCTTGTCATGGTAGAAGAAACGTGTACTAGTAAACATATGAATTAAAAAAAGAAAGTTTACTTGAACGAAGGGAATCAAATGGTGTGACGTAAACTAAATCCAGAAACTGTCCGGATGACGTAACCACTTAATTTATCTAAAACAAAATTGTAATGTTTATTTTGTTTTTATGCGTTTTTTCGTTGCATAATCGACATATTAACGCACTCATGTAAAAAAAAAAAAAAAACACATTCCAACCGTAACCAAACATAGGGGAGAATGGGGCTTAATGAAACACTTTTTGTTTATGACCCTGTGGCACAATGAGCATGGGCAACGAAAAACCTTTTTTTATGTCAAACGATAGTTCATTGGTCATTCTTCAAATGTACATTTTCAGATTTACTAGCACGTGTTTAATAACCGAGGAAACTGAACATAAAACACTAAGTTCCGCTCTGCCCCACATCAAAAGTTTTTTGGGTAGATGAAACAGATGGAATAAATTAATTGCATACCGTGTCAATTTAAAGAAAAAAAGTCAGTTGTAAACCCAAATATCACATGTTAGTTCATTTACAGTTCTGGCACTTAATTTGCCGAAGAGAATGCAACGACAATTTATCTCCTGGATCACTCTCTGTTTGTGTTGAATTCATTAAAAAAGAATTATTTATAAATGTTTATTGAAAACGACATGTAGCATTATATTGCTGATGATTTCAGTTTCCAGTCTAACGCGAAGATCCTCTGTTTCAATAAGTCCAATCGTCAGTTTTCAAATATTTTTATTAATAAGTATTTATGGTGTATCGAAAAAAATATTTTATTGTACATTATCGGAGAAGTGATAAATAAACATAGAAATGAATATATTATAATTACAAGGTATCATTGTATCATATATCAACTTTTATTTCATTTTTTCCAAAAAATGAGAAAATTACTTTGGTGTGTCAAAAACACTTTTTTGAAGATAAATCTTTTTTTGTTAAATATTTGTTCACCAATTTTACAAAATAAATATAGTTATTTAACAGTGATATAAATTATATTGACCTGCGATTTGACCTTGGAAAATAATACCCACTGTTTCATTTTACCCCATGTTTCATTAATCCCCACTCTCCCCTATTAAAAGAAACGTGAAGTGAAGATAGAACAAATGGTCCCTTAATTCAAAGCTAATTAACAGGTTCATCTTTTAATTTCGTTATAAAGCCTTTGAAAAAGTAAAAAAGTCTTTTAAAAGTGTTTGAAAGATCGTGTCATAACCTAACCCTAACCACACTTCTGGATTACTGACCCTGACCACACTAACCCAGACAAAATTTCTGGATTACACGATAAACTAATTACGTGAAGTGAATTGATGAACTGTATTGTCGAGAAAATTTCTCGAAAAACTTTCACACTCGTTTAGCATTTAAAAAGTGAAACTCAATATAGAAAACAGTTGAAAGTCAAGTGTATTACGAAACAAAATTTAGAGATATATTGAACCACGCTTAACTTTTGAAGAGGAAATTTTCCACATTAATTTGTACAATTAATAACTTAACGAGGTTGAAAACATGCATGTAATAGAGCGCCATATACAATTGTTAATTCATTTACGTAATTACTTCTGGAGTATTTTGTTAAAAACGCACGTGTTTATAAATGTGCCAATTTTACATGAATAATGAAACGATTAATTTCTTGGGAAAATTGGGCGCAGTGAGTCTCAGTAAGACTGGAAAGTAAATGGCAGGTTGAAACAATATTAACGGTTGAATATTCAAAAATAATTCTTGTTTTCTAACCTGAACCATTTTAAAATGATATACTCCGATGTTTTACTGACTATTTATCCCCATTATAAATTGAAAAGCTTCCTGGACTCCAATATCACTAACCCAGGCAGGTAGTTTGTACCATAAACTTGGGTGAGGAGAAACTTTCACTTGAACGATATTTTCGTGATTGCTGTAACGAAAACATTCAAGCGGTTGCATATTTCTTGACTGATACAGGCTATTCGGAGGATGGTCTGAGGTGGTAATATGAACTTGGTTTAAATGTTGATTTTCAAGCACTTTGTAACTTTAAATTTAATAGAAAAATACCTATATATAATAACAATCGAATGTATTATTTCGGCGTATCCAATCTCACAATTACAATCGAATCTTCAAATTTATTGCCAAGACATTTCTGGTTTTGAAATACGCAGAGGCCAGGAAGCACTTTGGCTACGAATAAAACACTCTAATAAAGAAGAGGGGCGTTTTAAGATTAAACCTTTTGTCTTCATCGTTTCTATTCTCTTCATACAAAATTCTAGATTTTCATAAAGAATGACAGGACAAAACGCATTATTTAGAATTTATGGATTAAAATTGATGTAAATATTCTAAAAAATACATGATATTCATTCAGGTGTCGTGGTAAGTCAGGACCCGGGAAATTAAGAGTGAGCTGGTAAATCAAGACTCGTTGCAATTGTTTGATATCTTTTTCGCAGCTCTGAAATTAGTCTTTTGGCGAAATCGACGAAGGATACTTTGAATGTGATGTCGCTTATTATTGCCAAAAGTCAAAATGACTTCGACTTTTCTTTTTCTTCTTCTGCCATTTTTTCAAATGCTTTTACCGGAGAAATAAGGAAATAAGACTCTTCATAACAATTTCAATTTACTGCACCAATCTTTATTTCTCAGGGTCATAGTTTACCCTTTAGTTTACCGTTGCACCCGTAAATTATTTACATAATTAAAATAAATAGAATGAAGATAAAAGTGTTAAAATATTTTTCGTCTTTTAAGTCGGCGACTGTTACCGTCTGCATCATCCGAATTTTTGAAATTCATTTGTGCACATACTTGTAAACGTAATGCTGATGCATTCAGTTTCTTCTGCGAGCAAAGTTTTAAGACTTCCCTAGTTTTAGTACTCCACTCATCAATAAATATTTCAAACTGAAAGTGGCCATTACTTTGTGGTTGTTTTTGAACGTTGAAGTTGATAAGGAGATGTGAAGATTGCGCAACACGTACATCTTCATCAAATGCTGATAAAATTTTCATCATAGATTTTGACCATGATTCGTGAAATATTGGGGTTTTGCTTCCTTCTTCCCATACACAAAGGTAATGGAATAACAGAATAAACGTTGTAAAGGTATCATCAGTGTTAAGATCTTTAAACTGACCATTTTTAATGATATCAACAAGGAAAGTGTTCAAAATCTCTGAAAATTCTTTGTATATTTCCTCGTCGTCTTTTGAGTAGTTATACCTAAAATACGACGTAATTGCGTCCGTAACTTCGACAGTATCGCATAAACTGCGATTCAAACGTAACAAGAAAATTCTAAAATCAGGGTTTGAAAAAAATACAGAAGAGTAAGCAAGAAATGTACTTGCTAACAACTTCAGCAGCTTTCATCCAAATTGTTATGGCAGGTTTGAACATTTTCTTCCTATACAAATATCCTGCATAGTATGTGTAGGGATAGATTTGACTGTTACTATAAGTTGTGGTCACACAGTCTAGAGCTTTTTCATACAATTCCTCAATTGTGCATGGTTGGAGTCCCGATGGTTCAATTTCTTCCAGATCAGCTAGGTTACACAATCCAATAGGAAATCTGAAAGATGAAAACTTGAAAATTTGAAACAGATATCAAAGTCGGGTCAAACAAACCAACGATCAGATTAAATTGTATAAAAATGCACACTTTACACCTCAAGAAATTGTTTTGATTACTCTCATGACGTCTTGATTACATTGAGAAACAATATTGATTCCTCTGGTACTCAATATTGAATTTTCAATAAGATTTGACTACCACTTGAGATAGACATATTATATCCAAACCTGTCAAGAATTCCAAGCTTGTGAAATGACCACAAAACTTCCTGAAAAACAGAAATTAACCTTTTCATGCCCTGGTCTTAAATAAGAGAGTTGACGAAGCTTCATTTTTAAGTAACAAACAACTCTAGAACAATACAAATTAGTATACCTGTTGAATTTTACCTAGCAGTTCAGAATCAACTTTGGAATTGATGGACGGATTCAGTGCATTCACAACGGCACAAGCTTCCATTTTAAGACTACATTTCATGGCATTGTTACCTAAAATAGATATCTTAATGCAACGATGGTAATTGTAATTGTCATAATGTATATTAATCAGTGATCCAAAGTAACGATCAGCTTTGTTTCAAATTTAATTTTTCAACTGAAGCTAACTTATAACTACTGAAACTAATGATGAATTGAACGACATAGAACGGAGAACAAGAAACAAAAACTATTGTCAGACAACAATTTGAGTCTTACCCAAATACAACCAACTTGTAGTGATATCAACAGTAGAACAGAATTCAATGGATTTACCACGTTTCTTTTCACTTCCTTTACCATGGACAGTTACTTCAGCAGTTCCTTCGCTGCCAAAAGACAACCAGGAATGGTCTTCAGATAGAACCAGATTTATTTTAGTGAAGCCACAATGTCGTAATATTGACAAGACTGTGATAGCTACACCAAAACAATCCAGTTGTTTCACTTTTTGAAAGAAATAAAAAGCTGCTTAGATCGCTGGTGCCTTTTAAATCACTAAAGAATTTCCTAACAGAAATAATGCCTCATTTTCTCTAATAAATGCTACCCATAAAAGCTTAAAAGCATCCCTCTTTTGTAAACACCTGTTACATTTTTCAGAACAAAGAACACATTTATATGGCTAAAATACTTAGGTAAAGGGCTGAAGGGGTTAAAAAATACTTATCAGTTTTTATGTTATGCATTGTCTACAAGAGAAAAGTTTTATCTACAAATGATCTTTTTTTTTCAAATAAACCCTCCTCTCTATTTAACGCTACTCCAATAAACACCCCCTTTAAGCTGGGTTCCTACTTAAATATGTTTGTCACTTATTTTTGGTACATTAATGAGCTAAGAGGGAACAAAATAAGTTTATCTCTTATACGTTGATCGCCTAAAACTATAAGCAACAATTTTGTCTTGTCAATTCACATTTTAAAAACTGAGATCAACAACTTCTGACATTCAAATCTTCCTTAAATGTTTAAAAACAGAAAAGCATGCAACAGTAAAATAGTGACATATCTTTGTAAGCGATACAAATTTTCAATGATGAAAACCTGAAGCATAAAAGGCAATGAACTTTTTTTGTTGGAAGTACAAAAATATTCATGTATTAATGAAAAATTTGATTCTGGTCAAGTTTGTCGTTTTCGTTTCTTCAAAATAATGAAATGTTACATAAAGCCAATAATTTTATTAAAGGGTTCATCTTCTTCATCTGAAGATTGCTCAAAGCATGAAACCCTAACTACCGAAAAAACGAAATTTCTTTTCATTTCATTTACTTAACCCTATATCATAAATATTGCTCTAAAGTTAACTTGTTGGTGTATCAAGCACTTCTATCTTGAGAAAGAGAATAGACTTGGTTATTAAGCCAATCCAATTATAATGTAAGTGTTTTAAATTATTGTTTCACATGGAAAAGAAGTTTCTGCAATTTACAAGCTAAGTCTTATAAATCTTGAGTCTTTTAAATACGCAAATAAATATGATCAAACCTTTCAGGAAACTGAAAACACTTTGAATATGTGGTTTATCCTTAAAATATGCCTTTGACAATTTTGACCAGACAAAATCTGCCACTTTTCTTATTGCTTCTGCATCATTGTTTGGTAATGACACAACTCCATTAACTAAGCAACTGATCATCGTTTCAAATTCATTGTATAACAGATGAAAGTTATTCCATGTTAAGACTGGAAACAACTCAGATTCACTGACTTTAGCACTTTTACATGTTGTTAGCTGATCTTCAATCCATCCAAATATGATAGAAAGAACTGATAGTCTTGGATAGTCTTTTTCTACTTCATATGCAGTTATGCTTACAATATCTTTGACTGATCTTAGTGGAAAGTATGCTTGCAAATCTTCAAGACTTGACATCTTGCTCACCCCGTCAAGCAAATTATATTATGTGATCATTTCAAATGTTTTCATTGTTTCTAGAACTAAAATAAAGATAAAATTTAATATATTAAAATTTAATATTTTAATATGAATGAATTTTTGTATGACTACAGTGGTTTGCGTCATAAAACAATTGATACTGATGGGGAGATGGAAAAAATAAGGTGTCAAGAAAAAAAAATTCCATGACCCCTAAACCCTCGAAATACCAGACACTGAAGAAACTGACCCTGAAAAAAAATGGGGTAAGGGGGTCTAGAGGTCCAGGTCTGGTAAGTTGACGATACCCCATTTCCATAGCTATTCAGTAATCGATCATCGCAGCTAGAGTTACTTCACTTTTATTAATTGCATCTCAGATGTTGTGTAGCTATCTGTCATTTTCAGGGTCTGTGCCACAGGTGTAAACCTTGTTAAATTTATCTTGATAAGTGAGCGTAAGATGCAGGTATGCCTCAATCTTTCAGATGATTTTCATAAGATTTTAAACAAGAAGTTTCGCTGGTTAGAAACCGGGGGATGTATACTGTTTCCTTTGAACTTATACTCTCTCATAAAAAACACTGATACATTCGATATATAATCAAACAATGCTCATCGGTACTTCGAGTTATCGGGAATTAAATGTATATATTTTCGGTTGTGGGTACTAAAATTTTTTGTTCTACTCATTTCATTATCTTGATTTTGCAGATTTCATTAGCTTGAATTATTATGGTGCCAAACTGCAAGTTTGGCTCAGGTTAATTGAGGTGACCATTTTTAATTTCTTCTAACATTTTACTTTTTGTCCATTATGGTCACTGAGTTATTGATGTCTGCTTTGGTCAGGCTGGTTGCCTCATTTGTTCAGTTCCTCCTTTTGTATCAAATGCTTTGAACCATTACTTATTTGGCCTTGATTATCTTTCTATTTAAAAAACCTTGCAAGGACACAGGTTTCCTCATTCTGATTTTACACTGTTTGGACAACAATATAGCTTCAGCAGTCAATACTTGTTGATTCCATTGTACCTGTGGAAGAATATGGCTAAAGTTCCCAAGAAGAGTTCAGGTAAAAAATCATTATCAGTCATTTCTGTTGTTACTGAATCCACTCCTTCTCTGGTTAATGAGCTGCATCAGAATAAAACTCTTGAACAGTGGGTGGACATGGGGAGAGGGGCTCTGATCTTAATGTCAAATTCCGTTAATATGAATGTAAAAGGATTATCCACACGCAAACTATGGCACATGCTCTTTTTCTGAGGCGTAGTCTTCCTAATGAACTTGATGCTACTAATGATGATTCAGTATGTTAGTTCAATTGATATTCTTAATCATACGTTGCTCCCACTTCCTGCTGTTGTGGATTCTAATGAAGCTACTTTTCATGATAACATTCTGATAATTTGATTGTTATTTGGATGATGATTCCCAAGGTGACGTTGATGATTCAGCTGACAATGGTTCTTACCAACCATCTTCGTTTACCACTACAATCAATTGTACTAATACCTCCTCCCCAAGGAAAAGATATTAAAAAAAAAAAAAAAAAAAAATGAACTTAAATAGTTCAAAAAAGAACTTCTTAAAAGA
Source organism: Turritopsis rubra (assembly GCA_039566895.2). Lineage (NCBI taxonomy): Eukaryota > Metazoa > Cnidaria > Hydrozoa > Anthoathecata > Oceaniidae > Turritopsis > Turritopsis rubra. The sequence continues at coordinate 17,163,635 of CM077625.1, read as the reverse complement.
ACTTATATAGATATGAGAAAAGAACTTATATTATGAACTTAAATAGTTCAAAAAAGAACTTTTAAAAGAACTTATATAGATATGAGAAAAGAACTTAATATTAGTAAATGTTAGTAACGATCTTACCAATTCGAATAATATCCTCACTTCAGCTTTGCCTCGTCATGCTGCCAGGGTTCCTGTGACATCACCTGCTTCTGTTTCTTCAGCCCCCGCCACTGTGTTCTGTGACGCTGTCTCCCACTATGCGGCTGCCCCATACAATATCACTGTTCCGACTGATGTGGCTCCTCACCAGATATAAGGGGTGGGTTTCATGATTCCCTTCCTCCTGTACCTAAACGTGTGTTACCCAAAGTTAAGGCCTCTGAATTCGTCAATTTGGATTTGTTTTTACCACCTCTGTATAAACATTCCTCAGGAATGTTTATTCCTCAGGAATGACAGGACCTGTCTCTTCCTCTACAGTAACTGGTTCCTTCACTGATGTTGATGGTAATTATGATAAAAATATTAATAATCAGGATGGTACTCCTACTCTTTTGGTGTCTCACAGTGCTTTTAATAGGGCTAAGGTATCGGATCTGCCAACTTGGTGTCTTGTGCTTGGAGTAACTATTTGAGATGTTTAGTTGTTTTTTGTTTTTGTTGTTTTTGTTGTTTTTTTTCCTCATTTAGTTGAACAGTTGGTCACTTACCCCTGTGAGGGGTGCCACGGTTGACTGTTAAGAAACCTTTGTCTTCTAATCATGGTTGTTTTTTGTTTTCTTTTTCTTTTTCACGATGTTTTACTTGTGGTGAGGTAGGGCATTGGTTCCCTCAATGTCTCAATTCTGATTCGTTTCGGAATGCCTCCCCACGTCGACCATTTTATCACGAATCACGTGATCAAAGGTCATTTTCTAGATCTTTCCAAAACTGTTGGCGATATAACAAAGGCATCCCATGTGCTTCCAAGTGCGCATTCTCTCATAGGTGCTTCATGTGTGGAAAGGAGCACTCCGCGTTTAAGTGTTTATTCAGGTCCCCTGGCTTCCGTACCTAATAATTATTTTCAGATTCCGTCCACAGTTAATACTCCTGTTAATGTGAAGTTATTGTCTTCCTATCTTTCTAATTATCATAATGATGTTTTTCGCAATTTTTTTTTTTAATTTCTGGGTTTATGTTTGGGTTTCGGTTGGGCTTTTCAGTTAGCCCCTTAGTTTCTGCTGCCGGTAATAATAAGTCTTCATATGAACATCGGCCTAAGGTGGCTGCCGCGATTTTGAAGGAACTGAATAGAGGTCACACAGTAGGTCCGTTTCCTGTCATGCCTTTGCCTCATAAAAAAAAAAAAGAAATACAAAAAAAATACAAAAAAAACAAAAAAAAAAAAACAACAACGAAAGGTTCCTCTGTTCATGATGGTATCAGTCGCGATAGTTATTCTGTTCATATTTGTCATTCGATGACGCTGTCTCTCTAATTAGGGAGTTGGGTCGTGGTTGCTCCATGTTCACACTGACATACAACATGCTTTCAGAGTATGCCCTGTCCACCCCAAAGATTGGTACCTATTAGGTTACCAGTGGGACAATAGGTAATATTTGGATGTTGTATTGCCTTTTGGGGGTCACTCATCCCCCCCCCCCCCCCCCCCTTTATTTTTAATAATTTGTTAATGCTTTGCATTGGATTATTGTGGTTGTATATCTTCTTAAGTCCTTGCTTCATTATTTCGATGACTTTTTATGGTGCAGATAAACGCAAAGGTGTTTGTGAAAAACTTATGGTTTTGTAAAAAGGAGTGTTTCAGAACTTGGGTGTCCCTTTGGCTCCAGATAAGTTTGTGGCTCCAGCTCAAGTCATCACTTCTTTGGGCATTGAAATTGATTCAGTTAGTTTTTCCATTCGCCTTCCTGAAGAAAACTTTGTGATCTCTTCACTACTCTTCGCAATTGGAACAATAGAAAGGAATGTCCAAAGAGGGACTTATTATCTTTGATTGGTTCTTTATCCTTTGCCTGCAAGGTCGTAAAGTGTGGTCGTTTCTTTTTGCGACACATCATTGATTGGTCGTTAAAAAGTCGAAATTACATCATCATCTTACGATTTCTCTTGAAGCTCGCAAGGACATTGCTTGGTGGATTGAGTTTTTTTTACCCACTTGGAACGGCATCGCCATCATTCCCACTTGTGTTATTAATTCGGATGAAATTCGTCTTTTTACAGATGCATCTGGTGTTGGTATAGGTGGGCTTTATTGCGATAAGTGGTTCTCCATACCTATCTAATTTACTACACAGTATTGTTCTTCTTTTTTGGAATAGTTACCACTTGTTGTTGCTGTTTTCTATTGGGGTCGACTGGTTCAAGCTTTACACCCCCAAGCTACAAACGTTCAAGTAAATATTACAAGTTCTGTGTCGGTTCTATTTTCCAAACCATGAATCATTATCTCGACAATGTTCTTGCACCTGGTACCAAGGCTGCATATCGGTGTGGTTTTAATCGGTATTACCAATTCTGAAGACAGATTACGGTTCCTGTCTTCCCTCTTGTAGCTGGTATTCTCTAGCCGTTTGTCACTTATTTATCACGCCATGTGAAATATCCCACTATTATAGTGTATTTGAGTGGTATTCAGTTTCATAGCATTATTTCTGGCTATCCTGAGCAGATTTCGTCAATGCCAAAATTGTCCTATGTGTTACGTGGTATACGTCGGACGGTTCCTCCACTTTCTCGTGTTTGTCTTCCCATTACAGTTTCTCATCTCAAGCGTCTGTTGTTTTTTATTATTAGATCTTTGGTTTCCTCTCACGATAAAGCTATGTGGTCTTTATTAATTCTACAGTTGCTTTCTTTGGTTTTTTGCGGGTTAGTGAATATACATGTTCATCTCCTAATTCTTTTAATGCCTCTCTACATCTTTCTCCTTCTCACATTTCTTTTTCCACTAACGCCAAAATTGCTTATGTTTTATTGAAGTCTTCTAAGACAGACCCCTTTAAATGTGGTTTCAACATACGTTTATGTTGTAATGGAGGTATATTTTGTCCTGTCCATACACTCAAGCGTTACCTCACTTTCCGCACACATCACCCAGGTCCTCTATTTATTCTTTCATCTGGTGTGTTTGTTACCTGCAAATATGTGTCGGCGTTTATTAACATTTCCTTACCTTACGATATAAAACTCAACAAACATAGTTTCCGTATTGGTGGAGCAACTGCTGCTGCTGCATGTGGTGTACCAGATAGCGTCATAAAGATCATGGGCCGGTGGTCAAGTGACGCATATCAGAGATATATTCATCTTTCAGATAAAAAATTTGATTCTTGGTCCTCAGATATTATTCATTTCCAAGGTTCCTTTGAGTTGTGAGAGATATTGATATTATATCTGCTTGTAAGATTTATCTACCGTTCTCTTTAGTTGTGTGTCATCTGCAAATATAGGTCAAAATGGTGTTAATTCATTGTCTATTATTTTCTCTCCTATTAAGTTGGGGGAATTTGGGGGTGCTGGGCTTCCTTTGTCAGCCTTCTGTTATAGGGATTGAACATGTACGTTTCCAATGTTATTATTTTTGGCTTGTTACCTCTTCTTGTTTATTGGTAACATCATGTCATTTGCAGGGTGGGGGTTTCATCCTTTTTAATTGCTCAGCATCCTCACCCAAAAAATTTCCCAAACTTCTGTATTGTGTTTCAACAATGAATAGATTACTATACTTCATTTCTGTGTTTTGTTTTTGTCGGGAACACATTCAATTAAATGGTGCCAAACTGCAAGTTTGGCTCAGGTTAATTGAGGTGACCATTTTTAATTTCTTCTAACATTTTACTTTTTGTCCATTATGGTCACTGAGTTATTGATGTCTGCTTTGGTCAGGCTGGTTGCCTCATTTGTTCAGTTCCTCCTTTTGTATCAAATGCTTTGAACCATTACTTATTTGGCCTTGATTATCTTTCTATTTAAAAAACCTTGCAAGGACACAGGTTTCCTCATTCTGATTTTACACTGTTTGGACAACAATATAGCTTCCCCTTCCCGTCCACCCTATTGGTAGTCTGATATATTATTAATTTAATTTTTGTTGTTGTTTTCTTTTATGCACTCATTACAACTATGAATCGAGATTGATGTCACTTCATTGGAATTCAACAAATGATGGATCAACTTCACCCTATACTACTCCATTCCTATACCCGGTTTTTATGGACTTTCAGGTTGCTTTCGTTCCACGGTTTTTTCCTTGTGGGATATATTTGGCTCATATCCACAAGGTTTTTAATCCAGGGATGGAAGCAACTTTTGGTCGGGGTGCTGGGCTTCCTTTGTCAGCCTTCTGTTATAGGGATTGAACATGTACGTTTCCAATGTTATTATTTTTGGCTTGTTACCTCTTCTTGTTTATTGGTAACATCATGTCATTTGCAGGGTGGGGGTTTCATCCTTTTTAATTGCTCAGCATCCTCACCCAAAAAATTTCCCAAACTTCTGTATTGTGTTTCAACAATGAATAGATTACTATACTTCATTTCTGTGTTTTGTTTTTGTCGGGAACACATTCAATTAATTTGTACTTCATTGCTTTTGTGAAGGAGAAAACCTATATAGCCTTAGTATAACTACTAGATGGAAAAGAATGTTTCTTTTGCGGTAGCAGTCATGTTTTTTATTTATGTAAGTCAATCTTAAATCGAAAAGGGAACTGCTGTAGTAAAATGAGTAAAAATCTTTAGATCCCCAGATCGCTTATTTGCTATCTCAAACTTTTTGTATATTTTTACTTAACCAGAACAGATATTTGTCATGAAAAAAAATGTCCTAACGGAAATGTTTACCAAATTTTGTTTTCGGTCATTTGCTGTGTACAAACACCAAGCGTTTTGATTGGCTAAAAAAAGTCGCAACTAAACTTTATTTGTAGAAAGTATTGAGAAGAAAACAACTTTTTTTTAGCAATTTTTAAACGATACACGAGAGGCGATTTGTAGAAAGCCAATCGAAAGCAACTTATCGACTAGTGTATCATCAGCTTTACTGATGTCTCTCGCCAAGAGAGAGCCGATTGGTGACAAAAGGGCAAAAGAGCTGCGCCCCTCCTGCAAACCCCAAACACAACATTTATTGAAGAAATACGAATAATGGAGGTGTGCAATTATTGCTCGTTTATTTTTTTGTTTGTTTGAAATTAAGTGGAGATTCATGAGCACTAGCACGATTCACGGGAATTCGTGGAAAGTTTACATGAAGATTGCAACCGTCCCAAGTTCAAATCCATCCCAAGTTGATCTTTGAGAATACTTAGGCCGTGATCGTCAGCGAGAGTTTGGATAAGTCCAGTTGCGAGTTGCCCGTTACGAGTTACCCGCTGCTACAATAAAATCGCGAGTTACGAGTTACTTTTTTGCATTTAAATCACGAGTTGGTACACTAATTTAAGACTTTAATTTAAAGTGTCATTCTCATTCACTTTCACTTTTCTTGTAGCTCTGTGTAGTGATAAATGGTGATATTCATCATTGTCGAACTTGGCATGAAATGAACTGAGGACGTCCTAAGTTCAACTTGAGAGGAAAATCGAACTTGGGATGGAACGTGGCAGATGCGTCATAAGTATAAACAAAAACTTTCTTGCGCGTTGCCAGTTTTTCTTTGATTCATTAATAAAATCGTGGGTATAGTAAGTGTTTTTGGTTTGTTGTCAAAGTAATAAGCTCATTCATTCGACCCATTCCTTCATTTAACATTTAAGTAAAAATTAATTTAGCTGTTAGATCTGTTCTTCTGTGGTGATGTAGTGACGTTTTACCTTAATAAATCTTTTAAATATATTCTTTCTATGGTGGGATGGATGAAATTCACTGGTTGCTTGACGTCAAGCATGAACTATTATCATTTTATAAACAATTTTTTATAACAAAATTTGACTCACAAGATTATAGTAAAAAATCACCCTGCACACATGAAAAGATGTGACTTTTCAATGTTTATCCTCCTCTGTTAATTTTATCACAAGCTTATACCCTCTGTGTGTGCCTTGAAACATAACGCATGAGATTACAGAAAAAGAGAAATCTCTATTATTTTCAAATTACCATTGTAAAAATAAATAGTCACAAGGCTAAAGTGTAGGAGACAAATATGAGATACCACTGACAGCAGGAAAGTGTGCCTGATGGAATAATCGAGACATATGTTGCAATGTTTGAGAACCTGTGTTATTTTTTTTAAAGAATATATTACGAGTGGATTTATTTATGTATTTAATAAAATAGTAAATGTTGCATGGATTTTTATTTTCATGAATCTTCTATTTTTAAAAATATTACATTTGAAACTTTTGATTCCAAAGAAAATATTGGTTGAAATTTCCGTAAAGTTAAGTGATTAAAACACAAAGTCCAGAGAAAAAACTGTTCTGGTGATTTGTTATACGGTAGATAAAGTTATATCTAAATTTCATTAATTTTGAAATCTGGACAATTATATAGATGACTTTCAAAAAAAAATTATTAGGTTTAATTACAAGCTTAAACCCTATGCAAACTAAAAATCCAACAAAACACATGAAACAGAAAGTGCTAGTTTATTGTAAAAAAATACTATTCACAACTCTGAGAACCAAATTAGAAAAGTATAATATAAAGAGCATTTAAATGAATGACTTTATTATTTTACATCCTGCAATTATCAAGGAAAGAATGGAAACACTTCTAAGCAATACATCACTAGTCATTATAAGCAGGTCTGTATGGAAATTTTTTCCTATGGGTTTATTTTTACAAATCAGCGTTAGATATTTCAGGTGGATTTATTATCATTATTATGAATAATATATCTGAAATTTGTCTATCCATAATTTCTTTATCTGTAAAGTAACATTACTATTTTTAATGGGTTCTATTTATTCAAGCATATGATTATTTATAAAAGTTTAAATAAAACAGGCATCAACGAAAATGTTTAAAAACCAATTGTTTCTTTATGTATTTTAAGCATTTATTATGAATGAACTAATATCGTCTGTTTTAAACCACAATTTTTCATTATCAAAATACAACCTACTCAGGCACAGTAGGACTTTATTATTACTTATATAAATTTTATTAATAAAGTTATTTAAACACAATACCACTCTAATAGGGCAGTTAAAATTATATTGATTTAATATTTTTAGATTAGGTTTGATCAAGTCTATTTAGAGATGTACTATTATCTGGCAAGTTTTTGAAAACATTAACTCAAAATTTTACAGAGATATTACATAGTTTTGATTAGAGAGAATCTTTTTGCTGTTATATACATAAAATTATATTGATTTTATTGATATTTATATATTTTATATTATATTTCGCATTCTCTGTTGATTTTGTTTTGTACCTCAAGCTTTTTTCATATCTGCTTTTTCTAATTTTAAATAGGTTTTGAAGAATTATGGGTGAATTCAAATGTTTTTATAAATTGACAAAAATGTCTCCTTTTTTAAAGATAAAATATAACAATTTAAAACAAAACAAAAAAATATTACTTTCCACTTCATTCAAAATGACAGAAAGAACTGTCGTGATTTCAGTTGAGGGCATGGTTTGTATGTCCTGTGTTAATAGTATTGAAAGCGTTTTGTCATCTCATGATGGTGTTAACAATATCAAAGTAAGTCTTGAAGATGAAGAAGCTGTCATCACGTTTGACGAGACAAAAACAGATGTGCCTGCATTATGTAGTGCTATTGAAGAGATGGGTTTTGATGCTTCAGAAAAAAATTCTAATAGAACTTTATCAACTGTAATTATTGTCAAGGGTATGACTTGTCAGTCATGTGTTAATGGCATAGAAAGTGTAATTGGACAACGTGCTGGTGTAACAGAAATAAAAGTCTCCTTAGAAAATGAAAATGCTGTTATTCAATTTGATAACAGCATCGAAAGTCCAGAACAACTTTGTGATGCGATTTGTGATATGGGGTTTGATGCTTCGCTGGTAGAAGACAACTTTAAGACAACTGTTATAAGTATACAGGGTATGACTTGTCAATCATGTGTCAAGTCAATTACAGAAATGATGTCATCCCAAACATGTATAAAAACTATAGTTGTGTCATTAGACAAAGAAAATGCTGTAATAACATACGATGCAAGTAAAACTAATGTTGAGAATCTATGCAGTCTAATAGAAGATATTGGTTTTGATGCATTTTGTGAAGAAAAGTCTAATGATATCACAAGTAAAGTTATTGGTCTTTTTGATATATCAACTAAACAATATTTATCTTTGAGCACAGATTTTGTTTTTTCCTCTGTAGAAACAACAACCACTAATATATCTGCATCTGAAAAGGTTGTGGAAGGATGGAAAAATGGACGAGAAACCAAAACTGCATTAATAGAAAATATCTCTCTTCATGAAAACGATGCAAATACAAAGCTTACAAAATCATATTTCCATATAACTGGAATGACCTGTGCTTCTTGTGTTGCAAAAATTGAGCGGGAAATGAAAAAGAAAATAGGTTTGTTTGCTTCATGAGTTATTATCATGGAATAAGATATTTGCATATATTTGTTGTTTCGTCCATGCAACTCATTGTTTATCAAATAATTTTCTCTTTCAATCAGGAATTGAAAGTATAATGGTAGCTTTAATGGCACAAAAGGCAGAAATTTTGTATAACGAAAAACTCATTACTCACCAGAATATAGAAGATTGTATTCAAGATTTAGGTTTTGGTGCAGAGTTTTTGGAAACGGAAAACATGAAAGAAAAGAGTATTGAATTCAAGGTTTGAAACATGAACTATTAATTCAATGGTGAAAAACATTTCAACATTGTAAGGTTTTACATATAAATTATTACTTTATTTAGCTATATGGTGTGAACAATCCAAGTTCAAAATATTTAATAGAAAATACACTGCAGAAAAAGACGGGGATACTGGAAGTGACTATTTGCGATGGTGTGGTTAAATGTGGGTATGATAGTGATATGATTGGGCCGCGTGATGTAAAAAAGGTCCTAGATGGTTTAGGATTTAGTGTCAGATTGCAACAGAATACTAAAAGGAAAGGAGAAATGCTGAGTCATTGCAATGAAATTAAGCAGTACGTTTATTAGCATATTATTTTTGCATAACTGCAGTTTGTTATGGTACAGGTGAAGTTTTTCGTTGAGAAGAATTTTCAAATATTTTTGATTTTGATTCAAAAGCTGGTGCACTTGTTGTGATGGTCTGAACTTTATTCTTTAAAAAGCATTTCCTTGTTTCCTTTTTATCCAATATTTATTAGAAATGAGCTATGCTAATTTTATGTGATTATTTTATAGTTGGCGACGTTCATTCTTTTTCTCACTAACTTTTGGCTTACCAGTTCTTATCATCACTATAACCTACATGATCCTCTTAAATAATGGAATAAAAGATCTTGTTTTGCTACCTGGACTGTCATTTGAAAATGCATTTCTTTGTTTGTTGTGTACTATTGTTCAAGTAAGTAAATCTTTATGTATAATCATTGCTGTGAAAAGAAAATCTGAAAAACATCAAGCAACATGCAATTTTCACATTGTGCATATAATGTTGTTGTAATTTCTTTATAAGTTAAAAACATTGCCGTATGCAACAAGCATTCCACTCTTTCTTTGTGCTTATTTTTTATTAAACGGCACACTAAGCATCTGGGAGTGTTTTGTTTTGATTTCTTGTTAATTTCCTTCTTTTAAGCATGATCAGGACCTGTTGAATTATTACCCTGTTGCTAGTTTTACATGGATAATTAAGAACCCACATTTCTGTTTTTTGTTAAAAATATGAAACTAGAAAAGGATTTCTGCTTATATCAGTGTTAAAGTATGTGAAAAACATTATAAACCCAGTAAAATCACAGGCAAATATGAATAACTTAATGTTAGATGTTGTAACAAAAATAATATCTTTCAGTTTCTATAACACATAAAGCAATATTAAACAGCTGTTGAGTTTGTAGTTTTGGTATGTTAAACTGATTACAATTAACAGCAAGTCATTTATAAGGGTTCAAAACACAAGTAAATACTTCATTGTGCTTCTAGAAAATTGTTCTTCATCAGATAATGTTTAGAAACAAAAAATAAGAGCTGGAAGTGTCTTTCAGTTTCTATAACACGAAGCTATATTAAGCAGTTGTTGAGTTTGTAGTTTTGGTATGTTAAGCTAATTACAATTAACAGCAAGTCATTTATAAGGGTTCAAAACACAAGTAAATACTTCATTATGCTTCTAGAAAATTGTTCTTCATCAGATAATGTTTAGAAACAAATTAAGAACTGGAAGTGAAAGTAAAAAGAAGCTATAAATATGTTTTTTGTAAGAAAGTTTTCAATCATGTCAGTCGGTATCTATTAAGAAAAGATTTCTCACACTATGTATAGCTTTTGAAGCATACAAATTAAGACCTCAATAAGATCAAGATTACCAGTCATCATGCATGGCTGATCGCAGATAGGTTTCCAATTTTTTCAAGGTTGTGTTTTACCGAGAGATCCCAGCACAGTTAAGTTTAGGAAAATATTCAGTCAGTTTGGCAGGACAAATAAGAAATGGTATTTAGAAAAGAAATTCTTATTCAATGTTAACTTAATTTTGATCAATGCTTTGCTTACTCTCTGAGATTGTTTAAAAGCCACTTGCATCAAGAATCATTTGAATGAAGGAACGAATTTTGAAAAAACCCGAAACAGTCTTTACAAATGCCAAAATTCCAGAACACACACAGCACTACATTGTGAACACAGAACTCTTGTTTTGATAATACTGTAAAACTACTTAAAATATCTTTAAACTTCATAAAAGTAAAAGATCTATCTTTTTCGAAGTCTTCATGGGAAAACTTCTCTGGCATTTCTAAATTGTTTTTTAAGGAACGACCACTTGAATTCTTTTTTTATTTAACATTCTTAAGATTATAGAGCATTTCTGAAAACCTTTTCCAAATATTAGTACATGGAGTTTTGAGTTTTTTCTGTCTGCCGATTTGCAACTAGGAAGCGGTAAGTCACTGTTAGAGATGTGATAGCACTGCTCTAACTTACATGAAGGCCAGTGTCTAATCAGTCGATGGCTCTAAATGGGTTGATACACTGCTTTTAAAGTGCATCTGAGTGAAGTATCGAGACACAAATCACGTTCAAAATTAGATTTGTGCAACGAACTACACAAAAATTGAAAACTATTGAGGTTTGGACAGTAATTGTATTGGGTATCAAGAAAGTGATAAAAATAGAAGAATTATAATAAAGTTTTATAACTTGTGTTTATTAGTATTTGATCTGTTAGAATGACAGAAAGTGTTGTGATTACAGAAATTTTGGAGTCTGGAATAACCACATGTAATAATTATTTTTCTAAAGCTTGTGGGTGGAAAGCACTTTTACAATTCAGCATGGAAGTCTTTAAAACATCGAAGTGCCAATATGGATGTTTTGATCGTGTTAGCTACTGGAGTGTCATATATCTATTCTGTAAGAGCAATTCTGACCTTTCCTTCTCTGATAAGATATTTTGTCAAATTTTGGTCAAGACATTTTCATACTGAATGTTGATTTGATAAAGCTCATTTAAGTCATTTTAAGGAAATGCTAGAATTTCATAGACCACTATGTCATGTAACATATATTTATATTTTTTGTAGGTTATTGTTTTGTTGGTCGCTTTGATCGAAAAACCGAAAATTAGTCCAAAAACTTTCTTTGAAACTCCACCAATGCTGTTTACATTTGTATCACTTGGTCGATGGCTTGAACATATTGCCAAGCGGAAAACCTCAGAAGCTCTTACTCGGTTACTATCTTTACAACCAACGGATGCGGTCCTTGTCACTCTCAAAGGAAACAGTCTGCAGCTAGAAAGGTCAAAACTTCATTTACATATTTAATTGAGGAAACTTTGAAATGAATTAAGGCTTTAATATTAATTTAAAAACTTGTATTTTTTCAGTGAAGAGATAATAGATGTCGATCTTGTTCAAAAGGATGATATACTGCTGGTATGGGAAATACTTTTCTTTCTGAAATCAGTCATCTTGGTCCTACTAGTATAGTATTGATAATTTTCTTCCTTGTTTCAGGTCAGGCCTGGTGCAAAGATACCATGTGATGGTACCCTTATCTCCGGATCATCATCTGTGAACGAATCTCTGATTACTGGAGAATCCATGCCTGTTCTCAAAAACATTAATGATGCTGTAATTGGTGGTTCTGTCAATCAGACGGGTGCTATTTTAATGAAGGTAACAAATGTTGGCCAGGACAGTGCATTGTCTCAAATCGTCAAACTTGTTGAAGATGCACAAACGTCAAAGGTAAGCATTAAATTAAGATTAGTTATTGCAATCTAATATGGAAATCTTGTTGTCAAGAAACTGAATTGATATTTGATTTTTACTGGTGATGTTATCACCTAAACTTTTAGGCACCAATTCAAAGGTTTGCTGATCAAATAGCTGGTATTTTTGTTCCTGCTATTGTATTTTTGGCAGCGTTGACCGCAGTGGTTTGGGTTATTTATGGGTTCCAAAATTTTGAACTGGTCAAAAGTCACAATATGGTAAATGAGCTAAATTCTGCTATATTCTCTGAGATTATCAGAGGTGGATCTAGAGATGTCAAAATTTATGAAGGAGAATGTTAGCTATTAAACCATAAAAGAAAAACGTGCAAGTAATCCCATTGGTGATAAAAACTGAAAACAGAAATTATGTTTATGCGCTCCTCCACAATTTTTGACATACCCTAAATCCGCCGCTGATTATAGGGATATTAGAGCAATGTGAAAACTCTTCAATACGCCCTGGTATTGTTATGAAACTATTTCAGTTTACATTTGGAGTTGCATGTACTATTTTACTTTCAGTCTTCTCTAAATGGTAACACCGAAATTATAGTACAATTCGCATTTCGTTGCGCCATCTCCGTCTTATGTATCGCTTGTCCTTGCGCCCTTGGTCTTGCTACGCCAACTGCTGTTATGGTGGGAACTGGCGTTGGTGCTTTAAATGGGATACTTATCAAAGGAGGAGAACCATTAGAGCGCGCTCATAAGGTTTGTTGTTGTTGTTGTTGTTTTATCAGATAGTGGGTATATATTTTTGAGAAATGTTTAATTCTTCTTATTTTAGGTGAACACCGTAGTATTTGATAAAACAGGAACGTTGACTTATGGCAAGCCACTGGTTGTTACTGTCAAGATATTCTCGCATCTAGTTTTGCTGTCATGGCAAAAGGTTTTAGCTATAGCTGGTACTGCAGAAGCAAACAGTGAACACCCTCTTGGCTCTGCCTTAAAGAACTATGTTGTTGAGGTAAGCTCTGTTTACATTATATTAAAGTCACGAGAAGCTTTTATTATATCTGTGCTATTGATTCTGTTCTATCTGTTGTAGGAACTTGGTAAAGACGTGCTTGGTGAAGCACGTGATTTTAAAGCTGTTCCAGGCCAAGGGATTTCGTGTACCGTAAGAAATGTGCAGGAGAAAATAGTTGAGGTCAGTAAGAACGATATGCCCTTATCAGTTCAAATTGACGGTTACCGAATGGATGAAATTCAGTTAAAGCATTCAGAAGGTTGGTGGAAACCTTGCTTTAAAAAAAGTTGTTGCATTTGAAAAGTGAGTTGCTTATAGCATAAATTATTATTATTATTTCCAGTAGGGAGATCTGGTGGAGGATCAGCAACATCTTACAGCGTTATTGTTGGAACACGTGACTTCATGATAACGAACGGGATAATTATTACCGATGATGTGGATATGATCATGTCTGTGTATGAAGAGAAGGGTCGAACTGCTGTTCTTATAGCCATTGATGGTAAGCTCAACTAGTTACAAACCAATTGAAGTCTTCTTCAAATTGTTTTGTCAACCTTCATAAAATTGAAACAATTGGATATACTCCAAGGACGTTTAAGCCTCCCTTTAATTACTTACCTAGGAGTACAATGGACAATCCGCCGATTTTCTGGATTTTCTAGATTTTCTGGATTGTCAAAATTCAAATTTTATTCATTATTAAACACACACACCTTCCTTGCATCCTTTATAAATGCCTCTGTATGTTTCCTTCATTGATTTCTATCTTTAGGACAACTAGCTGGCCTAGTTGTATTTTCTGATTCAGTGAAAGACAATGCTTGCAAGGCTGTGAATAGATTACGTAAGATGGGGATGACCGTTGTTCTTTTGACCGGTGATAACAAAAGGACTGCTGAAACAATCGCCAGACAGGTAAGAACATTTTTGGGGGACATTTCCGAGTTGGGATGGATACTCATTTATATCAACTTTTGTGTTCAAAAGATTGAGAGTTGAAGCAATGTTTGTAGGACTGTATAGTATCGTAATAACGAGATTTTTTATGAATGTATGAGACATTCTACGAAGACATCGTAACGTTGTTTTCGAATTGAATCTTCAATACTATGATGTTTCAGAATGTTTAATAATGAATACACCCTACACATGTATGTCCAAAATCTCTCGAATCTCCCTCACTTAACAGACAGACCTTTTCATAAACACCTGGTACTTAAGTAAGCATGACAAAAAAAATTCGTTAGGTATCGAATCTTTCTGTGAACGACGCAAAGGACGGTAGGACTGTAACTTAAAGGTAAATGAAACAGTAGAAAGCTGTTACACTCTATACTAGTTATTAGTTAGTTTGAATACGAGGCGATTGCTGGTCTATTATGTGCTCGTAAACCGTTAATACACATGTATCATCGTAGGTGAACATTGATAAAATATACGCTGGTGTTTTGCCAAGCCATAAAGTGGAAAAGATCCGAATGTTACAAAATCATGGCGGCATTGTAGCGATGGTTGGTGATGGAATCAACGATTCACCAGCTCTTGCACAAGCTGATGTTGGTATTGCAATTGGGACTGGGACTGATGTTGCTGTGGAAGCGGCCAGTGTCGTCCTTATAAAGGTTAGTCGCTTGAACGCTTACCGAGTAAACCATTTCCTCTTCTTTAGAGAAAAGTTGCAACGAATTCTTTTTGTATGTTTTAGGATAACCTTCTGGACGTCATAACAGCAATAGATCTATCTTGTAAAACTGTTTGGCGAATCAAAATCAACTTTATTTTTGCATTGGTTTATAATATAATTGGTATACCTATTGCAGCCGGTGTATTTCTGTCGCTTGGTTTTGTTTTGCATCCTTGGATGGCGTCAGCAGCCATGGCTATGTCGTCCGTCTCTGTCGTCTGTTCGTCATTGTTTTTGAAGACGTAAGTTGATTATTTCGCGTAGTTGTTCTCTTCCAATAAATGTTTGGTCTGGGGTATGGAAATAGCTATTGATAAGGTCCTAAATGCTGATAGCGTCTACTAAGTTTTTGATCGCACAATTGGTAATAGTTTCTTGTCTTCGTCTATTTCTAGTTATAGAAGACCAGCTTTTGATGAAGATGGTAATACACCGAAAAAACAACCTTTACGAAAACAAACCTACGTACAAACGATTCGAGGTCGCTTTGGTTTGAAACGTAAACGAGGCTGGTCTGATAGCGAGAACGGTTTGTTGATGAGTGAAATGGATGATTTATAACTTTCTTGTTTCTTCTGTTAATTCTCTTGACGTTTCTCTATCACTATTTTTTATTTCTTTCTTGTATTCAAAATTTTAACAAGAACCATATGGTGCAAAACGGTAGCAGCATTTCAAATCTAAGTCGCAATACGAACAAAATAGATACAAACTCATTCATCCGAGTTTTACTTTTAAACTTTGTTAAGTGTAAACAAGGTTTATACTTTATTAAGTGTAAACATGTTTATACTTTATTAAGTGTAAACGAGGTTTAATAAAGAAACAGCATTGCTTAAAACAAAAGAAATATACATTTGTGAGCTGTAACCATGGATACTTATCTTATTTTAAAATATCTTTTTTTTAAAAAAAGTGTATAAGAGCCAAAAGAAAACGAAACAAAAATAAAAACGTCTTCATCGAAAAAAATATTATATTGAATAAAAACGAAAAATCCATCCAAATACTGGGTTTTAAACTTTATCAAACAAAGTAAACAAAAACGTTCAAATATCAAACAAGAATACTTATAAGAAGGTCGTTTAATAGAGTTAAAGTAAGAACTGCTTCTTATGAAGCTTTTCATCATGAATGTTTTGATAAGCTTTTGAAAATTCCTAGCCTGCGTTCGTTCATACAATTTATATAGTTTCGTAAAGGAAATTTCGCAGAGTCTAAAGCGTGGGCTAAATGCCTTTTCGGCCGGAGTAGTAGTAGTAGGAGGAGGAGTAGGAGGAGTCCACGGGTGTTTTAATACGGTATTCGCTATCGCTGCTACCGTAATAAGTTTAATAAGTTTTTCCCGAATTTTCCCGAACAAAGCCGCGAGATATTGATGTCACATGACTTACTTGATGGCACTATCCAAATTGTGACGTCATAGATGGGCTTAAAAAGTTTAATACGCCTTTCCCAAATTCCCGAATCACAGAAATTTCTGTTTGAATTATCTTTGCATCTTACTGTTTTACTGACCACTTGATTACTAAGTCACTCGTTAATCTACTTCCCAATACAATTATGATTTTAAAAACGAGGTGAAACTTGGCCAGACCAAAACACAACGTTTAAACTAAAATTTGTGAAGGTTACGTGGCTTGACATTGTCTCTTTCATGCCTTGACAGATTTTATGGCTTGATTGAGTGTACATTTGTTAATTTATTATCAATATATTTTTTTGTAAATTTAAGCATAGTTATTGTTATAATTTTTCAACACAAATGCGTTTGATGAGTGGGACAAATTGATTTTTTTAAATAATATTTGTACAGAACAAATTTCTACTTTCATCAGTACAAACGTGTTCTATTTCTTCGGTGGTTACACAACGCCGCCCTCCCGCCCACAATGATTGTGTTTGTTGTGTTTGAGATGTAGGGCGGAGAGTGTTTAAAACAATCTTTCTTCAGAAACGCTTACTGAATTTGAATACCGTATTTCCTCTAATAAACGCCCACCCATTTTGAGCGCCCCTATTTTACTAAGTGCCCCCATCTTTTAAGCGTCCACCTGATTTAAAAAAAAAACATAAATAAGCGCCCTGGGGCTTAAATCCGGTATTGTGTGTTCTTGTTGGAGGTGCAGGAGTTGTATAAAATAATATATCCCAATGGCGCTGGAAGTACTTTAAACTTTAAGGCAAGAAGTCCTGCGGACGAGGTTGAATAAGCATTGGCAGATAAGGAAGAAATTTCCACATCTTCAGTCAACAATTGCTTTTATATGTGAAGAGACGATTGCATCAAGCAGTGGATTTTATCATGGAGTTACTAATTAAAAGTAATGAACTAGGAGTTTTCAATCCCTGACTATTCTACACAACCTCGAACCCAAGGCAAGAGAAACCTGGGTTCGAGGTTATATTCTCCACGCCGAGTTGCTGTGTGCAGACAGTCTCCAAAATAGGCGCGTCAGATCCTCACACAAAGAAACTTAGCGCTGAAAATGGCCTGGAAAACAACGAGCTAGGGATAGATAACAAAATGAACATAATTCTTTTATTCTTCCATGATTGGATATTTTCCAAAAACATTCTCGCGCGTAGTCAAGAGATGTTATTTCCATCATAAGCAGTTTTTACGTGTGTGTGGTAAATGAATATAAAGAAAAGTTGCTGATCTTGCATTTTTCACCTTTTTCTGATCGTCTAGGCGAAAAACATTCTACATTGATCAGCAAAATATTGCCCTACTGCACATACACAAATTACATCTTGGCGGAAAATTCCGCTGTATGGAAACCAACCTTTAACACTCATACTCATCCCAAAATGGACAGGAGAAGAGAAAAACTGCTAAAGGTCACACATTGAGGTGAAAAAATTTGAGTCATTTAGCAAATTATCAAATATTTCTTTTCATAATTGAGGCGAAGGCGACTTCAAATGTACAAGCAATTAACGTTACCTCGCTATAACGTTGTTATAGCAACTATACTCTCACCAACGTAGAACAGAATAAGACAATTCTATCTATCTTGACGGATTCTAACTACTGTTTAAAGTATGACATTCATCAGGAATTAAAGTGTACAAAAAGTTTCTTACGAAAAGGTTTGAAAATTTGCATTCCGATCCGATTAATCGTTTTTAAGGGACATCTTCTTATTTGTAACTTGCCCGATGATGAGAGAAAGTTCTCTCGAAATGTAGCCCAACGGAAATCATCAGGTCCATGACATGATAAATCTCTTCACTTATTATGAACACTAGTGGTCCGACAACAAAATCTTCCAACGTTTCTTACAGTTTTGTACGCCACCTTTAGTGAATAAAACTATCCTTTTTAAAATATATCAAAAACAAAAAAATATATCACATCACTGTTCATATTACTTTATCAAATACTAGATATGCTGGAACAAATTCCTGGTTTTCATGCATCGATGTCCATCACAGTTTGCTCATTCTTGATCAATTGAAAAAATAAAATTTGAAGGCTTTTGTCAATTCTTTTCGACCAGGAAATCGTTTTTGTAAACACAGTGAATAAGACTTATTAAAATGTAAAAACCCAAACAAAATATTAATATTCTATTTTAACACTATTAGCTAAAAAAATCTACTTCGATCGTGTTTAAAAAGCAAAAAAATATAAATGTGTCAACGTAAGAATTTGAAAGTACTTCACGGTCAAAACTTTAAAGAAACGAGACATCTCCCAAAACTTGCCTTCTTCAACCGAACAAAATTAAGATACTTTCCTACCAAAGAAGACGTGATTATAAGTTGTTAGTTCTACCTAAAAAGAATCACGATTTTCACCCATGAAAAGAGAGTCACTTCCGTGAAAATTAAATCAGCAAGTCCATTCTAAATTCATTAGTGTCGATTAATCTTGGCGATAAATGTTCGGATTTCCATCGGTTTCAAATTGACGTTGAATTCGGTTTCAGACGAAATCGAGTTTTTTCGATCGCCTTCTTTACTGGTCGAGTTCCAGTCCCACATCTTCTTGTCACTTAAGAGTTGATTGGCTGACAGATTCATTTCTGTTAAAGAGAGGAATTGGAAATCGGAGAATAACCCACTCAATTGTATAACAACTGGATCGGAGAGCTTGGCATCTTCTCCCTCCTCGAACAGATGCTCCAATCGTAAGATGATTTCGTCATCGTTAATCGTTTCCATGGTGAGCAGGTGAACATTTTCAGGCAGCGACTTTATCAAACCAGAGTAGGTAGGAACAAATTTCGATAACCACTCGTCTCTTGTGTAAGGGTTCGCAGCGAAACTATAAAGAAATTCGTATGTGCTTTGAAAAAACTTAATGTTTTGGTAAGTTCAGTTAAAGAAGTATAAATTGTATAAATTGTCAGTCAAGATTTGAAGTGTTGAAAACAACAAAAAGATACATGTATTCAATATTCTATACTTAACGTTTACGCAACTAGCATCTAACTCAAAAGGCAAATAATTCAGTACCTTAATATCGGGCTAAGCAGTAATTCCTCTCCCTGTGTTCTATGATACATTGCAGCCTCTTCTGGTGTGGTCAACAAGATACGTTGTTTGCCACGTGTAATAAGACCTCTTCCATCGGTTCCTGGTTCATTTAAGGGCTCGCCTACACCAAGAAAATCATCAACAAGTAGTCTACGGTGCAACATTAATTCCAGTTGTCCATCAATTAAACTACTTCCACCTTGCGATCGATCAGTCATTACTGTGAATTGAGTTGTCGAGTCTTTAATAAATATACGACTGTTCACTGGGTAGTAATTTTCCGAAGCTGGTTCGGTTACGTTTAATTTCCATGTATCTCGATGATCTCGTACTCTTTGTTTCACCTCTCGTCCGTTAGCATCCGTATAAAATACTCCACCTGACTCAATATTGGTGTCAAAACGAGAAATAATCTCCTTACCAAGTTTATCTTTAATAGGAATAGGACCAACAGTGTATTCAAATTCAGCATAAGGCATGTCGCGGTAAAGTCGAATTACTTGACTGACAAAAGGTCCGAATGTTTGCCGAACCTCCTCAACTAATGGCCCTTTCACAACTTGAACTTTTGCTTTGTTTAAATCACAAACTTCATACGGATCGGTTTTATTAGGTCGAAATATATAAGCTCCTGATGTCTGTTTAGATTCATCGTTGCCAGTGCTACCATTATACCAAAAGAACTGTTGATCGACACTTAGTGCCAGATCCTTGTCCTTGCGTACGATGCGTACAAGTCGACCGGATTCAATTGAAAACTCAAGTCTAAGTTTGTCGTTCTCAATGTAGTCGTTTTCGAATTTCAGCCTTGCAAGATACGACGGTTTCGGAGAATATTCCTGGAATTGCTGTTCGGAAGTTTGGTTCAGAAAGTACGTAGAGTATCCCAATCCGGGAGCACAAACTTCAAACACTACCTCGTAGGCTGCAAATCCTTTATGGTTCCTTCGTAACTGTGCAGTTTCTCTGGATAGAGGGACGACTTGTGACTTCAAAGGTTCACCTTTTGATCCAAATACTTTCAAGTTCTTGTTAGAGACAGGAATCCGAACAAAATGACTGACTGGACGTGCTACAGGATTGTAAACATTCACAACAATAGATTTTTCGGTTTCAGTTACACGACAAACACTAATGTTCAGGTAATCACAATATTGGAATTGAATGGGAGATGGTGAACCAGCACCTTTCTGATTGTACTTTAAATTCAGGACCTTGTTCATCAGATCCTGTTGATTTAGTATAAAAACAACAACATAATTTCCACCTACTTAGCAACATCATAATCAGAATAATAACAGCTTTATTTATGAAATAACATTACCCGACACTCTTCTCTTCCCATGTACAAACGTTTTGCATAGTCATCCTGGACATGCTGTTTTTCGGTTCCGGTAATTGCGTCGTGATGCTGATTAACAGCCATAGCTCTTCGCAATGTTTTCGTTGATGGGAATGTTTTGAAATTCCCATGGATTGCTTCCAGTTGTTTACAAGCCTTAAAATGAAACATGGAATAATTAGAAATACAGAAACGTAATACTCATAATGACTGAAATGAGCCTTGTATGAATAAATCATTGTGGAAGCCAAAATATCAATATATTGTCAAATATTATTCAGTGGTGATATCTATTTTGCTCAAATAATCTTCGAACCAGAATTATAACCCAGTCGACTGAAAAAACTGGTTATTTTGAAAGTCCTGTGAAATTCAGATTTCAGAAATGGCATCATGCTTTGGTATTTACTTCTGTCCAAACTTCAACAACAAAAATGGAGTAACTAAAAGGTTCAAAAATAGAGGAAAATTTTCTTGCTTCACCAATTTATTATAGAATTTTATATGAGTATGCAAGTCGCATCAAAAGAAGCATCAAAAGAAGCTTGAAAAATGACGAAAGAAGATTTTTCAAATTCTTTTCATTCTACATTGCAAACTTTGGAAAACAAACAAATTTAAAACAAGGATCAGGATATACTAAAAAAAGTTAAAAAATATATAATTATTAAATATTTAAATATTAAATTTAAATAATTTTTTTAAATAATTAAATATTTCATACTTTGAATCAAATTTCAAAGTAAACAATAGATAACAAACAAAATTCTACAAACAAAATTGAAACCTGCAAAATATTATTGGACTCCCTGATGTATCCTTTGGCTGCAGGTCTACTAGTGAAGTAACCAGTCCAATAACAGTGAGGACAATGAGCGTAAGGGAAGAAATCATCAGTCTTAACTTCCCATTCTTTATTTGCATCGTGAAGTGCTCTGAGATATCGTGATGGTGTTGAATAGAACACATTAACACGAGCATCCTAATGAATAAATGATTAATACTAAAATCTTTATTAAACTAAATTAAGATTAAAAGCAAAATATCATGCAAATTTTGATAAAATTATAAATAGTCAAAACGTTCATTTACCTCATTAACATAATGAATAAGTTTGTCCAGATTTTTAAACCAGCGATGAGCATTTTCATATTGAAAATCAGAGCCCATTGTTAGAATAATATGATTTGTTTTGTAACTCTTAGCCTGTTCACATGTTTCTTCAACGAATGCATCAACTCGTTCTTGAACATTCATATCAAATAAAGTTGGATTGTCTTGTATAGGAGGATCTGCACAAAACTCGTCATAACAAAATCCTGGTGGTGGATTGTATCCGTTGTATAAAACCCCTGTGAAGATCTGAGATTTATTTCTGTAGTTTCTACTACCTCTCCAAATCATTTCCATACGCTGTTCTTTCATTCGTTTTTCCTGCAAATAAATATATAAATGATTAAAATTGATATTTTATCATTGTGACTTTGAACTCATTTCACATGCCAACACCTCACAATACTTCCACCTATTTCACCAGCATTATGTAGCCTAGGTATTGGAGTTTTAGTAAAAATACCATCTGAAGGATGAGCTCAAAATGCTTGCAATGCTAGTGTGATTATATTTGTCTTTCCAGAGTAAGTAATGCAAATCTTTTCTACCTCAAAATTTGAACTCGCAACTCAATCTCATGTTTAGCTGATAAAAAAACCCCACATTAAACACCAACTTTTTCCCAGGACCACCAATACCCCAGTTAAAATTGAAGTGCGTTCCCATAAAAAAATTTTTTTATGGTTCCCCAAATAAATATTTTGCAAGGAAGGCCCCTGCATTGTTTTCAAAAAGTGTAAGAGAGCATGTTAAAAAACTTATCAAGTTCTCTATAATATATCTCCTTGATCATTAATACCTAATTAGACACCATGGTGAGTACTATCAATATTTTTAAGTTTTACTTACTTTATCAGCTTGATCTATACGACCAAAGAAAAAACCATCAAATGACATGAGCGAAAACAAGGAGGCCTGCTCAGCAGAATGACCAAAAGGATCAATATGCCAAGCAACTGTTGGTCTGTGTTCATTTCCAAATGTGTCTTCAATAAAACGTAAACCCAACGTCATCTGGTCGATAATAGCATTATAATGTGCAGCAGCTAAAAAATAATCAGTCGAAATTTCAAGTATTTTTTAGTTTTTTGTTACTTATGCTTTTATATTTTCAGATAAACACATTCATTTAAAAACCTAACTACATCAATATAATAGATCAGACATCATCTATGTTATTGTTAGATTGATTTAAACATGTTGTGTTTAAACTTCTGGTTAATTTATTTGTAATAAACCTGTTTGTTCAAGGAAAAAATCAATAGACCTCTTGGAAATCATCTTGGAAAAGTATGTGCTCCTTCACAGTGTTTAAAGATAAACAAACATGTTTTTCATAAGAGTTTTAACTGTAAATATCCTTTTCAGAAAAAAAGTTGTTTTCCTTTGATTTGACTAAACTCTCTAAAAGTATTTATTTGTTCTTGACTTAAAAATCTGTGAAGGAATTCTTTAAAAGTCAATAATCTTCAGTTCAAAATTTAATTGGAGTATATAGATGTAGATGTATGAAATAAATGATACTATTGTTTTTGATATTTCACCTTGTAATTTAGAATCAAGCCAAATTTTGTCATCCTTTTTTTTTTACCTTTGCACATCAATGATAAAAAGAGTAAATACAGCAACTTTTTCATCAAATGTATGGAAAAGAAGAGTGTTCCAAATTAAACTTTCCTATAATATTTGTCAATTTGAAAAAAAGTGCAGATTTTTATTTTTGTTTCTAAAAGTAAACCATGGGTTTAAAAACTTGTATATATTTCTTGTTGAAATATCTAAACTTCATTTAGAAATAACCTTGAAGCTGTGCAATTATCATTATGCCCCCATACAATGAATGTCTGAATAGTGTTGCTTTGAAATGTACAATGTACATACAGTACAGGTAAGATAATTAGCTTTCATAAAGAGTTTGTGTCTTTTGAAGTTAACCATTCTTTGTTTATTTAACATGAATTTTCATGTTCAGTTCAATCACATGTCTAAACAAACTGGGTACAATACAAAAGATTTAATAAAGGCTTCATGTTCCATAAAACTGTACACAAAAATCTTTTAATGTTTTCATGTAAAAACTCATCTTTGCCTATGAATAGATAGCAGAGCAATCACCTGATTGAGATTGCAATTTCTATTGTTTTTTCGTTACAGCAAACAAAGAATTTCCTCCTAACCATAGATAACTTTCTTAGTGACGTATTGTATATTGTTTATAAATATCTCATCTGTTCTTTGCTCAATAATTGCTCAATAATTGCTGGATTGCATATTCAAAGTAACTTTTAAACACCATCTTTTTTATAAAAGTTATTATCAAAAAATGAGCAATCAACTCATGAAAAAATGCTTGTGAACATTTGCATCTTCGTGAGTTTGTTTTCTTTCATGCTTGCAGTCATAAAGTGAAGAAGACTGACTAGCTATAAATAACTACTTATGGTGTGTGTAACCACTGTTCAGTCTAGTAGTTAATGCTTCACATATTTCTTCTTTTACTGTGCTAAAAAAAACCATATCTGCATTTTTTTGCCGACTTGTAAGGTATATTTTATGATATTTTCAAATCACGTTGGCAATTGCAGAGTGCCGACGTGAATTAGAAGGGCTGCATCACTCAATTCCCTTTGTTCATACAATTGCATATCAAGAATTATGCAGCAAGCCTTTATATAGTAAATTTTTTTGATATGGGAATTGCATATGTAGATTAATTTTCTTATGTTTATACTATATACGGTTCCTCTGTAGAACAAGTCTACCATTTTTAAACAGATTTCTTTATCTGTACATCGGGAACTTTATTAGATTATACTTTCACAAAGCTGTGATTTTTTTTTAAACTTCGGTTAATTTGTTCAAAATTTCAAAAGAACTTAAGGTTCTGTTCTGCACTACAACCATGCTTTAAAACATTCCATATACATAAGTATTTACAAATATTGATTTTTTTTCAAAAAATTTAACACTTATGTGAAATATTCGCAGAAATAGTGCTTTATTTTTCACCAAATGTGCACTTCTAAGCTGCCATCTTGAAAGAAATATCTTAACTTGAAGATGCGAATCATGACATAATACTTTTGCAATATGCGGACACCAAGTATGTTAACTCGTTAACTATTAATAGAGAACTAATAGTTAACTATTAATAGAGAACATATCTTTTGTATTATATTTATTTCATCTCTTAATATACCCCCTGCTTCTTTAAATAAACAAAAACATGCTTATTAATTTCCTTGTGATCTTTTATTTTGTTTGTGCATCCTTATCAATTTCTTTGTGATGAAATTCACATATTTTATTGGAATCTTCTTAAAACCCACAAGATCAATACACCTTCCTGAATTCATGTTTATAATTGCAACCTGACTCAGTGGTTCACCTCACCTCATTTACGTGCAGTTCTTCTCCATGTAAAAACATAAGCAGAAACAGTTAAGGAAATTGTTTTTCCAATTCCCTCAAGATCCTGCGCTGGCAAATGCTTGGAGAAAACCACTTTGAGGACCACTTCAAGAGGGCAAAAAGGCAGCTGTTAACTATGGGTGAGAAAATGCACTTCACGAAATGATCACCACATTCTAGAACACTACATTCAACCTCGTTCCCAGGTCTTCTTTTTTTCTTATTGTATAAAAATGATGAAAACAAAAGAAGCTTGGATCGAGCTTGTGCAATTGCTTGAAATTGGAATTGCACAAACATTCTTCTAATGTGGACATTACGTATGAAGCAATTTTTACATTTTCACCAAGTCATTCTTCTTACATTTCGCTTTGCACTCATCGCTGCTGTCTGTTCCATATATTGCTGCCCAATTCAAACTAACTTCTAAATTTGAGTTGGGATTTAACTTTATTCTTGGATCAAAGAAACACTTTCTCTATGCACACATTACGGATAGATCTTTCTGGAACGATTTTCATATCGGATAGGATCCGTCCATATGAGAACCAACGTATCTGATATACAGTTACTTTTGATAACACCTAGTAAATATTAACTATAGCTTTAAAGAATGACATCCTGATGGTTAGTGTTGGCTCTCACTTACCCAAGACTCTCGGAAGAAGACTCGAAAAAACAGTTGTCAAGCTTCACACCACTAGGTAAGTGCTTGCTTAACTAAGGAGATAATTAGCACTTTCTGCATATTTTCATGTGTTTTGTTTGATTTTTAGTTTGTACTGGGCATAAGCTTTGTAATTAGAAAGTCATAGCTAGCTATATATACCTTCATCATTCATACACCAACCACCATTTATAAATTCTAGCTGTCCATCTTTTAACAGTTTTTTCACGATTGCTTTGGTGTTATCATCTTGTTCATTCCACCAGCGCTCGAAAAACGCCATCTCTACATATATAAAAGTTCTATTGGGGTTTTGCTGCAGTGAAACTATCATAGTATCCAGGATGTATTGGACAGCTCCAGCTTGAATCGTGCGATTTGCCCCATAGTAATATTCATCTACTGTTTTTAACCAACCAACATCGTCATGCGTATGAGGAACGATATGAATTTGTAATTTATCTTCATTTTTAGTGCAATCAAATGCAAAGATGGCAATAAAATTCGAAAGTAGAAGAAATAAATTAAAAAATTTGCAGGTAGACATATTGCTTTTGTAACTTGAGTTTGTTTATAAATTTTTCGGTACCGGTGAAAATAGACCTATCAGCGATTAAACGCGAATTTTTCCCTGAAAGTTCTCTTTTACAGCCAGAAACAAAATGGTGGGTGAAATCATCGATGGTAGGAATCCTGTAATATCGCAGGAATCCAGTGGAAATTGGTTTATTTTTAGAGCCTTGTTGTTAAACTGTCTATCATTTATTTTATCCTTCGTATCATTTTCAGGTGAATATTCCAAAGACGCGAAAAACCTTTTGTAAAGGCAAAAAATGTCGGAAACATACACTCCACAAAGTAACCCAATACAAAGCAGGAAAAGCCTCACTTTTTGCTCAAGGTATGGAATTATCTGTGAATCACAATGACTATATATATATATTCAATATATATATATAAATCTCTGTTGAATTTTTTAATATTAAGGGAGTCGAGGCGTGCATCGCAGAAATGCAACACTGTTTATTCTACCTGTTCCGCCTGTGAGACTTTAATCTATCCCCGATCCTCAGATCTTTTGTAGTTAGCTAATCCCTTCTGATTTTTCAATTACTCAATCTATCTGTCAATTTATATTTATTTGCCATTTCCAAACATTTTATCCTTCCAACTGCTCTGGTGGGTTGTGCTCTGTGATGTGGTGCATGATGATGCAATAAAAGGGAGACGAATATTATTTTTTATGGAATCTCTGTTCTGGTTGCATATAGGTAAGCGTCGATATGACCGTAAACAACAAGGATATGGTGGTCAAACAAAGCCTGTGTTTCATAAAAAGGTTTGTTTTAATATAAAAGTTGTGCTTTTGAGATTTCACTTTCAGGGTGGCCACTCAGGTCCTGGAAAGTCCTAGAAGTTTTATAACTATCCTAGAAAATCCTGGAAATAGACTAGCTTTTATGTAAAATCTTTGATCAACGATGTTTTAGACATTATACGGAATAGATTTTTATATCTTTTTCTAAATGCTGTATAACGAAATTGAGGTGTATATGTAATACCAGGATAGCATGAAAATATGGGTTTCTGGAAAACATGGAGTACCCCAATGGGCTACATCTGTATAAAGACTCCATATAATAAATAGATCTCGATCTAGGTACTTTATAAGGGTATTTTCAACCCTCCCCAATGTGTCCCCATGTTTTCTAGAAACCCTGGAATTATTTTCATGAGTGCAGCTTTAATAAACATTTCACAAATATAATGCAAAAAGAATATATATTATTCTTATGAAATGGTGACAATATACAACTTCTTTTTTAGTTTAGTTTAGATTAATCGAACTGTGAATTCGAGGACGATGTTCACATACCTTATTACATGAAATTAAAGTGATACAGTAATTAGCACGATTTTGTCTTCTTCAGCATTAATGTATGTGTTAGTTTTTGCACTGTGCTAATTAAGAAAATCAAAAGAAGTTCTGAAGACTTGCCTTTAATATAGACAAAGAAACGTAAAAGAGACATGAGAATTATCTGCATCATAAGCCCACAGTTATTAAATAGTTACTTCATCTTCAAAGTTATCCAGTCAGGATAACCCTCATAGTGGTATTCAAACAAGTAGAATGTACTTGCTCGTAAATGCCTATACGATATAATTTTCATAATGTGATACCATACTTTCCATTCGTTTTGTGCTCCAACTAAGAATTTAATAAATCATTGTGATTGTATTAAGCACCAAGAGTTGAGTAAACTCCCTATTCTTATAAACAAATTCTAGGGACATAGTTTAGGGAGATTAATACCATACAATTTATCTGCCAATTTGAGACAATAATATGTAAATATGTAATGATACGTAAATCAAAATTAGAATATGAATGAAAAAGACAAAAGTATTTTGGTCAGATGTGCAAAGTAAGCTGAAAACCAAGAGAGGGGTTGATCCATTCTATTGCAAACCTTGATGATAATCTTCCTTAAAAATGGATGATAAAGAAAAATCAATTTTATGGGGCATTTGCAGAAACACCAGATGGTCTCTTGATAGAATAACAATGTCTTATCCAATGTGAAATTAACAGAGGAAATGGTCAAAAAAGGAAATCCTTTAATTAAATGTTAACAAAGCAGCTGGCCCAGATGAAATACATCCTCAACTTTTAAAGAGCTAATTGAACATATATTGGAGACGTTAGCCTTTATTTTTAATAAAACAATGGAGAAAGGAAGTCTACCAAGTAACTGGAAACTTGCTTATGTTTCACCAATATTTAAAACAGGATTACAGGCAAACTTTTGAATTGGAAGTGAATTTTTATCGGAACAAACCCAAGTCAATGGTGAGAAATCAGAAGCAATCAATGTTTTAAGTGGCATCTCTCAAGGAAGTGTACTTGGTCCAATATTGTTTTTAATATTTATCAATGATCTTCCCGACTGCGTTTATTTGTAGATGATACCAAGATATTTTGCAAAGTTGTAAGTAAGGAAGATGCACTTAAGCTACAAGCTGGTATCGAATCCTTAGAGTAATGGTCAAACAAGTGGCTACTTAAATTTCACCCAAAGAAATGTGCTGTCCTTACACTCAAAATTTTCGAATATCGGCCATGCACACAGATATACCTTAAACAATTACGAACTAAACCACATATTTGAACCGAAGGACCTTGGAGTTATTTTGGACAGCGAACTAAAATACAAAGAACACATTTGTGCCATTATAAAAAAGTGAACATGATGGTTGGTCTTATTAGACGAAGCATTTCTTTTCTCAATGTATACACAAATTATTTGATCACCTTTCTCGTACAAACATATCAATGCTATTGAAAGTGTATAACATAGTGCAACAAAGTTGGTGGACCAATACAAAAATCTTAGTTATCCGGAACACTTCAGAATACTGAACTTATCGTCGCTTGCTTACAGAAGAGTAAGAGGGGATCTTATCGAACTTTATAAACATCTCCATATTTACGAAAAAGACATCCTCCCCTTAAAGCTTAAGTATAAAACACGCACATGGAGAAAACATGATTATCAGCTTGACAAAATGCATTGAAGGATGGGGTGGGAGGAATTCAAACTAACTCATTTTATTATCATCCGAAGTTATGGAATGAACTACCAAAAAATGTTGTGAACACAAAGAACCTCAATTTATTCCAGAACAGTCTTGACATTTTATGGGAAGAACACCCACTAAATTATCACCGCCTACCTATGGGCGACTCATAGAGGCACTTAATGCCTGTGAATTTGTATTTCATAAATAATAATAACTTCAACCTTGTTGTATTTGTTTGTGTCTGTGAGCGTTTTCATCGAAAAGTTTGATCTCAAATTGCATAAATAACTCGTAATATAAGAATTGAAAGATAATTTGGGGTGAAACAAATGGAGAGTCCATGCCAAAATTGTTTGTTCATGACATGACACAGTGAGAAAAGGCAAAGATGGAAATATTTGTTTCTGAGGTGTCAATTTCCACTTATCCATTCCTGCTACATATATGCATATACAATTCTAATAGATAAATATTTCTTTTTTCCATTTAGGCAAAGACAACGAAAAAAATAGTTCTCCGTATGGAATGTACTGACTGCAAGTATAGAAAGCAAGTGCCAATAAAACGATGTAAACATTTTGAATTGGGTGGTGATAAGAAGAGGAAGGTATGTTTGTTCATTTTGAATTCATAAGTAATAACTTATTCGTAAATGAATTCTACCTTTTTTCATAAGGATAAGTTAAAAAAATACTTATGTAAGATTTCCAAAAATTCAACTACAGTCAACTCTCGCCGCTCGAACATCTGTTATCTGGAACAAAAATCTTGGTCTTTCGATCATTTCGTTGCCTTTGAAACATCTCAAACATCTTATACTCAGTCCTTATAAGTTAAGTTAACTGTATATGTACTGTTGCTATCAAGACTTCATGAACTGTTTTGTTTTGTTTTAGGGACAAATGATCCAGTTTTAAATGAAAGACAATACTTTTCCGACAATTTATTTTCATCTTTAATCCCTTTCTGTTATTTGTTATGGATTAACTCCATTCCTACATTTTCATCCTTCACAAACTTTGGTAAGAATTCCCCAAATTTTACAGTGAGTCTCTAAGGCTCAAATTTTTTTTAGTTTTTTACTGGAACCTGAGCATGATTCTAAGGAAGCAAAAGTGTTTAAGTTATGCCCAAGTGATAGAGGAGGGGGTATGACGGTATGCATCACTGCACATTCATGAAATCGATAAGGCACATTCAATTTAAAATTGACAACAAACTGTTGAATATTCTTTCATTGGTTTGTTCAAGAATTTTGTATAATTTAAACATTAATTCAAATTTGGATTTAATTAAACCGAAGAAAATTTTGAATTTCTAGGACCTCTTAAACGGCCTAATAACGAATTTCAGAGTTAAATTTAAGCAACTTAATAATGAATATTTTTTAATATTTATAAACCAAAAATAACTTGGGCTGCTTAATTACACAAGAATCATTAGATTGAAGGAATGAATTTTGAGAACGGATAAAGAAAAACTGGAAAAAGTCTTCACAAGTACAAAAATCCTATTGTATTCTCTTCTCCCATTTGATGTAATCATGATCTTCAAAAATTATGGGAGAGTGAAACTGCTTTAAAGTACCTCTCTTGTCCTGCACCAACCTGAGAGTAAATTCTGTCGTTGGTATTAGCTTTTCCATTGAAATAATTATGCGTTTTAAACATTTTGCTAGGAAAATTCTTGCCGCCTGGTACGGCATTGTACACTTTGAATTTATTTAGTGGAACTCGGGCCTCTGTTTCTTAATAAACAAGTTAATGCAAGTCACGCCTCGTTAAAATATAAAAATCAATTTGGCGCGAAAACAGTAACATGTCAATTAGCTTTCGAACCGTCGATATAACATTCTTCTTTTTCAAATCAGATTTTATTTAGAGCAATTTTTAACAAGAGTTAGTTTATTACTCGTAACCTTATGGGGTTTGTAACTGCTGTATGGGTCTAAGTATACGTTTCCTCCCAAGTGGGGATTGTTGGTATCCGTCGAAGTAACGTTTGTTGTTTAGAAATGTTATCTAAAGTAGTTGTATTTGAGACGAATAAGACTGTATGTAAGGAATATAGATTGTGAATATGTGAACAATCTCCACGGTTCACTTTGCTAAGATGTTGTTCGCTTTCATGGTTTCTTAAAGATGATCTATTTCTTCTCTTCTTTGTGTTGTAACAAATAAATGAGGTTATTTTCGTTTGAGCGAAGCGAATTAGAAAACTAGAAGCCGGGGGCTTGAAGGTCAGCGCGTTTAGACGTGTCAAGTTTAAACAAGACAATTTTCGTATAACTTTTGGGACACTGGGTTCTATAAACTCATCGGTACGGACGGTGGCGGTGTATCGGAAAAGCAAGAGACCCTGGATTCGAGGCTGGTTTCTCAGTGCAGTTTTTTGTAGCGTCAGATGAACTTGAATGTTATACGGGTACTTTCCTTTACCTTCAAAAAATAAGAAAGTGCTTCAAATAAAATGCTTTTCAAATTATTATTTCTTTGTAAAAGTCGGCTGAAAGTGAGCTCCACACGCAAATTATGTAATACATATTAAGTTAATTGTGGATGTACGTAATTGTTGGAATAAAAGATTACTTTTTCTATTTGTTGTTATTGGTCTGCAAAATAAAACTAGAAACCCGTGTTTGAAATTTACTTCCTATTTGTTCGTTGCTTGAATTGTTTCATTCTCGAGAGTCAATCGGCGTTTTCTCACTTAACGAGATTTTTCGTTTCTGAGAACTCTTTGAGCCCTTATTAAAGCAGCGCTACTTATTGAAACATCAAAACTTAGCATCTGATAATACACACTTTCAAGTTGATTCGCGTTCAGCAAATATATGTTTCTAACGTAATCTTCAACATGCTTAAACGAATTGAATTTCATAAACACAGACACACCATTATGATCTGATAAACCTGTATTTGAATCGCGAGCGTGTGAGTCAAAAATGTAAGTAACTCCGTTAACTAAAAATATAGATGTAGCGAAACCACTTGGGATAAATATTGTTCCTTTACCGTTTTCATAGTGAAGACAATGGAGGAAGTTCTCAGTATTAGTGTTAATATGCAGTCTAAATCCCATTGCGACCAAAAACGCAAATTCTTTATAACTGAATAGCAAATGGACCATAATGCATTGCATGCGCACCGTTTCCCAGCAGATTCATCAAAACGAATATTGCTTTGACTAAATGATCCGCAAACTATTTTTGCAGGAAGAAAAGGACCAGGATTCAATTCAATATCGCCGGCCATAATCAAAATCATACTGACACAATGAAGTAAAGTATAAAACATTGGAATACCACAAGCCATCCTTGAGTTCCCTGTGCATAATTACTAAAAAACTTTGTATTAGAAACCTGGCAGATTTTAGTAGCATAATAACTACCAATTGCTACGCGATATGCTTCAATGGAGATCATTGCTAGGAGGGAGGAGACAATAAAAACAACTGACCGTTTATCGTGTATTAATATCTTTGATCACACTATTTATTTAACTTTCGAGCTTTGAGTTAAGAGTTTTGAGCTACGTGTTACGAGTTTGAGCTAAGCTTTGGTGTTCACCTCAGTGAACATTAGTTTCCACCAAATAAGGTGGCCCTCCCTCAAAGGAGGTGGCGGTTCTTTGCCAGTATTGAATTCCTAAAAATAAATGCAATAATTAGGCAAAAACAGTGTTATTCCAACACATTGATATCATCATAAATTTCACTAAAAACAATAAAAAATGCAAGCTGGTGAAGTACAATCAGAGCAAAATTACATGCAAATTTTAAGGTAGTTTTCCAAGATTTTGCGAAATTTATTTTTGGGATCAGTGTCTTTGATTGTGTTTATTCTGTGTTATTATTTTTCACGAGCGAGTTTAAGTCTTTTTTTGATATTGATATATCTCAAACTTTTCAAACAGTGAAATGAAATGTTTTTTTAAGCTTTTACAATGTAAAAATATTTGAAACTTTCTGAATATTGGGACATTTATTTTTGCAACTTCAGTAAATTTAAGTGTTTTTTCAACATTTGTCTACCCGCAAAAATTTGTCCTGTCATAAATCCAATAATGAATTTGTTGTATTTTTAAAAGAGTATTTTAAAAATATTTTTAGTTAACAACAACAGAAAATCCACGAGGTAGAGATAGGTGGTGGGTACCGAATAGTTGAGGGGTCCATAATCAGGGTACAGTGACCAATATTTTCCACAAATTATTTTTTTGCTCGTTTTTGTCAGTAATTATCGAGCAAAGAACACCAATTCGTCACATGGAGTTACCTACACGCTGTTTTTATAACAGCACTCAACTCTGATCAATTTTGAAGCCTTAAAATGTTCTTAATGTGTTCTTAATTTATCCACGATTCAATACTCAAAATTCGAAATTCAATGGACTTCAGTCGACATTTTAAATTTTGATGGAGTTGAGTTGATGTAACCAACATGATGATAATATTCTTGTTTAACTACGTTATGTTGCTTTCTTGGAAAATGTTAAAATATTCTCTGGAGAACAAACGTTTCTAAGCATGTTCTTAACTTTTAGACATTCGAAGTCTTATATTATTATAACCCTTGATTTCAGTTTCGATTTCTTTGCCCTATTTAAGAGATCTTCAAAAATTATGAATTTTGGAATTTTCGGAAAAGCATATTTCGTTCCAGAGATATTACGATTTAATTAATTCAAAAAGAAAATGTTGACAAAAATCTGTAAATAACACAAACAATCTTAATGTTACAACTTATACTTACAAATATCTAAAACAAAACAACCCTGAGTAATGAGTAACGAAATATAAATGAATGTATATGCAGTGTAGACGTACAAAATGACAAAGGTATTACGGCATAATCGCTTAATAAAGCTTTCGGGCTAGTCGTTGGCCATCATCAGTACATACATGGCAAATGTATATAACTGTATATAAATTATATTCAACCGGTAGAAACTACTAAAATGAGTGGAAATATTAGTGGAAAATGATTCATTTAACATCCTAAAAAGGTATAATGTTATTGACTTCACACTGATGTAAAAGATATGTTTTTAAAAAGTGGGAAATGATCAGGTGACGAAAACAAAACAAATAGATCATTAAATACACATACACATACACATCGTCTATAGTACGTCTATAGTACAGAGGTACAGAAGTCTATAGTACTTTGGGACATTCATTCAATCAAATCTGCTCATGGTATGATAAAACACATTAGCAAGGTTAGGACCCAGAGGGGAAACCATAGCCACACGATCAACCTGTATATATAAAGCATCATCAAAAATAAAATAAGAGTTTTCTTTGCTTAAAGAAAGGAGCTTGATAAAACCTTCTTTACATAAATTCTCCACACGGTCACAATTTAAAATAGCATATCTGCACAGATGTTTATGGTCCCCACATCCCCTTACTGGATAAGGGGATGTGGGTAAACAAAGAACCAACATCCAGACTAGCCGTAAAAAGTCTTTTTTTCTGACTTCTTTTTGTCAGCTAGAGAATTCTTGAAATCATGACGATTTCAGAATGCTGGTGATGTCATACATTTTGTTAGCTAATTATATTTTTATTCTATATTTGGAAAGTCTTTGTTATAAATTTATATATTTTATGACATTTCTCATGTATATACTGATGATGGCCAACGACTGAGTCGAAAGCTTTAATAAATGATTTTGCTGTAGTTCTCAGTTCATGAAAGTTTATCCTGGCGAAAATTAGCCTCATTGGAGAACGTATTTTTAAATTTCCGAGATTCAGTCTCTTTAAAGTGATTAAGATGTGATTAATGTATCAAAAAAATTACCGCTTCTCAAAAGTTTACTTCACAAAAGTTCTTTCATCGGCTGTTCGCTAAAGTTTATAATTCGCGAAAGTTTATCTCCAAAAGTGATTTTAGCTTTATATAATATAATAATCTGTGAACTTCTTGAGAACTTTGAACTTCGAGGTAAAAGAAACTATTTATGTTTTGCATCCATTCTGGAGTGATGTGGTATGCATTTGTTTTACGTTTTACATATCGTTTCATCTATGACAGGACCTAGAGGACGGTGGCTTAAACGATTCTATAACAGCAGCTGCTATCACAGCCAAGGAAGTAAGAATATCATGATTTTATCACTGCACCTTTTATCACACCCGAATTTGTGTTTAAGTACTGTATAATGGCCGTATTAAGTACTGTATTATGGCCGTATTATCAAGTTTCGCCTCGTTTCTATGCATTATATTTATTTACTGATTTCCAAGTTTATTACATGGTATTACACTTTTAAAACTGATATTCGGAAAAGAATTATTGGCGTGGACATGTTTTCGGGACCCTCCTTTTTTAACTGATTGAGTTGCTAAAACTCAACAGGTTGCCTCACATAGTTCTCGCCTTTCTTTATTCCAAAAATGTGTTTTCTTGATGTCTTACAGGCTGGGCGAGAATTATTTGCATCTTTAGACGAACACAATCGAGAAAATGATCTTCAGATAAAGGTAATTTTAGTGGCTTTCGATCTAACATCAT
The DNA here is from genome assembly GCA_039566895.2 of Turritopsis rubra. NCBI lineage: Eukaryota > Metazoa > Cnidaria > Hydrozoa > Anthoathecata > Oceaniidae > Turritopsis > Turritopsis rubra. The sequence goes on along the minus strand of CM077625.1, from coordinate 17,127,488 downwards.
ACCTAATGTATCTTTGCCTATTTCACAGCATATCGAACTAACATGGGAACCAATCAAACTTTTGGAAATGTTCGAAAAGTTGACTGTGAATGGACTTCGTTTGTGAGAGCACACTTTCTAAGTTTAATGCTATATGATACTCTATTTCTAAAGTGAGTGATAACAATGGTGTGTCTACGTTGACTTCTACAGAATTGTTTTGACTGTTTTTATAGGTAGATAAATTACAGGAGGAGATATCTGTAGAATATGAGAAGCAGAATAGTATTCGGCAAAATATACTACTAACTGAAGATACTGAAACCAATCATAAATTGAAAGTTCTGCTGGTACGTTTTCAAATATGCTATATGTTATGGCCATGGCCACAGTTTTTTTTTTATGAGAAACCAGTCGCGGATACAGGGTTTAAAAAGTATGGAGCGCAGCGCCGCAAAAAATTTTGCTGTTTCACCTGGGGGACTCGGGGGGAGGGGGTGCTGTTAACCTCCCAAGTGGGGTCGGGGTCGAAGCCCCAGAAGGCTCGGCAATTTGGACAAACAAGATCAGAATTAGTGAGACCAGTATCAAGAGACGAATGTGACATCCCAATCCCAACACGGTTATAGCAGAGTGAGTAGAACATGTTGAATGAACCGAACGAGGGAATTTATATAGATGGATCTGTTGTGAACCGTATTGATCAGAAAATCATGAAAGTTATCGAAACAAGACATTCTATTTTTTTAAACATTTTTTCAGTGAGGAGGATGCAGGTTCCTTACGGGTGCATTACGCCCTTCCCGCCCTAATGTCCATTTTAAATATTATTTTGTGGTAATTTCAGTTGTTTCTTTCCCAGAGATTCATCCATTTCCTCTGTTATTCCAGAACATATTTCAAAGGAGCATACGAAGAGCAAGTTTTCTTCTACAGCACTAATACAATTCCTGTGACGTCATACGTAACATGGCAAAAATGTTACAATTTGTGATATAACTTGCGTGATGTTTTTTGGTGTTATTTTAACATCAACATTGCCAAAAATAGAACATAAATTATTTTTTTCTAAAAAAAACTAAGTAAGCAAAAGTTCAAAAGTGACACAAATAGATTGAGCTGTTATCCAATCATTTCTGTTCGTTAAAAAGGACATACTGCATAAGAAATGATTCGGAGAATTCTTGAGTATACGTAACGTGCCATAAGGTTATTCCCTTTCCGGATAGCCCGAGAAGTAAGCATCGACTAGATTTGTTAAATCTCAGTTATTTATTTATATAAAATAAGAATTTGAAAACTCCAAAATAAATAAACTATGTAAATATACAAGAAAATTTAATAAATAAATAAATACATTTCTACAATATTTCTACAATAATAAATATATCACTTTTGTTTTCGTTTTAATATTTACAGAATATCATACATTTAATGTATTATTTTCAAACGTTCGTGGTGTAAACATTGTAAAATTTGTTTGGGTCAGTGAGGGTATGGGTCAGGCTATACCTCGTTCTTTCAAACACTTTTATAAGAGTTTCCACCGGAGAAGTTCGTTACATTTGGAAATGATATACTGACGGTCAAATATTGGGAATTGTTTTTAAACGTCTTCCATTCCCCTACTTTGTTTCATTACTTGACGGCTTCAAAGGCGACAGTAACTTTTCTTATCTTCAAAATGTAAATCTTCTTCATTTTGCCCTTCACTTTGATCTTTACGTCAGTTTGATCTACTGCATGTTTCGGCGTCAGATACGCGACTTTCTTTATAACCGGCCGACACCTGATTTTGTCGGATTCATTCTCCAAAGTGACGGATTCGATTATGTCCGGATAGCCATTGGTATTATATTGTATGTGTCTTTCTACAGGGCACATCTTTGTCTTTTTATTTAAATCTATTGCTCTCTGATGGTCACTGGAATCAACCGTATCTTCAATTGAAGGCTTGGTATTTTCTACGAGGATATATCTGTCGCTCTTCAGTTTTGCCACAATCTCATCAACAGTTTCTAAGTTTTGTACACTGCGTCGTTCAATAACGCGTGCAGTCACGAAGTTCTGAAGAAAGAACAAAAATATATGTGCTATTAACATTTTTGTGTTAAAACGTCCGAGAATAAACTACTGGAATAACTACAATAAACCATCACGCTTATATATATGAAAGGACCAGCTAGAAAAAATTCCCTGTTTTAATACATTAGAATCGAAATTCATTTTGATTCATTTCGAAATTTATCAGGGGGAAATCATAGATGTTGTTGCCACATGGAAACGAAACAGCGTTTCATTGCTGATGCTTAACATTGTTTATAAATTATGTCATTTTAAAAGAATGCATAATTAAAAATATTTTTTTCTTAAACATTTCTCAACAAATCAGATTTATCATTATTTTGAGGAAGTAGAAAAGGAAAAAACATTTCTTTGTGGATTTTAGTAAAATATATGTGAAAAAATACATTTTGAAGTTCTTATTAGTACATAAACATTGATAATGTAAGTTTTATACAACCAAAGTTCTTTTCGAATGAAATTAATACCTACCACTTCTGTATTTTAAATATGTATATGACAAATATAAGTGACAAACTTACCAGTAACAGGTATAGTAATACGGCTGGGTAGATCATTTTTGAAGCACATGTCAATAAACCCATGTTTGTTTAGCATCTTAATTATTACTCCGTGAAATTGATTAATGTTCGTGCATACATTTTCGAGTTCTTTTATAGGAGAATGTTATTAGGTTCTAATGGATCCAATAATAAAATTTCCATAAACGATTGGCCGAATAATTATTTATGCAAATTTTCTGAATCAAATTCTGATACATAATTTACCATAGATGATAATTCAATACTGAGATTTATGCTAGAACTACTACAAAATACTTTAAGAATATTCCTTGGTTGAAACAGATCTTTTTCATTGACTGTCAATAAGTTGAAAAGACAACTGGAAGATTTCAGGAAATTGAAAAATCTCTGTTTTTACAAGCGATGGACAATTTTCTACCAAATAATCCCATACAGGTTGACGAATATCTGTCAAATTGTGCCCGTAATCATTATTATTCACTATACTTTCTGCAGTCATATCGTATCATAAAAGCTCACACTTCTTAAAATATTCTCTAAATACTTATACAATACAATATTTCATGAAAACGATCAACAGCTCATGAAAAGTTTGATGGTTGCTATCTGCATGGACCCGGAAGCACCCGGAAGGTTATCCTTGGGAGGAATGGATACCCTAACCGTTTTGTTGATTTTTGTATAAGGATATTTCTTAACAAAATTTTTCAAACTAAGGAGACTGTTCCTAAGAAAGAATGTTTTGTTATTTTACCTTTTTGGGGTAAGTTGTCATTAAAAATTAGGACTAGACTTGAGAATTTATTCTAAGTGCAACTACCGTATAACAATCCTAAAATAATTTTCAGATCTACTAGATCTGCTAGATAGCTCATTTTCCATTTTTAAAGACAGAATTCCTAATTATCTTTGTTCTGGCATTGTATACAAGTTTACGTGTGGTGACTGCAATGTCAATTATTATGGCAAATCTAAACGGCATTTCAAAGTACGTATGTCGGAACATTTGGGTTGTTCACCTTTAACGGGAAAAAAGTTAAACCTAGTCACCAGACTACCGCTGTATTATCAATGTACAATCTTGATGTTACAACTTATACTTACAAATATCTAAAACGAAACAACCCTGAGTAATGAGTAATGAAATATAAATGAATGTATATGCAGTGTTGACGTACAAAATGACAAAGGTATTACGGCATAATCACATAATAAAGCTTTTTATTTATAACCAAAACAAAAATCATTTATAATTCTGAGAAATCATAACATACACAAGATTTAAGCCACTTTTAAATGTTATCGATTAAAAATGTTTTGCTAAATTTTTTCGCTTTTTTGCAGCTGTTCTCAATTCTTCAAGTTAAATCGTTTATATTTTGCACAAACTAACAACACACTCAAGTATTTCTGACGGACAAGCTTTGTATTTGAAAGAAACTCGTGACCTCAAAAGTTACAAATATTTCTCTCGTGACGATTGCGTCTTTTTGTTGTTCGCCGCTTTCATGGTTTCTTTAAATGAAAAGAAAGTTTTACTGGTCGAACAGCAACATTTTTCTATATCTGATAAAATGTTTCATGATCTGTTCCAAAGTTCAACATACCGAAAGTAACTGTTCCAAACTTCAACATACCGAAAGTAATTTCCCACAATCTGCCTTCGAACATTTCGTATCTTTCATAACGGTTTCCTGTTACCTTTTTTAGCGCAAGTCTGAAGAACGTGGCCAAGCGGTGGCGTTACTTATGATTCAATATTGTGCAGCTCTGGACGAATGTCTGATGCTGCACGGAACTCATCAATACGATTTATAATAAAAAAATTGAACTCGACTGAACTTTTCATTAAATTTCGATAATTGTGAGGAGATGGCGGAGAAGTTAATAACTACCATTGATGTAAATATCGTCCACAAATAGTTCGGACAAGATCCTTTATTATATTTTGTAGTACAGTCCACTTATTTTATGACCTATCCTATCCTATCCTATTTACGATTTTCCAATCAGAAATATCTTTACTTCTCTTTTCCCAACATTTTAGGCATTTGTTGTAATTGTTTTTGCTTGTCATGAAGAATATGTCATGGCTTGAGACCACATTTTATAACAATGTGTACAGCACTACGCTGTATTTTATTTCCTTTATTTACAAGAAACAGTCTAAACGAAGAGCTGGATCCTTCTTCACATGCGTTTGGGTTTTTTAGAATTTTATATCACGAGTATTTTTGTACATATTTCGAGATCATTTACAAAAAAAAAATACTTTTCTTCTCCCATCCTCTTTAAATAGGTATCTAATGAAGAGTTGCAGGGAAGTACAGAAAAATAAAAAATTTGTATCGTAAAGTTTTCCGATTGCGTCACGCATGCATTGAATAATGGAGATACGGCCGGACGTACATCACAACTAATTGTGTAACCATTGGTGCATATCACAAACAACTACATATACGAGCTAATCTCAATTTGAATTAATTAACAATGTTTAAATTAATCGAAATTTCTGAACAAACCAATCAAGGATTATTCAACGGTTTTGTTGTCGATTTTAAATTGAATGTGCCTTATCAATTTCCTGAATCTGTGGTTATGCATACTATCATACTTTCAACTCCCACTCTTCCACATCTTATCTTAAACTTCCTTGCTCACATCAGTCGGGAGGTTCGTATTTTTTAGAGCTCTTGGGTAGTACTTATTGACAGATATTGAAACGAAGTTGGGAGCATGTTTTTTGGTAAGGATGATATCGCAATCGTCGTAAAAGGTAGAGCGTCAAAAGAATGCTTGAATAAAAAGAAAGAAAAATCGTTATTTTGGTTTCGAAACAAGACATTCTATTTTTTTAAACATTTTTTCAGTGAGGAGGATGCAGGTTCCTTATGTGTGCATTACGCCCTTTCCGCCCTAATGTCCATTTTAAATGTTATTTTGTGGTAATTTCAGTTGTTTCTTTCCCAGAGATTTATCCATTTCCTCTGTTATTCCAGAACATATTTCAAAGGAGCATACGAAGAGCAGGTTTTCTTCTATAGCACTAATACAATTCCTGTGACATCATACGTAACATGGCAAAAATGTTACAATTTGTGATATAACTTGCGTGATGTTTTTTGGTGTTATTTTAACATCAACATTGCCAAAAATAGAACATAAATTATTTTTTTCTAAAAAAAACTAAGTAAGCAAAAGTTCAAAAGTGACACAAATAGATTGAGCTGTTACCCAATCATTTCTGTTCGTTAAAAAGGACATACTGCATAAGAAATGATTCGGAGAATTCTTGAGTATACGTAACGTGCCATAAGGTTATTCCCTTTCCGGATAGCCCGAGAAGTAAGCATCGACTAGATTTGTTAAATCTCAGTTATTTATTTATATAAAATAAGAATTTGAAAACTCCAAAATAAATAAACTATGTAAATATACAAGAAAATTTAATAAATAAATAAATACATTTCTACAATATTTCTACAATAATAAATATATCACTTTTGTTTTCGTTTTAATATTTACAGAATATCATACATTTAATGTATTATTTTCAAACGTTCGTGGTGTAAACATTGTAAAATTTGTTTGGGTCAGTGAGGGTATGGGTCAGGCTATACCTCGTTCTTTCAAACACTTTTATAAGAGTTTCCACCGGAGAAGTTCGTTACATTTGGAAATGATATACTGACGGTCAAATATGGGGAATTGTTTTTAAACGTCTTCCATTCCCCTACTTTGTTTCATTACTTGACGGCTTCAAAGGCGACAGTAACTTTTCTTATCTTCAAAATGTAAATCTTCTTCATTTTGCCCTTCACTTTGATCTTTACGTCAGTTTGATCTACTGCATGTTTCGGCGTCAGATACGCGACTTTCTTTATAACCGGCCGACACCTGATTTTGTCGGATTCATTCTCCAAAGTGACGGATTCGATTATGTCCGGATAGCCATTGGTATTATATTGTATGTGTCTTTCTACAGGGCACATCTTTGTCTTTTTATTTAAATCTATTGCTCTCTGATGGTCACTGGAATCAACCGTATCTTCAATTGAAGGCTTGGTATTTTCTACGAGGATATATCTGTCGCTCTTCAGTTTTGCCACAATCTCATCAACAGTTTCTAAGTTTTGTACACTGCGTCGTTCAATAACGCGTGCAGTCACGAAGTTCTGAAGAAAGAACAAAAATATATGTGCTATTAACATTTTTGTGTTAAAACGTCCGAGAATAAACTACTGGAATAACTACAATAAACCATCACGCTTATATATATGAAAGGACCAGCTAGAAAAAATTCCCTGTTTTAATACATTAGAATCGAAATTCATTTTGATTCATTTCGAAATTTATCAGGGGGAAATCATAGATGTTGCTGCCACGTGGAAACGAAACAGCGTTTCATCGCTGATGCTTAACATTGTTTATAAATTATGTCATTTTAAAAGAATGCATAATTAAAAATATTTTTTTCTTAAACATTTCTCAACAAATCAGATTTATCATTATTTTGAGGAGAAAGTAGAAAAGGAAAAAACATTTCTTTGTGGATTTTAGTAAAATATATGTGAAAAAATACATTTTGAAGTTCTTATTAGTACATAAACATTGATAATGTATTTATACAACCAAAGTTCTTTTCGAATGAAATTAATACCTACCACTTCTGTATTTTAAATATGTATATGACAAATACAAGTGACAAACTTACCAGTAACAGGTATAGTAATACGGCTGGGTAGATCATTTTTGAAGCACATGTCAATAAACCCATCTTTGTTTAGCATCTTAATTATTACTCCGTGAAATTAATTATTGTTCGTGCATACATTTTCGAGTTCTTTTATAGGAGAATGTTATTAGGTTCTAATGGATCCAATAATAAAATTTCCATAAACGATTGGCCGAATAATTATTTATGCAAATTTTCTGAATCAAATTCTGATACATAATTTACCATAGATGATAATTCAATACTGAGATTTATGCTAGAACTACTACAAAATACTTTAAGAATATTCCTTGGTTGAAACAGATCTTTTTCATTGACTGTCAATAAGTTGAAAAGACAACTGGAAGATTTCAGGAAATTGAAAAATCTCTGTTTTTACAAGCGATGGACAATTTTCTACCAAATAATCCCATACAGGTTGACGAATATCTGTGCCCGTAATCATTATTATTCACTATACTTTCTGCAGTCATATCGTATCATAAAAGCTCACACTTCTTAAAATATTCTCTAAATACTTATACAATACAATATTTCATGAAAACAATCAACAGCTCATGAAAAGTTTGATGGTTGCTATCTGCATGGACCCGGAAGCACCCGGAAGGTTATCCTTGGGAGGAATGGATACCCTAACCGTTTTGTTGATTTTTGTATAAGGATATTTCTTAACAAAATTTTTCAAACTAAGGAGACTGTTCCTAAGAAAGAATGTTTTGTTATTTTACCTTTTTGGGGTAAGTTGTCATTAAAAATTAGGACTAGACTTGAGAATTTATTCTAAGTGCAACTACCGTATAACAATCCTAAAATAATTTTCAGATTTACTAGATCTGCTAGATAGCTCATTTTCCATTTTTAAAGACAGAATTCCTAATTATCTTTGTTCTGGCATTGTATACAAGTTTACGTGTGGTGACTGCAATGTCAATTATTATGGCAAAACTAAACGCCATTTCAAAGTACGTATGTCGGAACATTTGGGTTGTTCACCTTTAACGGGAAAAAAGTTAAACCTAGTCACCAGACTACCGCTGTATTCGATCATCTTTTGATGTCTTCTTACACTCCAGCGCATAATGATAGTTTTTGTATTTTTAGCCGGTGAGCCTAACGACTTCAAGCTCACCTTAATGGAGAGTCTTTTGATAGAGCGTGACCGACCTTCGTGTTACCAACTCGAGATGGGAAAAACATAAATTCACTATCGAGTTACTTACTGGAGATGAGAAAAACATAAGATTATGCGTGATGCGTGATCTCAACAGGTCTATCAAATCAATGCCTTTAGAGCTTTTTCATTGTAATTTTAATAACTTATTATGTCATCATAATTTATATTTCTACAATGTGTAAAATTATTCAGTGTGATCCTGCGCACAGAAGTGGGCGAAAGCTTACTGACATATATTCGGATTTGTCGCTGATTTTCGTCGGGTTTACCTATTAAGTCAACATTATTATCCTGTATTTTGGTTGAAGCTTATTTTATTAGAAAGATCAAGAATACCATCATGAGATAAATAATATACCATCATAGATGTTAACAGAAGGGAATTCGAAGATGTTGAACCAGGGATTTGTAAAAGCGAAGCTTTATTTGGCGACAGTAATAAAAAATGAAATAAATTCAGTTCGTTGTATAAACTTTATTGTACTTTTACTGCGATCAATCAAAGATAGTTTGTATAATTGTATGTTATTCCAAGTTTAGAATTAAATTTTTAAAAGCCAAACCAACATTCAGTCGTCATCTGCAACAACTGCAAATATGACACAACCATATATGGGCTCAAAGAATGTAGCAAACCAACCAATGTTATACGACAATCCCCATTTAAAGCCACTTGGAGGTGAACGTTCTTCAACTGCTGTGTAAATGGATAAAGCTATAATCGTTAAAAACGGCCCGAGCATAAGTTGAACAGCAGCGTTGGATATAATTTCGCTTTTGCATAGGAAGGATTAAGTACCGCAAATAAAATACCAAAGATTACTGAGCCTGCCGCTATGAAAACGATAATACGAACAGCTTGCAACCATTTTGGAGCCATACCAAATTGAAACATGTTATCGATTATAGTACAGCCTCCATCATCTCCATAACAAACTTCCCGTATTCCATATCGTTTAACGGATGTGCTATCGGACTTAACTTCAGCAGACGATTCTACCCAAGGGTTGCTCCTTTTGGAGCAAAATTCAACGAATGATTTACATTCAAAGAATGATATTTACATTCAAAGAATGACTTTTGTGTATTCAACGAATGACTTTTGTGTATTCAACGATTGACTTACATACAACGAAAAGTTTCGTAACGAAACCATGAAATAGTCTGGAAAATATAAATAGCATTTTACTTTATTGGCGTCATGCATTAGAAAAGCTTACTCTCGAGTCCGGATATCGTGAGAATTACAATTTCTCGCTGGTGGAAACGAAAGATAATTCTCACAAATTCTCAACTTCAGTGAGAATTCTAGTGAGAAAAATATCATACCGTTTTGGTGGAAACCAAGCTTTAGTGTTGAAGATTTCACCCGATAGTTTTCTCCAGAGAAAATTTCCTCCATTAAAATAACTTAAATATCTTAACACGATAATTTTTCGCAAATTTCGTGAATTCTGACCAGGCGATAAAAAGCGTTCTAGCATTATGTACATCATCGAATTCGGGAAGTGTATACGGTAGAAACACAAAAATATAGGAAACGCTCATTCGCGAAAATAAATCCTCGAAAAATACAAATTTTTTGACCTTGCCAGGATTATTCCTGGGAGTTTTAGCGCCAAATTCATAAATATAAAGCCCATTGCTGTAAACCACTTTCGAAATATTATACAGACCAGATTTGAAAGTGTTGAACATAGAAATGGATTCATTGAACATAAGAAGGTAATATTGAATATAAAAATGAAACATTTTTTATTATAACAATTTTTTCGTCGCATTTTTAAGGATTTTAGGAAAAATGTATATGTTTTTTTTTTACTTTTACTTTCCTTTGTCTGAAAAATGAAAAGCAAACTATCATTCAATTTCAATATTATTTTATTTTATTTACCAAATATTTATACAGGCTAGCCAATTCATTTACAAATACCTGTAAAATTATGTTGTCAATCTTGGTTCTTATCACGTTTTACCGTTTAACTTTCATCATAACATTTATTTCATTAAAATCATTTACTTCAAACAACACGTGCGCGCTGAAGAGAGAAGAACATTTATTAAAAACACGGTGACCGAAAATATTCAATTTTGTTGACCTCCTTTTGAAGTATGATTTTATCTTGCAACCGTGATGAGGCGTATTAGCAAGCAAATTAATTCTTGCTAAGAATTTTAAAGTTCCCACTGGAAACCAAAGCGTGGAGGCAGGAGGCAAACTTGAAAAACTTGTAAAACTGACAGAAGCGGGATTCGAACCCGCGCCACCGTAGTGACTGGTGCCTAAAACCAGCGCCTTAGACCACTCGGCCATTCTGCCTTATAAGAAACTTTCATTAAAAAAATAAAATTCAATTTAATTTAATTTTAACCTTTTGCATTGTTTTATCTCTTGAAAATGAAGTCCAAAAGCAAAAAAAACAACAGAATATATATATTCAACTAAATTCATTTTAACTTCTTTACACAGAAATACTAGCATCACTCACTCGACAGGAATATTGTTATCAGAAGTACCGTTGAAATGAAAACGAAACGTTTGTGATGGGGGCGGGATTCGAACCCGCGCCATCGAAATGACTGGTGCCTTAAACCAGCGCCTTAGACCGCTCGGCCACCCCACCGTAACTTCCTTATATCTCAAATTTATAATCAATATTACGGAATATGTTCGATTGGGCCTTTTTATATATATCACGAACTATATTCGTGATATAGCAGAAAATAGATAGCAGAAAAAACCGAAATCTAAAAATATTCGGCTACAGCTGGAAAACTATTTTTGTTGTTTCTTTATAAAAAAAAAGCTACATTCTTTAGCTTAAATACGGACGGTGGCCCAGAATGCTCATAACAAAATATAAATCTCGCAACAATAGAAATAGAAAGTTTACACCGATAAGAAATACTCACAGCAAATAGGTAAAACATAAGATTTTTAAAGATAATATAAAGAGGTTAAGATAATGGACTGTTATAAAGGTCGTGAGCAAACTGAGTCAGCAGTTTTCTACAAGGGAATCTCCACAAGATTTATTTATTTCTAAAATATTTATACAGGATAGTAGTTTCAGTATATACATTTTGAAATGTCAAAGCTACTGCTTTCCAAACGAGTCCTATCTGAATTAAGATAAGCAAAAAACGATAGAATAAGAGAAGTAAAAGTAATAAATCAAATCAAGTTTGAAATTCAAAACAAGAATTTTAAGTATTTCATAAAAGAAAAATCTAGCTTCGTTAAGCCCGGCTAGCTCAGTCGGTAGAGCATGAGACTCTTAATCTCAGGGTCGTGGGTTCGAGCCCCACGTTGGGCGCAAATTTTTTCTCGTCAATCTTGTAAAAAGAACTTAAAAATTGGTCACCAGAAGCATCGTTTTTGTTTTGGAAAGATGAAAAATCCAAATTTTTATATTTCGCATCCGGACTCAGTTGTCCCTCGTCTCTGCGTTGAAAATTAACAAAAATTGCCCCACTGTGAATGTAACACATCAAAATGAGGTCCGTATGGACAACTGAGTGTGCGACATATAAACATGCATTCGGGAAGATGTATTGATAGTTATATCATCCAAAATAAAATAGTAAATAAATAAATAAATAAAAGAGTTACTGGGAAAAAGAAGAGGTGGATAATGTTCGAGTTAAAAACTCGATAGTGAATTTATGTTTTTCAAATATCGAGTTAGTAACTTGAACTTGAATTTATGTATGCTCGGCCCATGACGTCACAACCTCGGTCAATATTTTCCCGTATTGACCGGCTAAACAGTTAATAAGCCAATTACCGTAAAATCCCGGTTATAAGACCCCATCCCCCGGATATAAATAATTTTTTTCTAACTCAAAAATCCTCCGGTTATAAGCCCTCCCCGGATATAAGCCTCCCCAAAAATGGGTCTGAATTAATATAAGCCCAGGGCTTAAATGTGACATCACTCAGATCTATACTCACTGGTCAGCCCGCTGAAGTGTCATGGCAACAATATTTTTTATAAAATAAGAGACACGATCGTAAATGAATACAGAAAAAAAAAACATAGATAGATAGATAGAAAAACATCGTAGGGACAAATAATAACTGAAACAGTTAAGGAACTCATCGCACTGCATTTTTTCTATTTAAATATATTATTTAATTAGAATAAGAATTTTAATTTTCGGTTAGAAATAAATTTGTTTTAATACCGTATTTTCTTGAATAGAAGCCGCGGCTTTAATTTTTTTGAAATTTTTTTTATGTTACTGTAAAAATTGATCGAACAGCTTCGTTGTTATGCAAATGGAATTTTTTTTGTATTTACAAATTGAAATACGGTATCTGTTTTCATTCATTCCATTTTCGGAAGCCATTATTGTACGAAAAATAAAACAACGAAGCCATTACATTGCTGAATTTAAAGAATTAAAACAAATTCGAAACATCGTGGAAACAGTTTTGATAAAGATTGCAAATGAATATGGCAGCGAAAATAAAAAGTTACGATCTAAAATTCAAACTAAGTGTTATCAAATATGCTGAAGAAAATAGTAACAGAGAAGCTGGTAGAAAGTTTTCTGTCGATGAAAGCATGGTTCGTCGATGGAGAAAGAAATCTCCAAGAAAACCAGAGACAAATCTTCCTCAAAACAAAAGAAGATTGTCTGGTGCATGGCGGAGACCAATTCTTGGAAACTTCGAAGAAGAATTGTTGGAGAAAATTATCGATGAACGTGAGAAACATCACCATGTTCCCAGTAAATTGATAACTGTTTGGGCACAGCAACTTGCTATTGAGCATAACTTTAACTTCATGCAACGAAGCAATCTTTCACTTGGACGACGTACAACTACTGGACAGACCATGCCCAAAGATAGTTTGGCAAAGATCGCAAAGATCGAATTCATACCAAGGTCAACGTTGGACGATGAGATGCATCGTGGGATTTTTGAAGTAGAGATTGTAGATGATTTAACTGATAAGATAGGAGAAGAACGCGAAATAGAAATTTTGTCTTAACAAAACATTTTTTTTTTAATCCATGGCCAATATGCGACTTCAATTTATCTTTTCAAGAAATTAATGCGGCTTTTATTTAGCAGCGGCTTTTTTTATCTTTTAAAAGAAATTTGTCAGCTTCTATTTAAGAAAATACGGTAAACAAAATTTATAAAGAAGAAGAAAATGACGCTAACTCAGCATTACACTTTATTCATATTTTCAACTTATAGCGCGGTTTGACTCAAAGTTAAAGTCAACTCTCGATGTCTCGAACTTGCGCTATCTCGAACAAATATCTTGGTCATTTAAGCATTACATTGCGTTAGAATAGCTCTCATTATCTCGAACTCTCCATCGTCGCGTACGTTTTACTCGGTCCCTTGAGAAATCCAGATAGCGAGAGTTGACTGTCCTTCTTTTTCAGCCGTGCCGGTCCTGGAAAATATGGCACAGCTCAGCCTAGTATTAGTTACTGCTTATAAATTATGTAAAAGTAACTAAAATGTACTAAAAACTTTATACAATATTTAAAATTTCACCAAGAGGGTATTTCATTTGGACCGGCCAATCAATTATTTTCACTTCGTATGTTTTGCGTGGATCTAAATCGCGGTTTTCGGACCCAATACCCCGGACTAACAATATAGGAGGTCCATGCTCTTTCAAAGGACGAACCAAATCCTTTGCAATCATTTTACATAAAAATACTAAATCACTGTGGTTGATAATCTTCACAACTTTGCCGTGAGTTTCGAAACAGTTCATCGTTTTACCGCTAACCAAGACAAGAACCTTATCACCAGGGAGAGAACGGTTGTTCTTCCTCATGCCGTTAATATGAACTTGCAGGTTTTTTTGAGTGTACACTATCCCGTGAATATTATCAATGGCTTTAGATGGTAAGTATCTCATAACACCTTCATAAATGCTGTCATTTAACGATTCCAGTTCGTACGTGCTCTCCACGCACGGTTTGTAGGGCGGTCTCATGGAGTAATCAGTCGGTAATCCCGATCCCGATGGAGCTTCAGAAAGCCTACTGAAGGTCTTACTACATACAAAATTGTTTACATCTTTTTCACTTGAATCTCCAACATTGGATTGTACTTTATCCAAAATCGGAGAAGGTAGACGATCTGCAGTTTGTCTATTAAAACTAGTCACATACTCTTGTACGCAAGGATCGTTTCTTCTCTTACTAAACCAGCAGGCGATTTCTGGATCTGCACTTTCGATCGTCAAACTAGCGAGGGCATTTTCACAAGCGCCAATCTCGCACTCTGTAAAATTCGACAAACTACTATGGTTTAATGGAATATCCGGATGGTTCACTGGCGGTAAGAACTTTTCTTCTTCAATCTTGACGGCCCTCACATTAATTTTTTCTTCGATTTGATCGCGATTTTTTTCAGCCACAATGACTTGCCAGTCGAGAAACTCCAACTTGCCATTAACAAACATACTAGTATTTTGTGAATTGTATCGATGGGAAAAGACTTCCTCAATTTCTGAATTCAAAAGCTTGACAAAGTATGAAAGATGGCGAATATCGTCGCGTATCCGTTCATCAAACCTCGTTTCATTGACTTCATGTTTGATGAAGATTCTCAACTGCGACACACGAAGAGAAATTGCAGCTAATGTCTGTTCTGTCGATGTATCATTTAGAGCAGAAGTGACGGAAATGGCTCTTGTAAATCTACTATAGCGTTCTTCGACAAAAGAGTGTATTTCATTCATCTGCATTTCGATCAGCTCGTACAAAGCTTTTTGGCACTTTTTTCCAATCATATCATCAAAATCTTTTGCGATACATTCAATCTTAGACCTGACGACCTCTTTAAAATCAGCGCAAGCGTCCATCTTCTTCATAAGAAACCAGCAATACTCCCGCACATACTGAGCTTTCTGTCGAAGTTCGTCAACATCTTCAGAATGTATCATTGCTCTTCTGCAATTCCTTTCACTGGTGTACCAATCCGGTTGCATCAAGTTTAATTGCTGATAATGGTCAGAACTAAAACGTTGTGTTGGTGAAGGAAAGAATTGTTGTTGTATTCCATTCCTTCCATCATGACAATAAAACGGTCGAAAAAATATCGCAGGTCTCGGAATTAGAACAGGTTGTGTGAAAGGTTCATAATGAAATGGTGTAACAGGTGCGTATGAATATAAAAACGGTGGCGTAACAATAAAAGGTGAAGAAGGACAGACAGGTGCAGTTGAAAAAAATTCTGGACGAGTTATTTCCATGTTGAAATTTTCATGACTGTCGAATTTCTCTTGGAATCTTCCAGTATCCAATACTTTTCCGTCGTGTTTAAGTACATCTGAAATTACCATAGCCAATTCGTTATACTTGAGTTGTCCCGTATATGTACCATTTTCGTTGCAAATGCGTAGGATAATCTTCCAACACGCTTTGCATTCGCCTATCGCACACAAGGCGACAGGGTCACCGACAGCGATGACTTGGTATCTTGCACGCGTTATGGCTGTGTTCAGTAACTTAGGATTGGTCAAAAAGCCCATATCTTTTCCACATTGATCATCGTATACTGTGGTACCTAACCGTGTTCGGACGGTTGATATAATCAAAGTATTGAACTCAAGACCTACAAACAACAAAAACATCAATCTCAATTTTTGAAACAGTGGTGAACGACTATCCCTTTCATATTTCTTTCAATGTAATTTCGTGCTGTACCTTGTATGTTGTTGACACTTTCTACCCGAACAGCATTCATCTTGTTTTTACGGAGTATGGTCCGAATTCTTTTCACCTAACGTAACAAAGATAATGATAATTAAATGAAAACGTTATATGTGTAAATATCATGTGTGAACGTATAAGTTATCGTATGTGAAGGTTTTGGAATATATTCTTTCATTTCAATCCCATTTGTGATGATATTTTCAACTAACCACATAAAGCTTTCCGTTTAAACCTTTGGTGTACGTAATAAGAAGAAAACAAGAAACAACCTGAGCAGGATAAAACGACACAACACATATAGAGTGAAGATAGACGTCCATTTGTTGTTCCTGCCAATATTTGACGAGATTATTGATCACGTGCATCACTTCAGTCGCTTCTGCCACATTTTCGTATGTAGGGTTTTCTTTGGATAACACTTCATATCCTTCAACACAGTAAAATTGAACGGGAAACTTTGCAGATTCTAAAGGTAAAAAAAGTCGGGCAATGCTGAATTCAGGCAAGACATTGCCTTTGGTTTTGCCGTTTTCAATAACTTTTATCTCTCTATGTTTCGTGCCAAACGTAAAAAAAGTCCTGGATAAATATAAAAAATCTCTTTAAATCCATTCTTTCAAATTCATCCTGTACATACTTCCAACATTACTCCATTTTTTTCTTTGTATACAGTAAACTACTTGGAAAAAGTACCTGGCTTGATTTTGTTACTGAATAAAGAGTCTTCATAGAACAAATGAGAAGACAACTCCACGATTTCTTTGTACGAACGAAAGTTTTCCAATACTTTCAATTTGCAATCAGCATCAAAAGGATAAAACTCAAACAAACGTTCTAACAATGATTTACCAAGACCAAGATCTTTCGCTATAGGTGATGACAGTGGCTCGCCCATCTAAATATTTCATGGTTGATAATAAACAAAACCTTCACAGTGTTAGCAAACAAATACGAAGGTCAAGGTAACGTAAACATTGTCTCTGTTGTAGTTCAAACACAACATTACAAAAAGAAAAACAAATACAATAGAAAATTATTTGAGCATTGCTTCAATACCTGCATATGGTCACCAGCCAAAACAATTGTTGTATCTTTAGAAGCAAGTAACATAGGAATTATCCCCTCTACTTCTATGGCTTGGGCAGCTTCATCAATAACAATATGTGTAAAATAACCATCAGGTAGGTTTAACTTGAAAAACACTTCAGAGGTGACTAACGTTGATATGATTAAAGGAAGTTTTTCCAAGTCTTTCATCTTTGGTAATGCAAATAATCCTGTCTCCTTATCTTGTAGACAATAAGCCAAAACTTTATCTGATACAGTATTAGGGTAGCGGTGTTGCCAGTTCACACGAAGTGGCATGATATGCTGAGTATCATCATCTTGTGAATGGAGAGGATGAAAATACTCTTCAATGTAGTGATCAGCTGCACTGTTGGAATGTGTACATATCAAAACACGAGCTTTCTTGTCTTTTTTTGATAGTAACCTCTTAACAAACAAAGCTAATGTTCTTGTCTTGCCAGCACCAAATGGACCAAGCAGTAAAATAGGTGCAGATTGTGTATTGTTTAATATTACATTAACAGCATGCAACTGAGTTTTACTCAACAAATCGTCTGTTTCAGTCTTGTCTATGTATGGTAATGATGAAGTTGTTTTTACATTTGGAAAAACTAAGTCAAGGTTAATATGCTCCACTGCATTATGTAAAGTTTGGAATACATCTACCAAACAGAAACAAACATCAACATTAACAGGTATTGCTGAATGAACCACTAGAGATGCAAGTTTCTCTTTTAATTCCAAAACTAGTGTGTTGAATTGAATGGATATTATGATAACCTCGTGTACGATAGGATCTGTCTTGACATAACCATCACATTCGTATTCATTCAAACGGACCAATGCTTTGCCAGATCTACCAACCAATCTTGTTAAATCTTCCATAATATATTCTTCAAAGATAACAGTAGCAGTGAAGTTGTCATTTTTTGATTTTTCAACACAAGCTCCAAAATCATCCAATTTAAATGCAATTCTGAAATATATGATGAAACATAATGATAATTATTTCAGTTGATAAGCAATCGTTTTGTTTACAGAAGTGTAAACAAGTTTTTTCATGACCTTCCAAGCTTGTTTTTATTATTCCGATAACAAACACTGTCAAGGTTGACAATTTCAAAAAGAATACATTGAAAACATTTATAGAACAAAATCAGCAAAATTAAATTAGAACCTTTGAATATTTGCTCTTCGTTGGTATTCTTCAACATAGAGAAGTGTATGTAATCTTTGACGATAATTCTGTTTTGTTAACTTCATGTCGAGATATTTAAAAGCATCAAATGCAACCAGTGTCTCAATGTTCGGAGGCAGCTTGTAAGTTACATTTTTCATTCCTTAAAAATAATCAACATTAACAAGTAGGAGGAAATAACCGAAAACTTCCTTAATGTAAATAATGCTCAAGATTCAATGTAATTCGTAAGAAGCTCTTCCGACTTTTTACATAAAACCTTCAAAGTTATCTATATATTAATGGTAAAATGTTTGTATGAAGGAACGAAGTTCTTTGAAAAGAATTGTCACAAATATCGAAAAAGAGGTACATCTTATGCATGATTGTAATTTTGTTTTTATTTCATAACTTTTTTTCTCCTGCTTACAATTTCTTGCACACATGTTTTTTTTACTTTTTAATATCTTTTTTCTGTATTAGAGCCTGTTATATAATGAAAAGTATAATATATTCAATATCTTTTTCGTAGCAAATGGGTATACAGTGTGCATAGTCCTTTGACTGATGTCCAGATGTTCTTTTCCATTTCTCTTTTATTATTCTGAGGTGCTACAGATGTTTGTTTTCTTTAGGTGGTCAAAAGGTTGTTATGTTGCAAAGAACATTTATCCGAAAGTAGTAAATAAACACCTGATAATAAAACTTCATGCACAAGCAATACTAGTTTATTTTTTGATTAATTTATTTTGATAAACATCCTTTAGAAGCATCTAGCGAACCCATGTTTTTTTTATTTTCAAAATTATTATACAGGTCTCATATAGTGTGCAAGGAAGTTAGGGAGGGGGGGTGCTACTGCGATGTCATGATTTTGATCATGTCATTTTACAAAACCTTATATTTGTTTATAGATTGGAATTCATGGCTAAGCACTGGCTGGCCTCAAACAAGAAAGTATTGAATGTTGAATTGTTTGGGAAAGATCTGATAAAGAAATTGAATGAAGAACATGAAAAACAAAATATTGGGCATTGGATTTCTTGTTGTTGAAAGGTGAAATAAAACATTTTAAGCTTACAGACAATGTGCTGTCATAAATATAGCAAAATCTGACATCATGATGATCTCAGCACATGAGCATGAACAATAACAACAGGTGAGAGACAAGAAAAGAAATTGTTGTATTGTTTGATCTTCAAAAAAGTAGCATGTGAATTATTGTTAGTCATAAATATAAGCTACTATTTTTGTTGCTTTTAATGATGACTTTCATAGAAGTAACTGAAAGGTCTGCATCGGTAATGATGATGTCAGCATGAGGTGGTACCTCCGACGGTATTTTTAGTAACACATTGTCTTTAAGTTGTTATTTTGACATTAATTCTCCTTTAAGTGAAATAAAACACAATTACCGGTAGTGTTTTCACCATTTTGTGTATCATCAAATGATACAATCTGGTATTTTTCCAACCACGTTAATTCATTATTTTCATATTTACTGGGATTGTATGCCATCATCTGAAAAGATAAAAAATCAGTACATATTCCATCAAAGAGAAGCAATTGCACAAGACAGTGGCAGATGGAGAAGCATTTTTACTGGTGTAAAAACTATGAAGAAGAGTGTTTTCAAAAGGATAATTGTCAATTCTTTTTAAGAAAGTTCTCCTCCATATTGGCTTAAACCAGTTAAATTTCTGCTAGATCTGCCACTGCAGGATAAAACTATAAGCATTTATTTTTTCATATAAACTGACCTGACCCAAAGTACTTTCATTAGCAACTTGCACTCCAATTTTCCTGATAACTTTTGGATAGCCACCAAAGTCGAAAACTACTTCTTGGCAAAAATTACCATACTTTTTTGAATAAAACCGCAACTTTTCATCTTTTCGTTCATTTTCCCAAATTTTTGAACCTTCTGGTAGCTTCACTGAATCTGTTTCTGTATAAAAAATATATTCCATTGAAAATTCTTGACAGTCATTCAAAAAAAATATTCGCTCTAATTGACGGCCAGGAGCTTCCTAAAAAGACAATTTATCATTATCAGATTATTTACTGAACACCGTGATTTTTTTCTGTAATGAAAATACTTTACATGGCCACTTGTGCGGTGGATCTTCTTTACTCTTATTAAAAATTGAGGGTAATGATGAAATGAAAATATACTGAGAGCAAAGGAAAGCCTAGCTTTTAATACCCAAATAATTACTATGCACAGACTTTGATGTGTTATGAGATTTTACATCTAATGTGTAAATGGAAAATCATCACACTAATAAAAGGCAAGGAAAACAACAGGTAACAAACTTGTCATTACTCCCAAATTATGTGGCCTGTTGCTGAATATTGACTCATTTAGAAGATTACACTTAGATAACTTTTAACAAATATTATTTAGGATAGATAGAATCAGTCTTTTTGAGGGATAAATGAAGAGCCTTACGGCTAGAAGATCAGTGTGAACTTAGACCTTGTTCACATTATATCCTTTGGCATGTTAAGTGCTTAAATTGGATAGGACTCTCGTTCACATTGCATGGAGACACATGGCACACTGAACATATACTGGATAGGTTTTGTGGTTTTTACAGTTTACAGTACAGTGGTAACTCTGTGACAAACTTTCATGTGACAAAAGGGATTTTAATCTGAATTGAATTATTGTTCCACAACTATTTAAGGTGTAATCTTTTTTTTCTTTCGATTTTGATATCGCATTGGTCAAATTAAAAAAATACTCTATAAGGTATAAGGGAAGTAAAGATCCTATTCGGAAACACCACTTTTTTCGAAGATGGTGTCATAAGCACATTTCTCATAACTTTTCATTCTTGCCATTTATGTTTTGTTCAGGTTTAGAACTACTAAATAACGGTGGCAATGATAGCGGACATGGTAAACGTGTCTACAAGAGGGAAAAAACGCCAAAGAACAAATCCGAATGATACTTGTCATACAGATGTCCTTGTGGAAAAAGACGAACTAAGTATTAATTTAACAACAAATGAACATGTAACCGTGATTAATCACAAGGAAACGAAGGAGGAAAACTTTGTTGTTGACAGACAATTTATTGAGAGCCGCTTGGAAATGTTTAAAATGGATATTTTAAAGGATGTAAATAAATGTATGTTTAAGCAAAAGGATCCTATCAAATATTTAGAAGAATCGAATCAACTAATGCGCGAGGAAAATTTGTTTCTGAAACGTGAGTTAAAAGAATTAACTGGTTTTTTAGACATTTTAGTTTCCTGCCTTAAACGGCAGAATCATTCAAGCATATCATCGCAAAACCCTTTTCATGACGACACACAAATTAAAGGAAAGGAAATAGATACCATACATAAATTCAGACACGACCTAAACAGTCCGGAAAGCTTATATTGCCAATGCAGGATATGTTCCACCATGTAAAATTTTTTTATTTATGTTCTATTATGTTGGTTTTAATTAGTTTTTAACTATTATTTTTAACTAATGTTTAACTTAAACTTAAACTTACGATAGAGCAGTATGTGAATAAATGAAAGATCAACTGCCTCGCGATCAACTGCCTGATCAATAAGAAACTTAATCAGAAAAAACTAGTTCCTAAAATTTCAAAAATGGAGTATTTCCTAAAATTATCCTCTGTGTAAATATTCATTCTCAAACAGGATTTCCATCATGACTGCAATTGAATTTTATTAAATTGTTATTTCAGATTTTGAATTAAATGGGAAAAAAGGAAAAAAAAATTTGTCACCACAATGGGCTTCCTCACATAATTATATCTCATGCTTCCTCACATAATTAATAATAAGTTAATTTAAAGGATGTCTTACCATAGTTTTGGTGATGGTGAATGTCCATGACAATTCTTTATCTTTGTCAACATGCATTATAAAAAGGTTCTCATTACATAAAATTGAATGTCCTCCAATCAATTCTGTCAACTAAAATTAAAAGAATACACACTCAGGAAGAATAACTTTGATGGGCACAGATCATGTACTTTTGGTTTTACAATTATAAATCTTATGTTAGAATATGTACACTTGCCACATTTTTCTTATCATGTTCTTCATTCAATTTCTTTATCAGATCTTTCCTAAATAATTCAACATTCAATACTTTCTTGTTTGAGGCCAGCCAGTGTTGAGCCATAAATTCCAATCTATAAACATGATCACCGTCTTTAGTAAACACGGAAACAATTAGAAAAAGATCATTATAAGCAGGGTTCGAATTACTGGTTTTTAAGTTTCTGTGAAATTTTATCCTAACAAAACAGCAAAAATGCTAAGTTACGATCAGCAAAAAAAGAAAAGAAAAGAAGATGACTGTAAGCAATAAATACTTTATTACATTAATTCCTACATTAACTCTACTAGCGATCTCACATATTCATTATTCACCTTCTGCAAACCTACATTTAGTTCATAAAATTTTGCGAAGTTATTTGTCTATGTAATTCGTACCCTGATGAGCTGATTACAAATTTCAATTCCATGTGACAGTTAGATTAATTTACCTCTGTTTCCACTCACACAGTTCGTTCTCTGAATGTGCATTATGACAGCTATCTCCCAAATAGCATGGCTGTGGTAGTATGCACATCATCAGTTGTGATTTCAGAATTCCTTCTGGAGGTTTTCTGTACTTCCATTTCATACTAACTGCCATTTTTCCCCAAAGTGTTAAGCTGAATAAACGTATCTCTGTCTATTTCATGGATAAAATTTAGCATTTCCATCTAAAGTATAAATACAAAGGATGCAGTACAAGAAATAATCATTTTGCTTGTTTTAATTATCCAGCAGATCATAATTTGAGGAACATAATTATTTGAGGAAATAATCCTGATTTTTTTCCACGCAAAACAGATCATTGTCAGTTGTATTCTTTCTTTTCTGCTAAATGACTAAGTCTGAACTATTGGTGAAAGTTAAAACAAGTATATACTTAGTTTATTTCATTTTTGTTGTTATTATGATTTTATGATAGACTCTAAATAAATGAAATGAATGAAAAGAGAGACCTTAAAGATATCAAATTTTCAAAGATATCTAAGTTTATTTTGACCTCCATTTGTTCTAATTTTTCAAGAGTTTTTGAGGCTCAATAGCTTTTATCTTGTTCTTGTGCCATTTTGAGGCTCTACCATTATCATAATTTGACATAATTTGAAAGTTATGTTCTTATCTTGTATAACGTGAATAACGTATGTTTATTAAGCAGTTAAAGTTTTGAAAGCTTCTACATCAAATCATCCAATATGTATAATACGGGTGATTCAAAAAAAGGCACCCCTATGGAAATTTGCAAAACTGAAGACTCACTTTATGAAACTCAAAAGTATGTAAGATAATAATTGTGCAAATTTTAACTTCATAAATCTATTCTAGTAATTTTACAGGAACATTTTGTTGAAGATGTGCCAAAACTATTGTGTGCAATTTTATTATTGTCAATTTCTTATTATTCATTTATGTGGCTTTCAAATTTAACTTTCTGAGACATGAAAATTCACAAGGAAATAAAAAAATTGTCATCATATATGTGTTGTTCAATATATTCACCCATTGAAGCTAACCTGACAATGTTTGTTACGTTGCCAATTTGAACATTTGATAATATGTTGCAAAGCAATGACTTCAAAGCTTTATCTTGAGTAATAATTGTGAATCTGAAGCAAACATTCCAAGAAACATTTGAGCAAAAAATGAAAGCATGTGAAAATTTGAAATTATAGGATAAAACAGTCCTATTTTTCACAGCTTATTGAATCCTCCTAGCAGCGACGTATCCAGAGTGTATTTGCTAGCAGGTTGACCGGTATGGGATCCCAAATTCTCATCCCCCAAAAAACAAAAAGTCAAAAATCAATTGGTTGAAAATACCTTGATTTTGTTTGCAAGAACATTTGTTAGTTGGTTCACACTTCCGACATGATGAAAACAAGTTATATTTCTTTGATTTTAATTCTGGGATAGCATTAAATCACAATCAATTTCCCGATTTGGCTCCGATTTTGGTTCTCCAAACTTAATGAGTAAATGAATTTTGTGTTCTTTCCCATGAATCCAATAAATCGAACTTCAAAGCGTGAAAGTTTATCTATTTGTTTTATTAGTTTACAGTTTGTTACCTGTGTGAATAGTTGGAAATGCATTTTCCAGCAATCTGAGAATCATTGTGGCGCCCGCGTCCGGACACAAATCTAAGCAAATGGCAAAGTAAGCAAACAGTATTCCAAAAAAATATCTGGATATGTCACTGCAGAGTCTCAGTAAAATATACTGTTTCACAAGCAAGAAACGTGCTTCAGAATAATATGCTTATAAATGTCATGCTTATAAAACAACAACATGTAACAAAAGATTTACAAGGGTTTCCTTTTTTCTGAATCACCCTGTATTTTTCTGAATCACTGGTGGCCTTGTGGTAGAGTGCTCGCCTCCAGTGCGAGAGGGTTCAAACCTGGCCTAGTCATGCCAGCGACTATAAAAGTGTGAATCGATCCACTCAGCTTAGCACTCAGCTTGAGAACGGGATTGATATCTAAGGGGTTGTCCGGTTGAGCGTTTGAAGCATACTTGCAGCTTCCGTAATGCAAATGGGGGGCTTTAAATGCTCTGGAGCCTCCTTCGCACGACCCTCATTGATAACAGTTCTTTCAGAGTGCATAAATTCAAAAAATACTGCCAAAAATATATAATTTCCTGGTTTCCATTATTTAAATGTTTTTTGTTCAGCAGGACTTGGATTGCACCAAAATAGTATAATTGGTATATATTTTTTAAATCTCTCAATCCTGTCATGATGAAATTCTTGACAAATCTCTGTGCAAACCACCATCTGTTTCAGTCATTTATTACACCACACGGTCTAATCTTGTTGAAAGTCGAAAAAGTAAAATCTCACGCTATAGCTAAGGCAAATGCAATCTTTATCATCAGAGATCAAAAATCAAAATTTTGAAAATTCAAAAGGAAATATAATTATCATCAAAATTATTTCTGGTGTTTGAGGCAGGATGAAAAGATATATTTTCGATAATTTTAGAGTGAATAGATAACTGGCTCTTAAAGGCGCCAACTGTTTCAACTTCCTTCATATGGCTTGGAATATTCCACATGTTTGACCCACAATGGGTGAAGCTATTTCGAATAACATTAGACAAGCACCTTGAGATAACAAAATTGTTCTTACTACGTAAAACTGATGGGATGATGAATTCTAAAGCGATTGTAAAGTCTGTGTGGGACTTGCTTCATGAAGATTTTGTATATGAAGTACACAAGTACAGCTTTCTTGTAATAAAACATTTTCCAGGAGACTGCAGTTGCTAATGTTATTGTTGTAACTAAAAATTATCTTCGCTGCTCTGGCATGAATATCATTTACTTTATTTAGGAGAGCTGTTGAACAGTTACACCCCACACACTAATGTTAAATGTTACACTAGGAGAGAATACTGCCATGGTGCCATGTAAATAATATTGTTAAAGATCCCAAATTATATGCTTGTAAATATTGATTATAGAATTAGGGATTATTTAGAGCAAACAAAGTGAAAGTTTAACTGGCAACACAGCATTATCTTGAGATTTCCAGTAAGATCTGCATCAAGCAGTACTTTTAATACAGTTACTTTAGGAAGAGCCTTTTGACATTTATAAATATTCTAAAGTTGCAATAAACGGAACAAAAAATTTTAGTATCCTTAAAAATGCAATGTAAATAAAACCTAAAATTAGCTACCTACTTTCCCTTTCAAACAACATTCGGATTCGGAGATTCCGGGAAACATAAACCTAGAAAGTCAGAAGCAGCCTTGGAACACGATAACGTCTAGCCTGCACTCTATGATAACCAACCCTCTACTAACAAAGGGGTGGGTGAGGACGGGTTAGATAGGGCCCAGTTTTTCAATTTCGGCTGTGTAAACAGTTGAAGAAGGGATATAAATTCCAAGGAATATTAATTCCAAAGCCCTTTCAATTTCTTGTTTTAGTAAATAAATCTCGAGCGTTTGAAGCGGGCGCTTTCATAACAGAGGGTAATATTGGAAATATAAACTACTGCTTTTAGAATCATTAAAAAGTCGAAGACGTTGTTAGTGCACTAACAAAGAATTCCACCAAACCGCCTTTTACGATTTGCGTAGAAAATTCCAATGGAACTATATACAGTAAAAGTTCCGGTAGCTCGAACCACCAAGGGGTGAATGAATATTGTTGGAATAACCAAATGTTCAAGAGTCTTTAATTAGGAGGTGTACTAAACAGTTATATATTATCTGGTGTGTACCACACTCTGTTTTCATGGAATGCAAAAAAATCTTACCACTGTAATTTTTTCAACGCAAAAAAACAAAACAAAAAAAATTAAAAACGAGAGATATACTTGGTAATACTGATGTTTCTCAGAAAGAAACAAAAAATAACTATCCTGGAAAGTCAGGGGTTTTTTTTACTACGGTTTATATTTGAGAATGCAATTTGTTTAGTGCGTTCATCACAGTTGGAAAACACTGAGATCTGCTGAATATTCTCAGTGTGTTTTCTGAGATAACTTCAACTGCCTGAAAACGAAATCATTCAGAATGTCTACATCGAAATTGCGTTTAATGCGACTTGTTTTAAAATGTAAGAAATGCTTTAAAGTTTCTTTAGTTTCCTTTGTTATGGTTTTCTTGCTTTTTCAAGGGAGATGTATTTAACGATACACTTTTACTATGTGCATTACTTGATGGGATAGAGCTTCCTCAGTCTTAGTTTTTGACATGGTTAAAAAATGCATTGATACCTTTTTGATTGCATGGAAATGTTTGATTGACATTGCGATTTTCCTTGTAACCTTTTAGGTAAACAATATCAATTATAACAACAGAAAGAAGCAAACGAGCTGTTAATATGCAATTGTCGTTAACATGCTTTTGCAGTCTTTGGTGGTTGGTTGCTTTGTTAGGTATCGATAATGTGTTGGGTAGTGTATCAAGCAGCGAATTTACCAAGATGCTCTATCGAACTGGTCGATATCCAAGATCGTTACACAAAACGTTACTTGAACGAAGACCATACCAACACGTCGTTCTTTTTAAACATCACTCACGTCATGGAAATCATCTCGACAAAAAGACAACAATACGCAAACGAACTTTAAAAATAACAAGAACCTCTGGAGGTGATGATCCCCTTGATGTAAATCGACGAAAGCACGTTATTACGGGTCCTTTCGCTGCTGCTGTACGAGTAACGAATACTAGGAAAAATGGCGCAGTTAAATCACATCATAAAGAAAAACCTGGAAAATCGACAGTGTTGGTTAATAAGAAAAATTATGTGAGGAAAATTACGAAGGATTTAAATTTGCACAGACCATCATTAGATCCTATGGATCAAAATCGGAAAAAGTATGTGGTACAACCACAAGATATAACCGGAAGCCGAAAAGATGATATAATTAACGGCAGATATTACTATCAAACCATTGGTAGCGATGTTTACCCTTTTGATGGTAATAAAAGAAATTCGCTTTCGGTAAGATGCTTGCTTCGTCCTAAATAATTTATCATTTGGTTGGTGGGTGTTTTTTGTCCAGTGTAGGGAGAATTTCTCTATATACTTTAATAAGATAATGCTGCTTTTTGCTTTCGATATATTCATCAAAAGGGAAAATGAAAAAGTATTCTGAGTCATTTTAGTAGTTATCCTGCTAACATTGTTAACATGATTAATCACCTGTTATATATTGTATATTAAAATTAAAACATTATTTTTCTTTATTGCTACAAACAGTTAAAGCGAAAACATTTTCTGTTTGTATCACAATTAACTTGTTCCACTTCCTAGGTTAAGGAGAAAGATCAAAAGATTACAGCAGAGACGAAAACAAAACCCTATTTGCAAGATAAAATCATCAGAGGAGCAAATGAAAAAGAAGTAGTTTTCTCCACTGGAGACAACGATGATTCAAAACCTGTGGAGGTACATTTTTATAACTTATCTTGTCAAACTTGCCAATCAAGATATTGAGAAAAAGAAGTGCCTCGTTTCTTTATTGATTAATAATTACATTGTACTCGTTCGTTTAGTGGAACTCTCAAGGGAGAATAGTGTTTTATTTGATTGGTGCAACTAAAAGTCTGTTTCCATTCAGTACTTTCGCCCGCTCGCTCGGAAAAAACAACGCTACTGGCGTCAGCGCATGCGCAATTGAGCTGGACTTTGGTCGAGCCTGTGGATGCAGACGGAAAAATCAACGCTCGTGCACATCTAATGATTTTTCAATGCGCACGCTTATAAAATTGAATAGAGATTAAAATATACGCTCGATTGATGCACGATCGGTGACAAACAGTCGCTCGCTCGGACGATATTAGTGAATGGAAACTGACCTTTAAACGAGGTCAAAAATGTTAGATGTGCACGAGCGTTCATTGGTCCGACTGTATCCGCCAGCTCGAACATAATTCCAGCTCCATTGCGCATGCGCTGACGTCAGCAGCGTTGTATTTTTCGAGCGATTGGGCGAAAGTGCTGGAAAATGACCTTTATGGAAATAGTCCGACTTAAACGGTGTCCAATCCCAATTAACAGGGGTATACTCTATAATGGTAAAAAACTATTTTAATCATTTTGCCACTAACAGAGGGGCGAATTCATCCCACTACTCTTTGACAGGGAAAGGTAGAGAGAAGCTTAAAAATGATTCTTCCCATTGTAGTTTTATCTAGCTGAAAATAACGGTCAACTTAACCTCGCACATGGAAGATCAGCTGATAAACTTCTAGAAGAAAATCGGTTGACGCAACCCGTTGATGGGTTCAGCGCCACAAGGCAAGAAAAAGTAAAGTGGCTTTTGTCTTTTTGATGGACTTGTGTACAAAGTTGAGATAACTGTGACAGACAAGATAGACAATAGATTTTTTCATAAATTACGTCACAACATCCATCATTTCTAATCTTTATAAATAATTACTCCGTACTTAAGCTTAATAAAGGAACAAGGTGAAATATTTTCCCTGAGGTATCGTTTCTCTTTGTAAACCACCCAAGCGTCGTTAATGCTCAGGGCGTAAACGAGGCGATGGATGTAACGACGTAATTTATGAAAAGTCTATTGAAAGAAATTTTAGAAATTGCTAAAATTTACTTAATCTAGGATAGAGAGAAAGAACGAAATGAGTATATCAACCAAGTTTTGGACGGACAATCAGAAAATGAAGAGAAAGGCCAAGTTCCAATTGCAGGTGTTCCCTATCCAGATGGAAATTTTGATCAAAATTTCCACAATACTATGACAGCTGTTCCGTTTCAACTGAGTATAAGTGAGAATCATCACCAACCAACTGTGGTCCATGTAAGTTTGTTTTGTTGTTATGCAAACTGGTTAAACCTTCATAACATGATTTTGTGAGTAAAGATAATTCCCCTTATAAATTTATAATAAATTTGGCTTATGAAAAACTGGGAGTAGATGTAGGAATACCCAGAAATTTGTTCTCTAGAAACAATGTTTAGAATGAATAGAACCATTCCTAAATTTCTAAATAAAGTGAATTCATTCATTTCATTCATTGTTATTCTTGTGTTATCACTGCTACACGGAATTGATGGTGATCTGAACCCACCATCTTCATCAGGTCCGAACATAATCTTGTTGTCGATAATAGTACTGTAATGAATCTATTCAAAGGAAACGGTACAGAGATTTTCTCCCAAATTAAATTATTTATTCTTGTTTGTTTTAACAGGAGCAGGAACAGCTGGCAGAACATGTACATAAATTTCCAGAACAGCAGCAACAACTGCAGCAGCAGCAACAGGAGATTAGCTATCCTGAAAACAACCAAAAGTTTGATGACAAGCCACCAGAAGAAGCAACATACGGTGATCATTGGAATAACCAGGTAGGAAATCGTTTTCCATTATTTGTAAGCTACTAAAATCAAGCAAATATAAAGTTGGAGTTGGAGAAGTTGTTTTAAGAGAAAATTTTGTAAAATTCAGCTATACTTTTATCAATTTAGCAAGAAAATGCAAGAGCAGACGAACAAAATGACCAGAGCTTATCTGAAAAAATCAAGAATTTCAACAAACTTATGAATAAATTGCATCGTACTGTAGTGGCAAGCCAACAAGTAAAACCAGGACCAGAACAATCAATGAGGGTACCAACAGAACAAGAGGTTGACATAAGAACCATACATGTTTTATACAAATTTTTAAGAATAGAGGCATCATTGTATATAATATTGGCAAAATACGCATATTCAGAAATGGGAATAAATAATACTCTAATGAAGGTTATTATTGAAACAGGAGATTTATCTACGCTTATTTTAAAACATTCAAGCTATTTTGTATCATAAAAGAAAGGGTATTTTATGGGGAAAAGGGAAAATCGGACGACTCGAACGAACGGAATGAACCTGATAAGATAAAAACCGGGAAGATCTGGTTGATTTATTTTATTAAAATCACGATCAATTAACGATGATTTCTATTTGTTTCATTTCAAGGCTCCTCATGTGGCGGAAAATATGAATTGGCAACATCAGCCATACAATGAAGAATATCCAGCTTATCCTTCTGACCAACAACGATTTGATGAAATGGAAATGCAAAGACCTGATGATATGCAAGGACCAGAAAATCACGAGAATGGAATGGGTAGATTTCAGACAGCTTTTAAACTCACGAAAGCCATCATGAACGGTGCTAAGAACGTTGACGAACCAGGTCATCCTGATATTAAAATTAATGGCCAAACTCTTATTCCAGAAGTATTCGAAGCATTCAGTAAAACCAATAATGATTTGAAACAAAGATATGATATGTTACAAAGATGGGCCCTAACTCGTTCAACCACTGCTTCTGAAAAAGAACTGCGTCAACAAATCAGGAACTTAAATGAACTATCTGACATGGTTCGTTTGGTAAACAACTTGGAAAAGGACATGTTAAAAACCATTCTGAAGAGAAGAAGGGGAATGGGAGTGACCACAAGTTACAAACATGAAATTATACCAGATAGTAAAGACCAGTCAGTCCACCATCGATTCCATAGTCCGAGTGATGTCCATGATCTGCTGCAATACATTTATGATACCTATATCGAGAATCGAACTGTGGATGATATACCTGTTGTTCTCCAAGCATTTCAAAAGTCCGTCACTGACATTGTCACTAAGAAGAATATCTCTGCTTATAACAATTTTACAAATGACCGAAATGTTTCCATAGATTCGGCTTTAATTGGTCAATCAATAGAGAACCTCAACAAACAAGTGAAAGATGAAAAAAACAATGGGCTTGCTGCTTACACTCTTGATGACGATGCCTTGACAAATTTCGATTTTGATGACCATTCAGGAAAGCAAGGATTTTTTAAAGATTTCGATATAAAGTCAGCTTACAAAGATCATGCTTTAAAAGACGAGGATGACCATAAGCTTAACAAATTTGTTGATAAAAAGAAAGATTCTCCTATAATAACAGTAAAACTGCTCAAAGCATTAGATTTATTTTTGGACAGTATTGAAATAGGCAGAAAGATCAAACGATTTCGTTCGAAGGTTGAAGAAGTAGCTCACAGTATGAATGGATCTGTTCTAATGACAAGCAGCATGAGACATTCTTTAGGCGAGCTGAATAAGGAAATAAACGAAACACTACATAAATCAAACGGTTTCAAATCATATGAGTCAAAGAATGGAACAAGTCGATTAGTTCACGATGCTATCGAAAATAAAACACAAAATTTTATTGCTCAGGGGTTTCATGGGTCAAATAGCGCCCCTGTACATCAACTTCCTGAGAACCGTAGTCCCGAAAGTTACCAGGAAAGACTTGAACAACTGAAGAAAGCCCTAAACGGAGACGTTGCGGAGGATTACAATAATAAACCGTACGACGACAATGGCATTTACTACGAGAAGCATAAAGAAGACCCAAATTACCTTTCCTATGAGAAACAGTGGTACGAGAATGCCACAATTAACGGCGGAGATGGAAAACAAGAACCAATACACTATTTCAATCCCAACATGAATGTCGAAAATTTCACTGCATCTGTCAATAATACTGCTATGGTATACGTGGACCCGCACTCACTGTATGCTCACATACCAGATTTAAATCACGAAATGTTAGAACATGATATTACTGATGGCTCCTTCAACGAGAAAAACATTACAAAGTTGAACAAAGAAGCTTTGAAGGGGTTGGAAGCCATAAATAAAGCAATTCCATTCGAAAAACTTTTGAAAACGGAAAACAATACCTCCCTGCATGATCTCAGTCCAGAAAATATCACTCAACTGAATAATGAAGCCGCAAAAGGATCCAAATATTACCACGACCAGTTGTTGAACCACACTGACAGTTTTGATAAAGAAGTCCAAAAGATTATTGATAGTGCCATCAATGAAGCCAAAAATGGTTCTTCTGTTAGCTATTATTATCAAGGTGAAAAAGACGGTAGTGATCATTTCGATGATTCAAAGATTTCTAACAGTAAGTTAGAAACTCCAAGATACGAGATGAATACAATGTATAAAGCTCTAGATAATGGTAACAGGAATGTAAACATGGCTTTAAACAAACATAAAATTGATGCAGAGACAGCGAATGCAACCATTGATTACTTAAGTCAAGAAGATAAGTATATCAACAATATGTTCTTTGAAGAGAATAACGAGACCTCACCAGCACTTCGGAACAACAAAAATAACTTCCGAATCAAATCTTATGCCAAGTTTGAGAATTCAGACAAAAAGGATCATACCCCCAATAATACAGTGAATGGAAGTTCAAAAGTAGACAACCCAAGTCTACACAATTCCAACAAGGAGAGCAACTCACGTCTACACGATCCCAACAAGGAGAGCAACTCAAGTCTACACGATCCCAACAAGGAAAGCAAAGAGATTGGTCAACAAAAAATGCATCAGCAAGATAATGATGATTTTGACGCTTCACAAATAGAGCATCTTAGAAAGCTTGTCAAACACCTTCAAGATCAAAGTCCTGGTGAAGCTTTTAGTACCTCCAATATATCTCCTGATTTAGTAGGGGATACGCCCAAAGTTGCTACTTTGAAAAACGTTGAATCCACTAGTGCAACGCAGTCCAAAGAACAACATACAGTTGATGATATGAAAAAGCTAGAGAAGGAATTCTTCGTTGCAAAAAATTCTTCTGAAAATAAGGAACCAACTCTACAGGGCAAAAACGAACAAGAGAAGCACACATCTACCAAAGAAAATTTCCATAAGAATCCCATTACAGAAAACAAAGGCAGTTTATTGTGGCATATATCTGATGAACCTCGCATTTCCAATGAAACAGAACCAGTGTCAGACTTTGGCATCAGACGAAACACGTTGAATAAAAAACTAGATTCTGATGATGAAAGATTTAAGAGTGAAGAAAATGATTATTTGATAAGAGAGCAAGAAAGTAAGGAGACTAAGTTCAACAAAAGAACAAACAATGGGTCGAAGAATTCCGAAGGAGATACTGGTCAAGTTGTTAAAGCTATTGATTCCGCGACAAATTTTAAAGAGCTTGAAAAGGCGATTAGTGAAATCAAAAGCGAGAAGAAAACTTTAGAACTAGTTCATCAAGTTGCAAGTGGCCCTGAACTTGAGCAAGTAAAGGAGGGAGACTTTGATAAACGTAATATGAAAGGCTTGGACATGGACAAAGCTCAGAAGTTAATGGAAGAAATAAACAGTATATCGTACATAGACGATGATGACGATGCCATGCAAGGTACACACAGAAGCCAAGTGCCGCAGAATAAGAATAATAAACGAAGCAAAATATATGTAGGCTCTCGACACTTTATAAAGAAAAAGAGAAAACCAATTCAAAAACGACATGTAACAGTGTATAAAAAGCAACCGCAAAGATTAAAGGCAAGTCCTTTTGGGAAGAAACGCAGATATCATAAACGCAAAAGGCACGGCAGATGGAAGGCAAAATCTTCAATCAAAGGGACTAAAAAGAATTTAATCGAAGGGAAAGATGCAGACTTACTACTTAAAGAATCGTTTATCGACAAATTATCAGCATCGCAACAAAAACTCATCTGGCACATTCTGAAAAGAGCTTACCACAATGCAGAAAATGCAACCACTAACGCAACAGTAATAAACAAGACTTCTACTGAGGAAAAGAAACTTTTCATAGCAGAAGACGAGAAATCCCAACAAACATTGGATTCTTTACTGAAGTCCTTTTTGGAAGAAAAGCCAACAAATACTGAAGATTACAGTTTCATCTCGAACTTGGGTACTGGGAAAAAGAGTGGAGTTGGTAACAACACGAGTGACGTCAGTGCAAATACTCAAACTGTGAATGGCTCTGTGGATCCGTATGCTACAATTAACTTAGCACTTAAACCAGAATTACCCCAAGATCTCACAGTCCATCCAAATAATTCAACAGACGTTTTCCCCACTGACAAAGGGGATTTTAATCTTTCAAATCAACAGAAGGTTGCAATACGTCCAAGTAATACTTCTTATATGCAGGATAATAGAATCTCGTCAACAGATGGTGCTCCGCAAAATAAAAAAAACGAGTCACTACAGACATCAAATGAAGATATGACGAATGGAAACAGATTCTCTGAAAACGAAAACAATGAGTCGTACGAGGATGGAAACAACGAAGAATATTTTTTCAAAGACGGAGTTAAAAGGGGCAAAAATATAAAGGCCAGCACAAAAAGCCCTATAAGAATGCTTGGAAACAGTACAACAGAAGTAACTAACAAGGAGCTACCAAGTATTATGAAACATTTAGATAAGGTATCTAAGTTCGTGGATAATGAAACTGCAACACTACTCAATCAATTTAAAAGCACGAGTATGAATTTCACCAACGATGAAGGAGAAGGTTCAGGAACAATGGTGTCGTGCAAAAACCAAAGCAGCGTGACAACAGATGGCGACGACATATTCAATTTGCCTGTCGAAAAATGTATGGAGAGAGTAGCGGATAATACAAATCATCAAGCACAAGCTAAGAGTAAATTTGAAAAGAAGGATGATGGAAACTGCAAGCAACATTATCTTACAATCAAAGATAATGGATTTACTTACAAGATTCCTGCAATTAAATGTAATAAAAATGATGGAATTGATTCGGCTGGTCTGTTGCATGTGTCAGATCTTATGTTTGCTAATACATCAAAAACAGGAGAAGAAGAAGAAGAAGAAGAAAAAGGGAAAGAAAAGAACTCTACACAAGCGTTGGAACAAGATTCTAGTGATTGTGAGCCGTTGTATAAAACTCTAATGGATGGTGAAACCGCTTACAAGATTAAAGTCGGCTGTAAACAGAAGATTGAAAAAGCGTCGGCCACCACAAAACCAAAATCAGAGAACAACGAAAATATAAAGGACAAAAATGGTACCGTGGAAGTGATACGTATTGCCAAGCCAGATCGAAATGAAAGGGTGATTTATAAGGGCAAAAACATGATGATGACACAAGATGATTTGGGCAGCGAAAAAATCATAATAAACGGATCAAATAAAATGATTGAAATAGGCTATCCACCTGAAGACGATCAAAATGGGTTCATCACACTCAAACAGGGAAACCGCTTATACAAAATACCATATAAAAACCACACCTTAGAGTCAAACGACAATTTACTAGCCAAATCAGAATTATCATGGACGCCAGATTATGTACGTGCACCTATGAGTAATACCGAAACGTTCAAAGTTCGTAATACAGCCATTACAAAGGATACCTACAAGAACGGTGCAAAAGTGATTACAATGGAGAAGGAAAAAGCCAGCTTATCTATATACTACCCACCAAAAAACAAGACCAGAAAATATCATGATACCGGCTATATGATTTTAAAGGAGAATGGCAAAACGTACAACATTCCTCTTGATGGAAACAAAACGTTAAAAGTTATAGGCAATAAGACATATCTCGGTAGCGATGCTTTCAAAAATATTAACAAAGTTGAAGAATCGATAACACCGTCCGCCACCAGTGATACAAACGCTACAACTGATAATATATTGAATCGAATCCAACAAATTGTTCCTCAGGTGGATAACGAAAGTAATGCAAAAGACGATATAATGCACATAAAGGAAAGAAGGTAACTGTCTTATTAGCATGAATATTTGATCATATCATTTTTTGCCTATATTCTATTTCTGAATCTGTTGTGTCTTTAGATTTCGCAACGATGACTTTCAGTACCAACCGAAAGCGTATAAAATCGATAAATTTCGACATCAGAAACATTTAATTGAAGCGGGTCCCAAATCAAATGAGTATGTAAATGAAGATAGTATGGAGCCAGTTGATGAAGAACACGAAGAAGAAAGAAGCAAGTTCGAGGGAAACGATGAGGAGGAGAGCGAACTTGGCGATGGAAGGTTACATCGCGATCCCAATCATGTGGAAGTTTTTCCAACGATACCATTCAGAGGGGTGGATTTAAGTGAATTCGCTGGTAGTGAACGAAAACAAAGTGAAGACGGAGATGAGAAAGATGATGAACACAACAGAGGAATTGAAGAAGATACCGAAGCACATCGTTTTGGAGCTGCAACTGTAGAAGATACAGAGCAAGAACGTAATCATGAGAATGAACAACAAGAGAACGAAGAAAACCATTTTGAGCCAGTAAACGAAGATGAGATGCCAGCTCCAGAAGACCAAGAAGAAGATCACCGCGAAAGCGAAGAAGATAGACCAAATGAAGAAAATCGGTCAAGTGAAGAAGAAGAAGATCGGAAGAGTGAAACAGATGAGGATGAGCAAAACTTCTTTCCTTTGCAAGAAAAATTTACAGGTGCAAACGATGACAGTAAAACTATGAAACCACCTCGCATTCCGTCGCTTATATTTTCACCACAACTTGTTCCTGGTGGCGTTGGACTACAGAATCTGCACCCTTTTA
Organism: Turritopsis rubra; assembly: GCA_039566895.2. Lineage (NCBI taxonomy): Eukaryota > Metazoa > Cnidaria > Hydrozoa > Anthoathecata > Oceaniidae > Turritopsis > Turritopsis rubra. The sequence goes on along the minus strand of CM077625.1, from coordinate 17,090,100 downwards.
GTAATTATAAATTACCACCCTCTTCTCACGGTAGCGTCTCTGTAACTGGTCTCCAAAACGGAAAAGAAGAGAATGTGCAGATCACACCGATTACTGGCTCCATGAATCCAGACATCAACGATAGAAATCGACTAGAAGATTTTACCACATATGCAATGGGAAGAACAATAAAGGGTGGTCGTAAGCGAAAGAAGGGTAAGGAAAATACGAAAAAGATGAAGCAATTTGTTAACGACATAGTGGACCCTTCTCAGCCAAAAGCTCTGATGTCTTCTGCACCACTGATGTCTTCTGCATCACTGAATCAACTGGCATTCCTGCGAAAAGTCCAAGGTTCGACTTTAAAGCAAATCGGATATGAATTCAACCGGTTGCAAAACGAGGCTATTCATAATTACATGCATCCAGCAAACGATAAACTCGATAAAAGCGATAAAGAAACATTACAGAAATTGGGTTACACTAATTTAGAATTTGATAAATTTAACAAGCAAATAGTAGGGAAAAAAAGGAGTGCGAAATCCCTCACAAACGTTGGAATTGACGTCAATGGGAAAAGACTTGGCAATTTAAATTTGCTGCCACGTAATATTCCAAGCTTTCAAGGATAGGTCTTAGGGTAGACATTGTGATGTTGTTTTGCAATATATTGATGCAAAGAGATTTTACGATCTTCAAAATCAAATTATATTAAAAAAGGATTTTCAAACTTTTCAGAAGCAAAAGGATATATTTGCATAAATTATGAAGTCAGTGGATGGAAATGAAAGTGTCATCATTATTGGTGACCAGTACGAAGAAAATGATCTAACAGCGAACAGCTATAAAAAGCAAATGAGAAACAGACAAAATTATATTAGTAGTAGTAGTAGTAGAAATACGTACTATGTTTAAAATAAGAATAATCATTTTATTTTTATAAAAAATTAAAACCTTTCTCTTTTTATAATAACATGGTACAGTAAATCCTCGATTATCCGAATGTCGATTATATTTAAGCTTCAAAATTTGGATCACAAGTGTGTCTACCTTTATCCTCAATTAACCAAACAAAAATTCCAAGTAAATTTGATTTTTTTTTTCTTGAAATATTTGGGTTGAACATAAGTTGATATGTTTGGAATGTGACCGACTTTTTTATTAGCAATTTTTCTTCCTCGATTATCCGAATCTTCGCCGTCTTAGAACAGTGTCAGTTGAGTTCAACCGTTGAGATAATCGAGTACTATGTGTTAGTGGAATACGAAGAAACAGATGTTTCCATAGAAATGCCAAATGTTTTGGTAAAATTATTGAGTTGCCAAGCAACTTTGTGTATCAATCAAAATTTGGAAATTGAAGTCTAAATACAAGTGGAAGGTTCGAGTAGAAACGTATTTATGACGTGATCAACTCATAAAACCAAATAGAACTATATCTTCCCTAGAAAATGATTAAAGTGCCAAATCCAAATCAAAGAAAACCCTCCTCTGCTTTACCGAAACTAATTTTGTCTGTTTTCCTTCTTCGACTCTTGTTTTCAGAGTATGTATACCTTGCATGTATCGATACACGAAAGTAATTCTTTGAAAAGTTCAGTATAACAATAGGCTCTGTGAAAGTACATACCGTAATGCGTCGAATAAGCGCTCGGGCGCTTATTTAATTTGTGAGGTTCTAGGGTGGGCGCTTATTTAAAAAAATTGATTTGGAAGTAATAAAAAAAAAAAAAAATGAAATGTGTTTTTAATTGAAGCACTTTTTTCTTTTTCTCTCTTAATAATGATTTCAAATATGTATTTCTGCATCTTCATCAGCCTCCTCGTCTTCCTCGATAAGCAACATGTCTGGACTAGCGCCAGCGATATCATTCTTATCAACATCGAAAGGGTTTGATTCCTCTGTATTTATGTATTCAAACTGCTCTTTCAACATTTTACGGCCTTTGTGACAAGGCTTACCTTCCTTGAAACAAGTAATGTCATCATCCTGGCTTCCATCGGTTGCGCAAGTCACTGCACAAGAAACAAAGGAATCTCGAATCATTTCCTTGGTCAGCTTTTCCCAGGATTTCAGAATCCACTGAACCACTTCCCTTTTTAGGGGTGCTTTCAAATTCCCACAATCTGTTTCCTCGGTTAATCCTTTGGAAGCGAGCCATTCGTCATAGAATTCGGTACAATGCTCCTTGAAAGGTTTATTTCAACACACATCGGGTGCTTGTATATAACGTGTGCATCCTCCTGGAACCAAGACCGCGTCAATATTTTTGTGCTTTAACGAATCGGATGCAGAATCTTTAATGTGACACGAGTAGTTATCCCAAGCCAATAAACGTCTCCCAAAGGAGAAAGTTCCAAGAACATTGTTTATCCAGCTGCTTGTCAACTCGGTATTCATCCATCCGTTAGATGCGACCACACATTTTCCGCTAAATTCTTTGTTTAACTTTTCTACCTCTCTCTTGGCTCCTTTAAAAACGATAAACGGCTTCATTTTTCTCCATTTGCTTTGGCTGTTAAACAAACTGACACACGGCTTTTTTCATGCCCCGTTGACTTCAAATTGACATTTTTGGATCCTGTTTTGTCGACTGTAGAAGTTGAAACCATGTCGCACCAAATAGGAATCTCATCCATGGCAAAAATGTTATTTATGACATAATTGTGTTGCAGCCTTAACTTCCGAGTTCGTAAAATGTACGCTACAAGTTTGGCTATCTGTCTTTCTGACAAACGGACGTTTTGCTTCTCAAGGACAGCCCATATCTTTTCATGAACTGCTTGCTGAAAAATCTAATTCTGATGTGTTGTCTCCCAGCCTTTTTTCTGATAAGAGTTCGAGATACTCGCAGTCCTTTAAGTCGGCGATCCAAAACCCACTCCAAAACCAAGTTTTCTAGTTCCTCACTAAACAGTTTTCTCCCCCCCCCCCCCCCCCCCCCCCCCCTTCATTTTTTGTGTTTAGTCTTGATTTTTCTGGTGGTTTGAATGATAAAATGGCGCGATAAAAAGCAATGTCTTCAACGTATGAAATGTTGTACAAAATTGAATTTACGTGTCCTATTCGTGGTCATCACATTTACAAAGATAGTTGGTCACCGCACATCGGAAAGAAACTTCATTGCAAACCCGACCCAAGGGATGAAGCACGGACGTATGATAAGCATGCGCTGGGTGTTTATAAACTTGTAGAGGGTGAATATGTTTTGGTAGGGCACGCCCCTAAAGAGTTGTCGCGGCTCTTGTCGTTTTTTTCTCACAACTGATAGTGAGAAAAGAAAGGCTTAAATGCAGAAAAAGAGAGATTGGTGGTTCCAGCCAAATACACGGCAATGACAGATGACATCAAGTTCGCAAAAGTTTTGATGGAGAAACTCCAAGAAAAGAAAAAGGTCATTGACATTATGATACATGAAACTATTTCATAAAAAGTTTCCATGTTATTATGATGAAAAGGAAAAAAATGAGAATGAAAACTAAAACAAACTGTGTTGTTCATTCAATCTTTCTTGCTGAATTACCTTCCAATTATGTTTTCGTCGAAAATTCGAATAAGCGCCCGTTTCTGAAGGTTGAAGGATGGGCGCTTATTCGAGGGCGCGCTTAATCGCGAGGGGCGCTTATTCGAGGCATTACAGTATATTATGACACAAATTTGTTACATCGGTTCCACGTTCACTATACTTTTAGGAACAGTTTAAGTTTTTGAGCAATGAAACAATAATAACGACAACTTGAAAGCCTTTGGAGTGTTTTTCAAACATACTCACCAAATGTTCTGCCCACAGATGACTCAGCTTTACACAAGTAAACATTGATAAATATTGATAGGCTTGGGAACTAACTTGCACAACGGTTTTAATCAATCAGCAGACTATTCAACATAGGGTAAAAAAGGGAATATACTCGTCATGATCAGAAATGTTAATTATTAAATTTTCATTTGCAGTTACCATCAATAATGAACTAGAAATTTCTCTACATGTCATGTGAAACTCCGTTTTCTATACTTTCTATTTGTCCAAAGTTATTTTTTATTCAAACGATCATGTTGCTAAACAAACAGACATCGAATCTTAATAAGCACATAAGGGCAAACACTGGATAACACAAAAATAATAATTTTTCGTTAGGGCATGTTGATAAAAACATATTTTAATGTGATATAAACATAAAAAAAGGAGATTCTATTACTGAGAATATTGAAATACTAGGGAAGGATATTCTCGGCATAATGGGCAAGACATTAACACTTGAAGTGCTTTGTATGCTATCAAAAATTCCCAAAGAAAATTGTACATGTATCCACGAAAAGATTATGGCGTCAAAGTATTACAATCTCTTATGTATTCCAAAAACAACTAAAACAACCTTCGTCTACTCAAAAGCATCTCAGATTTACGGAATCGTGGCTTTAATAGCATCAGTGATTGGACTTATTGGTAACAGTCTTGTTTTACTTGTGGCGTGGAAGAAACGAAACAAGTATCTCACCAGTCAGAAAGCTATCGCCAACCTTGCTGGCAGTGACTTTATTTTTGCATTGTTGCAGTTGATCGTGTGTTTGCCAGCGTTGTGGACAGATAAGTGGTTGTATGGTAACACTTTGTGCAAGATCCTGAGAAGCGGCGAGACGTTGAGTGCAGTTATAGCAATTGGGTTTATTGTCATTATTGGTACAGAAAGATTTGTAGGGGTTTTCAAGCCCGTATTCAATTCACATAAGTTGATTAATATTTTATGTTGTTTAAACGTGACAATGGGACTTTGTACCGTCATCCCGTTGCTTATATATGCAGGTGTTAATCCACGTGGGCATTGTTCAGTTCAATGGCCAGAAAGTAGTTCTTCTGTGATTTACAACAGCTATCTTTTCGCCACAGTTAGTGTAACACCATTGATCGTTGTCATCCATCACTACATTTTCATTGTTGACAAGTTAAGGGTGAATTTAGCAGACAAAACTCTTCGGGACTCAATGGATAAAAAGTTGCATCAGAAACGCATAAAAGAGAACTGGAGAGTTGTAAAAATTGTTTTGGGCTTAATTGGAACATTTATTTTATTTGTGTTTCCCAAGCGCATAATTCTGCTTTACCTAAGTTTGAACAACGTGTCACAGTCGAAGTATAAGGTGCTGTCGTTGATAACACTGGTGACGTATCCGTTTCATGTTGCTTTCAACCCGCTTCTGTATAGTGTTATCGATGAAAGATGGAGAAACGAAATCCAATCCATATTCTCTCCATGTTTTAACTGCAAGACTATAAAGGAACTAGAAGCATTGAGCTATAAACATGGCAGTATGACCAGAGAAGAGACAGGAACAATAGAGCTGACCAATATAACATAACGTAATTCTCCATCTTTCCTAGAAAGGCGCGAACCAGTAGAAGTATTCAAAAAGATTCTTCTTTGAATCATAGTACATCAGTTATCAATGGTGGAATTGGTGCAAATTATTTATTTGGGGAAAGTTCGCAAATTTGTTTTCGCTGTTCACTATAGATTTGCCTAACAAGATGCGATCATCACTAGTTCGCGGTCAAAACTTTGTTATTTTTTGTCTGTGTTTATGAGTACATTGTTACGTAATCGAGGCCTCGTTCAGTGAAACGAAAATAAGATATTTTCCACAAAAACGTTTTATGATCGCATCTTGTTACACAAACATAACCTCAGGTAAACAGATTCATAAAAATATCGACACTTCGTCTCACGAACTGACCAGATAGAAACGCCATGAACAAAAATGTGTTCATACTTATGTTTTCTTGTGTAAAAGGACGGGTTCAGTTGGTGGAATTTTTAAAAATTGCTTGGTTGTTTGTCATATTTGATGATATATTATTGTAAATATGTCGTGGCATGAAAAACATGTTTATGTCTATCATATTTTTGTCCCACTCAAGACATTATCCTTTTCCACGGATAAATTCATTACATTCACAGACACTTGCAGAGATTTTCTATTAGATTTTAAGCTACGAAGCTGGTAAAATCAACAACCACACGTCTCTTTGAAAATCAAAACCACATTTAACATGACACGACCTCGCCATCTGAACTGCAACGCTTTGGGTCTTTATATCAAACATTTTATGATTTCCTGTGATTTTCTATCAAGGTCGGATATCTATAATTTCAACCTAGTTTATGTTACATATCCACTAGATTGAAACTCAGTACTCAAATCGACCAATACATCAGTCAATTTCCAGAACGATCATATAGAAAAGTGAATGGAAGTGTGGTTATCATATAGAAAAGTGAATGGAAGTGTGGTTATTTGATGAGAGAGATCGATGGAGTTTTGAGATGAAAAAGATAAAAAAAGTAGTCCGATTTAATTTCACTCTCTTATTGATTTCGCTTACATAAATTTTATAAACCAACAAGTATTTTTTTATTAGTTAACTAATAAGTTGACTGTCGGAGGGGATGAAGAACCATTGAGATAAATGGATATGCCCCAAGGACGTTAAAACTTCCCGTTACTTTCTCCCTTTCAGCCATCAAATCTAATAGTTTTCGCAAAATATTAACCGATGATTTATTTGTTCAAAGTCGTGCCAAATATTTTACACACGGAGCATGTTTACGCGGAGCAAGTTTACTTATATATCACAGTTATAGAGACTATTTTGTTTCATAACAAACAAAACATTCGTTATACTTTAAACCTGATAATCTAAAAATCTGACAAAACAAGTCGAGTGTTTTAAATCTATTTTAAATCTGGTCAGTTACTCGGCTGAGTGTTTTGAGTTAAGGTAAACTGCATGTCTTGGGACATTGTGCACTTTTTCCAACCAAATTGACTGAACTTCTAACCTCGTTTCTCAGGGCTTTTTCACGTAATATTCATGCGTAACCTAAATGTCAAATAGACCCTGGGGTTGAAATAGGAAATTTACTCTGCGTGTTATGTACCGAGCAAAAGTAAGTAAACAAGAACACAATTCGATTTGTTGGTCTGCATCCAGTACAAAATACACATGCGCAAGTCCATTTCAAATAGGAGGACGAGTTACAAAACACTCGGCCGAGTTTTATAAAGTTCGGCCGAGCATCTTGAATAATCAACAGTCAACAGAATAAACATTTCTGTAAAAATTAACGTCCAGATGAATGTATACAGCTCGGCCGAGTGTGACGTATATAATGAAAATAGGATGTCCAAATCAGCCAGGGAAGTCAGGTAATCGTGTTTACCAAAAGCATTCCGGTAGAAATGTCAAGAGATATCTCAGATAAGTATAACTTTCTCAGGGATCACCATTGACTGAATCAAAAACCAGAAAAATTACTCACTCGTGTTTCGCAGCTTGACGTCAAAGCATGAGAATCATACTTTAAAATAACATTTGCGTCCGCTACTTTCAAGTGTCTTGAGAAAAAATTACATATAACTGAAACAAAACAAGTAGTAACTAACGAATCACAAGATCAGGCATGTGGTATCAGTGTTATCTGGCGACATTATTCGTTATTATACGTTCTGTTTCAGCAATGACACATGTTGAGTTGAAAACATTAAAAGATTTTTGTGCGGTATTCTCGATCAGTATTTCAAACTGTACATGTGACAGTATATTGGTCATTAACATCACGCTGGCCTTTCCCCATCTCTGTCAACCTCCTGAGATTTTATTCATATACAACGGAACTTATTCTCGTGCATTTGCTGGCATTATATTGTTTACATCCGCTGTTGGTATTGCTGGAAACCAGCTAGTGATATTCATAGCCTGTAAGAACAAGAACAGAAAACAGAAATCGGCATGCAGCTACAATGGGCTTATCGTTCAACTAGCATGCTGGGACTTGTTGTTTGGATATGTCCAACTCGTATCAAACCTTCCTAATTTTTGGACAAATCGATGGGTATATGGTAATATCCTATGCAAATTACTTCCAAATGTAATGACTCTTGGATCATTGATATCCACTGGCTTAATTTTAATGATGACAATTGAAAGATACTTAGCCATTGTTTACCCGCTTCAATGGAAACAAGGCACCAAGAAGCTAATGCGCATTTTATCAATGTTGAACATTCTTGTTGGATTTGCCAGTGTGACGCATCCATTGCTGTACTTAGAAGACACAGATAATTATGGGTGTTCTCTACACATGCCTATGCATAGGACACGTGGTTATCATGTTTATCTCACCACTGTTTATTATGTTATTCCTTTGTGCAGTATGGTTTTTTGTCATTTAAAAATATTATATACTTTACGAAATGTCAACGTACAGGAAGAGGACGATGCAAGAAATAAGGAACTCATGCAAATCATAATCTGCGTGACGGTAGCATTTATGCTCTTGACATTTCCAAACAGAATTATACTGCTGTATTTTACCTTTGTCGAAAATGAATTGGACAATCGTTTATACGTGGCCTTATCATTTTTAGCAACAGTACCATATTCATGCCATGTTGCAGTGAATCCTGTCTTGTACAGCATTCTCAATAGCTCGTGGAGAAGCTTAGCTTTAAAACATATCAAGCTCAAGTTTTCATCAGCAAAAAAACAACAGCAGACTTTTATTGAAACAAAGCGTATAGTTGACAGTTACAACTTAAAGGTGGAAACGATAAAAAATCTTAATGCAACTACAGAAAGAGAAAGTGTTGTGTGACGCACTTTCTGGTTTACTTCTTAATGTTTGTCATAAATTTATGATACAAAACTACTTTAGGTTTAAGTTAAAGATAATTTGAGTGGTAAGAAATCGATTTGACAAGAAATGACGGTTATTGACAGTTTAATACAATGTTAATATAATTTTATAACGACTGTATATATGTATATGTAGTGTGGGGTGAGTGAGATATTTTACAATTTGTGAATATTTTTATCTGAGAGTTAGCATTGATAATTATGAATATGTTTACCACAAAGACTGAAAGAATTTTTGGTTGACAATAAAGTTAGAAAGTGGAAAGAATTAAGAATTGGTTAGGATTCAGAAGTCGAAAAAATACAGCCTTTTATTTAATTTTTTTTATTTTATTAATTTTTTTTGTAGCAAGTTGTTTGAGGGACATGGAACTATGACGTCATTATCATGACGTTAAAATGTATTGCCGACTACATGTCGGTCACAATTGAATTTGTGTACATTTTTTCGATGGGCTTAATATATATGACATTAAACGCATAATTATTTCGTTAACTGTTGCCGTTTGGGGCCCATATTGGCTTTGAGTTATGGCTCAAATTGATTTCTTCAGTAAAACTTTACATTAAATATGATTCGACGTAAACATGTAATAATATTTTTAACAAACAAACTTCTTCCGTGTTCCGTGAATTCTATTTTTGGCGACAAAGAAAGGAGAAATCAATAGTTTTACCTCGGGTAAAAAATTCATGAATCGATGAAAGATTTTAGGGCGGCGTTTTGGACTGCGTTTTTGTATTTTATAGAGTTATTATCAAATGGTTAGTATAGCGTGTAAAAACATCTTATTGGGAAAGATGTAAAAATTTTTTACACGGTATACTAGTCTATATACTAATAGCGACTGTGCATAACAAATTTAGTTCGGTCAGTGTGAATAAAAGGACTGGGAACGAAATATTCGTATGGAAAATGTTATAATTGACATTTTAGATCGTGCGTAACTGAGTTGTCGAGATATAGGCGATATTAGCATTATAGGAGTAGCGCGACGTCAGTGGGCACATTGCATTGCACCCTAAATGGAACGCGATTTTTAGGGTTAAATATCTCGAGAACCAATGGGAATAACTGACGTCGCTTTGGGCGCGCGATATTGGCGGTGGGGTGTCGAAAGATTTGGGTCTAAAACTTTTTGGGGACGGGTGTGACGTCATCAGAATCTTTGATCGTCGATATCTCCGTAACGGTTAGTCGTACACAGGCGATCCCATACATTTTCTTGATCAGGTTTTCGAGCTCTACAACTCAGTGGTACCTATTCTTTTGGATTGTGTGATTTTATTTTTCGTCACCGCCATATTGTAAGAGAGAGAGTAAGCACGGGAGTTGGGGGTTGTAACTCATGGAAAAAATGAACCTGTAAAATGTTTTTACCCGGGATACTAGTCTTCTTATACTAATACGCAATCTTGCTTTTTTCTTACCTAACTTTGAAAGAAAGAACGTTAGGGAAATTTTCTCGGGAAGTTCGTCACTGGATATTTGTTTATGTTTTTTCCGTATTAGAATAAGGCACTCCGGCTTAGTGCTTATAATTGTTTTATGATATAAAATACGTTAGGGAAGACATGATATAGCATCTCAGGCGGAGACTTTGAATTACAATCGAACGTAGCATCTATTGACAACGAATGAAAAATAGTCGTTTGAAGAAAAAAGAAGCGTTTGTTTACATTTTTTAAACCGAAGTATTAATAAGAAACATGCATAGAAAAAGAATTTTTTTTTACGAAGAATAGTTTTACATATCTACGACTTCTATGTAATGTTGAAGGTTAAGACGTATCAAACGGCATTTTATCCAGTTTCGGTTTGTTTTCTTAGATTTCCAAATAAAAGAAAGAAAATTTAGTGTTGAGCATGGTATTTTTTAGCACAATGATAGAAAGAAGAAAGTCAAGAAGTAATAAAAGATTAGAGATTTGATTAATCTGTTGGTTTTGGCAGTGAGTAAAATTAATTACCGATGGCGTTTTTCTAATTGGCGATCTCTCTGTTCCTGGAATTTATAGAGAAAGAAAACTCAGCTTTGAAGAAAGAAGCATTATTCAGGTATGATTCTTTTTAAGATTTAGTTAATACCTTATATCTTATATATGTAAATCTGTATATACTGCAAAAGTTAGTTTTGTGATGGGCAGTGTAGTGTGTGAGTGAGATATTTCACAATTTGTGAATATTTTTATCTGAGATTTAGTATTGATAATTATAAATCTGTTCACCACAAAGTCTGGAAGTATTTTTGGTTGACTATAAAGTTAGAAAGTGGAAAGAATTAAGAATTGGTTAGGATTTATTTTAGAAAAGATTATCAAATGCTTAGTATGGCGGGTAAAATATTTATGAATCGATGAAAGATTTTAAGCAGCGTTTTGGACTGCGTTTTTGTATTACATAGAGTTATTATAAAACGATTAGCATAGCGTGTAAAAACATTTTATTGAGAAAGATGTAAAAAATTTTTACACGGTATACTAGTATAGAATAATATGCCAAAACTAATACTTTTTTGTTCAAATGTTTTTTCAAATGAGTACTTTTAAGGAGATGCTTATGGTTCTATTGAGAATTTTTTAAAATTGATGACAGACATGCAAGTCAAAGAATCTATAATACACCACAAATCTTGAATTAAGTCTTGTATATATTAGGTTTCTTTAATTTTCTTATTTCGTAATACAAACGTTATGATCCTTTGAAACATTTAACCAAACTGAACGATTAATCAAACATAAGAAAAGGAGCCGCAGGATGACGGGATTAAAGAAATGAGAAATAAAAATTGATATAACATGAATTCATTTTTACCTTTCAATTTCCTATTTTACTTTACTGATAGATTTTTCTATTGATTATGACGCCATTATCCCCAGTTCCTAATTTGAACGCCTCTATATCGAAAAGAAAAAGTTGCTTTCAAAAAATGATGTCTTGACATAAATGACTAATAAACAAATGCATCTAGTCTACGGCATTTAAACTCAGCAAACATCTAATTTGATCAGTAAAATACTTGAATATAAACTGAGTAAAGAATGTCGAGCATTACAAATAATGAAACTCGATCGAAAAACCCATTATACTCTAATTATTTGAATCAAAATATGTAAATTGAATGTCTATAATCACTATCACAGAATGACAACAGAATGAAAGTTTAAAAATGATTTTTTTTAAAATAATATATAGTTGATATGACAAAGATTAAAGAAAGTTTTTTAGTGTTTGGAATTTAGTATGGGTAAAACACTTACATTGGATGTAATCTGCTCTATCATGAAGCTAGTTGACAAAAACTGTTCTTGCATTAACGAACAAGTTAGACGATCAAAGTATTTTGGATTTGTATGTCCCTCTTATACGACAAAAATTCCCACGCCTGTATCGAAATACGAATACACCAAAGAATCATTTATCTACGGTGTTATCGTGTCTTTTGCATCAACTCTCGGAATGTTTGGAAATGGGATTATTCTGCTAGTTGCTTTGAAAAATCAAGGGAGATTATTAAATCACAACGTGCAATTGACATGTCAGACGCTAATCACAAAACTGGCTGCAAGTGATTTTCTTTTTGCCTTTCTTCAAATTCTTGTAAGTATACCGACCTTATGGACTGATAAATGGCTGTATGGCAGTTTTATGTGTAAGATCCTGAGAAGTGGTGAGACGTTGAGTGCAGTTATAGCAATAGGGTTTATTGTCATCATTAGCACAGAAAGATTTCTCGGGGTTGTAAAACCGATGTACAAATCCCAGAAACTGATATTCATTCTGTGCTGTGTAAACATTGCCGTTGGTCTAATTACAATCGTCCCACTTTTGGTTCATGAACAAGTGAATCGTCATAAATACTGTCAAATTAAATGGCCTTCTCCCAAAGCCAACGTTGGATTTAACATTTATCTGCTGGTTTTCATGACAATATTACCTGCAACCATTGGAATGTTGTTGTACTTTTCCATAGCAATTAAATTGAGGGATGGCTTAAAGGGTCTTCAAGAAGGCATGGATGAAAAGTTATTAAAGAAACGCACTCAAGAGAGTTGGAGAGTAATTAAAATTGTACTGGTCTTAGTATTAGCCTTTGTTGGACTTGTATTCCCAAAAAGGATCATTTTTCTGTATCTCTCTTTGGAAGACGAAGTACCAAGAACAACATATAGTGTTCTCACCGTAATAAGTTTGGTGACCTATCCATTTCACGTTGCTGTGAATCCACTGTTATACAATTTCATTGATACAAGATGGAGAAAGGAAGTTAAGGTAATATTCAAAAGAAAGGTGAACTATACACTTGCCACGAGTCCCTCCAATCAATGTCACAGAAAACAGTTTAGAAAAGACACAAAGTCATTGGAATTTCTTGATAATACAGAAGTTCTATTATAAAAAAGGAAATTTTCAAGTCTTCACGTGGACGTGTAAAGTATTTTGTTGTTAAGCAAGAAGTTTTAAGATATATAAATTTTTGAAAATTTGATCGCATAATAAGAAGCAGTTAACAATGCGTTTTTTTGTTTCTGTTTCTGTTTATGTCCTGTGATATCAAACTCTCAATCTGGAATTGCTCTATCACTTGATTATTTGTTTTCCTGGATGAAGGCATTAATTTATTTTGCCGGGGAAATTGCATCGTTGCATCGAGTTGCATCGAGATTTTGCATCGAGATTTTGATTGCTTTGAAATATCATTGAGCACCTGAATAACTACATAGAACCCCTAGATGTGCTATCAACATCTGCGAAAGCTCTGCAAACACTGTTAGAGTTGTTTAAAAAGTGAAGTTAAGTTTTAATGGGTTTTTCATTTAAATGACAACTATACCCGTTAACGTCAAACTCCATGTAAACGTGAAGTTCTTAAAGTTAAAGGATTTTTTTGTTTTTAACAATATATGGGAATTCAACAAAAATAGAGAAAGCTCTGCAAAGTAGAGAAAGTTTTTTTAGAATTTGGCACTTGGAGGTGGATAGACAAACTGGTTAATCAGTCTACCTCGCCTTTAGCGGTATTCTAGAAAAATATCAGTTTTGATAAGCTGGAATTTAGCTCCCTCAATGTCTAAATGGAAATTACGGTCATGCGTTTAATCGTTTTTAGAGTTCCATAAGATGATTCATATATGGATTGTTAATTATTGATATCGGCATATAATTTTATATAGAACAACACTGATCATTCACTTATTATCAAACTCTTAATTACGATGAGTGATTTGATGTCTCCAATCATATGTAGTAATATACAAAAATAGTTTAGGTTACATACAAACTTGGGAATTTTCTTCAATTGGGTCAAGGAACAGCAGAAAAGCTATAATACAATTAGTCAGTACATTAAGTCTTGTTCAAACTTGATAATAATCGCTTTATTAAAACTCTCAGTGGAAATGATAAGAAACAATTTCAAAATTGAAAACGAGGCTGACTTGGCCACAACACGGTGTTTATACAGAAACTGGGGGCGCGTCATCCTTTTGAGTAACCGTATATAAATAGTATATAACTACTATATAAAAACAAGAATAAAAAAGAAAGTAGAAAATAAAAGTATTTGCAAAATGAAATTTGGCTTTAGGACTAAAGACGACTTAAATTTCTGCTGTTATTCAAATACACCTTTCCCGAATTTCTGTTTAAACGCCGTATTTTTGTTTAGTAAGTACACCCGGCCTCGTTTTAAATATCAAAATTGCCTCTAATCATTCTACTAGTCGTTTTAGTAATAGAGATAATTACTAAGTAATAAAGTTAAAACATTATTAAAACAATAAATTTAATTAAAACAAAGTTTTAAACATGGTGTTTAAACAGAACACGGGAAGGTGTATTGCCTTCAACAACATATTATTTTAGCAATAAAGGACTAATAAAAATCAAGGATGAACAGACGTGATGTGCCTTCTAAATTGTGGAGATCTAGGGCGTGACGTCAGTCCCGCAAAGCGAAGTGGAATCTTTTCATTTTTTTCCTGACGACAAATTTTGCCGAAATTGCCCAAAATATTACAAATGTTCCGCAACTGTGACATAATCAGAAACATTGATTTGTTCTTAGTGAAAATTTTCATGGTTGAAGCACTTTCGAAATTTTGTCCAAATTTTGCCCAAAACGCCCTTTTTTGAACAAAATATGAAAATGATTCACAAACTTGAAACCACCACTATTGAAATGTTCTACATGCAAATGTTCGCGAAAATTGAAGCACTTTTAAAATTTGGTCAAAATTTTGCCTGAACCGCCCTTTTTGGCCAAAATAAGAAGTGATTCTAAATTTGGTCCAAATTTACCCATTATGCTATATCGTAAAATTTCAAGTTATTTCCTCGGTTTTAAGAACTTCAAAAATTCGGATCCGAACAGATGGACAGCTGATACACTGCAGTCTATTTTAAACAGTTTCCATTAAAAGGAATTTAAAGGAATAACATAAGCTTTTTTTACATCATATAATCATTAGACTATGTTTATACCTTTTTAACACGGAAACGGAACCTCTGAGGTATGGTTAATTTGGATCTTCAAAATAACGTAGTGCATTAAAGGCTAGTAAACATTAAATGGGCACTTCATCTGCCGTGCTGACACCCTTCTTAACCGGAGGGTCAATTACAGTGCGGCATATATGTTAAGTTACTTTGAGCCAGACATGTGTTCCCTCAGTAGATGATAGCTTTCATATGGGCTGCTGATACACTGCTGAAAAAATCCGCTCTAAAAGGATGATGCTGAACTGTTCCTATACCCAACCAAGACTCACTTCAAATAGCTGGTCACGAACTAAAATATAAAACGTTAAAAGCAATCGGTCTACGTCGACAGAGCTATGCGTTAGAAGAGAATTCCATTCAACTCAACTAGTTGAAAAAGTTTCAACTTTCTTTCAACGTGTAAACCCCGCTTTAAGGTTACTTAACTCTACTTATTTACTTTACCCTGACATTATGCGATATTATAAACACAAATTTGGGAAATTCGTGTAGAGACATTACACGACACCACTGCTATTCCTAGAAATGGCGGAAAAGTAATGAAATGTAAATTTAAGGTTTCGTCATCTTCAGACTAAAAACGACAACATGCTGGTACCAATCATTAATGTTTGTGTTTATACACTCCTGTGGTATTTGGCTATAATAGCTGTTATATTCTTAATATCGGTAAGATGTCTTTTTGTATGGTGAAATTGATAGCTGATGTTTTTTAATTCGTACATTTTCATTATTATATCCCTAAACACAAAAATCTTTTGAAAAAAATTTTTTTTTTCATGAATTTATGGAAGATTATCACCTCCATCCGCTAAAGGGGATGTTGCACTGGCCAAGTGCTACTTTTGTGAACCTCCAACAAACACACAAGATCAAGAGCGCAGCACCCAACTCTAGCTGTGTTTTAGCAAACACTTTAAGGTTACTGTAGTAAAGGAAAAACAGTGTTTTTCTTTATCACTCAAAATGTTATTAAATCTTTGAAATAAATATTTAAAAGTAAGGGCGCTATTTCCTTTTCACACCCCCTATTTTTTTTAATGAAATCCATTCCAAACGTTACAAGGAACATTCGTATATAGAGGAAAAAAGTCATTTGAAGTAAAATTTAAGGTTGTTACAAAATCAATTTGAAATAACAATTACCAAAGCTTTGATAATTTAAGCGTTTCCCAATCGCGCTGTATCTTTGTCTGCTGTGTTGGATTTGTTTATGCACTCTCCGTCATTGAGACTTAACTTCAGCAGTTTTTGCTGCGCCGCACATTGTTGTCTCGTTGTCGGGTTGCCATCCAAATGTCCACACCACGTGTCTTGTCTGTAAATTTTTCTTCATCGTTTTTTTTCTCCATTGATTTCCATTCATTTTTACTTTTACTTTTTTTCTTTCTATCTTCTGTCTTTTTGTCTTCTTTCTATACACGCTTGTGAATGCTGTCTTTTCGAGCTGGGAAAAAACATGTCAGTTTACTTGCAACCAAATTCATATTCTTTCCTTGGAAGATTAGATAAACGGAGGAAAAAAGGAACGGGAGGACTTGTCCGTTTTCATGGATATTATTATTTTTTTCGTCATGGAAATTTTCAAATCAATTGCGAGATAAAACACGGAACAGTGGAATAACAAAGTAGATACTGTAAAAACAATGTGTCGAAATAGTCCCAAAGGAAAAACTATGACACAATATTTCTTTTCTTTACCACTTATTACCCTAAAGCTGCTTGTAACATTTACTATTACATCACGCTGTAAACAAACTCGCTGGTTATTAAGCATGGCGAGAACATAACAATCGCACCAGGGAAGGGAAAATCCTCTATTTAGAAATCTGCTTTTAAAGCGGGGTTTTAAGAGTTATGATTTGACCAATCTTTCTATTCCAGTAGTAGTTCCAGTGGCGATAACAGCACGTGTGAATATCAACAACTTCATTTTGGTCATGTTTTTGGTGTCTGGATTTGTTTAAAGGGGTTTCAGACTCATCTTGAATCTACCCTCAATTATTAAACGATATTTAAAATTTAAACTATTGGGTCAAAAGAACTTACTGCAAGCTTCCATTTTAAATGTTTTTCATTTTTTTTCGGTGATTAATCGCTTCTATATTAACGTGTGTCGAGAATAGAAGCATGACAAGCATATATGAAACTACCTTATATATTTTTGGAAAGCTTTTTTCTTACTCTAAAAAATGGAATAAAAAATTTCATGTAAAAGTAAATATTTTTTGGAAAATTAAGCCCAATTTATAAGGCTACCATTTTCACTCAACGATTTCCTGTCACACAACCACTAATGTTTTTGCTTTGAAAATTACTTCTTCCAGAAGTCTGTACTTTAAACTAAAATGGCCTTTATACACATAGGGTGATTATCTATTAATGGGGGTTCTGCACCAGATTTTACAATCTCCATTTATATGCTTATTTCATTTCAGTTTTTTGCTTTGGTTTATTGCTTAACACATGATTCAATCCCAGAAATAAAACGTTATGAAAGTGAAAAAAGATTTACTGACCCTGTTAAAAAGTCAAAGCTGGAGTTTCCTTTCAATCTAACAGAAGGCACAGTTTCTTTATCAGTGGTAGTACCAGCTTATAATGAAGAAGAGAGATGTATGTATTTGTATTTTTTCATACAGTCGAATGTGGGTGTAAAAATATGTCTTCCATATATTCTCTTTCACTTTTATTTTTTCATTTGAGCTGCTTTCATTGTAATTTCAAATCTTACCTTTTATTCTGCTCATTTTTGTAATGGCAGTTTTTGCATTAAATGTTTTGTTATATCTTCCAGTACCTATAATGTTAGATGAAACACTTGAATATTTGGGGAATAGACAGGTAGAAAATTAATTTGTTTATGTGTGTAAACTGCAGCAAATGCTGTAGAAAGAAAAATTACTGTAATTTAAAAAAAAATTAATTTGTAGAGCAAAGATGCTTTGTTTACCTATGAGATCATTGTTGTTGACGATGGTAGTAAAGATAAAACAACCAGTGTAAGATGCTTTAAAATATTCTGTAAAAACTTTTAACCTTTAGTGGCAACCTAGTTACATTTTCTTTAATATTCTAGGTTGCTTTGGAATATGTCAAAAGACACGGGGTAGACAAAATTCGTGTATTGACCTTTGAAAAAAATAGAGGGAAAGGTGGAGCAGTCAGAATGGTACCACTTTTTTTCGCATCACATAAAAGAGTTGGAGTGATTATATCCTAACACTCGTATATATGTTTGTGGTAGCTTTTAAGAAAATAGGAAATTTATCAGAATATGGTATGAATTAATGGCTAAGTCTGTTATGTCTTGGGAATGATGGGATTGGTAATTGATAATTCTGTGGAGGTTGATGACATTCTGAAGATATTTTTGTCAGCTTTTCATATGATATCAGTATAATAACTATAATGGTATACTGATAATGTTTTTTTTCTGGTGAGGTAGGTTCCAATGTTTTTGGTTTAATACTTGTAGGGAGTATTTTCCAGCCGTGGTAAAAAAATATTATTTGTTGATGCAGATGGTGCAACTAAATTTTCTGATTTGGATCGTGTAGAAGAAGGACTTGATGATTTACATGCAGGAAAAAATGGAATGGCTATCAGTGTTGGATCCAGAGCACATTTACAAAATAATGCAGTTGCCCAGGTAACTGTGATTTATTCAACTATAGATGGCAGTTTGATTTGTTGATCGTCCATTAATATCTATTGAAACTGATTGATGTTTAATGAATGTTTTAGAGGTCATTCGTACGAAACCTACTTATGTATGGCTTTCACTTTATTGTTCATTTTTTGTGTGTGAAAGGAATTAAAGATACTCAGGTAAAACTAGTTATTTTTCTGTTCTTTGCATTCATCAATATATTACTTATGTTCTGAAAAGCAACTCTAAACAGAACCACTTCTGGATATAAAATTTTGCAAATTGAAAGATTTTTCTATGACAAACTTTCACGAATGGAGATTTTGAAAGTAAAATTTTGCGAGTAAAACTTTTGCGAGTAAAACTTTCGCAAAAATGGCAAAAAATCACGAATTTGCGAAAGTTTTTGCATTTAAAGTAATCTGAAAATGACAAGTCTCATGCTGACAACACCATCGTATAGTCCTATACTAAAGAACGGCCTGAAAGCTGAGAATGCTTACCCAAACCCTGACCTAAATTGATGATGGTGCTGGTCTTTTTAAAATGGTAGTGAAACACAAACGTAGTTACCCTCATGCTTCAAACAATCACACAAAAATAAATGATGTGGTGTTAATTTTATGCTTTTTTAAATTTTCTAGTGTGGTTTTAAATTGTTCACAAGGAAAGCTGCTTTAACTGCATTTTCAAGTTTACATGTTGAGAGATGGTAAGTTTATCTGCTTTGATGTTGTTATATTACCAATAGAACATTTGTTTTTGCACCAAGATTGGGCTTATAGCTTCATTGCTTGGCTGTTCCAATTTGTCATTGTATTTGTTTGATTTGGATAAAGCAGAAACGAAAAAGAACATATATGACAAGGAAAAGGTTGTTATAATATCAAAATTTATGGATAGTTAAGTTATTGCCAAGTGTGCAAGTAACCTTATCAACACTAAAGAAACTCTTCCACTTTGTCTAACCCAAGATTCGTTTTATGGGAACTTACATTATAATTTATGGGGCGAGTAGAAGTGTGACGTATGTCAGCTATAAATAACCATTAAAAAAAACTGACACCATAAAACCATATTCTGTTTGTGTATTTCATGCGTTATATGAAATACTGATTTCTTTGTAAAGGTTTATGCATACAATTATGAGCGGTTAGGGTAATATGTGAGTCAGTACTTTTCGGTGTCTTTCATCAATAGGTGTTGTTGTTCATGCTTGAACCGCATGTAGGACACACGTTCTTTACTGTGCCATCTGTATCTATGGGAAAATTCCCATCATAACTGTTATTGTCTGTGAAGGTTAAACTGGGTTGAAACTTGATAACAGTGAAATAATTGACAATTGCTTGAGAAATGCGAGCATAGAGTTCTTTAACGTCAGACTGAATATACGAGTATTTTGATAATGATAAAAAGAAGACTAGCTGTCTCTCTGTTCGTTTATTTATGTGCATAACTGCCTCGTTCAATGCGTTGAAATTACATGGTCCTACCCCAATGATTACTATAACACATGGGGCAGATTTCATGCTTACTAGATAGTTTTTTAGTTCATTCTCGTCGTTATTGACTCCGTCAGATATCAATAAAACTAAATGAAACTTATCTGTAAATTCTTTTGAATATGGTAAGACTTTTTGCAGGACGTTCTTATAGTATGTTGGCCCACCAGGAATGATAACTGGAAGTATCTGCTTGTAGGTAGCTATTATTTCTTCAATACTTTTGTATGTTGAAAGATTTCTTTCAATTTTGAAACAGTACTCAGAGGCTTCTGTAGAATTATTTTCGGGAAAGGTAGGACTTTCTCGTTGTCTGCTCTGAGATGAAGTTCCTGTTTTCTGCTCTTCATCAGCTGTGTTGTTTCCATCGGGTGCCATTGTTGCTCCAAAACCATACAGAGAAATGAACTCACAGTAATGACTCATCCAAGCTCCAACCTGGTGTAGAACATTTATGTACTGATTACTTGTACCGTCATTGAGGTAATGTAACGATGCCTTGTCAAGCGGCTCTCCATTTGAGTACGTAAAATCTATTGCTATTGAACATTGTACATTCACTCCTGCTTTGATGTAATCGGTCAACTTGTGGAGATCGTTGACAATAATTTGATAGATGTTCAGCGTTGCTTTGCCTTTCTCCACATATTTGTTTGTCGTTCGTCGCGAGAAGGAAAGACGTTTGAGCGGAATCTTTTTTACGGTGCCGATCGTTGAAAGAAGCTGTTTAACGGTTGTTTCGACTCTACCCAATATTTCGTGATCGCCTTTTGAATTGTAGTTCAAAACTTGAAAAACCAACTCCTGCTTGTAATTCGCATTCATCAGCTTCGATAAGCTGATAGTAAATGGACTCCATCGGGGATTCGGGTTTTTCAGAATTAATTCCGATCTGTAGACCGGGTGTTCGTACGTGTCGGTAATCTTCCTGTTTATTTGAAGAAAGGCATCAACCCGACTAAATATTCCTCTCTTCACAAGTTTCGTTGCACCTACTTTTAAGTGAATCTGTTTCTTATAATCCCAGGCTCCGCGAACTTCACAAACCCATACACTTACTTTGCCAATATCCTTATCTTCTGCAGACGTCAAAGGATATTCTAAACATATTCCATCTTTCAGCTCGTGTCTTGATCCTAGACTGGAACCTATGTAATGATACTTGTGTAAATCTTTTGAGTTTAAGTTCTCACTGTCATATACAGAGAATTTCATGACTTCATTGTCTGGATTGTTTTTGTCAACATAGAACGTTTCCACGAATTTTGGGTCGTGACAGTTTGCGATCGTTTCGGTTCTAGCGTATTCCGTCCACTCGCCATATCGTTTCACGAACAATACGCAAAGAGGATCGATCTTGCTCAGGTTGTTGCATTGTGGTGGTAGATGTTCACATTGAACAAACAGCTGAAATATCTCTTGTGAGAATTGACGTCTCTTGACGTACGGCGATGTGTCCGACCCTGTAACAGCATCGTTTAGGAACGAAATCGACCCATCGCTTTCATTCGCCCTTATACTTTGCCCATCAAATTGCGTTAAATGTTTTTGACCCTTAAGATCCAGCTGTGACGAAATTTTCTCTTCTTGTTTGATTGGATCTAATTGGATCGGTGCAACCTTCGACATTCGTTTCGTTTCAATAGTATTACTTGTAAGTTGTACTTTTTTAAATTCGAATCACAGAGAACAAAGGATAGACTTTATATCAACGCGTCTACCAAACCGTTTTATCGTTTATTATTTTTTTATAATTCCTTTTTTAACACTAGCTTGAAGAAGTTAACTCTTTCGTGTTTTTAAATGTATAAAGATGTTTTTTACAATTACCCATAGTAACTATTCACTTCAAATCTCCTCTGGGTTGGAAATAATCTTTCAACAATCATAGAATCTAACAAGAAATCATTATATAAAATCTTTTGTAAAGTTAAAATCAATTGCCTTTGGAATTTAAACTGGAAAATAAAATGACACATATTTTATGAATACGTTTTTTATCGAAAATATCATATCGGATTTCTTGTAACTAGAAACGAGAAATCAAGTTTCTCGTATTGTGATCAGTGAAGGTTGAATACAGGATTTCTATATGCACGGACGAATTGATTTGAATAGGAATCATTCGAGCGAGTTGAACGAGTATGATTCGAGTCAAACATTACCATTACCCACATATAACTACAAACGCATATGCTATAACATCTAGAGAACCGCACATCTGGAATACTTCTCCTGTTCAAAAAACCACTCAAACTGATACTGCTAGAAAACGATAAAGAATGTGTTAATTTTAAAACATTCTTGTAAACATCTGCTTCCCTATCTTTTTTCCTAATTTTTTAATTATTTCTGTAACATATATCCATTAGTTGTTTAAACGTTTATGCATGAAAACACGTTTGTAAATATATCAGGCTCTAATGGGGCGTAATGATAAGAACTCTCAGGTCTTCAAACATCCTCAATCCCTCCCCCACACACTTTTAACACCGCCTCCAATCCAATAAACACCGCATCTTAAGGTATCTAAAAGTAATTTTGGTGTTTTGATGACGTCATGAATATTTTTTCAACATATTGGAAATTAATGAATTATTACTAAAATGAATGGAGCTTATTTCCGATCAAGAACTCCCGGAATATATAAAAATATCATGAAATTCTCA
Source organism: Turritopsis rubra (assembly GCA_039566895.2). Lineage (NCBI taxonomy): Eukaryota > Metazoa > Cnidaria > Hydrozoa > Anthoathecata > Oceaniidae > Turritopsis > Turritopsis rubra. Next base: position 17,067,101 of record CM077625.1, on the reverse strand, counting down.
AATTTTCAATGCGCAAAAAAAGGTAAAACGGAATGAGAAAAACTAATTACATTCCTCGTAAACACAGTTATCGTTTTCAATCATCTCCATACTCACCAGAGTGATGACCAGTGGAACGTCTGGTCGAATATACAGTCACTCTAAGAAAAATACATTCCATCTCGTTTTTTCTTAATAAAATAGGAAGCTTCTGGTGTTTTTATTCATAATCAAACTTATTGCCCGAACCAAATTATTTGATATAAGACAGAAAGTTTGCATCTAGTAAACTTAAAATTAGTTTAAAACATTAAATTTCGATTTCCATCATTATAACTTTACATCGTTTGAAATCGTTTGACGTTACGTCACGTATATTAGCATGTGGTTTCTCTAGTTTTCGTATAATTTTCTAACTACATCACCAAGATGGGTTCTTAGTCTAGATATAGATATACTTTACTTCCTCGTAAGCAGTGTGATGTTGCATATTAGAGGGCAAAATTGATCTTTCTTCTGATCCAAGTAAGTCGGATAGCCTCTTCAGTTTTGATAGAACTGTTATCAATGAGGGTCCTGCGTAGGAGGCTCTAGAGCATTTAAAGCCCCCATTTGCGATACGGAAACAGCAACTATGCTTCAACTGCTCAACCAGACAACCCCCTTAGATATCAATCCCGCTCTCAAGCTGAGTGCTAAACTGAGTGGATCGATTCGCACTGTTTTAGTCGCTGGCAATACTCTGCCAGGATTTGAACCCTTACCTCCCGCACTGGAGGCGAACACGCTACCTAAAGGCCACCAGCCAGCTCGCTTTGAACTTCTGCTTTAACCTTTTTGTTGCATATTGTCTCAGCACCGTATGGCGCCACTTGGCTGATAATGTGTTTTACGAGGTCTTGTGTGATTCTTTGATGCCAAGTCCACCGAGTTTTGTAGGTATGGAGATGAGTTCACGTTCCATTGATGAGGATTTGTGGCCACCATCAATTGTTGGTAGGGATTTGTTGTGAACTGCCTCATCTAGTTGGTTTGCAATACCAGGAATCGTTTTCATAATATATGTTAATTGCATAGCGGATATATAACACGAATAAGCCGCTTGTGGTTCGTGTCTAGCGATTTCTAGACAATCTAACCATTCATTGATTTTACTTTCAGCTATTGGTTAACTCGAATACCTTATATAACTCGAACATCTCGTTATTTTGAACATCTTTTTATTTAAGATTCTTCAGATAACTCGAATAATCGGTTCTAGGACATTGAATAGACAGTTCCCCGACCAGACATTTTGAAGGATTGTTTGTTATACATTACTGTTTATTATCTTGCCAAGATCTGATTGGTTTATTACAGGGCATTTGACGATCTGATTGGTTTATTACAGGGCATTTGACGTGGAACTGTTGTACATCGCACAATGCTTGGGGATACCAATATCAGAGAAAGCTGTCAACTGGCAAGAGATTGATGGTAAGTAGGACAAATATACAACAGGGCTTGCCAAATTGGTGTACGTCTTACACCAAATCTTACAAGGTTTACACTACGAAGTTTTGACAGTCTCAAATTAGCAGATCTACTTGTATGTATTGTCATCAACGTTGCAAACCTCTTCGTGTGAACCGATCCAGTTTTAAGAAGACAGTTACAAACCTCTTCGTGTGAACCGATCCAATTTTAAGAAGACAGTTACAAACCTCTTCGTGTGAACCGATCCAATTTTAAGAAGACAGTTACAAATCCCTTCTAAGTGATTAACTTAATCAAATACACTTGTTTAGAAGACTGCGACATGAATCTCGTGAACGTTGTGTTTTTATGATTTTCAATTCTCTTTTATTGTTTTGCCTTTCATTTTCTCTCAGGTTCTAAAATGGTACCTATCTTTAGTTGGATTCAAATGGGTAAAGATTTGCTTCTGATACGAACACGTTATGTGATAGGTGCATGGCAATTATCGAATGGACAACCTAATTTAGTTGACATATAGTACCTTCACTGGATGAACATTTTTTGACACACCAGCAAAGAAGAAGAAAAAATTGAATTGTTCGTTTTATAGGAAATTCTTTTTATTTGCAATGCTAGGTATTATTTGTTGAATTTGTAATGACCAATTTTCTTTACGAAAAAAGTAACTTGAACCATTCAGTTGGATTTTATCACATCAAAAGTAACTGTGTATTTTTTTCCATTTACCGAAAAGCAAGTATTCGTTATCGCACAGTGCCAAGTGCAATATGGCGAATATTTTTCGAGTTTTTTATATTCTTGCTGTTATTTCACGAGGTACTGATAACTGATTTATCATTAGTACAAAAAATCGAAAAAACGAGAAAATGTCAACTTTGTTTAGGATTCAAATGGAGCAAGGTTTTTTTTTTATCTGTGTACGCGTATTAGTATAGGGGGAAACCCTTGCATTGCGTCAAATGTATACAATTCATTCATTTGCACTGTAAGATATACTCTACTTGATTAACCAATTAGATTGCAGATATTTTTTGAACTAATGATAATATATATCTAAATAATATTTTAGTAAGTTGATTAAGTTGAAAAGCCTTTTCGAGAAAAAAAGACGAACCAATCAAAGGACACGTATAAGTTGCCATAGACACAAATTTCAACCGTTTGGTTCATAAGGTAAAACGAAAAGAAAACTTTGTATGATGTGAAATTGCATTCTCATAAAAAAATAAAATAATAAATAAATAAAATTGGTTGATAAGTTGTGTGACAGTTCAGCGGAAAATGTTTCTTCACCTTAGATAAGGGCGCAAACCTTATAAATTTTGTCTGAGTTAGTGAGACCAGAGTCGAGTTATGCCTCGTTCCTTTAAACATTTTTATAAGACTTTTCACCGTAAACTTTTACAATGAGGAGAAATTATGTGTCACACAACTCATGACACGAGAATGATCTCAGCAACTAAGATGGCGACGTCATTTCGTCATTATTGTTAACGTGAGGCAATGGAAATATATGTTTCAAAGGAAATTGATTACAATTTGGTTTTATATTCATTTCATTCCAGTAAGAATTTTATAGCTTTGTGGTTTTCATTTATTTGTAAAAAAAATTGTGTCACCTTCGCGTTACCCTGTTTATATGAGAAAAACTGTCCCGGTTTGTCGAGGCCCCCGTTTTGCCGGGATGAATTTGAGTGTTTGTTTATATGGGAGAATTCATCTCGGCAAAGCGGGATAGAAATTGATCACGTGACATTTGTTTTGATTTTGCACGCGGGAAATTAAAAAAACAAATTTTCAAAATGGCCACTGCAAAAGGTATTGCATTTCTAATGCATGTTAACAATACTGCTCTTTCTTCTTTGGTTATCCAACTGCATGATTTGATTCTTTTATGGAAAATCAATCAAAACAGAATAAATCAGATGATTGTGACAAACAATTAGATCTTTTATCTACGAAAGCTAAAAAACCTTAAAAAAAAGAAGGATCAATCGAAAAAAGAAGTTGTTGGTATAAACCTGGTCGCACTGATAGTTGTTCGCCATTTTGTATTTTAAAATTACATAACCCGCATGCGTACTTTGAACTCAAAACTGTGACTGTGGGGTGAACTAAAAAATTGTGTTTATATGGAAAAAAACATTCCGCCAAACCGGGATCCCGCCATCATGCTGCCGAGATCCTGTTTTGCCGGGACAGCTTTTTCTCATAAACAGAAAACTTTTTTAAAGAGAAATTAGTAATACAGGCGGGATCTCGGTAAAAAGAGGGCCTCGGCAAACTGGGACAAAACCGAGACAGTTTTTGCTTAAATTGCTTAAATAATACAACAAAGTCGAAAACGAAAACCAGTATGACAAGAAATATCAAACAAACGAAAAGATTTAATTGTCTTTATCCCGGGGGAATTTAGTTATCGCCATTTTGTTGTTACATCCAATATATTTTTTGAAATAAAGAATAAAAAAAATAACTTTATGAAATCTTTAACGCAGTGTAAATTTTTGAAGTTCTAAAAAGCGAATGTTTCTGTTTTATTATGGGATTAATTGAAGAATGATATGACATTTTTTTGTAATCTTGATTTTCAGGGGCGGATACAGAGGGTGCTATAAATGTGTGTGTTAGATGTGTTTTTTACGTTATGTTAAATTAGCAAATTCTTCATTACTATCAGAGTGGCGTGAGGAAAGGTCGGTGTAGGCGTATTCGTAAAGGCCCGGGCAAACGAATGCTACACTGTAGCATGCTACATGCTACAAAGTCGGATGGTACTATCCAACTTTGTAGCATTCGTTTCGCCACATCGTCCAACTTTTGATTCAAATAGTTTGTTTTGTTTTGTTTTGGCGGTCGCGAAGAAAACATGGCCGAGGAAGCTTTGCTAGCTTTAATGATTGTAGAGTCAGTTGAAGAAGAACAAGTCAAAACTCGAAAATGGATCAGAAAATGGATAAAGAGGAGGGACAAGAGGGGCTATTATAACAATATCGTGAAAGAGTTGCGCTTAGAGGACACGAAAGGTTACGAAGAAATGCTGAGAATGAACCCCAGAGCTTTCACATTTTGCTTCCTCGCTTCTAGAATACCAAAGATTTCACAAAAGCGTGCGATTTCGAATGATTAGTGACGTAATTTATCAAGAAATCGAACGATTTTATAGCATGAACTGGGCAAACGATGCCCGGGCCTTAACACTTTCTAAACTTGTATTTGACAAAAACTTATTAAGATTCACGTGTCAATTCTTAAAACCTCGAAATCAGATATAAGAGATGTTTTTTTCATTGCGGTTAAAAGCTTTACAAAAAAATCTCGTATTATATTTTTCTCTTGTTTATACAGGAATAAAGTGTCTACAACACATTTTTCGTGTTGACAATTCATTATACCGCGTACACAAATACTAAGATTAAATTGGTTGTTTGAACATGGAACGTACGTACACCATCTCAAATAATTCGAACACAGATCATTGCGTTTGTATGTACAGAAGATGAGTTTTATGAGAATAAAAATGTAAAAAAGCCTCAACTGGAAGATAACAAAAAATGGTGGTTAACAAAGACACAAAGAAGGCGACCATGACAAGCTTCAAGAGTAATAATTCAAAGGTAGGCCCATTAAAGCAGTTTCTAAAGTAATTATTGTTCAAATGCTGATTTGATTGTTCTGAGAATTAAATAATATGCTTAGTTGTTAACGTAGTTTTCAACACTGTTTTGGTATAATTATAAAATAATTTTTTTAAGAATAAATTGGATAGATTCATCATCGTGACATTCTTGTATAAACAGAGAATTTATTTAAGCAGTTATTTATTTGTAAGTATTTCGCGCATTTTCTTTAATCTGCAAAATTTAAGAATTTTCTTCATGGCTGTTCCTAAAACATGTTTTGCAATAAAAATGGAATACTTTTACTGACGCTGAAAATCAAAACATCAACTTCATAATGTTATATGTATTATATGTTTACAAAACATTTGTACATTACTGTGATCACGTATATCACTTATATGAGCCGAAAGCTTAAAACAACATGTCAAATTTCTTGTTTTATTTTCTATAAACTTGAGGATGCTTCTACGACATGAATAGTATTGGTTCCCAATGAACTCAAGGACGTCTAAAACGCGTCTTTTCCCGTCTCCTACTGGTTTGGACGTCTTTTTAGATAAAGGCATCTAAAGACCTTTTTTCTGGGATTTTTGATAAGAAGTACACGTGTTTTTTTTACTAGAACCTCGTTTAACGTCGAGGCTGAGCTTTGGCCAAATATTAAAGGGGCTACGACACGAATTACAAAAAGCAGCGCCAAAAATTAATATGAGGCGAGAGATGCGATAATATTATGCCTGACGGTAAAAAAAGTAAACAAACACAACAATCACGTGATTCAGGTCGTAGTCCCTAAAAGAACATTAAGCGGGATTTTTACTTCAAAAAATAATATGTGTATCAGCACGCGTACCTTACCATTGAGCATGCCCAGTGATTGTAATTTAGAAATACGTGTATCAATAATTCTCTTCGTGTACCAAGAAATAAAGTTGAATTGGATTCAACTTCTTTTTTGCAATACGTGTATCACTGAAAAAGGTAACCCACCAAACTACTAAAATTTTGCATCGTCTGCGGTTTTGCATGAATATTCTGTAAAAAAATACGAACACATTTTTTGAATGGATATCAATAGGCGTATCGTATTTTGTATCGAGGCTGATAATGGGTCAAAAATTGAGGAAAATGATGCACAAAATTTGATTAGAAGTAAATTTCTTATTATCAAGTAAACTGAACTTTAACAAATTAGTGTCCATATCATCTATAAGAATATTAAGGCTGGTAATATGTTGTCGGGCTGTAGTCATGCTAAGAATATATTAAGAATATACGAAGTTGGTATTTGTCAAAAAAATATGAATACTGGGAGTAAAACGAAAGCAAAAACTGAAACGAAAACACTATTCTTTTAAATAAAAGCGTGTATAAGAACATGCTTAGCCTGAATTTACTTAGCCTCTTAAGGCAGATCTCCAGTAGGCGAAAAATGTCGCCGCGGAAAAGCTCTCTGCAATCTGATTGGTTCACAAAGTCAAGAAATTTTGATTGGAGAAAATATTTCTGCCGTAACATTTTCCCCTAGTGGAGAATCGCCTTTAAAGAAGAAAATAGAGAGAGTTGCTAGAATTACGAAGAAACATTTTTGTTTTTCTTCCCTCCTTTGGGAATACAAGAAACTTCCATATTCGCAAACAAGCAAACAAACAGTGTTTTCGCACATTTCGCAAATAAGAACGCAAATAAGAACGCAAATAAGAACATTCGAGGCTGAAAAAGTATGAAAAATAACACATCCAGCCTCAGCTGAAATTTAAATTTTCTAGAAAAAAAAAACGTGTGAAGTTTCATCGTCTTTCGGTGTTTCACTTGGAGACTTTGAGACAGCTTAGAGACGTCTTAAAGACGTGTTTGTGTTCACTGGGTTGAAATTAATTCGATTTGTAAAGTATGTGATAAATATCCTTGGTATGTCCTTTACTGTGACGTCATTGAAAGAGTAGCTTCCCGAAGTTTGAATGCCAAATGTTTTGACCATGCTGATTTCTTGATCAAAATACAATATATTTTGAATGTAATATTATTCTCCACACTTTCATCTCATTCATCACCAAATATCTTCGAATTAAATTTCATGATAACAAGATTATATAATTTGATGTTATGATTAAAACATCATTACCCTTCGTTACAGTCATTCCAGCTATTTATTCTATGTATTTGGTTACACAGTAAATATGTATCAGAACAAGCATTGATTGGATTAATGTTTTGTTTCTATTTACCTAATACTATTTTTAAATATATTGAATGTATGGAGTGTTTTTTGTAAAAAAATACATTATACCGTAAACTCTCGCTAAGTCGTACCCCCGGATAAGTCGGACTTTTACTAAGTTTTCTTAAGATTTTCAATTCCCCTTGGATTTTCTTATATGGCTTCTTATAAAAACTTCGCTTGAGTCGTACCCCAGATATGTCGTGACATTCGCTAAGTCGTACTAGTTTTTGTGTCCCTTTACTAAAAAAACTCCGCTTAACATTTTAAGTCGGACATTTTTAACAAGTCCGACTTATCGAGAGCTTCGGTTAACTTGGACTCCCGCTAACTTTTAATTCCCCTTGAGTGTCCGACTTAACGGGAGTCCACTGTAAATCAACGATTATCATTTTCAAATTGTTGCAGTTTTTTCATTATAAACAGAACATTGTCTTTAGGTTTTAACTCAAGGTGGTGTAAGTTGAAACAAAAATATGCGTGCACTGCTGACAATAATCGATTTATAGTCGATAATAGTCGATTTTGATCGTGACTGTGCAAACTATTTGTTTTCTTATAGATGTTTTGTGAATGGACTTTAAATAAAGCAAATGATATGAATGAAATGAATGATAACATATAGTTTTTCTCAAAATGATAATTTAATTACGTGTTCACGTTGATAATGAAACTTTATATATATTGATCAACGCCATTTCTCATAATGATAAGACACAAAATGATAATTCCACAAAACGAAAATTTATGTTTCAAAATGAAAATTTACTAAAAATTTATTCTATATATTTATGATTTATTTTTTAACAAGTAGATCTCCATATGGATGCAGTTAAACTTTTCCTTCCGATCTAAAGTAAAACTGTTCGTACTTTATGTTTCAAGACTTATCAATATCACCTATACATAGGAGCAATGTTAAATCAAGTTTTTGCAAAAACATTTTCTGAATATCTACTTGTTTTGTAATGAGAAGATTTGATGAGAACGATATATTTTTGATTCGTGAATTATTATAACTAATGCGAGATATAGTAACGTACTGATATATTTTGGCAATCCCGGCAAAAGTACGTACTTAAGAGTCGAGGCGATGGTGTTGTGACGTAATTGATGGTAATTAAGGTCTTTTAAAAAATCGTTTTGCTGTTAACGATTGCAGGCTGTGTAATTGTGGTCGCTTTACAAAAAGACGATCGTTTAATATTTGCAAAAAAATAATAAAAAAAATAATCATCGAAATCTAACAAAATTCGCGAGCAAACACCTGATATGTAGTTAACGTATTCAATTTTTTTAAACATAAATCCCCCCTTTCTTTATATTGTGGTTCCATCGCGCCACAGCGATAACAGTTTTTCTTTTTAACATGTTTTCTTCAACTTAATTCTATTTCTCTTTTCTTTTTTCACACGTCTCACAGTTCATATTTCCTTTTAATATTAAAAACCTTCAATTATTTATTTCGAAGTAAAGGAAAGAATTTTATAGTGAATATAATGGATGTTTTTTCTTCTTTCTCTTTTTTTTAAAAAAGATAAGTAATAATCATTTTTTTTTTTTGCACTAATATTATCAAAGATAGCGAGACCTTAAAATGAAATTAGAGAAAATGTACAGAAGAAGTAAAAGTAAAATTCCAAAAAGAAACGTGAGTTTTTCTTATCAAATGCATATATTAAATTTAAGATTGACCACTCACACCCATTTAAAACTAAAAACCATACTGGCGAAAGAAAGGCAAATAAAAAATAAAAATATTGGAATCTGTAATCAACAGCAACTACATAAATTAATGAAGCAAAAGTATCGATGTCGATTTTGGATCGAAGTTGAATATTATTTTATTGAAAAGGAATTTTTTCTGTAATAATTTCAATGGCGGATTTATTTCGAAACGTTTTTCTTTTATGCTTACTAGCTTATATTTTCCTCCACAAATTTCGACAAACCGATCCACCGCGGAATTTTCAGAAACCTATTGTTCTTAATACTGACAAACAAACTAATTATAAAAGATTTTAACTTTCATGCATTTCATTTGTTGACTACTGTAATTGCAGCTCCTTCCCTGTGACTAATTCTGTTTTGTCTTGTATCATTGTCAACAACATTTCTGAACCAAATCATCGAGCGTGGTAAGAAAACTTGAAATTATTTAAAGAGTATTTAAAATGGATTACTTTAGGTTTATATTTTAAAAAAGTAGGTTTCAGAAAATACTTAAGAATATTGAAAAGGAATTAGGGAAACATTTCATGAACATATAGATGTCTGCGATTTTGTAAATAAGCGATTTCAAGGAGAACATAAAAGATGGTAACTACGTAATCTAATCATCGTTTTGGTATTAATTACTTTTAACCGTGAATTAAAAAAGCGTCATTGTCAACAGTCAACAGTCTAGAGTATCGTTTTTTATTATACGGTTATAAATCTTAAATGAAAATGGTAAGTTGAACATATGTGAGATATTTGAAGGCTTAAATAAAACACGGGTATGAAACGATACCTCGTAAGTATCTATCTATGCTGTCATTGGTTGATGTATATTTCAAACTTTCATTTTCAATCTTGTTTGTATCTAATATTGTCCTAGGAAGGCTGTTGAATCACAAGGACGTGTTTTGATAATGAAACTGTAAGGGAAAGATGTCTGGATCACATCATAATACTCTTATAATCTTACTGTATCAAAACGGTAGACCTGATATGTTTTTTTTTTTGCTTCAGATCGCAGGGCGCCAAAAGTCCCCACTGACTACACTAAAAGAAGGAAAGTTGGTTTCACGTACTAAACATACCTCGAAAAAGATACAGATTAATTTGGAGGACGAAGTATCGTTTACTTACTTGGGAAAGAGTGAAATAGGAAGAGTAAAATATATTGGTTTAACAGCATTTAGTACCGGGAAGTGGTGCGGTATCGAATTAGCATGTGGTATTGGTAAACATAATGGCACGGTAAACGGTAAAACCTATTTCGTATGTCCAGAGAATTTTGGAGTATTCATTCCATTAAACAAAGTTTGTAAAGTCTCCACTCCGAAGCTTAAGGAATTGTCCTTAGAAGATAGCGGAAATTGCACCGACTCTTTGGAAGAAATCGGTATGAGAATCACCGTCAAAAGCGTTAAAAGTACGACTGAAAATTTGACACTACCTGCGTCAGTGAATATTGATCAGTCGGGCGGGCGGACGACAAATTCACTCTGCAGCCATGAAAGTTTATCTCGAAGTAGTGACTCTGGTATCGAGTCTCCGACACGTCATGCATTTGAGGAACGGCCAAAGCAACCATCTCCAGTCATTTCCAAAAGAACGAAAGGTCGCACGTCCTTGCAAACTAAAAAACTAGTCATCTCGTCTTTTGTCGCTCCATCTCCGAAGAAAGCTATTGTAAAATCACAAAAATCAAAAGCGCAAGATCAACATGTGCAAGAGGTAATTCACTGCAAGCATGAGGACTTCAGTTTCAAAAATCAATTTCTTCTAAAAATGGCTGAACAAGAAAACGAGAATAAAACTACCAGTGGTAAAACGCAGACTGATATATCTACTCCAATCACCACGAGTGAGAGTTTCAAGGGTTTGAATATTGCAATTGAGAATCAAGATGTTTTTTATAACCCAACAGACAAACAGCCAACCGAAAATAACGACGCACACGTTTACGAACCTTTAAAATTACAACCAGAGAAATGTGAGGGACTTTCAAAAATTCCTCGCCGAATTGATAGTCCACTGTCTACAAACAGTAATGACAATGCTATCACTGATCCACCATTACCAGTTAAAAAAAAGACATCGTTGATAGGAGTTGTTTCCAAGTTGCGATTTCACAGCAAACCTACCTCAACCTCAGGCAGCGACAAGGACAAAATTATCACGACACGTAAAGTTAAAAAGACGTCACTGGAAAGAACTAGCTTGAAAAATTCAAGCGATGCAAGACAAATTGATGCTCATACAAAAGGTAATTATTCAATTAATTGAAGGTACTTATATTAATGTCAGAAGTGCTGTTTTATCACAACTCTAAACTAATTCTTATGAACTTCCATATTTTACGAAATAATCGTGAAAGCGGTCTCATCTCTGTAGCGTTTTCTGTCTTATGAGGTAGCATTATTTAGAAATCAAAGGTAAAAATTAGTTATCGACCAATCCAAGAAAATATCCGGATATCCCATGCAGAGAGAGGGATCCCACTTTGAGATGCAATTCCCTGAAGTTATAATATGGCTTCGTTCACAAGAATATAAGAATATAACCACTAAATAAGAGATTTTGTTTGTTATATAAAATATGTTTGAATAATTTCATTAAATAATATTGAAATTCACAGCATAGTATTTTAGCACCTGCCTATATATATTTTAACATGCCATGCATATGATATGCATATAAAAGAATGTGATGTTTTTGAAATCGAAGTTTTTTCTTTTATAAAAAAATATGTATATAATCGATAAAAAGATTTTGATTTTTTGATTTTTCAACATTGACACTGTCAAGAAAAATGAAGAGTATTTTTCGACGATTTTCGAAGAGCGAGGGGAAATCCAAAAAAAGGAACAAAGTAAAAAGTTTTTCAGTTCACCAATACAACGAGGCAGACGGTAGGTGTATAAAACTTGTATAAAACTCTTACATGTTTTGATTTGAATTTCATAATGTAACAGATGGGATTTAAAATCTCGGTATAACGAACAACGAAGGGAGAAAGAAATCAGTTCGTTAAATTTTAAACAGGGGAAAGACAAGATTCCACTAGATGGCGGTAATGAACGTAATGTTAAAGCCAGGTCTCTTCTTTGTTTATTATGTTTGATTGTTCAGTTTTTATCCAGTCACATTTTGCTTTGCGAAATTTTATCGGGTCATTTTCTCCGTAAACCACAGACAGGTATACTTTAATTTGTGGCCGTGCATTCTGTCTCCCTAGCATCACTATAATTAAGGTTTGCGTAAGCAAGAGGTGGTTGCTACGTTGGCAAGCCGAATATCTATCACCCTAGAGAGGAAGCAGGGGAAAGAATGAGGATGTAACGGGACTACATTTCTCTGAGTTAATCACCTGGGTTCTATACAAACAAAAATTAGAATTTAAAATAAAACTAGTTCGAAATACTATTTAAGCCCGCGAGCCTAATGACCTTAATGGAGAGTCTTTTGATAGAGCGTGACCGACCTATTCTCAACCGGTCTATCTTTAGAGCTTTTTTAATGTTTTTTTCCCTTTTTAAAAAAACAACAACACTGTTATCGTTTTGAACAAATCGAATGTCTAATGTTCGAAATAATAAAAAAGAAAATTTGAAAATATATAAAAAAGTTGAAAAGAAAGTTGAAATATTTTTTGTTTACATTTTTATTTTCTGTTGTTTATTTTCTTCACTACAATGTGAATGGCCTAGCAAGAAAAGAAAATATATACAAAATACTCCTATAAACACTTAACTGATGATCTAACATATAAGAACCTAGCAGTAATAAAACAACAGCAGAGGCGCTCAAAAGCAACAAACAAAGTTCTTAGGAATAGCAGTTCTAGTAAAACTTTCTTTCTAAAGTTATGTAATAGTGCTTGATAAGTTTGTCAAAAACGGCACCAAAATCAGGTCAAATAATATATCAGAGGTAATCGAAGCGAAAAGTGCCACACATCATTGGACCATTTCAAAAAATGCTCCTTGTATAGAAATTTCTAGTCACCCTAATACTGTGATTTCAAAACCACTGGATTCATCATATTTCCATACTGCAAACACTGTTACAGGTTCTTTTTATACACTAAAATTTATTTTTTGTTTGTAATCTGGAAAATGTAATCAAATTAAAGTTTTAGCACACATTGCATAATAAACAGAAATTGATGCTAATAATGTTTTGGAGAGTGGTAAGCAACCCCAGAGCCTAAAATACTAAAAATTAATAATAACAAACACAGGTGCACACATAAACATCTGTCTTAAAAGTGTCACTTAAACCGAGGCAAAAGGAGCAGTTTTTCTTAATCCAGTTCCATCATTTGTCACCTTAAAAACAACAATGTGGAAATTCGAAACTTTTCATGAATCCAAAAAATGTTGAGTATTTCCCATTAAACACAACTCAAAGATGACTATGACACAACAACAAAATAATCCCACAAAATCCATTTTAAACCAGTGAAATAAAGCAAAAAAATATCCACAAACTGTCCAAGAGTGTAAATCATACTAATTCAAAAGTATTGCGAAAATGTATGAGACATAAGGTGATTCTTTCTGAAAAGATCTATGTGATTACACATCCTATCTTTAAAAAAGTTATTGACAATTGCCCGAAAGTGGCTAAGTGCGTTTGACACAGGTTCCCGCGGGAATTCAGACTGAACTTTCAGAAAAAAAGATTTTATTTGCAAATATATTTTTTGTAACTTAGGACGAAAGATATATAATTTAATCATAAATTAGGTAAATAACGTAAATAACATGTTAGATATTATATATATATGTGTGTGTGGTGCTTTTTCTACTCTTTTCTTGGTCTCATTGTTGATATACTGCTTCTTATTAAACAAATCATTCTAGAAAGAGCTCCATCAACTGTAAATGGAGAAAAAGTATGGCTAAATTTATAAAAAGAAATCCATTGGTGCATAGTTTTTAATCTCCATAATGGAAAAAGTAATAACTTAAGGGACTTTTTTTCATTCATTCATTCATTCATTCATTCATTCATTCATTCATTCATTATTTATTTATTTGGTAACACAGGTTTACAATTTACAGTTAAAAACTGATGTGGACCTACAAATGATAAGTGAAAATTTACAAAATTTAAAATCAATTTGGACTTAATTAACTTGGTTATATATTATTAATTCTTCTATGTTATTAATTTGAAAGGATGATCTTATGTCGTTTATGTCTTTAAAAATGAGCTATAAGGGAATATTAAGATTCTTTTCATTTATTTTCTTTTGATTTTCCCTCATCATATCCTCTAACATATATTTTAGCTTTATAGGAAATTTCCTGACTTAAAAGGATATGGACAGAAATTTCTTGAAATGACTTTAAAGCTAAAAATATTGTGGACTTGTTTTGACAGCCCATCTTTCTTTGTTTCTTATACATACTTGATTACTATGAAGTTTATTGTTAAACAAATAAATTAAATTATATCCCTGACAATTCGAGTTCGAAAGGTTTAATAAAAATGACAATAGCTAATAATAATATTCTTTATGAATTAATGAATAATATACTTCAATTAATCTTTTTTCTTTTAAAAAGAATTAAAAAGACTTCAAATAGTCCATATACAGCATGTCTCTACCTTTACAAGATTAATTTCATGACTGCCTATTCCTTATATTACAGCTAGTGTGTAGTGAGGATGTATTATATATTTTTCAAAAGTCAAGAATTGTAACATAAATATTTTATGGGAAGATTACAGAATGTTTTCAATAATTCATCAAGTTTTATTATAATGTGTTTTTTTTTCTTCGTTTTTTTTTCCCATTGAATTTTTAAAAAGATGGTTAAAGTTGTGTTGAGATGTTGTTGAGGAGATTTAGGTGTTTCAGCTGTTGCTTACGTTGTAAGAGACATAATGGTATAGAATTACTGTTGCTATTTACAAATTGTCAATATATATCAAGTGGACATTCTAAAATAATATCATTGAACTTAAGCATTTGTGAAGATGTATTAAATGTTGTGTTATCTTATATTTCTATTCAGGAACTTACAATGATGAGCCAGCTTATGTTATGGGCAACAATAATGCTGCTCACAAGTCTGTGCAACAGAAACAAGGCTCTACAAGTACTGCTAATGGTAATGTGACAAGCTCAAATGTCATCCATGGTGATGATGCATGCTCTCCAAAAGAAAGGAAAGACTCCATAGGAGTTGACAGGAAGTTAAAGGAAAATAAAAGCAAACTAAAGAATATTCACATTCAATCAAATGGATTTGTCCGAGATTCTAGTATAAGGAGGTCCAGGGATTTATTGAAGGAACTCGAAGATTTATCTAACCAATTGAAGGAACGTAACAACAGGATAGATGAACTTGAGATATTGCTGAAAAATAATGAATATAGTCGAGATGAAGAGAAAGCTAAAACTGAAATTGAATTGAGCCATAGGAATGAGAAAATATCAGAATTGGATGAAAATCTTCTGTTGGCTAGGGATTCACTACAACATTCTAGCAATGGATTTCAAGCCTTGAGTATTGTTTTACAACATTACATTAAACAGGTAACCAATTGATTTCTGTGTATTTATAATAGTTATTGGGAATCATTGATTTTTATAAACAGTGATAGCTGCTGTTGGTTCAATCAGAAAAACAGTGGAAAGCGAAATGCCTTTATCTTTTCCCAGCACACACCTTTGCTGTTTATCATCTATGTTATGGAATACACTAGAGGTGGTAATTGAACATATTACCATAAACTTATTGAATAATTGCAGCTGTCACACATTTCGTAAAAAAAGTCATTATCAGATCCTGTTATTCCTATAACAAAATTATTGAAAAACATTTAACTTAAATTTAACTATACATTTTAGTGTTTCAAATTTTTTCTGTGAGCTGAATATTGATTTGTAATTCTAAAATAATCCTCTCATTCCATTTCATCATCACCATGTCAACAATAAAAGTGGACATTCAAATAGCCTACAAGTTCTTAATTGGTGTCTGATGCAACCTTGTAATTAATAAAAAACTTTCATGTTGATTCTTACAGCTTGGCATTGCATCATTAAAACTCCTTAATGAAAAGAAAAAGAACGACTCTGTAAACCATACCAACAATGAATTAGTGAAAACAAACAAAGATAGCTCCGAAAAATTACATACCATTACAAATGATCTTGGTATGTATGTGACATTTCTTCTTGGAGAAAAGAGTTCTAAAGCTTACTCATTAAGTATCTTTATTAATATTACATTGATAAATGAGCTTGCATTGTTTTCATCAATCTAGTTGCATTACCTTATGACTATTAGCCAATGGAATGTCCTTATTTCACCACAAATTCAATATTTAATTAACTGATAAATTAGGTTAAATACAAAGAATCAATATTTGAAATGACTATAATATGATGAAGTTAGTTTAAAGTATGTCTGATACAGTTAAACAGTTAAAAAAAATATGAAGTTTTTAAAATCCAAACTTGGCTTAAGAAAATCAGGCAAAGGAAATAAGAAAAACTTACAAGGTGAAATTAAGTGTTGATTTTTAGATCTTATCTTTTTTTTATTTATTTATTTATCACCACTTGTAATTATTTTACAGATTCACTAAAAAGTCAATGTGAGGATTTGCAGACGGAGATCGATAATATCCGAA
This sequence comes from Turritopsis rubra, assembly GCA_039566895.2. Classification (NCBI taxonomy): domain Eukaryota; kingdom Metazoa; phylum Cnidaria; class Hydrozoa; order Anthoathecata; family Oceaniidae; genus Turritopsis; species Turritopsis rubra. The sequence continues at coordinate 17,050,433 of CM077625.1, read as the reverse complement.
GTTCACATAGAGATGAAATTGAAAATCTAATTAAACAACATCAAAATGATAAAGAGAAAATCAAACTTACGTTGGAAAAGGAAAAGGACATAGAAATAAGAAAAGGTGAGCATGCTATATCTGACAGAATGATGTTTTACATTTACTTAACCTATACTTAAAGTGGATGCAGATAATCTTCGAGTTGTGAGTTCAACTTAAAGACTTCCAGTTAGCAGTTATGACAACTTCGAGTTATGATGTCACAATTGCCATTTTACTATTTTGAAAACTTGAGGAAAAACGGGAATTTATTAACTTAGTGATCAATCCACTGAAAAGTGAGGCATTATTTCTAAAACATATAAGCAGTAAACATTTGATAATCCCATCTCTTTCTGAAATTTGAAGAGAAAACCATGACAAATCAAACATTAAGTTATTTGTTAGGATTATAAGCTTAAATGATTGGACTGATTCTGTGATATATTTTAGTTGAAGAAGAAAACAGCAAATGTATAGACAAACTGAAAGAGGAACATAAACAAGAGGTATTATGTCGGGACTTCGAATTGTTTTGCAATACCATGTCACTTTCACTTTTTTGTGTGTTGAAGGTGATTCAGAGTTTACAGATCTTCGTGGCTAAAATTAACTTTATTTGAAATGGTGGTATTATTTGTTACTAGGTTGATAATTGATAATTAAATTGTTGCTATTATTAGACCTTGTGGTTTCCACAAACTTCTCATTTTTATTAATCCTGTGTAGTACTTAAAGATTAAACAGAAAAGTATTTAAATCCATGTTGTCACCTCGTTTAGTTCATATCGATTTTTTTTTTAATATTCTATGTTACTAATACTGTTGTAATTTGAGAGTTTTTGTCAGATCTCTATGACAATATTACACAACAGTATCTAATAAAAAATTTGTTTATACTTGTTTTTTTCCTGCAACTACTGATAATTGAAATAGGAAAAACACTTGCATTTGTATTTTTGATAAAGGAAATAACAGTATTTGTAAGGCATCAAAAAACAACACAGTATTCCCAAAGCATCGAGGTGTGGAAAACTTGAAAAGACATACAGACATTTTATTAACTCTTGTGTAACTTTATGTTACTTAATTTATTTTTGATGTTCTAGATTGATCAATTGATAAAATTAAACGAAAATCAATACCAGGAACTTCTACTCGAAAAACAAAATACTGTGAATGATTTGGAAAATCAACATGAGAAAAAGTTACAAGGTATTAACCTTGAGTTGACATGGAGCCAGGATATTGGGGAGGCTCTATTGCACTGTTTCTTATATGAACCTGCTGATAAGTTGACTCATTGCCCCCTTTCTTTATTTCAGAGAAAACTAGTGAACATGGGAGGGTAATAGAAAGTAATAAGTTGAAACATGACCAAGAAAAGCAGCAATATGAGGTAAATGCTCTTTTTGTTTTGAAGTTAACTAAAGAGCAGCTTCTATAAACAGATATATTAAATTGACTGTGTTCTTGTTTAATTTTGATTTTGACATAGGTTGAATTATGTAATTTGAAAGATGAAAAACATGTAATGGAGGACAAATTGAAGAATGTTATGAAAGAGTTAGAAAGTGACACCAAAGTTCAGGTAATGACGGTTTTTAAATCTAGTGCAGAAAAACCATTAAATATGCCTTAACTGTCCTTTTTCATAGTCCGGACTAATTTTTTTTGTTCAAAGGTATAATAGATGATAGTGAAACGAAAGAATTGACCAAAGTAGATTAATTCTTAGAAAATGTTCCCACTTGTTGTAATTTCACTGGACAATATCCAAATGTTTGTTGCATTGTATTTTAGACAATTTGTCATAATTCTGTGAGATTTTGATTTCAGGCGGCGATTTCGCAATATAAACAGTTGCCTGCTGAACTGGAAAGTCTTCAAGCTGTTCTAGATATGAAGAATCAAGAACTTAAAGATCTTCGAGTGAAATGTATGGAACTAGAGAGAAAGGTATGTATACAAGCGATACGAGGGGACCAGTAATTTCCTTACTTGTTTCAAAATATATAGACTACCTGCAAGTTATGCAAATGGTAGAGAAAAGTTCGGATGATATCTTGAGGATGACTTTAATTCCAATTATTTAGGTCTTTGAATATAATCGTTTCAAAGGGAATCATCTATGACATATCTTTCTAATATCCTTTCTATGGCTGTATTGACAGTTTTTGGTGCATGGATTTTTAAACAAATTCTCCACACATCGTTTCTGTGAAGAACATCGATTCGTCTGCTTAGTGTTCATTCGATTACACGAGTTTTATTGTTTATGTTAGGACATAGAGGGACATTCTTTAATGAGATTGTGAAAGATTTTGAAGAATATTCTGTCCGTGTAACTTTGTAAAAGCCAAACATTGCTGATTTTGGGCCAGAAATTTATAGGTTCACAAGCTTAATGTTTTTCGACATTTTGTTACTAACTTGACTTCACACTTCTTGTAAATTAATCTTGTTTTTGCTCTGTTTGAAAATATGGCCTTTTTGGGGTAATTCCCATTTCTTTTTTTTAAATATTTTATTCAGGTCAGGAGATATTTCTTTGGTTGGTTTTGATATACTTCTTTTATCTGTTTTCTGTTATTAAAGATCTTCTTCTTGTAAAGAGGATTGGGGAACTAACAGCTCTGTGGCTTCCTAAGCAAACTTTTAGGGCGGGATTTGTTCAGATTGTCAATTATTTCTTTGATAAGTAACCTTCACCTTCCTACCACTATTTTAGAGAAGTGAATTTTACGAATTGGAAGGGAAGTATAATTCATTGAGTCAACAAAATCAATCGTTAAATGAACTACTAAAAAAGAAGACTCAGATAGAAAGGTGTAGTGTTTTTATTAATTTTCTCTTTGTGTGAATCAAATAGCAACGAAATTGTCCTCAATTATAATGTATTATATATCTTTGTATTAAGTAAATAGTCCATTGTCTGTTTTGTAAATTACAAATAAATGTTATAAGGGTATTCAAGGTGACGAATGACGGGGTTAGCAATATGTTTAGTGTATTTATTATCGCATATCTTCCTATGTCGCTGATACTCTGCCCAATGTACTTCATGATAAAGTTATTTACTTGCGAAAGTATAGTTAACAACTAAAATATTTTCTGTAAGTTCCGGAAATCTTGGAACTTGCTTCTTGTCGTTTGGTTCTCCATTTCTTTATTTATATTTTTGTCTTACTAGACGAATATCAGTTGAGCGAGATTCGTTAATGGAAAAATTCGAGCGGGAAACTCGCAAAGTATCACAACTGTCAATGGAAAAAGAGCAACTAATATGGCGTGCATCAAACCCTGATTTACGGTTCAATACATTAGACGAGGAAGAGGAAGATAATTCATCGTTGTCCGAACGCTTGTCCACCTCTCTTTCTGCTGCCCCTACTAAAAAACAGTCCAATAAATACAAACGTTACAGCATGAACTTTTAATAGATTATGTCCTATTAGGTTGCTTATGTCTTATGTAATTTCAATATTTTGTATATTCTTATCTTTACTCTGTTCGATTTCAAAGTTTTGGTCGTGTGTGATTGCTGGCATTCATACACGCTGTTTGCTTTTTTGTTCCAAGCATCTTTCGTGTTTCTTACCAACATTTATATTTCTTTTGTCTTGACGTATGTCAATATCAGTGAGAAGTTTGGAAATGAAGTTGTTGGTGAAACAAGCGTGGTTGCAAATTAAGCTTGATGCTTTTAGCTATTTTGATAAACGTTATTTTTAGTAGCTTTGAATGAGAAACTGTTTATAATGGGTATATACTGTTAAAAGTATTTTTTTGTTCGAAAGGATATAATTTATGCATTTCTTTGTGTCATTTTGTTTTTATCAATATGGCAGCTTATCATGATGTCATGGTTAGGAAGGAATTATTGAGTAAACCTTCCTGTGTTTTTTCCCATTCAATATTGATGGAAATATCTCTGTGAGGCATAGGCGTATCTTGAATAGCCAAAAAAAGTGGAGGAGTCCAACGTTATGATATTTCTTTTCAGTCTTAAATGTCGATTAGGCTACTTTTCCTTTTCTACTTTAAATGACTCCTCCACAAATTTTGACTGATACGTCTCTGTGAGGCATCAAGCAAGAAATACTTTGTCAAGAATTCATTCACTGATCTTCCGAAAGGCGATTTTCCTAAACACTTTTTTTGCCACGCGTCATTTTTTTCCACCAATATTTCATGTCTCCTATAAATAATTACATAGGTTTATCTGCCATGAAAGTGAATGTCTAAAACCAAGTTGTCTTTATTGTGGATAGGACAAAAGTAATGGGATTGTATACAATTTAGTTTTAGTGAATGCATAAGCGTTGAATATAAAAATAAACTAGAAAACAAGCAAAAACTTGTTGGTGGACTAAAACCTTGATAGGAGATCCATAGAGAGCTGCTAGGGTTGGAACTTGGTGTAAGTAGCACTTTGAAAATTGGATTGGTAAGACGAAGCTAGATAAAGATAGAAGAATGGTAATATGATCAATTACATAAATATAAATATTAAATATTTCAGTAGAAATCAGCAATCTACAGTCGAACATGTCAGAAAGAATCAGACTAATTTGTAAGCTAATTGAGTAGGCTAAAAATTGAGGTGATGGACATTGTTACGAGAACATGTTGTCTGGAAAAGGAAGTGTCTAAACTTATACTGGTGCATTTTGTATTTCGAAAAAAAACACACAACTTTTATTGTGTCTTAACACGTGGCTTGTGCCAAAACACAGTTTTTAACCAATCAGCCTTCTGCAAACGTGCTGAGAAAAACGTAGTTTTGTAAGAGGAGGTCACCCATGTCTTCACATTAAAACGACAAAACACACAAGTGTGTACATTGAACATGTGAGGCTTTTAATACACAAGTGAGTAAAAGAGAACAAAAACACATAGTGTATTCCCGCCTTAAGGCTTTGCATTAACGGCCCTTTTAATGCCTTTTCAATACCTATAGTGGCTTCCTTTACTTACTGACCCGGACCCGTCCGTGGGATCCATGAAAACGGGGAACCATATTAGAAAACGGGGACCAATATATTAGAAACTCGCCCTTCCAGTCTAGTGCGTGATAAAACCAAGCTATAGCCATAGGCCTGATTTTCACCTGAATAATAGGTAAGCGTCTTTCCTAGGACATTTTGTAGTTTCTTAAATATCAATGATATAATAAAATAGTTCAGGTCGGGTCAGGGTCCGGTAAATAAAGGAAGCCCATATATACTCAAAGTATTTTCAGCACTGTCATACTTACTTGACATGTAATTCTTGTTAAAATTATTATTCTCTCACACGCCACATCGACGCACAGCAGCCATGCGGAAAACTTACCGTGGAGCTTTTTGCGTACTATAAAAATCATAATCGTGGCACGACCTAGATCTCCATGATAAATCCAATATGGTAGTAGTAGTTGTTCAGAGAAATTTTGAAGGGAAAATCACGGACTTTCTCTTGGTTGTTGCGGGTGTCGTGTCGTGTTCTTTTCATTTTGACATTTAGGTATTGTATTGAAAAAATGGAAATACCAATGGGTTGACATTATTTATAATCAATGATGACTTCTTGAATGTAAACAGTAAAATGTCACTGTTAATTTTCTGAAAATCCACAATAAGAAAAGTACTTAGTGTAGCGTGTAAAAACATTTTATAGTTTTTCTCCATAAATTGTTTTTTTACACGCAATACTGCCATGATAAGTCTGTGTATATACAAAAATTGTTGTGTTTCTCCATGTTGGAATTATATCATATTTAACACAAAATTGTTGTATAAATATCATCTTGGATCGATCATTTTCAAAGAATGCTATCATCTCTATTTTTCAGTGCCATCCTGGCCTAATTAGAGATTTCTAAAGTTGTACAGTTAATCTAAAACCTAAAGTTCCAGACATTAAGAAAAGAGACAATACAACGTATACTCCTACCTAACCACGATTAAACTTCTGAAACATAAGAAAATACTTTCACATTTCCCTATTAAATAGCTAACAAAAACAATACCTTCTGAGACGTTTTTATCTTTCAAATCTTTCTTCTGCTATGAATTGTGGAAATGTTCAGAACCCAAAACTCTATTTGTGCATCATGATATAAAAACCATGGATATATGTATATAACCATGATTTTTACTCTCTTCTTTGCATTACATTCCTCTATATACTATTCAATTTTCTAATCTAAAAAAAAGATATTATTCAAACACTATCAAAGCAATATAATAATGATCTTGCTACCTTCATTTCACTAAAGGCGAACCTTAATAATAACATCCACATACTACAATAAAATAAACTGCTAGCTACACATTTTGGCATAGTAGTCAAAACTAACTGATACGAAAATGCTACGTTCAACCGCATTAAAAAATAGACATCGGTAGAAAATGATGAACTGATAACACAAACACATAACAGGTCTACATCGACTCGTCGGATAGAATAGTTACTGATACTTATCAATGTTGTTATTATACGTTGGATATAAAAAAATTTAAAAACAAAAACAAAAAAATTTCTCGTTTAAAGAAATGAACGTTGAGAAACTTGATGAACTTTCGACCGCAAAAAACATTGCATTGCCTTCTCCCTCGGGCAGCTTTATGATGTCTTCCTTAAGGTACAACGCTCCATGAAGTAATAAATACCCGTAAGATGAAGCTAGAGATTCTCCTAATGGGAGATTCTCCCTATACTAATACGGCAAAAACAAACATCCATTGACGAACTTCCCAAGAAATTTTACCTAACGTTTTTTCTTTAAAAGTTAGGTAAGAAAAAAGCAAGATTGCGTATTAGTATAAGAAGATATATATTATTAGCTATATAGATAGTATGTATATTATATAGCTAGTGCTAGCTCCTGCTTTGTTTTTTGGTGTGAGACTGCAGACACAAAACAAGCTCTAAACCTGTGGGTCTCATAGCTAAGCATGAGACTTGGAAACTCTAAATTTTTAACATGAAAACACAAAAGATTTTTGTTATAAAAGAAAATTGAATATTTTGTTTGAAACAGGGTTTTTTTAAGCGAAGAAACCTTTAATCATTAAAAAGAAACCTTTTTAAGTAAAAACGTTTGAGACAAAAACTTAAAATGTGCAGTAAAATACTTCTACAAAAAAGTAATAAAAAATAACAAAAAAAATTACACACTGCACACGGTTATTTGCCATCTTTAACTTTCGTTTTTTAAAATTGCTGTCTCGGCATACGATATAAACCAGTGAAAGCCTGAGCCAAATCAAAACTGGTTTCCATGCGGCAAAAGTCTAAGCATTAATGAACCGCTATTTTGTGAAGTGCCTTACAACAGAGAAAGTAATGTGTGTGTTTGTGCTAGTGTTTGTAATATACATATTTCTTTGCTTTGTTTGTATTTCCCTATGGACGATACGTAATGAATAATGGAAATTACCCGCATATTTTTCAGTTTTTGATGTGACGGGAAACTGGGATGTCACTTCCCTCGCTTGGCCTTAGAAAATCTTATATTTTCATGATACAATTACTTCTGCAAACTTTTGAAACAAATTGAATTTTCACATGAAAGAAAGTAAAAAATTTTAAAAATCTTTCAGCTGAATTACCATGACAATAAGATACTGTTGATTACTATCTTTTGTATACTAATTGTAAAGTATGTGTAAACCGCTATGTATCCAAAAAGAAAATCCCCATTTTTTCAAAATGTTGAACTTGAAAAATGTTGGTACTTCAATAGAACCATATAAAAAATGTTAAATTGATTTTAAAAAAAAAAACAGTATTCTATGCAGTTTGTTTAGACATGCAATTGAACTGAGAATTAAAATGCATGTCAAATAAAATAAAAAGACCGTTAAAAGACAGACTCTTCATGAAAGCTAATTTATCTTACGCACGTGGACATGTAATGTAAAGTTTCTTTTAGGCTGTACACTGTAACCCTTCTTAATTAAGCTATAGCTAGCTGCTATGTATTAAACAGGAAGGTTTGCTGTTTAAAGCCCTCTACCTTTTATTAGCAAATGAGGTAGATAGCTTTAAACATAATTTAGGGTTTTGTGTGTAATCAAAATTGATAACAATACCCTATGATATGTAAAGAATGAAAATGTGGGACTAATAATCGTTTATCTTTTTCAAATTATAATACTTTTAAAGGCTTTTTATAAGGAGATAGACATTCATAGAGAGATTGTTTAAAGTAAACAAACTTATGGATGAATTACACACCAAGATTCATGAGATATATTTTCCTCCTAGATTAGCTACAAGTGTTTTTCTCCAGTTAACATCATGATATTTTGCTTGGTCATTATTGAACTTACGTTTATTTAATTCTAAAATTTGTTTCAGTGTTAATATATTTTTATTTTCCTGTAGTTACTTGTTATATGACCATGGATTTTTGTATTTTGTATTCAAATTTTAGTCAAATAAATGCCTTACTTACTATGCCTGAAAGAGATTTTATTAATTTCGATTTAATAGATATTTAGGTGACTCAATGATACACCACAGAATGTAATAAACATTTCAAAATGAATCAAGTATTTATTTTTATTGTTTGTGGTGCTTTGATTTGTTCCATTGGGTGCAGTGAACTGCTTCAATATCCAAAAGAAAATGATCCTAGAGATAATTTAAATAATGTACAAGCATCATTTTCAATTGAAGTTCCAGCACCTGTAAGTTAGTTCATTTGTCTTTCCAAAATATTGTTGTAGGAAGAACTTTTTCCATTTCAGAGTTTTATTTAATTTAGGTTAAATCTGGTCATGAAAAGGGACCTGACGCTTCTGCTTCTGTTGGTCAAAATAAGTTAGATTTTAACTTCATCCATGCCTTCATAGCGTCTATATCTGTCATTATTGTATCAGAACTTGGTGATAAGACTTTCTTCATTGCTGCCATTATGGCAATGAGACATTCACGTGTAGTAGTGTTTACTGGAGCCATTGCTGCTCTTGGACTGATGACAGTGTTGTCGGTATTTCTTGGTTACGCCACTACCATCATTCCGAGAAAATACACCTTCTATATATCCACATTTTTGTTTGCTGTATTTGGTTTAAAAATGTTAAAGGAAGGATATGAAATGAGTCCTGACGAGGGGCAAGAAGAATTGGAAGAAGTGTCTGCAGAATTGAAAAAGAAGGAAGCAGAGGTATTCACTGTGTTCTTTTTGTTGTTATTATGCATTACGTTTTTATATCTTCTTGGAAAGTTTTGATCAGAAAGTTCATGTTTCTTGTTCTTTTAGCTTGAATCTAGTGAAACTGTGCCAGACATAGAAACAGGAGTTATACGGTCCAGGTTAAGGAGATCTCGGTTGTTTCGTATTTGTTTACGCTTATGTTCTCCGATTTTGATTCAAGCATTCACAATGACGTTTCTTGCAGAATGGGGAGATAGATCTCAACTGACAACTATAATTTTAGGATCCAGGGAGGTATGTTTATTGCACAAAACTTTTATTTCGATCATTGTGGTGCAAGACGGGTTGAAATAAGGCTTTTTCGAATGACCAGACATATTTATTTACTTGCTTATTATGGTGGCTTTGTGAGCCGCCACCATGGTTGGCCATGAGGGAATAATTTTGAGATTTTTTGAAAATGCATTTGGGAAGTCCAAAACTATAATACTACAATGTCAGTAATTTGTTAAATTTTCCTTTTTGTTCTTCAATTTTCATTTGAGCGTCCATTATGTAGAGCAATCACATATAATAAAGAAGTGGAATGTGCATCGTTGTTTCTCTTAAACTTTTTTAATCTACCATTTTGGAAAATTGTGTTGAATAATTAACGGCACTCGAGTGTCTAGGGATGAAGTTGAAAAGTGAAAATGACTAAACTCATAACAGCAACCAATATGCATGTAATGTCCAAAACATGATGTTTAGTATCACCAGTCAATTACTCCTAGGGAACAAAGTTTTTCTGGAAGAAATTATTGCAGAAGTTATTTTTGCGGACTTTATTTTTGCGTTTTATCTGCTACCTACTTCTAGTTTTGTTCTTATCAGTCATTTTCTGAGAAATGGCCGTTCATGTTTGATGACAGGACGTTATTTCGACCCCTGCATGATGTTACATACGTTAAGTCGCCTTTCTTAGTGACCTATGTTTTAGGTGAGTGAGACATCTTTTTGAGCATAACTTTTTAAATTGCGTATTACAACCATAATTTTTAATTATTTCCAAAAACGCATTCCGGATTCTATTATACAGATCATACCGAATTATTTTATGAAAAAGTACTTTTTGACCAAAAATGACCGTTATAAATAGATTTAATTCATCTACAATTTGAGGTACAAATTTTTTTTATTATTTTTTGCCAAAAAGACGTTACACTCGTGTAGTTTTATGCTAAGAACATTCGAGGCTTAGGAACGTTTGTTCTTAAGAAAATATTTTTACAGTTTACAGGAAAACTTCATTTATAATTAGTCTATAATCATGTTGTTCACAACAGTATCAATTCAACTCCATTAAAATCGGAAATGTCAACCAAGTCCGTCGAATTTTAGATATTCAATCTATAACTTAAAAACATATTAAGAACATTTTTAGGCTTCAAAGTTGAAGAGTTAAGAACATTTCGAAGGCTTCATCAAAGTTGAGTGTTCTTATAAAAAAACGTGTACTTTTAATTGTGCATAAACAAGTGCCAAACAAACAATTTTTTTTAAATGAGGTTCAATTAGTTTAAAGGATGACTTGCTTGTTTAGAATCCACTGGGTGTAACATTGGGTGGAACGATAGGACATGCATTATGTACCGGTTTGGCAGTATTAGGTGGAAGATTAATAGCCCAAAAGATTTCTGTGAGAACTGGTAAGCTTGTTCTGTAATATTTTGAATTCTATACGGTGAATATATACGTTCACAGGAGTGGATCTAGAGGGTAGTCGAAATTTGAAATTTGGAGGAGAATGTTAGCTATCAACGCATAAAGAAAAACGTGCAAATGAGCCCATTGGTAATACAGACTGAAAACAGAAATAATGTTAATGTACTCCTCCACAAATTGCCTTTATAATTGAAAACTGACTTTAGTAAACTTACGAACGGCCACGTTTTACTGTTAAAAAAGTGATAACATTACGATATTGTTGGCTATTGAGAAAAATTAATCATTAACTAAATTTGCATAACGTTAAAATTTGGTATGATAAACTTTAACTGAAAAAAGTGCTAATAAAAACGAACAGATGCTCTGGTGAAAATGATGATGCAAGGTGACAAAACATTGACCTTGGGAGAGACATTACTTCTCCTATTTGTATCTTCTGTTGATGAAATGAGTGAAAGGAAGCTTGATTCATGTTTATCTTCTAGTTACCATACTTGGTGGGATTATTTTCCTTTTATTTGCTGCGTCAGCATTAATTGTTGATGAAAATGGCGGATGGTCTTCGCTTATCACCGCCTGTGCCCACTAGAAATCCATGTAGGTAAACCTTTGAGCATGATTTAATTAAACTTAATTAAACTTAATTAAACAAGTAAACTGTAGTAAGAGTAATCAACCTTTTAATATCATGTTTATCGTTTTAAAAAGTTTCGTTAAAGCTAATATGCGTTAAAAGCGAGTCTCTTGCGATATCAGCTGCTACTACGTGGATATGTGTAACCTCTATTGATGTTTTTCACGTGTTTTGTTTAGTTACCCTGATTGGTGGCGTAGTGTTCTTAGTATTCGCTGTGTCAGCACTATTTATTGGTGACGGAGAAACGTAAAATACAATGAGATTAAAAATCATCGAAAGAATTCACACAAATTGGTGTTAAACTGACACCAATGCGAGCAGTACTCGTCAGCTTATGCGATATCTGGAGAACGTTTGAAAAGAAACGGTAGCCGAAATCATTTGACATTGACATGTCTAGACCTTTTCTTGTAAAGTAAAATAGTCTAGAAAGAGAACAGTGTTAGTTAACTGTAACCATGGTTGGAGCTCTCTATCTCTCTCGCTACCTGTTGTGAATAGCCTAGTTGTTTCTTCGGTTCTCAGACTCCCCATTGCCAAGAAAATGGTAGAATTTCAAAATTAGTTTCTAATAATTATTTATATATTTTTTTGAATTTTTGAAAAGCATTTAATAGCGTTTATTGTAGTTATTAGGTGAGCACTTTCGAATGCACGTTTCTCTCTCTGTTACTCAAAGTTCGAGTTTCCTTGGCATTTTATACTGAGTGCTAGCGATTTGGACATTTTGGAATATTTTTTTCCATAAAGCAAATACTGATGCACAATTTTTCTAAGTTGTACTTATATCTTCTCTTCATTCAAGACAATAGAAAGTCCTGTTTCAGTTCTTATTTTGTATGATTTTCCTTCGTTAAATGAATGATGTGGGGAACGTTTAACAACTCTCAACACCGTTTTGTTGTAAGATTGGAAAAATTTTTCCTTCATGAAATGATGTAGCTATTATTTGCTAAAAGACAACTAGCCTTGAAAAAAAGGCTTTCGGGGAAATTACAAGAAATTCTAAGTTGTAAGTTCGTTGTGTAACTATACTGATAAGGAGCTTACGAAAATACGACGACAGCGAGGACGGCGACGTGAATGAAACAAAGGATTCGTTTTCCTTGTGGATTTTGTTTAGAAAGAACGTCTATTTCATACTATACCATAGAGATAATTTTGTCAGTTAATTACATCATTAGCACATTTTCACGTTCCACACACAACGTGAAAAATTATGTTTTGAAGTTGTACTGAAAACAAAGACGCATGAATAGTAGTATCTTGTATTGCTTTTATCCTGTTCCGATCGCATGTCTTTCTTTCGTAGTCCACTAATCAAACTTTTAGTTATAACAGACCACATCTTTAAACATTCGTTGCTTAGTGATTCATTGTTTTCCGAATATTCATGGATCACTCTCACGTCGCCGTCCTCGTTGCCGTCGCAGATGCGTAAGGTCCCTAATTTTGAAACTGCGACTGCGATCTTTAGATGATAATACAAGCACCTCAAAGTTCTGTTTATATGTTTATTTTGGCTTGGCTACCCCGACAAGCCTTGTTTCTGTGTTAAAGTATTTGCAGATTCTTTAATATCAATTTGCAGTAACAAAACGCATCAAAACGAGCATTAGCGTTTAAAAAATAATTTGTATAAGTTGTCTTCAGCTTTGAAACTTTCAGAATTGAGGGACAATATATTCATATTCATTTGTCTAAGTTGCTAAATTTGCGTTAAACGCCCATCCGACATCTTGAAAACATTAAGTAGTAGTTTTGAAGTTCTAATGAAAATCGCAGATTTATATGCAATTCACAAGTTATGTGGATCTTCGATATATGTAACAACAACATCAATGAACTTATTTGTTTCCAATGGCACTGTGAATAAACATACATATAAAGTTATTTTTCTATACCGATTTTACATATTTTGAAGATGTTTTTTGATGCGGGCATATTTATGCAGAGACTCCTAAACCTCTTGGGTGGTTGTCCCAACATGTGTTTTGTGCGTCGCATTTGGCGTACTCGTAATTCCCATTACGATAGCGAATGAGTAATGTATGAGTGTGTCCTTCCCTTTCGGTTGTTGTGCGTTCAAGTTGTATTCCTCCTTTCAGTTGAACAATTTCGCTTTTAGAAAGTCGAACTTCGTGGTGATGTGGAGTAACGTGGCTTGACATTGAAAGTTCCAGCGATAGGACGATATAATCGGGCTCATTGTTTACTGATCCCCAAACCAAATGAGATTTCTCCGGGTCCATGACTAAATCTTTCAATGCACTGAACTCTTTCCATACTGACGACCCTTCGCCATGAATTGGCATGATAGGATACCGTTGACGTAACACTCCGACATCTTTGATTTCTGGTAAAAAGATCCGAGTACCAGATGCTCGGACTTTCTTTCTGACGTTATTTTTGTCAAGAACACAAACATCGCCAGTTCTTGCCGTGTCGGCACTGTCTGTAGTTATGACTTTACCGCTAAAAAATTCACCCGGCGTGAGGTAGTAAACTTTACTGTTCGTACCAACATACGCTTTAGCATCCTCACTACAAGAACCCCAACGACCGCCATCAGTCACCGTCTTGCCTTCATCGGTTCTAGAATCTCCTTTATACTCCAGATCATATGGATTCCACTTTGAAAGTGGCGTCATGTAAATAACTTCTAACGGTATGGCGTACGTCCACCGTTGGGTTAAATTTTGGCATGTGCTTTTATCCCACCATTTGGCGCACTTTTGAATCGTCATTGGCGCAACTTTAGAGTGATTAGTAAGAGCGGCAAACATGAAGTTGTCATGGTAACCTCTTTTCAATAAACTGACACCCATGGCGTCCTTTTGAGTCAAACTAAACCAACGATGATAATATGAGGCATTCTTGCGTGTTCCATCAACATTGCGCACTTCGGACTCGAATCCCTCATCGGTCAAGTCTCCTGGGTAATTATCTTTCCCTGAAAAAAGAAACAAAATTATTTGAAAGCACTTCTAACAATGGATGAAGAGCAACACTTCTTTACTTTCCAGCCTACGTACCAGGTATTTCCTCCATGAGTTCGTCCAGATATGTTTTCGTCTGAAATGTCCGATCGTCATTAAACGTATCACTATCTTCCGTGTTTACTTGAAATCGAGCTTGTCGTGAAATAGTGTACTTCCATACGTCACGTTTCGACATTAGGCGCGACGCTAAATCATCAACAGCCCTCAATCGACTGGTAGGTATTAAATTCTTTGTCGGGTGACATAGAATCCGATAGTTGAACTGGGCAAACAATGGTGTTGTGTCATTATAAAATCCCATGATGGCTGTTGGTAACAATGCCAGATTTTCTAAACGACTTTTCGATCCGGTGTAATCAGCAAACATATTTTTTTGTTGCAATTCTTGCCATGATCGTGCGTCAATAAAATGTCGATCACTCGCAAATGGTTCATCCAATGTACTGCTATCTGTCTGTGTCCATGCACCTTTATTAAGAAATAAAAAAAGAACAGCTTAATATAGATAACAGTGTCTGTTAACATGGCGCAGATCTAGGTTGGTGAACAGTCTTATGTCTTCGCGTTCTTTTACAGTGTGAAATATATGTGCAAACAGTTGCACATTGTCAACAAAAAAAAGTAATTGGCCGTTATCTGATCACTCTTTATCCTACAATTTAAAATAATAAAAAACTTCGTTTTAAGAAACGATTAAAGAAATGCATCCCACTAGTCTCAATTGTACCTGATTTCAGGAAACGGATTGCTTACCTTCAAGATAACATAACACGGATTTAAAGTAAGGTTCGTAGTTCCGATGAGTCATATTTTGATCACGCCAAGCTCGAAAATACTCTCTCATCTCTTCCGTTGCTTTGTTTAGATCTGGCTCATTTAATACGCTCGGTGGTACGTCGGGAAATGGAATTTCTTCTGTTTTATGATACGTTTTTTCGGTTAAACTCGGCATGAATAGTCGGTAATCGTTATGCCGTGTACGAAATTGTACGCCATTTAAAACGGCTTCTAACTCACCCATACCGACTGTGCGAATGTTGTTGGCATGATCATGAATAGATGCAATAGAAAAACCGTTATGTGATTCAGAGTGGTAATTTTTGTTTCCTTGACGACGTACCCTGACAATCTTTAACCCACTATCACCATCACTTCTCGTCCGTTGTTCAGCGTAGAATTTCTGGAGCATGACCTGTCGGCCAAGTGCACCCATAGAACGTGAAATTCTATTGATTTTGGCATCAGCTTGTTCAAAACCTTGTTGTACCGTGTTGGTCCATTCGGCTGATGTGATTACAGTTAAAACAACGATTGCCAGCAATTTCTAATAAAATGAAATTAAAAATCAATTGGTTAATACGCTCCCAAAACTGTTCTGAATGGATTTTCCTGAGGCTTTTCATGAACCCTAAAATTTCTGTAAGACGAACAAAGAGGAACACTCACCACTTGCATTTTGATGATTATTAGATGACTATTGAGTCCAGCTCAATGGTTAAGTACTTCTGTGACGTTACCCTCTATTCTGAATTTCATCAATTTGCGCAGGTTAATTTATACAAATGGAATTGGGAGCCTGGGAGTGAAAAAGAAGTAGGTGTTTTATCACTAATTAAAGTTAAATAATAAAACCTAATCAGCTATTGAATGATGAATATGAGAAATCACGACTGCAGGAGGAAACGATTAATTTTTATTTTCGTCATATTTTGTTAAATTGTCTGATTGACTTTTTTCTGATCCGAGCGGAGATTCTTAATGCGTCATAAGGAAGATAATTTCTAATATTTGTATTGTTTCTCTCGTTTTTGATGTTTTATTTATCGTTTGGTGTACGTGAGTAAGTTTTGATGCAAAGATACCTTATCCGTTGAAAACCACTTTAACAGAATGAAATAACATTTCCTTATTAGGCAATCACTGTAAATGGGTTCTCACAAAACCCTTTAAACGAATGCTCTGATTGGTTAAAGAAATTTGTGGCAAAAAAAAAAAAAAAAAAAATGCTCTACAAGAAGAGAGGAACACCTTGATATGAGATTCTTGTATAAAATATAAAAGCTGGATTTGGTATGATTTAGACTTGAAAACTTCTTAGAAAGGAAAGCATAGTATTAGTGAATCCTTTATTGCTTGTTTTTTTTCTTCAGATTTTTCTGTGATATTATGTGTGACATCTGTACAGATATCTCCTATCGTCATGTCGGCCTGAGATTCTCATTCTCATTATCAAGGATTGCGCATCATTTAATCAGCTGAAAAAGCAGTTTCGAGTTGACGTTATTATGGTATTCCGTGGGAAGTGAAATTCTTGCAACAGTGATTCAGCCCGAAACGTATGAATTCCAATCTGGTGGATTAGGTCAAAGTAATGAATATATAAAGAAAATAGCGATTAAACGTCTTAACGCTTCATGCGCCATGACATGAAATTAGTAAAGCAACCTCCTCTCCAGTCCGATTAGGGTCGTGGTTTTAAATTATTAGGTTTGAACTATTCTTTCATGACTCATATGTCACCTTTTTATTTTCACCTTCTCATTTTTTGACATTATTGTTTCCTTATCAGTGAAAGATACAGCGCGTTAATTTAATCAGTATTACGTGCTTACGAAAAAGTTGTTATCGCGGTCGTATCAAAAAGTGAAGTAAGTTTTTACATGAACGCATCTTCTCAATTCCCTGTCAGAATTATTGTAAATGTCTATTTATAGACATTTTGCTCATTTCTTTCTGAGTTATATCGTCCATCATAACAGGTTGTCCGCTGGATATATCCTTTCTGCAGTACATAAACAATTAACGTTAAGTTCATGACACATTTTCTAAAACCATGAATAAAATAAAACACGAAATAAACACGACTTCGTCGGTTAAAGATTTGGTCTCACACTGAGCACATCTCTTTTTGTGTTTTTGCTTTGCTGGATGATGTTTAATATAAATTATTTCAATGATCAATTCCTTTTCTACATAGGTATTCTTGTCACATAAATTCAGTATCAAATAATAATAATAATAATAATAATAATAATAATAACGGATTATATTTCAGTTCCAAAATATTTATAATTGGCTATTCTACTGAAATATGATAAGTATACATGCATAAGTGGTTAAAAAAAATATTAACAAATTTTTACATAATTTTTTTTTAACAATAGAACCCATGTGCAATTTGAAACCTTAGATGTGAATTATAAAAGCTATGAGTTGAGGCATGAAACAAACAGATTGAATGAGAGTTTGAATAAAATGATGAGTTCCACTATTATTATTTTGTTATATATATTTTTTTGAGGCAAAAACATTGTGTGGCAAACAATAATATTGGAATCAATGTGACCAGCAATAATTTATGTTAGCAATATATTTCGATATTATTTATATCATTTTCAGGCTAAAAAACATTTTTTTTTGTTAGATTTTTTTTATATACGTTTTGCTAATGCTCGTTGTCTAATAAATATGTCCGGGTTGCTTGCAAAAACTTTTGTAGTTTATACTTTTATGACACGACAGTGGTAGATCGTTAAATAATTTTGAGGCTTCATGCTCGAACATGGACATGATATGGTCACAATTAAGTTTTAATTCGTTCTCTTTTAACTTTCTCGTTGGTCTCATTGGTTTGCATTGGCAAGAATTTTGGCCAGTCTTGGCGATTGATTGATTTCCATTTTCATTGACATCCATAAGTGAAAAAGGAAACCTAATTCAGGTTCAAAATGATGTAAAATAATGAAATAAAATGAAATAATGAAATATATAATACAGTAATAAATACAGAAACATTTCTTTCCTTTGAAGATTAGATATAATGAAGACAAAAAAAAAACTACTTTAATTTGCTCCCAGACAACAGACATGGTTTTAAAATATTCAAAACTATTCTGAGATAAAACACGGAACAGTTAGAATTGTAAAGTAGATACCAAGAAAACTACCCACTGTAATAGTCTCATTTTATTTCTTTACACTCATTGCCACCGTCTTTAAATCTTTGAAAATATAAACATTCTAGAAGAAAAGTAAAAAGAAAAAGCATTGTTTTTGTGCCAAAGGACTGCATGTCCCGAGGCAACTTTCTGTTCTTAGAAATTTTATTGTGTGGAGGCGAAATTTATTTGAGTTTTTTTTAGTTACTGTATACAGTTAAAATTTGGGGGGAAAAAATCAAACAAATAGTCCCCTGCAAAAGCTCATGAATCCAATTGTAACAACGTTTGGCCAGAAGAATGTCATGGTAAATGAATGCCTTGTAAAGGTCAATGATAACCCCACAAGCATATTTTGTTCTTCTTTTATTTCCGATCTGTATCTATTCTAGATTGTTGGAAAGGAATTGCTTCTTTTAAACCACATACAATGGAAAGAATAATAACAGAAGAAGAGAAAGAAAAAGTTAAAAGATTCTATGGGGAGGTTTTTGGTAAAACTGATTCAGTTGAGATATATCACACTGTTGGACCGATATATGATCAAATAAGCGATATCATTGGTTTTTATCAAACTGCTGAAAGAGTGGTGGGAGCTTTATGTGAAAGTGTTGGAACAGAAGACCTATCAAATATATTCATCATTGACATTGGTTGTGGAACTGGCCTTGTTGGTGGTGAACTTATTAAGAAAGGAATAAAAAATTTACATGGTCTTGACATATCTAAAATGATGATCGATATTTGTAAGGAGAAGAGTTTATATTCCCATTTTTTCAACGGTATGTTTTTCTTTCTAACTTTTGCAGTTTTTTTCTATTTTTTTAATTCCAATCAGTACGTATTTATTTTATGAGATGAATGGTGCTTACTCCAGGTTACATACTTATTTATCTGAATAATAATAATAATAAAAACCCCAACAGCTCCCAACCATGATGACATCTCATCCTGAAGAATTAAACTTGTTCAATTCAAGCTTCTTGAGTTGTCTTCTGCAAATCATTATAGTTTTTTTCTTTTCTTTTTTTAGTCCCATTAACTGTGGACCCGATACCTGGTATTTCTGATAATACATATGACGTGGCAGTGTCTGTTGGGTGTTTCGTGGAAGGTCATATTCAAATGGAAGCAGTTCGCGAGATAATCCGTATAGTTAAACCGGGTGGCCATATTATTTACACCTTAAACGATCCAAATTATACCAAAGATTACATGGCTGTTCATGGCAGGTTAATTAAAGAGAAGTTAGTGGAATTACAGAAAATGGAGTTAATGCCGTATAAAAGGGAGTATACACAAGATTATAACTGGATCCATGGATATCTTATTATACTGAAGGTTTTGTAAGGAAAAAAATCTAGGTAGGTAAACATATTTTATAACTAATATTTTATAACTTTATATTGTAATTTTTAGAAATAGTTATAGTTATTATTATAGTTTATAGTCATTATTTTAAAATTATGAAAAACTTAAAAGTAAATAATAAACTTGGTTGTGTGATGTCTCACTTCTATTGAAGAGAGAGATCTCTTAAAAAATCTCTTATCTGATGAAAGTTAACAAGTATTCCCTGGAAAAAGATATTTCCCTGGTACTTTTTAACAGGGAAATAAATGCTCTCCACTACTTATTTACTATCTGTAGTTAGGAAATAAGTACAAATTTTGCAACACTTAGGAGTGATACTTTTACTTTCCTTTTGTGATAGAAATCTTTCTTGTTAACCCAAGTTTGTATGAAGATGGCAAGCAATAGCTATTATAACTAGGAGAAGGTATTTTCTACTAACTGACTAGTACTAGGGAGTGTTTCTATTCATTGGAGTAAAAAGGAGCTGTGACACAGAGCTGGTTTGAGATCTACTGTTTGCACGACAATGGGCACAAAAACAGTCACATGATCTTTACTAGAGACATGAAAAGTTTTACAATGTGAACCCTGCTGATGGTTTCCTACACAGTGCTTGATTTCTAAGAAACATGCGCTTTTATTCAATCATACATTTGATGCAGGAAATAATTTTGGGATGGAGTACGAAATTGAATATATAATTGTTTTCCAATCCATTTTTTTATATAGCCGCATTCACATTTATTTTATTTTTTTTACATAAGGACAGAAAGTTCATTCATTCTCTAATGATTGTGTTAAAAAAATTACAGTAATGTGAATGCGGCTTATATGAATTTTTTTCACCGGCATTTTGTAGTAGATAGAAATTATGCAGTAAGATTTCATGGATAGAATAACGTTTAGAATGAAATGAATGTAATAGAAATATATAGAATTAAATTTTAATTTTCTAATACAATCCATCTTTGCTACGTGTCGCCCACCTCTTCGCCTGTTTCTCTATGACTATTCTGGATACTGATCGGGCTTCTAAAAGTTGATTTTGCAGCTATTTTTCCACACCATAATCACCTGATATTGATGTGCATAAAAATTTCATTTGCTAGCAACACATGTGTAAAGAATTGTAACATGGAAAGAATAATAACTGAAGAAGAGAAAGAGTTAGTGACAAAATATTTTAAAGAGGTTTTTGGTAAAACGGATTATGTTGAGATATATCATAACGTTGGTCCGATATATGACCCGATATCCGATATCATTGGTTTTTATCAAACTGCTGAAAGAGTAGTGGGAGCTTTATGTGAAAGTGTTGGAACAGAAGACCTAACAAATAAATTCATCATTGATATTGGTTGTGGAACTGGCCTTGTTGGTGGTGAACTTATTAAGAAAGGAATAAAAAATTTACATGGTCTTGACATATCTAAAATGATGATCGATATTTGAAAGGAGAAGAGTTTATATTCCCATTTTTTCAACGGTATGTTTTTCTTTCTAATTTTAAACATATATTCAATGAGACATCGTCGGATATTGCCTTGGCTTGATGGAATAAATTGAATCTGTTCCTGGCGAGTCTGTTTTATCATACACTTACTTTTCTTTCTTTTCTTTTTTGTTTAAACATTTTCTTACTCTTTTTTTGATTTTTGTGAATTGTGATATCGAACATTCATTCGAACGTATTGAAATTCGAATGCACCCGCTTAAAGTTATAATGCTTAAAGTTAAATACGCCTGGTTTCCACTTACGGTCGGATAATTTATTTATTTTGTCAGATAATGTCAATAGGGGGTTCACGCAAATACGACGACAACGAGGACGGCGATGTAAGTGAAACAACAGATTCGTTTTTCTTATGGATTTTGTTTGGGAAAATATTGTCAGTCAATTACATCATCCACAAATTTGCACGTTCTTCTACACACATCGTGAAATGTTATATTTTGAAGTCGTACTTAAACGCGAAGACGCAAGAATTGCAGTAGATTATGTTTCATATCTCGTATTTGTTTTATCCTTTTTCGAAAGCATTTGTCTTTCATAGTTCATCGATCAAAGGTTTTGTTATTACAGACAAGTTCTTCGTTAATTTCTGAATATTCGTGGATCACTTTCACGTCGCCGTCCTCCTTTCGTAAACTCCCTATATCCGATAGCGCTTTGTGATTTCTCTATGCTGTGAAGTGAATGATAATTGCAGTTGTTTTCTATTTTTCTATTCCAATCAGTACATATTTTTTTACATACATTTACATATTTATTTACGGGCAGTTCCTGTGTGTTGGCTTTCTCTTATAATAGTGAGAAGGTGGTTTTAACTCTATCGGCAGATAAATACACATTGCGAAAAGGAAAACTTTTAACGAACTGACTTTCACGAAAGCATTTGGTGTTTTTGTTTGGGTAAAACAAACACCATGGTCAAACGTTCCAACACTATTTTTCTATGCAACAATTTTCGTACAGCGACCTCCGAGACCAATGTCAAGTCTCAACCATGTTTCTTTACTCCTATGCGTTACGTTGCTTAACTAATTTATCTGAATAATGATGGAAAGAAACAAAAACAGCTGAGTGTTCTGTTTTCTCCAAATCATGATGACATCTCATCCTGAAGAATTAAACTTGTTCAATTTAAACTTTTTGAGTTGTCTTCTGCAAATCATTATAGTTTTTTTCTTTTCTTTTTTTAGTCCCATTAACTGTGGACCCGATACCTGGTATTTCTGATAATACCTATGACGTGGCAGTGTCTGTTGGGTGTTTCGTGGAAGGTCATATTCAAATGGAAGCAGTTCGCGAGATAATCCGTATAGTTAAACCGGGTGGCCATATTATTTACACCTTAAACGATCCAAATTATACCAAAGATTACATGGCTGTTCATGGCAGGTTAATTAAAGAGAAGTTAGTGGAATTACAGAAAATGGAGTTAATGCCGTATAAAAGGGAGTATACACAAGATTATAACTGGATCCATGGATATCTTATTATACTGAAGGTTTTATGAGTTTACTCCAGATAGTTATAGTTTTGATAGAACTATTGTCAAAGAGTGTAACTTGACGTCTGATAGTTCCTCCACCCTCGTCCTGAATTTGGGATTGTTTTATAAGAAAAATCCGTGTAGAACTGAATAACATGAAAACAATGTTAGACATGTTGGTCTATTAGAATTTGATTAATTATGAATATGTTATCAAATAT
Organism: Turritopsis rubra; assembly: GCA_039566895.2. Lineage (NCBI taxonomy): Eukaryota > Metazoa > Cnidaria > Hydrozoa > Anthoathecata > Oceaniidae > Turritopsis > Turritopsis rubra. The sequence goes on along the minus strand of CM077625.1, from coordinate 17,027,404 downwards.
TGGATTCCGAATTGGTAATTTTTTCATTTTTTTCGATATATGAGAAAACTTTACGGTGAAACTATCGCTTAAGTTTTTTGTTAAATAAATTCCCTGGAATTCGATTAGAGTGGCAAACACTTTATTTTGTATATAATTAGAGTTTATCATGTCATAGACCGGTTGTTTTTGTTTTGTGACAGTTACTACTGTCATCATCGGGCGTTTGTAAATGAATGATGTAAAGTTTATATATGTTTTCAGTAGGATCGAAATTAGGATCGAAATTATTTCGGACCTGGAAGGAAGCAATGTCAATATTTCGGACCTGAAAGGAAGCAATGTCAATAATTTGTTTTGCGTAGAGCTGGAAACCATATCGCAGGAACATTATACGATGTACTATTAATACTGGAATTGTTTTTGACACTGTATATAGTCTCTTTGACTTTTCGAGCAGTCCATCCTTTTTCCTTGTCAAGGATCTTTCTATTCTCCCAATCAAACTTGTGGTCATTAGTCCAACAGTGGTCAGCAATTTCGTTTTTGGTTACATCGCCATTCCGTACGGCTCGCATATGTTCTTTGATGCGTTGCTCAAATGTTCTTTTTGTTTCTCCTATATAAACTGATTCACAATCACTACATGGAATTTGGTATATCACGTTATTTGTGTCGTTCATTGAGATCTTGTCTTTCGGATGAGATAATATGTTACGAAGAGTTTCCGTTGATCGAAATCTGCATTTGATGTTGTGTGTACGGAATATTCTTTGTACAGCATTACTGATACCAGATACATAAGGAATACTAATAGTGGTCACCGGTTCTTGTTCTGTTGATTCTTCGGTGTTTGAAGTTCGAGTATTGTTTATTCTATTTTCAACTCTTCTAACAATCGTCCTGTCATATCCATTTGCTTGGAGAACCGATTTGATATGTTTCATTTCTTCAACACGATCATCGTCATTACTAACAATATCTTTCGCCCGATTTATTAACGATGCAACAACACTTTCTTTGCAACTTTGTTGATGGTTTGAGTTACAGTTTAGATATTGGTCTGTATGTGTTGGTTTACGATATACGTTCACTGAAATGCTTCCGTCTTGATTTCTTTTTACAAGAGTATCCAAGAATGGGATGCAATTATTCGATTCCTGCTCGATTGTAAATTTTATTTTCGGGTGCAATCCATTTAGATGTTGATGAAAATTATTCAATGAATCTTGTGTCACTATAGCGTAAACATCGTCAACAAAACGTTTCCATACTTTTGGGGGTTTGTCAGCGGTTGTTGTGGCTGTGGACTCAAACGCTTGCATGAAGATTTCAGCAACTACAGAAGATGCCATTGCAACTCCATCTGTTTGAGTGTAATAAGTTTCATCGAATAGAAACCACGTTTTTGTTAATACAAGCGTTATCAATTCCAAAAATTCTGTTGGTGGAATTTTCGTTTTGGATGAAAAGTTTGAGTCATTAGAGATTAAATCTCTAATTATATTGATCGTGTCATTTATCGGTACTTTTGTGTAAAGTGATGTAACATCGAATGATACCATTTCTTCATCAACATTGAAGTCGTACAACGGCGTACCGGTGAGACTATTGGTCGTATAGGTATTCCAGTTTTGTGTATCTTCGGCAGACCATAGAATCGAGGTGGTGCTTGGGACTTTATTTTGTCATCAGCCAACTAAAACCACGCAATAAAATTGAGAGTATATTATATTTCAAGAAGCCTTTTTCAAATAAGGTAGCTGCTTGGGACGGTGCAATAAAATTTTTAATTAATCTGAGAATAAGCATTTAAATCAACATGGTAACGTGGAGTGTTTAGTCACAAACAAAATTTCAATCACAAAAAAAATTTATCTTAAAGTTTGAAAACATGTGGTCATTCGTTAATATAGCTGCAATTAAGTTATTGTCCGTAGGGAAATCACGAGCAAACTGCAATAAAACCGAATTGATGGATTGTGTATTTGCGCTAAAAGCAAGTGTTGGATTTCAAGCAAGTGTTACATTTCAACGTAATTTTAAAAATCGAAAATAAACAGTGTGAAAGAGACCGTGAATTTTTATAATTAAGAAAGTAAAGGGATTATAAAAGAAGGAGTCAAATCTTTTGAACAGTTTTAATATGTCGAGGAGTAAAACAACATCATTGCCTCACCATTGGAGATCGACGATGTGTAAAAACAACGACGTCGGAACATCGACGGCTGTATTTCCGCGTCAACACAGTTCATTAAGAAATGATAAGAAAAATTACGAGTTACTTAAGAGTGGTTTCACAATTACGACGAAACAGGCTCCGCATAAGGAGTATTTGCGTGATAAGAAGAAAAAACGGAATGCGCATGAACTTGTTGAAACTTTCAAGAACACTGTCAAGTTAGTCCGAACATTGTGCCGTGTTTGCATCGCCATTCGTCGATATGCACTCAACAAAACCGACAGTCGGGTGATTTTGGAAGTGCAAAACTTCTTACGACTACGTGATAATGAAAATTCTTTAGATTTTCAGTCGGAGCATGAAAGGAGCGTCTATTTCAATAAGCATTTATACAGTGTCTCCAGTAATCATGTCTTTCCGCTGTGGGCAAGAAATTTATGTCTTATAGAACCTGCTGATCGAGATCTGGAAGGATTGCTTAAAATGCAAAAGTATTTTCGCTCATACACTGTCTTCACACAATTTGACGAGAAGGCACAACTCCTAATCTGTCGGAACGCGACGTACAACAGATACGATAGAATGCGAATCATTTTAAATCAGGTCAGATAGTTTCTATTAAAAATCTTTTCATTTATATTTAGGTTCTAACGGTCACTTTGTAATTTACATAACGAACTCCGTGTAAGAAAGGTGAAATTGCCAGTAAAAAACTAAACTGTTTTATCAGTGACTAGCCATCATCTAAAACTTAAGACATTTTTCGATACAACCTCTCGTTATGTTTTGACGTCCTCGTGATTTATGTCGGAAGACAGTGAAAAAAGGATGCTGGGTTTATATTTCAACTTATTGCAACTGATCAGTAAATGTTTCCCCAATTTTTTCCAATCTTAATTTTCGTCAAACCCAATCTGTTGTGAATTCCAATTGTAAGGAATTTCACAAATATGTCGAACATTAGCAGATAAAACTTCTCTTTTTTCATTGTAGGGTGACAATGCAGAGTATTTTTACATTCTAATTGATGGTCGAGTTTATGTCAACATATCAACTAAAGATCTCAACACAGGAGTTGAAGTGACCTCCACCGTAGACCTTTTAAATTCAAAGCAGTCGTTCGGATGTAACGCCTTGATCTACGGCACAAAACGAACAGCAACAGTTGTATGCGACACACAGGTTGAAGTCCTGATGATTGACAAGGAAACGTTTATAAAAACTTGTTGTGAAGCTTTATCGTTACAAATGGAAATGCAGAGAACGTTTTTGCTAACCCACGAAATATTCAAAAGCTGGTCCAAAAAAAGACTCAAACTTTTATCCTTCGACGTGAAGACAAAATTTTACAGAAGTGACAAAGTTATTGAAAACGACTTGGACAATTCAAACTATTTATACTTCATCGTAGACGGTGCAGTTGACATCATGTATTTTGGTGGCAAGACAAACGATCGCCAATGGCTGTACAGTGCAAAGCTTCAAAGAACCGTCGGAGTTTTAGGGGGACATCGTATTTTCGCGCCTGAGTCTTGTAACTTATCGTCTATAACGCAACCCGAAAGAAACCAAGTGAATTGTTGCATCATCAGCCGTGGCGCAATTATTCTTTATCTGCCGAAACAACGATTCAAAGAGTTATCACCAAAAGATTTCTTATCAAATTATAAAGTGGATGCATCATTCTTGCAGCTGAGTAAGCAGGAATATAACTCAGAGAGGAAGAAAGCCGTCCAGTGGCTTGAATATCGAGCTCAAACAGCTCATGCCTCCTTCAGATTTTTGACAAGTTAAATTGAACCTTAACGTTATATATTGAAAATTATCAGGGCTAGCATATTGAAATTCCGAAGTAATTTAGTAGATATGTTTTTCTTCATCGATAGTAAAACTTTCAATAACGTCCTCATTTTACGTGTATATACTTTCTTTTCAACACCCAATACACCTTTCCCGAATTTCAGTTTTAACGCCAATATTTTGTCAATATATCTTATCTCCTAGCCTCGTTTTGATGCGTTGTATTGTTTTACGGTAGTAATGACTTAATTCTATATTTCGCATCAAAAGGAGGCAGGGTATGATAGTTTGGCGAAACATGGACGTTTTAAATAACTTCGGGAAAGGTGTATACATAGGCAAATCTAGAGCTTGGGTAAAATTTATGGACGACAGTTATTTAGAGTAGAAAAGAAAAGCGTGTCAGTAGCATCATCAACACTTAACAATAAAAAGAAATTTCATAGCACTGTACTTCTCCACGTTTTTTGCCTAACGGTAGATCCGCCGCTGCAATACTTTATAAATCAATAACTTAGATACCAGGATAAATTATATCTAATAAATATAGCTATAATAACATTTGAATACACGATATTGGGAATACAACAACAACAACAACAACAACAACAACAACAACAACAACAACAACAACAACAACAACAACAACAACAACAACAACAACAACAACAACAACAACAACAACAACAACAACAACAACAACAATAATAATAATAATAATAATAATAATAATAATAATAATAATAATAATGATAATAATATACAATACGTGGATAAACGTTCGCGTGGATTTAATTTCGCGATTTGCGGGGTCTCCTAAATATGTAGTGTATCCATAAAATTTCGCGGTTAGAGGGATTTAAAAACAATATTTAACTTAACGTGTTAAATAGGACAGAGGTTGTTTTTTGACAAAACTACTGTATTAGAGACTGATTGTACTACTACTACTGAGAGAGAATTTCGCGTGGATATATTTTCGCAGTTTCTTAGAAAAACCACGAAAACCCCAAATTTTTATGTACACGCTAGATATTTAGGAGAGTAATACATGTAATAACATAATAAAGTAATATATCTATAAAACTTTCCATTCATTACATCACTTTCATTCTGTGCAGAATCGTTTCAATTCAGATGGTAAAAATACCTTGGTGACCATAAAGGTTTGTGAGCACTATCACCATGTAAAAGAAGGTAATACTTATTACGAGAACAAGAGAGGCAAAGTGGGCTAATAACGAAAATAAAATAATTAGTGGAAAAGCCTAGCAGATGTTTCTCTTGAACAAAACACAGAACAAAACCTTTGAAGCTATTTTCTAGCCTCTAACTTTTAAATGTTTTTATAAAGCTTCTAGCTTAATAAGAAATTCATCATAGTTTTTCATCATCGCTCAAAGAAATTTCTTCGTTTCACTGCCATTGTATGCATTATATTTTAAGTCAACTGCAGACGACACATGCCGAAAAGCCGACCCGTCCAACTTCCTATTGACGAACATAACGACCAGAAAATAAATAGTAGCAATGCTAATTGTGAGAATTTGAATAATAAATAGAATCTTGCCAAACCATGTATCACTTGTGGGAAACGTCTGACCAGCAACCAGAGGAAGTAATACAAACACAGCAGTAAGAAAGAAGACCAGAAGGAGATTTTTCCAAATAATTTCATTGGAAAGCTTTTCTCCATCTTTCATGATTTGTGACAATTCTTTCAACATGTCTTTTGTATCATTGGCGTTCTTTTGTTCAGGAGTTACCACTTTATGAAAAAAATCAAAAATTTAATTAATTGGTCCTTGTGATGCAATACTCAAATTTGAATTGATCAGAACGCAATGTCGGTCATTTAAAAAAGCTTAGACTTACCTTGGTTAAATTTTAGTGAGACAGTATACCCAAAATGATCAGAAAAGTATAAATCGCTATTTGGAATTTGATCTAACGCCAAATCGCAAGTAGAGCATTCAAAGGCGCCATTGACAAATATATAATCAATTCGTTTCTGGCCATCAATAGGATCATTGTATTTATTCTTCACTGAATCCAATGTCATACAGTTTGATAACTATTAATAAAAATATAAATACAAATTAACATTTATTTATTGACTAAACCCATGAAACAAAAAGTTCATATTATACACTGATATATGTTATTCATTTTGACGAATCAAATATAACTAAGAAAGTTGTATTCATTTTGACTTACTAACCTAAACCTAAGTTAAATGGCAATGGATAACACTTAGTCAAATTAACTCATCCGCCTCAAAATGTCTTTGGTGTACGCTTAAGGGTTTTGGTGTATGTTCAGGGATTTTGGTGGATTTTGGTTTTTTCGGCCCAAAATAAATGGACTGTTATCATTTGTTCAGAAATGAAAATAGCCCACAGTTTTCTATCTTTGAACTTGTAATTGGAGCAATAATATATTGGAGTTTTGACTTAATGCCATTTGTTGGAGTAGGTGCCTTACAGCGTTGTTTTTTATTTGAAGCATGCTTTTAATTTCGGGATCTGTTCCTTGCATAGCTGTGATAGGCTTGTTAAGGGATCTTTTAAAAATAAATTTTCTTTAATATAACTTAATAAACAAATGAGTTTTAAATGATCTTCCTGCTTTATTTGTTACTGCGAACAGCATATCAATAATATGACTAAGAAAATATAAAGAAAATGTGTTCCAAACTGGACTGTGATTGGGTCCTCCTTTCGCTGTCAGTATTGTGTTTATGATCTTTGATTTAAATGTTATAATTATAATTTAGAAAAAAATATGTGACGGTTCAAGGGAAAATCACTACAAGCGCAAATAGCGACAATCAATGACAAATTAATAAATTTATCAATAATATTGAAGAATTTTGCGATAATTATCGCAAAAAAATAATATTATCGCAAAGATTAATCGATAAATATGGTCATAAATTAATACAGGGATGTGTAAGGGAGATGGATGGTGAACGATTATTCACCTATTGTTATCAACCTTGTTATCTTTTGAATTTTGCGCGTTGCTCTAAAACAAAAGATTTTCTCGAGTGTTAAACCAATCAGAGCGTATTTGAATTGTTTGAGTTCGGCGAATGAGATTGCCTGTAGATTTTTGTCAAGACGTGCAGGCAAGAGTACCGAATTATAATATTCAACATGGCGACTAGTAGCAGTGAAAAATGCTAGAAGATTTCGATTTTGACGAAGATATCGAAGTTTTAGTCGATACAGTGGCGATTTTAGATAATGAAGAAATTGTTCTTGTTGATTTTGATGTTGATGTAGCTGATTTAAATGAGAATATAGTATCCTAAAAAATTCCATCAGTTGTTTTCGTTGGAGACGATGATGTGATTAAAGTTCTAAATGCAGCTGATGAATACACAGAAAATAAAGCCTTATCTACCTTCAAGCATTCCTGTAAAACATGTGGGAAGAAATATAAGACTCGTGGCTTTTACGATAAGCACTCGGAAAAGTGTAAGAAAAGCAAGAAAACAGCATTTGGAAAAGTTGATAAACAGCATCATCAAAAACTACGCTATGTAAGTAGATCAGTTTTTATGTTCTTATCGTTCAAGTAAAATGGAAATTCGGATATACAGTTAGTTTCAAAGAAATCGATTTTTGATTTTATTTACTGTCGTTAATTTTATGGAGGAGTGCATCATGTAGCTATATATAAACAACATAATTTCAATATTATATTATATTCAATTACTTTGTGTCATCAAAATGGGTTTGTTGTACATTTTTGTTTTATAATTTAACTATTTCCTATACTTCAAAAGTTCATGATCCACTAATGATACATGGTGCCCCCAACCCCCACCCCCATCATCCACCCTCCACAAGATGAAGTTTCTTCTTTTTTATCATCCTTCATTGTCTGATTATATACTCTGTGAATCTGTTGTTTTCTTTTAGTAACATCAAAGTTGAAGGAGAAGGATAATTTATCGCTAAACTGGGACCTTAAATTGCTCATATCTTCAAAAGAAACTGATTTTTTAAAGAATCGTTACAGGCAGCTGAAAGCTATGAAATATTTTCATTTGCAAAATCTGGTACAGACTGCATTAACTTGAGTAGAAAATTACTTGCAGAATTTCATTCCACTAACGTTACTCAATTTGCGAAGGTGCTGATGGAACATCAACTAATCATCGTTGAAGAATTTTGTATGACAAAAGAACAGATGTTTTCAAAATTCCATACAAGTAGCTTGGATACGCATATTGTAAATTCCTGGAAAGCATTAATTTTTTCAATGAATGAAAACAATGAGTTAGATCATGTGATTATTTTATTCCAGTTTGTTTGGGACTTTTTTTTTAAGTTGATTTTAAATGAAAGAAACAAACATATGGTAAAGGAACACTTTGTAGAAGTGAGTCACTTAAAGTTAACACCAATTGAGGAAAAAACTCTAAGATATGTTGCTGGGTATATCCCATATTCAATCAAAAAACAACTTCTGAAGCAGAAACAAACACTCTCCATAAAAGCTATCCTGTCATTGCTGTGCAAATGGAGCAGCACAGATCCCAACGCCAAAGTCGTTTTTAGATTATACGAAAGAATGGGTGGAGAAAGTCAACAGAGGAGGTCTTTTCATTGTAAATGATGAATTTTACATCTTCATACGCAGAGTAGAAAATGTTGTACGAACGACTTTGAACACATCACTGATGGTTAAGTATGCAAATGGAAATCTACGTGACATCATTTTTAAGAAACCGGAACTAAATAACTTTGTGATTTCAGCATGGACAAATATCACCCGAGAAGTTGAAAATAAAGAACTATGTGATAAGTTGAGAGCAATGGTTTTCCAGAAACGGATATCAATTCGAGGAAATGCTTTCGTGAAAGCATGGGTGAATGTTGTCAAGATGAAGCAATCAGAAAACAAGACATCCAAGACTAAAATTGACATTAAAGCAATGCCTGCTATGAGAAGGTCTATCCCAAGGTCAACGTGTAGCAAAAAAGATTAGCGTTATTTGTGAAAATTATATAAGATTCTATATAATATTCTACAAATATAGGTGACTTCATGTTTTCTATATTTATGCTATGGGAGATGGCCTTGTTTTTATTCATATTTATAAAAATCATTACCAACAAAAAACTTTCCACTGACTTTTCCCAAGATTTTTCAACTTAGCAACACGAAGCATAATGATCGTATGAGTTAACCGAGAAAGTCTCTATAAAAAATTTCTTTTTTATTGTATTTCTTTTTCATTTTCGATACAGTTGTTAGTGTCTAGATTTCCGAGGAATTGAAGAAATTCTAACGTAATCATGATCATTTCGCAAAGGGTCATTTATTTGGAAAATTTTCTCATTTTTATTCGTTTTTCCCAAAAAAATTCGTAACCATTTAATGATCTAAAGGCGAATCTCCACTACGCGGAAAATGTCGCGGCGGGCAGTTTTTATCGCTGCAGCGAAAAGTAGAAATGGTTTCTCTTCGTAGCATCTACATTTTCCTCCGCGACTTACATAACATTAGTGGCTACTGCACATGTGTCGAACAGGGAAAAATCTCGCGCTGCGACATTTTCCGCCTAGTGGAGATTCGGCTTAACGATTTCTAACCATCGATTAGTAAGTAGAGTGAACCTTGTTAACTTTGTCTGGGTCCAGTGAGCGTAAGGGTTGGCTATGTCCACTAATAATTTTGTTGGTTAATCATACGATCACATGATTCGTGGCGCATCTCACCATTAAATTTATGCGGCGAATTATCCACGGAACAACATTAAGTACATGCTCAAACAAAGGAAAAGAAGCATGGGGAGACTCCGGCTTATCTTGATCTTATCTAACTCGCGATGTCCATTATTAATTAAACGGAATGTATTTTTTACTACAAATTGAATAATATATAATTAGAGTTTATCATGTCATAGACCGGTTGTTTTTGTTTGCGACGTTTCGACAGTTACTACCGTCATCATCGGGCTGACAGTAGTAACTGTCGAAACGTCGCAAACAAAAACAACCGGTCTATGACATGATAAACTCTAATTATATATTATGAATACTAGACTGACAAACAATATAAATATATTCAAATTGAATAATGTTAACAGAGAATTCGATCGGGTTTTCCATATTTTCACAATTGGCCGTTTAAATCAAAATCGGTTCAATTAATCAAATAATGTCAACCCTGATAACCCTCCAATTCGTTCTTGCCTTCAAACGATGAACGAGGTTTAAGGATAAGGCTTCATCTCCACAACCCAGTAAAATCAGAAGAAATAAAACACAGCCTTAGTCTCAAATTTGTTACAATGCTGAGAGTTTTGAATTTGGGAAGAGCAATTTGACGATCCGAATTATTATATACTAACACTGCATTTGAAAAAAATATTGATCTTGATATATACATAGTCACTTTTTCTTTTTCATTGGTGGCAATGTTGTACCATGAATATCGATAGCTTGGTTTTGTGTTCTGCCACGTGTATTTCCACTCATCACTTTTATCATTCCAGACTTCATAACCTGGATCTTTCGCTCATTTCGTCCATAATCTTCCAATGATGGATTATCATTTGCACCACCTCTAGCTCGTTGACGCCCAAAATGTTCTTCTAATGGATCTTGATTCAGCTTGTCAGAGAGTACGTAAGAAACTCCAGTATTAGCCAAGAGCTGCGGTATTAAGTCAACGAAGGAATGAACTAAAAATTAAAAATAACGCTATTTAAATACGTTAAAATGCATTTAACAATTTTCATTACAAAGAACAATTTGTGTTATAATTCATGTCCTCTAATTTAACCAACCCACTAGAGTGGGCAGGTATTTATGCTACTCCTGGTGAAGTTTTTATTAAACTTGAAGTACTTCTCGTTTAGATTACAATGATTTTTACGTATTTTTTACCAGATTTAAATATTTTTCTTGTCAGCACAAACTTCATTGTTCATAATCATTGTTCCAGGTTTTACAGGGACAGACTAAAGTCGAAGTCAAGTAAGTTTGGTTCATAATGAACTTACCAGTAATTCTTAATCCTTCTAAAGTTTGAAGACTTAAACACAATGCGTTTCTTTCATTCTTGGGCAAATTTGGAACTTGATCAGATGCATCCTTCCATTCATTAATTAACAAACACACGTTAACAAACAAACCGGCCAGTTAGTTGGCTTTTGTGATCTTGGAACCCTCAACAATGAGCTGCAGGAATTTCGAGTGAGAGTTGAGCATAATCTTGAGCATAAGCCTGTTGCAACTCATGTGATGACATTCATGGTTAGAGCACTGTTCAAGCATTTGGAATACCCTTTCGCATATTATGCAAGTGAAGGTTTCACCAGTGACCAACTGCATCCATGTGTTTGGGAATGTGTTAAAATACTGGAAAGTATAAATTTGAAAGTCTGTTTTTTTGTTAGTGATGGAGCATCTCCAAATAGACGTTTCTATCGTTTACATAAGAGATTAGATGGTGCTAATGTTTCAAATGATGGTGTAGTGTACTGGACAATGAATAGATTTGCACCATCAAGGAAAATTTATTTCATATGTGATATTCCTCATTTGATGAAAACCAGCAGAAACAATTTCGCAAATTCTCATGCTCATATGAATACAAGAAATCTGATGGTAAGTAACTATATAATTCTTTATTTCAATTTTGAAGAGTTTCTTTTCCTCTCATGATAAAAATTATGTTTTACTACTTATTGTGTCTCCCTTGATGATGGTTGCAATATTTAAAGTTGTTCAGAGTTATCTTTTATTATTTTTAGTATGATGGGAAACAGATAAGTTCGCAGCATATTATTTCACTGTTAGCAATGGATGTTGGACCAAGGCGAGTGGCTTTGGGATTTCACCAAACAAAACTGACTAGTATATTTATATATGTATATTTAACGCCAAGGTCTCGGATGAATGTCTCATTGGCTGTGCAAGTAAGTTGAACTTTCCTTAATTAGTTTTAGAATATTTTGGTTCAAAACATTTTGTCAAAAAGCATTGTTTATTCTCTCCAAACTATACCCAATTTAGGTCCTGAGTAATTCTGTTTATCTGGCGCTGGAAGCACAAGGCTTACCAAACACTTTATCAACAAGGAAATTTGTGCATATGTTCAACGGTTTAAATGCCCACATGACGCTCATGATTATCAAAATCTTTCGTTTCATTGAAGAGTGCTTTAATGACATCAGGACTGATTCCACATTGTGGTTCTGTAAAGTTGCTATATTTTTCTAAGGTGGTACGATGAGGTAGATGCAGAAAACCTGATTTTCTTAACTGCTCATATGCACCTGCTGATTTCAGAAATATTGACATGCACCACCTGATCATAACTGGATGCCATCTCATACTCTGATTGTTTGTGTATGATGCTTGTTGCTTTTGTTGCTTTCAAAGCAAAAATTCTAAATAAAAACATTTTTCATCTGTATTATCCACAATAATTGAACAGATGTTGTGAATATCAGGATTAAGATTTATACCTTCATCATTTACTAAATTTGCAATAACAGTATCCTTATTCTTATTAGTCCTTCTTAGTGATTGTACATCTTTGGATAATTCTTGTAGTTTAGTTAACAGACATTCTCTGTTTAAATGAATATTCGGTTTATTCTTTGAGGATGGTTCACATTCATATTTCTCTTCCCTCCACTGCAAAGTATTTAATGTCCTTCTGTGTCCTTTGCACTTTTCACATTGTTGACGTTCAATGGCTATCAATTTTTCACAGTCAACTGTTCGGATTGTTCGCAATTGTTGAATCTCTACAAGTTTTTCGGACTCAATTCTTGCTTTTACATTTCTTATCTTGAAAATTTAACTGTGGACCCATTTTCAATTTTTTCATACACAGATTGTCAAATCCAACATTACCTAGAGAAGACAGGAAAAATGAAAACATCACACTTTAAGCATGAATATTCTCTTTTTTAAATAAGTAAATTTACTGAAAATTAATGGTATATATATACAAAATATTTTGCGTTCGAAATATGGGGCTGCCACAAGTACCCTGTTTTTTTAAATACTTCTCATTTTTTCATCTTTGAGTGGCAAAATATCTGTCTACGTTTGCCTTCAAAACAGAGATAGGCAGGTAGTATTGGTACTTGTAACAATTTCTGATACTTTCAAAAAAATACGGTCAAACCTCTCTTACTACAAGTACCATATTTTTCCTGTTTGAAAATGCAAAAACATTGATATATATCCCCAGTATATATACCAGAATCAGATTTTTTTAAACATCTGTTTTACAGATATTACAACATTTATCTCTAAGTAAACCATCCATACATCAACTGAATGTAAACCCATACAAAACTATTTGTAAAAATTAACACATAAGAGAAAGTATATACAAGAGAAAAATGCAAATCACATATATACCTGGACATAACTTGCTTTTGCTCAAATAACTAAATACTGTGTCTGTTGTTGTGGGCACAAGCTTAACTGGTAAATGATTGGTTGCCATCAGAACACCATATACAAATAATCTCCACTCGTAAGTTTCCAAATTCACTATGACTGAATATTTAATTGCTGGAACACCATATTCAAATACTATCTGGGAGAAACATTGATGTCCTGTAACCCCAGGTACACATACGATGAATCTGAATGAATTTTTCAGCAATTTCCTTCACAGTCATTTGCAGTTTCTGCTGTTGCTGTGGTATTGGTGTCTTATCCTCGAACTGCACACCAAAACCGGGATGCTTTTTTGTTAATAATTTTGGTTCGCCACCTTCAAAATTTTGTAATTCACCCTCTCGTAATCTAAAATTTACGGCTGACTTTTTGCAGCGGTCAAGTTTCCGCTTGCAGACTTAGCAAACAAACACTGGGTGCATTGTTTTTACATCATTACACAAGTCATACCCAAATAACTTCAACAGTTCATCCTTATATTTGCTGACTTTCTTTGGATTCTTGTACTTGTCGTAAATCTTTATTTTGTTGGCACATACACGACACACTCTTGTTAATTTGTCTTGTTGGGAACCCCTAAAAATACAAAACAAGATCCATTTTCATTATCAATCAAGACGTAAGATACTCGAAAACTAAACGAAACCTATAAGTAACAGATAAATGAGTATTACTTACGTGTTGTCCATTTTATGGTCTGCCTCTTGACTTTCACATTGAACTCGTGACAGAGTGGAACAACTATTATTTTATCCCAGTGCCGGAAAAATATACTCAGTGCCGCCAAACAAAAATGGTTTAAACTTGAAGTACTAGCATTAATTACAACATCCAACTTATTATTAGCGCTTCTTGACTTTATTTAGTGCCTCATTCAAGCTTTCACATATTCACATTTCCACGTGTAGCATTAGGTAAAATTCTGTGTTCATCAAAGCTTCCTCGCTATTGTTTGCTGTTCTCTTCTCTGGCACGTCCACAGTCAGGCACATTTAATTCTCGAATATCTCAGGAATCAAATTCTATATAAGGCGCCTCATAGAAGTTTTTAAAAACGTCAAATGAAGCATTTATATTTTAGTTCCTCTGTGGCATACGGTATAACACCTCCTTGCGATTCGCCATTTTGAACCTTCCGCTCGATAACACAGTTCTAACATCAAACGGAGGCCGATACAATAGCAAAACAAAGAACAAAACAATAGTTTTTTCGCAATTCAAATCGTTCACTATCCATCTCCCTCACACATCCCTGATTAATAAGATTTATTCAAATCGCGTTATACACGAGGGGTTTGAAATGCAAAGCGTTTGGTGTGGACATTTTTTTAGCCTGGAAGTTACATGATCAAAAACCACAGTCTAAATCGTTTAGCCTCGGCTTTATGTATGCATGATATAAGGGGATTAATATTGAGTTTGGGAGTCGAGGCTAGGCATTCACCGAAGAAAAAAAAGATTGCAAAGCGAAGCCAGCCACATGGATGGAATGGAAATGGGATGTTCTTTTCTTTTTTAAAGCTTGTCTTCATGAAATGCAAGACTTTCATGTATCATAACCCAAAATTAAATCTAGCTGTATTAACAGTAGCTAGCATTAAAATTATTGACATGATACAAGTGGATATAGTGTTGTAGCAGTGGATACATGTTCAAGTATTATCCCCTATGAAATCGTCTCGATCGAAGGTCAGAAAGGGAAAGTTTTGTGATATTGATTTGTTGGCCAACAAAATGATGAAATTTTCAACCAATGATGGGAAATATTATTTATTATTAAAATATCATTTATAAAATCAATGTGAAATTGTTATACCAGCTATACCTTTACCTGGATCAATTGTTGGCATGAATGAACATAATAGTGTTCTACGAATCCCGTGAGCTAAAAAGGGAACATCATAGACAATTCTTCGCCTATTATACGTTCTTTGGGAAGTAAGGAAAACACTTAGAAGATGTTACAGAAGTTCAAACTACCTTAATCAGTGTCAATTCACAGGGTTGTCGCAACAAAACCATAAAATAATATTGAAGATATTAAAGAATGAATTGAATATTTGTCACATTATTCGTTATGAACGGTTTCGGAAATCAATAAAAAGACACAAAGACAAATTTGTTTACCTATGTTTTATATAATTTATAAATTGCAAGATCTTTCCAACCTCACTATTTTGTTAGTTATTTTGACATACAGTTGACTTCTGGAAACTCAAACACTGGATTACTCGAACTTTAATTATATATAATCTCTTGAACTATTCTCTTGTGAACTTTGTGAACCTTCCATTATATTTCTTTTTAGAAATCCCCTGTGCACTCGAACCTCCAATAAATCAAACAATTGTTTTCTCCAACCGTTTTTCTCTTAAAGTGTCCCCCTTCAGCTACTTTGTTCGGATAACTTCAAACTTTTTACTTGGGAAAAGGAATAAAAGAACTTGATTTATTACAAAATTTAAATTTCTTACAAGTTATATTCAGTGATATTTGAAAGTATATACATTTGTCAAATATTATTATTGATGATACTATGGGGCTGAGCCGACCTGGTTAGTTTCCAAGACATATTTCAACTCACGCTCATATGAAGAAAGCAGGCCCGCTTCTAACCGGCTCGCTTTTACACATGTACACTAAAGAATGGTAATACTAAAATAGTAGAATTACTTGTCTCATTGTTTAAAATTGAATAATTATTTAAAAATCCATCCCCGTGTCAAGGTGTCCATGTAGAAACAAGTAAGGTCTCCCTTAGATTGGTTGGCCCTGATTTATTTTTATGAGGACTTTTAGTGAGCCATTTCGGATAACCAGGCTAGCTTGCCTCCATATGAACATGTATGAAACTTCTTTTAGTGAATATTCAGGTATAGCACAGTCACATAGTTGTTTAATAATACCATATGAATATGAACCATTCATTGTAATTTAAGAAGAAATTGCCTTGAATAAAATTTCTCATTTTTGCCAAATTTCGCTTTGCTTCAGCTGAACTATTTCTCCTAACCCCTTCGAGATTTCAGTAACCAGCATAATTAAGTTGCAGCATAATTTTTATTTAACCCCTACAGGTGTCAAATCTCCTTCATGCGATTTGTATATATGCAAAGCATTTCTTGTTGATATTTGCGATAGCGATAATGTTTTGATAATTCTACAAAGATCTAGAATAATTAAACATCGCTTATTCGGTATATTTATGTCGTATGTAATTTATGTGAAATTGTTGATAATTTATTGCAATTAGTGCAAAGTTTGGAATAAAGAAAGTAATTGTCACAATTATCAATAAACTTCATCAATAAAATTATCGCAAATATTGATATTCTAAGACTAAATCGAATGTATTACCAATAAAATCTATTGTTCTTTTATCAATATTATCGGAAGTATTTATCGCTATTTAGGCTTGTAATGATATCCCCTTTAACTGTCACTTAATTGTTTAAAATTAGTCAAAGTTTCTAATGAATAGGTTAGTCAAAATATTACAGTGCCTATCATTTCAACAGTACCTATTATTTCAAATAACATTAAGTTAATCATTTCACAATGACTAAAAGGCTTAGTCATAATGACATCATGACTAATTCTAAAGTCAGAATTAAAAAACACGACTCGCAAAAATGACTCTTGCTTCCTCAATATGACAAAATAGGCATTGTACATGACTAAATGACAATCATTCTCAGTGTAGCAATAATCATAGTTAACCTAAACATTTATCCCTTACACTTACTGTAAACACCCAGGTCTAGCCTATAAGCCACCAACAAATCACCCTGTTAAGAATGGGTGGTTACAACTAATATGAAAAAATCTTGTCGGAAAATAAAAGCAAAAATTATTAGAATAGGCGTGGAGGATAGTGGAAAATGCATTTCGATAAAAAAATATAGTTCTCACTTTTTCCTTTGCAATTACATATGTATCTTTTAAATCGGTCAATTGTTGCAACGCTCTAATTCCAATTTCTTCTGCTTCATGATTAAAATCACCACACAGTATGACACCATCATCAGGTCTTGTCAGATGGTTGATGAATTGTGTTATTTCGTATATTTGTAGGGTTCTGCATTCTGTAAATTTCTCATTTACATAATCTGCATGTAACTAAAACAAGCAACACAACCAACCATATACTATAGATATTATAAAGAAGTTAGACAAATTTCATTATGACATATACTGTTATGATATATCTCTATGATTTGTTATCAAATCCCGAAAAAGGCCAAAATGAAGCGCACCTGGTTAAGCACACCCGTTATTAAGCACACCAAAACCTTACCAAAATTTTATTCCCAATTATAAGTGCACACGTTGATAAGCACATCAAGAGGAGGATATCAAAAACAATGAATGTTTTGTTTCACTTCAAAAGAAAGTTTTTTCGCACTGTGCAATTGTTTAGTGTGCATGCAAAGTACATAAAATTCATTGCATGCAACAAGAAAAAATATTAAATCGGGTTCTTAGCATTAGTGTTATTACGGATATATTTTTATGAGTTTTTGCAACATACAATATGTACAATGCCTTCGAGGGATTGCCTTCATACTTCACTAAAAGGAAAAGACTTCATCGCAAAAAATTATGCGGTATTTCTTCTTACTTTCCCTTGCACTTTTTAATACTCGTTCATAAAGTTCACCCACTGATAAGCGCTACGTATCTGCATTTTACAGTATCTTACTTACATCTTTAAGTATTAGCATTTGTTCTTTATATACACTATACACAAGTTTTTATTGTCATTAGTAAAAATAGGGTTATGAGTTTGTAATAAAGAAACTCAAACAGTAATCTCCATGGGGTCTTTAGGAAATGGTGTAAGAGTGGTATAAAAGGTGAGATTCACATGTACTGATTAAAAGACTCCACTAGATCAACAAAACAAAAATACTCACATGGGTATTACAAAAGTAAATATCTTTTAAGGGGTGTTTGATACGAATAGATCCAACTCCCTTGCCAGCATACCAGTCAGCATGAAAAATATCCCAGAAGTATCCGCTATGAACAAACTTATGGAAGATTGTATCCTCAATAGGGTACTGTGAAAGAACTGCACAACCACTTCCACAAACACCACTAATGGATAGAATATGCATACATTAGAATTTACATTAAAGAAATCTGAGTAATTAGTAATAAATTTAGTAGGTGTTTTACATAATATGAAAAGATATCAAGTAACCACCTGATAAAATAGTGTGAGTAAGGAAGCACACTCTTGACTTTATTAACGATCATATTATAATGGCTTTGACACCATATCTGGAAAAAGCAATGGATGCATAATTAAAACATTATGGAATGAAAACATACATGTGTTGTGTTCTAGTATGTTAATGTCGGCTAAATGCAATTGGTGGAGGCGTTCGGATATATTATTTTAAATACCTTAAAGGTATTAAATTTCACGTGTATTAACTTCACTATTTTGCCAAAAATCTTATTAGAAATTAAGTACCCATGAAAAGTTTTGTACAAAATTGTGAAATTTAACACCCACGGAATTTAATACCCACAAAATTTTAAAATTTGAAATTGTTCATTTCACAGGAATCTAAGATGGCATTAGTGACATTATTTTGTATTTCTTTTTCGTTTTTTTAGCTGACAGTTATAACTATTGAGTGATTTATCATGTCAGCTCAGCTTAGGAGGGTTTTAAACAGTGAATTTAAAAAATGTCTTTTAAAACAGAGTAACTATATGTTTAAAATCGAGATATGTTATGCTCACTCTGCTCTGCCTTCTTGACGGCCTGGTAAATCTGTGAGATATGCAAGCGCGCGGTGGAATGGATCGGTATTGGATGTGTAGAAAGTTTTTACCATCTTTCAGCCCGCACAACTTTAAAACAGTGCACTGTGGACTTGTGAAGAGACATATCTTCATAACCTCATGGAGAATACACATTCCCGAATTCGTGTTTATATGTCGCATCCTGAGTCAGTTGTCCATACGTGCCTCAATTCTGTGTTGGAAAGTAACTAAAATTGTCCCACTGTGATTTGGTAATAAGCAAAATATATAGCTAAATAGTTACTGTGAAACAATGTTAAGCATCAAAACGAGGCCCGTATGGACAACTGAGTCAGGAAGCAACATATAAACGTGAATTTGGGAAAGGTGGGCTTAAAAGTCCTGATTTGTTCATTACAGTTTTTTTTCAACGTAGGGCGCCAGACCGGAATCAGTTGGGAGTTCTTTCTTCGCCAATCGATTCCTTTTACATAGAAAAGATAATTTAAACTCGAAAACCAGTTCGGGTATCATCACAACAGATCGACAAAAACAGCGACAATGTTACTTGTAGATGACATCAGAAACGTGGGTGACAAAGGAATGTTGACAGGGGCGTTGTTTCTTGATCTCAGTAAATCATTTGACACTATTAACCACGGTGTTATTTCAATGAAACTTGGCACGGTGTCGAAGAAGCAGAGTTAAACTGGTTCACCAACTACCTGTTTTGTAGACCTCAAGTGGTCCAAGTCGGAAAAGAAATATCCTCACCATTTTACGTTTTGAATGGTGTACCGCAAGGATCCATCTTGGGACCTTTGCTTTTCCTGGTATTCTTTAATGACTTTTCTGAACATCTTACCCATTCTAAATGCATCCAATATGCCGATGATACTGTGATATATTTTGCCGACCCAAGTGCAACGAAAATTGAAAATGTTTTAAGCAACGACATTGATCAACTACAAAATTATCTGATCGATAACGAGTTGGTTCTTAACCTAAAACCAGGAAAGACGGAGTCGATGTTATTTGGTACAACAAAACGGTTAGCCAACAACAACAACATCCACTTGGAACTAAATGGTCAGCCAATAAACAACACAACCTCATACTGTTACCTAGGAAACCAAATAGACTCTACTCTTACTCTAAATGACAACTTCGATAAAGCGTACAAGAAAGCCTGTGGACGATTACATCTCCTCAAAAGAATGAGAAAATTTCTTAATGTCGATGCTGCCTATAAAATCTTTGAAATGGTTATCATGCCGTTACTTCTGTATAGTACATTCATCAATCTCCAAACAACAGCTACACAGCAACGTAAGTTATCCTCGATAGAGCAACGAGCAAAACGAACAATTGGTGGTGATAAGAACATCATTTCGGTAAGAAAATGAATGAAGCAGAGCGCGTGAACAATGGTGAGAAGATGTCTAGACGACAAATTGTGTTCAAACCTAAAGAACTATTTTGAAATAAATGAACACACTATAAACACCAGAAACCAAAACAAACTTATCAAACTGCCCAAAGTTAAATTAGAATTTGGAAGAAAGTCCTTTTGTTACCAAGGAGCAAAATGTTTCAACAAGCTCCCAATATTAGCCAGAGTGTCTGAAGCATCTATAAAACAATACTTTAAAGAACAATAGAAGGCATATTGTTCTTTAACAGTGTCTTACGGATGCTTCACTTACACTTTTACTTTGCTCTTTAATTTTAATTTTAATTTAAGTTTTTCACAGTTTTCTTCGAGGCTTTACTCTTATTTAAGATGTTCTCTATTTTCCAACCAGCACCTCTGTAGTTTAAGTTTGCTTTTCTCAACAATTTATTTCGTAAGTACCCAATAACTTTAAATAACTTTTAACTAATTTAACTAATTTTACAAATATATAAATTCTTTTACTGTTTTATTTATTATATATATTATTTACCTATGTTAACAGGGCACATGTTGATAGCAGCAATTAGGTTTGTTGAAATGTATATACCTGTATAAATATCACTGAATAATAATAATAATAATAATAATAATAATAATAATAATAATAATAATAATAATAATAATAATAATAATAATAATAATAAATACCGTAATGCATCGAATCAACGGCCGAGGCATTTATTAAATTTTTGAAAAATTTGAGGGGGCATTTATTCGAGGGGGGCGTTAAAAAGAGGGAGGCGTTTATTAAATTTGTTGTCACTGGTAAAAGACACAGAGAAGTTGGTTTAGTCGTTCCTGCGAAACTCAGTTTCGAAACTCAACAAAAGTCCTGTGCAGAAGTGCTTGAAAAGGAACTCCTCAAGCGGAAAAAACTTTTTCAACATTAACTCTAAAATTTAAAAAGAAAGGATTGTACAGAAAATTTCCTGTATTTAAAAAATGAAGAAATATACGTCATAACTTGTCTCAAATAAACGCCTCTTTTCATTATTAATGTTTCAAATAAACGCCTCATTCATTCGAGGGGGGGGGGGGGGGTTAATAGAAGGGGGCGTTTATTAAATAATTTCAGTTTTTTAGGAATTACATTTACAGGAATTAATTGAGTCTCGTTGTTATTATATCAAAGAGGCAAATAATTCTGGGTACGAAATTGTAGTCACCCAACATGGCTCCGGGATATACAGGGTTCTTGAAACATTTCCTGTTACGAGGTTTGGGTTTCCAGTCCAGGCAAACGTTTTGATTTCAAGCAGACCACCCTGAAAGTCCGCAAAAGGACTTTCCAGGACCTATGAACTCCCACCTATACTCCTATAATACTCTCAAAATTGGGTCTTTAAAAACCTAAAATGTTGTATATTTTGTGTGAATATAGTTCACATGAATCAGCAGAGCACTATAGAATGTCACGTATGTGAATGTCTAACATGTAACGGACAACAAGACCAAGAAAAGGTGAGACTTTCGCAAAAATCATCATGAGTGAAACAACGAAAGGGCGTTCGTCATAATGGGTGGGAGATATAATATAATCAAAGCAAACAACCTGAATCAGATGAGAATTTTTTTTCTTTGGGTAAATATACGGTTATATCAAATTAAGAAGGGGGTACATTTCATGTTTAGAACAGATTTTTTAAAATAATCACTTCTGATTCAGGTTGTTTGTGCTTTGATTATATTATTCAGTTAGTCAGCACAAAAGCAGACATGATTATTTATTACGATATTAGTCATTGAAGTATTTTAGAATAGCAATATTTTCAGGGGGAACTGCTTTTTGTATTAATTCATTTTCTCCAGATCTATATTTTTATATTCTCTTTACCTAATGTTTTTACCTGAAATGTTATGGTTTTTATTTCATACTTTATTAAGTATTTTCATATGAAGCTTACTTTAAAAAAGTGTTAGAGGATCCTTTTAAAATCAAGAACCTTTTTTTAGGCATGTGATCTAGCTTTCGATTGGTGAAAAACACAAAGTGATTACGTAAATTTTTTTGTGACAGTAACTAAAAATGTGCATGTTAAAATAAAGATCTTTCTGCATAATGCCAAAAGTCAAGTTCGAATTTGTACAATCACGCTTTCTCTTCATGGGAGTTAAGTGATACAACTTACTACTACCTAGAGATATCAGAGAATCCAAGCTGAATTTTGGAAACTTTTTTAAATAATTCTCAAAGTTATATAAAGAATCAAGAGGCTGCATTGTGATTTTAGTACTAATAAAATAGAATTGGTAGGGTCAAAATGAAGAAGATGAAAAAGTAAGTACAGTAGGATCTTGCAACTCAAACCCTCAAACCCTTCTTATTCAAACTTTGAATCATTCTCCTAAAAGACTCTTGATAACTTCATTGGTCTCTTGGAGGTTTGAATTATCTAGGGTTACTATTCAATTAGAGTTGATATAAAAACAGGGAAAATTTTACTTGGGTAACAGAATTCTGAATTCTACTAAACAAGCACCTCTTGCAATGCGACAATATTGTAATGCCCCTTAGCCAATTCATTTGCCAATGCTTCCATTCTTTCTTCAAGATGTTTAGATATATACAGCAAACCCCTGAAAATAAAATACAAAAATAAGCACATTCATAGAAAGTTCCATGTCAATAACATGTCAAAAACGGCTTCCAAATTTGGTTACTTTATTTATGTTTGAGATTGTTGATGAAGATTTCTAATTCCTAGGTAAAGCACCTTACCATGCATTCAGTGTGACAACCTTGAGTTCATCCATTTTTTAAACAATTTTTTAAGATTTTGAAAGCAGGATATCTGACTCTAAAGTAGAATAAATATCAAGCTTAAAGAAGAAGAGATAGCAGAAATGTATACTGAAGAGCATTTAGAGTTTATATTCATATATAATTATAATTCAATGCATAATTGAATTTTTGGATATATGTATAAAGTCCCTTTTGTTCTGAGAGAAAATTTATATGTTTATTATGACATCTTGGTAAGTGGTACCAATTGATGTGCAATTCAGTTTCTTCAATTTACTTTGCTAAGTTTTGTTTATGAACCCCTCTTCATGTCTTGGTAAAACCAACTTTAACAGACAAGCTGTTTTTAGTGGTTGTGATGGAGAACAGCCAAGAGAATATTTCTAATCCCAAAAATACAAAGTCACAAAAATAAATCTCTTAGAGACAGTATAGACTATTGAAGATGGAGATTCAAGAACAGGCATGTAATTTAGTGCTTTACGTTTGTTGTCAATTACTGCCTGGTTTTGGCAAAAGTAACTTTGTATTCCGAGTAAGGTCACTAATTATTTTGAAATAATTAAATCTCGCTATAATAGTTTGACTGCCATGGTGGTTCCAAATATCCTGTAACTATGACTTTTGAATTCCCCGTTCGCACACTATTAGTTTTGTTAGCCTCAAGGTTTACAATGCACACAATAAATAAAACAAAGCTTGTATGCTTTGCAGCTATTGATTATCCTCTAGGCTTTAAAAATTGTATTTTCATTGAAGAATAAGCTTTGAAATGCATTTTCATTGAAAAATAAGCATTATCCATGAAAATCATCACTCCCATTTTTCTTCCTTCTTTCTGTTTTTTCTGAGTTGCTTGTAGTGTTGTTATGCCAAGCCATGACATAACACATCACACCACATAAATCCACCAATAATTCATCTATTTTTCTCGATCTTAAAACAAAATAAGAGCCTCAGTTTGCATCGATGAAAAAGTCCTTTCAACGACACACTTAAAATCATACGACTATATATGATAATAGTAACACAATACCACTATAATTACGATAATTTACAGGTAATCATAATACGACGATCATAATAACAATTTTATTACGTCAATCTCAGTCGATCTAATACTGAGTTCTTTCAACGTAACCGACTGAGCCAACTGGATCGCGGTACCTTTTCCGTAAAATCAGTTGGATCGCGGTTAGTCCTCCTCTTTCGATTTAATTCGTCGGACAGCACGGAGCTCGATTCTTGTGGTTTTATCGAAATCTCGCTATATCAAAACAATCAATTCATTATGAGTGATGATCAAATTACTAACGATATTGTAAATGACATTGCAGAGGATCGGAGTGACTCTCGCAGTGGAATAATCGATGATCCAGAAACACCTGATCAGGGTTTCTTGGATGAGGATAGACGAAATGCTTCACCACGTGATAACGGGAGGAGCAAGAAGAGAAAAATAAAACGAAATAACCATGTCAAAAGGAAGAGAAGAGTAAGTTCTTCTTCTTCTTCTTCAAGCTCAGAATCAGATTCCTCATCGTCGGAAGAAGAGGAATCTGCATCAAGAACAAAGAAAAGAAAACTGGATGAAGACATGTTTCACGTTAGAACTGAGGAAGAGGTTTTCAAATATGAACTTCCCAAAAAATTGTCTGATTATGTTAATCATTACATGAACACATACATTCCTGATAAGGAATTGAAGGATAAGATTATGATGGAAAATCCAGTTCCTAATAATGTTAATGTTACTCCTACAATGGATGAATTTCTTTGGGATCTCATGAAAGATGAGAAAAAATCCCAGGAGCTTTTAATGGATTCAGTATTAGAAAAAGTACAAATTAAAACACGTGCTGTTTTGGGTCCACTATCCCGAATGTGGTCTTACCTGCAAGAGATCACTAAAGATACAGCAGACGATAACGAAACAGTCTCAATCGATGTAGAAAAACTATTATTATATACTCAACAGACAGTTTTGTTATTGGGACAGGCGTTCAATACAACGTCTTATCACAGGCAATTTAATGCTTTGTCTGTATTAATGTCTCAGGGAGAAGCCAAGAGTACCATTAAAGACAAGGCTGAAATTTTGGGGAAAAAGGGTGTACTGCTTGGCAAAGAATTTCGCGACCAAGTGATGAAAGAAAAAGAAGCACGGAAGAAGATGGATACCATCCGGTCAAAGCGAGTGCCTAACATCAACAGAAGCTACCAACCCTTTCGAACAGGCCCCTCACAAAGACAAAATTTCAAGAGCAGTGGGGGGCACAGCTCAAAATTTGTCTACCAACGAAGGAGACAGCAAGATGGCTTCACAAATAAAGGTCAGTGTACAAAAGAACACACCTGTCCTCAACAAATTGGAATTACCAGTCCTAGTACCATGCACAAAACTAAACAAAGTGCATCCAATGGTAAAAAATATGTTTTATGGAATAAAAATTCCAGAAGTTCCCCTTGCAGGAAGGTTGAAATACTTCCAAAAATCTTGGGAAAAATTAACAAAAGATCAAAACATTCTAGATATTATAAAAGGTTACCAAATACCATTCAAAACAACACCTTTACAAATCAAAACACCAAGGAAAGTTCAAATAACAAAATCTCAAGAGGTACTAGTGGACAAGGAAATTTCAGAAATGTTGAGGAAAGGGGCAGTAACTATTTGTCAGAATCAACCAGAACAGTTTGTGAGCACTCTATTCTTAGTTCCAAAAAAAGATGGAGGTTTTCGCCCTGTCATAAATCTAAAAAAGTTGAACAAGTACATTCCCTACCAGCACTTCAAGATGGAGGGTTTGCATTACTTGAAATTCATGTTGCAACAAGGGGATTACATGTGCAAGCTAGACATGAAGGACGCATACTTCTCAATCCCCTTACACAGTATTTCCCGCAAAAAAGTACGCTTTCAATGGTCAGGGAAATTGTACGAATTTCTTTGCCTTTGCTTTGGCTTAGGTCCTGCCCCAAGGATCTTTACGAAAATCCAAAAGATCCCAATGTCATTATTGAGAAGACTAAATATTTTAGTCATCATCTATTTGGACGACATGTTGATATTGGGAAGAACTTTAGAAGAGACATTGATAGCCAGGGACACAGTAATTTTCCTGTTGCAACATCTGGGGTTTGTCATAAATCTGAAAAAGTCTGTGTTGGACCCTCAACAGAAAATAGAATTTTTGGGCTTAATTGTGGATTCTCGCACTCTCTCCCTGTCCTTAACTCAGAAAAAGTTGTTAAAGATAAAAACCTGCTGTATGGAGATGTACAAGGCAAACAAGGTGTCCATTTTAGAATTGACAAAGCTAATTGGACTCTTATGCTCAACGGTTCAGGCAGTATTGCCAGCCCAACTTCAATTTCGATATTTGCAACAACTTCAGATTCAGTCATTACATCAATACCAGTCATATCACCATCAAATTTGTCTGGATCAAAATTCCAAACAAGAGTTGTTGTGGTGGATCCAAAATTTAACTCTTTACAATGGAAGATGCCTTGTACAATCTCCACCACAGATGGTGATACAGACAGATGCGTCCAATACAGGGTGGGGGGCATGTCAGGGAGAGACAACCAGGGGGGTATGGTCAGAAAGGGAGAGAAAATTCCATATAAATGTACTGGAACTCATTGCAGTAAAATTAGCCCTTCTGAGCTTCACAAAAAACAAATTAGTGAAATCCATACATTTTCAAATAGACAACACAACAGCCATAAGATATCTAGAAAAAATGGGAGGAGTGAAAAATGTGCAACTCCTGAAAGTAAGCAAAGAAATTTGGGATTACCTGTTATACCATGGGATCACGATTACCACAGAATATCTCCCCAGCAAATTGAACGTGATAGCAGACACACTTTCCAGGGAGAGATTGGATTCATCAGAGTGGAAACTTTGCCCCAATGTGTTTCGTCAACTTTGTCAAAAAATGAAAATTCCCGAGATAGACCTTTTTGCTTCTCGCCTGTCACATCAGTTACCAAAGTATGTAGCCTGGAAGCCAGATCCCTACAGTCAGGGTACAGATGCGATGCAACAGGATTGGTCTCAAAATTACCTGTACGCTTTCCCACCATTTTGTCTCATAAGCAGAATTCTGCAAAAAGTAAAACAGGAAAAAACACCCAGCATGATGTTAGTCACCCCAACATGGCACACACAACCATGGTACCCACAACTTCTGCAGATGTCCATGGAAAAGCCTTTGTTACTTCCAAAAATAAACAATCTTCTCAAAGATCCTTTAGGGAGAGTACATCCCTTAGTAACCAACAAAACTCTCAGGTTGGCGGCATGGAAAGTCTCAGGGCGAGATTATCTTTGTCAGGAATTTCATCGACAGCTGCCAAACTTATCTCAAATTCCAGAAGGGAATCATTAGCAGGCAATTATGAATCGTCCTGGAGAAAGTGGGTTGGCTGGTGTACTGGGAGACAAATTGATCCAATTTATTGTGATCTGAATCCAATTTTGGAATTTTTGGGGGAACTGTATGATGCAGGTTATGAATATAGAACAATAAATTCTCATAGATCAGCCATTTCAGCTTATCATCAACCAATAGAGGGTGAAAAAGTAGGTTCACATAAAAAAGTCTGTGAATTACTGTCAGGTGTATTCAATTCAAGACCGCCTCAACCTAGATATACATTTATTTGGGATGTTCAAGCAGTTTTAGATTATATAAAACAGAACTGGTCAGATAACAAAAATATCTCTGACAAATACCTTTCTCTAAAGTTGACAATGCTGTTAGCACTGGTTTCAGCCTCAAGGTCAGTGCAAATTCAACACCTTCACATCTCCCAAATGGGCAGATTGACAGACCAATATAAATTTGCATACACAAAGTTACATAAGGGATGGAGAAAAGGAAAAACAGCCCCAAGCATTCAATTTTTTGCTCATCCAGAAGATCCCCAAATGTGTGTAGTTAAATGTCTTGATGAATATCTTTTGAGATCTAAGGAGTGGCGAGAAAAGGGTGAAACTCAACTGATCCTAAGTTATATAAAACCTCATAAACCTCTACAATTTCTCGTTGGATAAAAGATACTTTAGATCTGACGGGAGTAACAAAAATTGGTAATTTTAGTGGACATTCTACAAGGTCTGCATCAACATCTAAAGCTGAGCTGACAGGCCTCTCAATTAAAGACATCCTAGATCGGGGTTCATGGTCTAATGAATCGACATGGCAAAGATTTTATCACAAGGAAGTTATTCCTGTTGGAAAAATATATCAGAAAAAAGTTTTAGGAGGAAAATAAGGTTGCTTTAAATTGAGGAGGACTAACCGCGATCCAACTGATTTTACGGAAAAGGTACCGCGATCCAGTTGGCTCAGTCGGTTACGTTGAAAGAACTCAGTATTAGATCGACTGAGATTGACGTAATAAAATTGAAGAATTACGTCAGGGCGCGAAGCGCCCGCAATGTAATTCCGATTTTATAAGTAAAATCTAAGGAAGATCTAATACTGCCCTCCCACACCACCGCTGATGTTAATTCTTTCCTTTCTGTTTTTTCTTCAGGTTATAACGGATTCAACAGAGGATTTAAACAACGTTGGCGTTAAAATTGTTTGCTAGAAACACGGAACATAAGTTACTACAATTTGTGTATTTTTTTCTGTTTCCTTCCCCTTTTTTTCCTCCATTGATCTGATCTAAAACTTTTTTGCTTTCATACATAAATGAAGGTGAAAGTTTTCTGAGCTCCAGCTGGTTCAGTCGGTTACGTTGAAAGAACTCAGTATTAGATCTTCCTTCGATTTTACTTATAAAATCGGAATTACATTGCGGGCGCTTCGCGCCCTGACGTAATTCTTCAATTAATAATACACGATTTCGGAGATAATGCAGCCATTATGTATTTTAATGTTTTTGTTAACATTTAGTAGTAGGGCATACTTCACACTGGATGTGCGCTTTTTAAGACCTGTCGTGCGAAAATGTCTTGATTGTTGATTTTCTTCTTCTTCTTGTACCTCTTTTTATTCTGGACTGTTTAGGAGAACTCTGCACTTCGTCGAGACTTTTTAATCAATTTTTCCTATGTTGTCAGTCAAAGCCGGAATGCAACTTGCCCTACCGGCGGATCGTAATCAAAATAGAATCCAAAATGGCTACGTTATCTCCGAAATCGTGGTATAACATAGTTAAAGTTTTTTCTTTTGACTATCATAATAACCAATATGCGAATATTCGTAACGATGGAGAGCTCTTTTGAGAAAATGTTTTCTCTCCCCCGTAGATACCAGTTTACTTAAACGATGCATATTTGAGGAAGGAACTTTTATTTTAATATCGAGTTTGCCGGAAAATGATATTCGTGGACATTTTAAACGACGTTTTATTTTGATCGAAACGACACCTAATGCATCACGAGTTTCTGACGTCATCTCATAAGACATACATTATTTTGTTTACACATTTTGGTTGACAGATTAAGGGGAAAATGAGAGGCATAAATTAATCGAATAATGGATTTCGAAAAAACTAAGAGGCCGTTTACATGAGACCCGAAGTGAACTCAAACCGCTTTGAAAAATTGAACTGTTTACATGAAAAAGTCCAACTGAGTGCGTACGGATCTTTTTTGCTGAAGCAGCGGATTATTTCTAATAAAATTTGAACATAATGGCGGAAAATCCTTTCAGAGTGGGACTTCTCGCAAACTAGACAAAATCACAACGACGTAAACAAGAGTTGCGCATGTGCATGAAGACAATTGCGCATGTGCCGTATAGAAAAACCAGACCGCTGTGTCGATAAACACTTCGGGAAGCAGTGTTTACATAGAAATTTCAAACCGGTTTTAGATTTCACTTCGGTCAATTTGACCACTAGAAGTGAGTTTCACTCTTCGCCCGAAGTCATGTAAACAGTATTAAGATTGCATCATGCATCGAAGTGAAAATTTTCATTTCAAACCGGTTTGAGTTCACTTCGGGTATGGTATCATGTAAACGGACTCTAAGAGTAAAACAAAAAGCTCTATGACTTAAAATTTTGGATGGTAAGCCAACTTAACGTATGGAATCAATTCTATGGAGCGCCATAACTGCCTTAAGTGCTTTTTCATTATCCCGTGCGGCATTTTGACGTAACGTGGGGTAGTTACACAGCTTTCAACAGTGGTTTGTTCGTGTGGCGATGTCGGTAAAAAACGTTTTTTCATACCATAGAAATAGCAATCACTTGACGAATAACACACAGGAGGAGGCACGTATTATATTCTTTGAGTTCGCAAAAACCCGCTGGTTTATAATATATAATATCAACTTCGCATTTTGAGTAATGGAAAAACGAATGATAGCGAGCATGGCACAATTAACTGTTGTCAGAACCTGAAACCCTAAACACCCAGACCCTGGTCTCGCGTTCCTTCTCACGAGAGAAATTCTCAGTGACAGTGAGTAACAAATAAGAACAGAATTTTGTAGTGGTCTCTTCTAACATACAGCAAGCCGCCCACACAAGTGCAACTTACATGTTATGAAAAATCTCGAAAACAACAACAACAACAACAACATAAAATCTCGAAAAAACATGGAGAGGTGGCGCCACTTTCCGTACACTACTCGAGAATCGGAAATTCCAAACTGTCCTGATTAATTATTAGATCTTTTGAAATCTTTTGACATACAAATAAACAACTAACAGCAAAAGTATCACGACAGTGCAGTTAGATTGTCGGAAACAATGTAAGCATATTCTACAAATCTACAAATTTCAAAAAATAAATACTTTATTTATGGCCCTTTTTTTTATGCCAGTCATAATTTAACGCTTGCCCTTTTTCGCCGTCTTTATTGACGGTCAAACTCTCACACAGAAGAAATAACCAGCTTTGTGTTCTTGTACATTAAGGATACGTGTAACGCTTTTGAGCACATTTAAATTTTCTTCAATTTCTCCTAATTTGTTTTAATTTTTCGAAAAAACCCAGACATTCATATTCTTATATAATAACAGAATAATTATTAGAAAATTATAAAATTATTTACGATAAATATTTTTTACGCGCATTTTACTTTCTGAAGCTCCAACTTATGTTATTTCCATTTAAAAAAAATATAATTTATACTGACAGAAGCGTATTGATATTCTCTCCAAAACGGTGTGAACGATTTTGTAATTTCATTTTTGTTCAGGAGAAATTGACGAAAATGTGTTATGGCTATTATAGTATGCAGTGAGGATGCCAGTGTGTTATCTTTTTAATTGGCAGCGCGCATTTTAAAGTAGAGACGCTCCTTTAAAAGTGGCGCCGCGCATTAAAAAATAGCATCGCGCCATTTAAAATGGCGGCGCAACTTTAAAAGTAGCGTTTTAAAATTGCGGAGGCGTATGTCCGTATTGTAGTATTGTTGTTCTTAGTTGTATTTTTAAAATTTTAAAAACAAAATACGTTTGTTTTATTTTCACTAAAAAACGCGGCCGCGTGTTTTACATGAAAAAAAAGATGCAGCCGCGTGTTTTGTTTTCGAAATTACAAAAACACAGTTTAAAAGTGTCATTTCTGGACATGTCATATATTTCATCGTTAATGTCCAAGACCATCACATCTCCATCACACCTTCTCCTTGATTTCGTAGCATTTTGGTATAAACATTCTCCTATCTTTCATGATCAAATTTTGTTCATTATAAAACAGTTTAGTGAGAATTGCGACAAGAAATGCTGAGTGAAGATTATATTTCTTCTATTGGAGACTTTAGTTGATCTTTTCTCTTTGTTATACCCCTCGCTTATATTTCTCACTGAGTTTGCGGCCGTTCTTGGCTGCTTTATATTCATTTCATCTTAAAATTTCTCTATTTGTTAAGTCATTGATACATAATAAGGGAAGGACTTAGAACTTTTATCGATTTATCAACTTTGACGTATGAAATCTATTCGGCAAATAAAAATATGAGCGCGTGAGCAGCCTCTTTTTAAGCTCGCTTGATGGTATGTCTTGTATGGGATGCCGGCTTAGATAAACGGATATGTTATTATTTGATGAGACGCACTTGGTTGTAAAATGGTATCCTTAGAGGCG